>OX438615.1:7018814-8218814 GCA_949316135.1 Choreutis nemorana | reverse complement strand
TTCGATATAAATACAAGAAATAAAAACTCATGTCAGCATATTTGGTGTAGGTACATAAAAGAGCAAAAATAGAATTAACCTGGTTTACGATTATATCAAAACTTGTATTAGATGTACCTGCTACATACACGTACATATGACTTGTATTAGATGTACTAAGTCTCAAACTCCCCCAAAAGCATTTCAATTCTTTGTTAAACCTTTTTGAGGTAAAGCCCTCCCCCACAAAAGCGGCTCTAAAAAAAATCGTCGTTAATGTCCACAAATATGATAAACCAGGATCCGCCACTGGACTGCTATCCTAAAGGAATCTGACATAGCCAGTGGCGACGCTAGACAATATGTGGGTATCGGCGACATGAACTTTGCTCCCCCCTTTTATAATAATAATAAGCAATCACGACACACATTTAATCAACCCTACACTAAGATATAATCTTGTATCGCAGGCACTAAACAACGAAATGATATAAACTACATGACATAGAATACAACATCCAAGACCGGTAAACCGTCTTACAAAAACACAAAATTCTGACCCCGCCGGGATTCGAACCCGGAACCTCTAGCGTAGGAGTCGGCTGTTTACACCAATGCGCCACCGAAGTTGTAATGATTAAAATGAGTTCCGTGATAAATACAAACGAAAAACAGGCGAACCTTTTTTCTAGGTCTTCATTCCCAATACAAATAAATATCACTTACCATCACGTGAACCTTGAAAAAAAAGCTGGAGTTAAAGTCCGTATAAGTACTAAATATTTAGCGTGGCCCCTTGAGGCCCACCCTTGTGCGAGGACTGAACATAGCACATAAGACGATATACCTCCTTGTTGTGAAGGAAAAAAGAAAGAGAAAAATATTCGCTGTGTTGCCAAAAATTGCAAGGAATTAGGAAGTCTGGAGCCCTGGCGCCCTACCTATCTTATAGCATGCGTTAGGTCCTATGGAATAGCGGTAGCGGTAAAGTAGGGTATCCTCAACCTTTTGTTTGTAAGGACCATAAGCACTTCCCAATCATAATGTAGCGGGCCGCAAAATAAATTGAAATGGTTGACAGTAAATTTGAAACTGAAAGTGGGCCAATCAAAAAGGCTGAGGTGGCCACATGGGTGCTGCAGGTTGACGATAGCTGATTTACATCGAATGGTGGTATAATTGAGTGAGACTCCATTGTTTTGTAGGGAAATCTCTCACGTAAAGGATAAGAATCTTTACTTGTCAAGTTTTGGTAAAAGTACATTTCATTTAAGTTATTTTGATGTTTTAATTTATAAAATATATATATATATATTTTATAGGATTTCAGTATATATAGGTTGATGTGAAGCCAATGCTTTCCTATTTTCAATACTTATATATATCAATAATTCTATCTAGCCGTGTGATGTTATAAAGCTAGTCACATTTGACCCACTTCCCCGTTGACCTCTCGACTTAGAATTTCGTTAACCGATGACGTTGAATTTATTGAATCAATGATTTGTGATGCTGCAACCACGAGGAGATTTTAAAACTGGTTTATTTTAAGTGTATGTAATATTCGCTGTTTTATCCGCGACTTCGTCTGCATAGTTTTAGTTTTTTTTTCATTAGGTACCTAACAGTTTTTAGAGATGAAAAGTATCATGTTTTAATTAATAATCCATCTGTGTGCCAACTTGCATTCACATAACTTCAGCTGTTTTTGCGTGATTTTGTAACGAACGTCAAATTTTTCACATTAATAATATTACTTGCTTAGTATTTTAGTTGATTCGATTTTGAATTGTATAAAAATGCCTTTTTTATTAATTCTTTTTAGCCATTGGCTGCCCTTTTACGCCGCTGGTAACTCGTCACTTGGATAAACATTTCACAATGTATCCATATCAGAAATGCAACAGCCATCAAGCCTTCAAGCTGTCTTTTGATGTCATGCTTGTGACAGCTATGATCATTCTTATTAGGAATGCTTGCGTCAGTTGCGTAAAAATAAAATATGGTTAAAATAGTCCACAGAGACCGCCATAGGTCCAAACTAAGCTATAGGCTTGGAATATGTACATAGAATGCACACGTTAACAGAAAATACATTCTTAACTAAATAAGAAGAGTGCGAGACTCCTGCCCTCGTCGGGAGTCGAACCTGGGATGCTCAACTTCCCAGGCAGTGTGACTATTCTTGATTCTATTAATCAATAACGTTACTTAAACGAAAGATGTAAGATGAAACCTCTAAAACTATTTGACCTACTTAAGCTATTTGGTAGACTAGTGAATGATCATTAGAAAAAACGGTTTGAATTTCTCGAGTGAAGCTAAAGTGTGTAAACTAGTTACTGTCACTTTAATTTGCTTATCCTGAAGGCCCCAGCTACCTTTGGTTCTTCTATTGATCTAATGTATTAGTAGTCTTAATGTAGTAGTCCTAATTAAATCCTCTTAATTTCAGATCTAGTCCACTGCACAAACGAGCCGAACGTGTCAATACCGCACCTGGCGAACTTGCTCGTCGAGCGGACTCAGAATGCCAACTGGGTTGTCGTGTATAAAGCCCTTATAACTGTACACCATCTACTGGCGTATGGTAACGAGGTAAGTATTTAAATCATACTTGCAAGAAATGTCCTTAATGGAAGGGTGAATTTGTTGAGCGTTCCAAGATCTCAAAGGACGCCACTGTTGATCCTTTTTTTCCTAAACGATATGTATTGTGGCCCGGAGGCCTTAGCCAATTTACCGTGACTTTACTTTATCTTTCGCTATACAATCGATCAGGCTGTATCTGTAAAGAAGACACAGCAAGTCGAAAAGTATAGGTACGACCGCCTCCCGATCCAACTATGCCGCCACCTAAACTTCAAACCGAACATAAAATCAACGATAATAAACACTCCTATCGAAATCAATGCATCGGTCTCTTCGGAGTAAGGTTTTAGAGGCAATGTGTGTCAAACAAAGTTCGATCAGAATCAATGGACCTGCGAGCCAGACTGACCCGACCGAAAGGCTTTCGTAGTAGGAAACACGCGAACATTCGGCCGATACTTCGTTTTTCGTCGTTTCGGAGTAGGCGCCCTGGTTAGCAGGAATTGCAGAATGGCGTGTGTGCCTCGGAAGCTTCAGTTGAACGCTCAAGCGGCGTTTGCTAGTTGCAGCTGAGCGGCGATATCGTGGCGAATAGCTAGCGTAAAAATGGCATGGTTTAATTACAAGAAAAGGTACAATTAGCCTTTTCCTGTACCCTTTCTCAGTGTTATGTGGCAAATCGCTTTGGGTTGTTTTGAGCAGCGTTGTATGAATCGCGTTAGGATTTTTAAATGTCATTTTTGCTACTATCAACCTAATTTGTCACTATACAAACTCCAAGCTTGGACTAGGAACAATAGTGTGTTTCGCAATAGTAATGAATGTAAAATACTTGGAAGGTAAGCGAAGAGATGTCGCCACTTTAATCTTATCAGTACAATTTTCCTTTGGTATCGATACTCGTGCAATTAAATTGTTCATTCTACAATAAAACCTACATAACAACAAGATGTACGGCTCTACTTTGTTTTCAAATAATGTACGGTCAGCAGCAACAGTTTTTGTTTGTTTATTTCTTTTCTAATTTTATCTTTTATTTGTACTCTTCGAGTATTTTTCGAACATTTTTAGACAAAACAGGAGCATGCTGCTTTTTCATCAAGATTGTATTAAAATTTCTTACCTACTAAGTCTAAAATAACTATTAATACTACAACGTTGGGTTCTTAATAAAGCTTTCTAGGAAACTTAATAATTGTTTGTATAAAGATTGACGTCACCATTTACGTAGCTCTTTGCGATGCTGAGGCAACAGCCATGAAACCTCTTTAGACTCATTCTGTCACACGAAGACAGTTTGGCTGAGGTTGTCGTTCGTTTGGTCGGGCGTATACATGCACTTTGCTTCAGTGGGTGTGACCTCGAGTTTGTTCAGTTAATACAATACGCACAACGATAGCCGAACGGTCTTGGTGAGATGGAATGACCACCTATTTTCCTGGTCAGGTTTATTTGTCAAGCGAGAAATTGGTACTAAACAAACTGAGACTATTTTTAAACGGCTTCGTTTCAATTTTGTTACGTAAAAGGTTGAAATAGATTTTGATTTGATTGGTTTTGAATTGCATTTGCAGTTTTTAATTGTATTACATTTATTTTAAAAAAGTAACAGTTTTTTGAAACATTTTATTTAATTATATCTTTAAAAAGTCGAAGTTATGCCTATGTATAATTTCGATGGAAAATTGTGTTTTTTTAATTTTTTTGCTAACCGTTACCCTTCGTTAGCTAGCACTTGTATCAATAAAGTACAGCGATGTGTTATTTATATTGCTATAGCTGGAAGGACGTGGCTAATATAGTGTTACTTTTTTTTCTTCTGAAGAATACGTTTATAAAGCATTCCTTTGATATGTACAAATTGGTGATGAATTTTATTGCTAATAATTCCGGGTTCTTAACTGATCAGCTCTATTTAAAATCCACGAGGCACTACGTTATTATTATTAATAGTATGTTTATAATTATAACTATCATACAAAAAAAAAAAACCGTGTTCGTCACACAAATATCTGGGATTCGAATCCGGGATGCCAAGCCAAGCAAAATCTCTCCACGGCCGACGTTGTGTGATACCATTTTTTCGCCTACAAAAAATCGACCACCGATTATCGGTCGGCTAGGAGCCAAAGGTGAATGAAATCAAATAAAATGAAGTCACTCACTAACATAATTTGAAGTCAATTAAATACTTATTTATAAATAGTAAGGTCGTACCTCCATCACGAGGCCTTGACATCTAAAACACCAGAATTAATTAATAATAATTGCATAATATTCAAATGTACCGGTCGGTAAGTATGCTATATTAAAAATACAGGTTTAAGAGAGCCTTCAAAAGTTGAAGATTTTTAAAATCCATGCCAATTTTACAAAGATGTAGTTTGTAGAGTTTCTTTATAAGTCTTCAGGAGATGATCTTCGAAACTATTTCTGTTTCTCTGACCTGTGTTGATGTTTAAAATAAGTTTTAATGTTGGACAAAATATTCATTTTGCTTCAAAAATACAAACAGCCTACAACGAGCTTAGCTTAATTACTATGCTTTCTCCGGCGAAGGCTCAGGCTATGGAATGAACTCCCAGCCATGACTTTCCCAAGTGACTACAGCATGGGGGTTCTTCAAAATAGGTGTTAGAAGGTACTGGTTGCAGGTACAGGTTTATACTGGTGATATCCCTGGTATTGCAAACCTACATAGGCTACGGTGACTTACCATCAGGCGGGACGTACGCTTGTTGCCACCTCAGTTAAAAGCTAGTTTCCAAATAAAATTCGACATACAGACAGACACATCAAACTTATAACCTTTTTTCGTCGGGGGTAAAAAAAAAGTGGAATCGCGGTGGAGATAATTTGGCGATTTTTGATTTTGTTTTTTTTTTGTTTGAAAAGTGATATAATCGAGCTGTCCTCAGCTATGTTTGATCGATATCGGTTCCCGCATTTAAAAGTTATGGGGGCTAAAAGGGGGGGGTGAACAATCGAATGTACGCAAATGTCCTACCGAGTGTTTTAAATTTGTAATTTAAGTTTTTCTAATTCAAGGATCAAATACAGCGGGATTTTTTTTTATATGATGTATTTCTGTTTCACAGAGGTTCACGCAGTATTTGGCGTCGAGTAATTCGACGTTTCAACTCAACAATTTCCTCGATAAAAGCGGCGTTCAAGGTATGAATGTATCATTTATTAAATGTGTTTTGTTATTATAATTTAATTCGTTCCAATGTTAACGAACAGGGTATAAATTAATTTGGAGGCAAGTGGAATGGCGACTTTTCCTTGGTTTAATTAATTTTCTTTTCAAATGAAAAGTAATTTTAGTATTTCCTAATAGAAATCGAAATAATATCATTAAGGGAATGGTGGACGGTACAAAAACAATAGCTACAGAATATTCAGTTATGTGACAGCGAATTATTTTATGGCTTAGATACCTATAAACTATATTGAAGCTTAATCCGTTTTTAAACTCTCGACTGCTTGTCAAAATTGATTATTTCTACAGAAATCTACCTTTTATAGTTGCTCATGAATTGATATGAACTTTGTAGGCTGCAGTTGTTCATGATGATAAAAACTACAGAGCTGTAAAGTATGAAACTCATTTAAAGACGTCACGCCGTTGCGTGCATGCGATGTTGTTGTGACGTCTTCCGTTCTAAGCCTGATGCACACTGAATCTATTGCGTTGCGGTTGCAATGGTCACCTCAGTGCGGCACCGTTGCGTGCATGCGACGTTGTTGTGACGTCTTCCGTTCTAAGCCTGATACACACTGAATCTGTTGCGTTGCGGTTGCAATGGTTACCTCAGTGCGGCACCGTTGCGTGCATGCGGCGTTGTTGTGACGTCTTCCGTTCTAAGCCTGATACACACTGAGTCTGTTGCGTTGCGGTTGCAATAGTCACCTCAGTGCGGCACCGTTGCGTGCATGCGGCGTTGTTGTGAAGTCTTCCGTTCTAAGCCTGATACACACTGAATCTGTTGCGTTGCGGTTGCAATGGTCACCTCAGTGTGGTACTGTTGCGTGCAGCGTTGGTAATTCGTTCAAATCTCCATATATAAACACCGAATCTGTTGCGTTACGGTTGCATTGCATGTGCGGTGCGTGAGGAGTTGTGGAGTATGAAACTCAGGCGTCAGACCACGAATGCACGAATATAGCGCTGCTGCAACGCTGACTGAATGCATTTGAAGTAGGTTTGAGTGTCTTCGTGTTTGAGTTTATCACTAAAACATCGCGTCTGCGTATCGTATGAAAATTAATAATAAAAAAAATAAAAAACTACTACCATAGAGTTTATCTATTGATTTTTTTTTTGGCGAAAAATCGTTTAAGGCGTAATAGGTAAGTAATTTACCATACGCTCCGGTGAATCTCATCCGTTTTTGTTATGCCGATTTTAAAATTCACACGACCGTGGATCAACGTAACCTGTTCGGACTTGTTCTTAAATTGTACAGCATAAGGATTGATATTGCACTCGATATGTGAAGCTTTATGTTTTAGCCGTCAGTACATTATCTAGATATATAACAAGAGTACAATGGCACTGTAACCTCTCAGTTTTATGTCGAACATAAAAATGTCTGCCAAATTTAAGAACAAATTTACAATATTTCCCATCCGAGAAAATAGGAAATGGTTCTATGTGATATGGTGAAGAACATTAAATCTACAATCTAGATATTGTCTTTTGATCTCGATAGTAGGTACTTATATTGTTTACCGATGCTATATACGCAATGTACAGTAGTGAAATTAAGTAGGATATACAGTGCAACCTCCATATAACAAATCGGAAGGGAACAAGTAAATGTTCGTTATATCAAGTAATTTGTTAAACTGAAGTTTGTTATGTTGAGGTTAGGTTGAGCTAAAATTCTTTATAAAGAGGTAAAAACAAAAATGATTGTTTTAAAAAAAAGCGTGTCGAAACCTGTCGCGACGTGATTCACGTACTATGAGATTAAGAGTCATACATTGGTGGGATCTTTATATAAAGGTTTTGGGTTGACAGAATTCGTTAATTAGAGGTATTTATTCTTTTTTTTGATAGTCGTTATGTTTTACATTGACTCTTATGAACAATTCAAGGGGATTCAATTTGTTAGATCGAGGAAGTCGTTATATTGAAGTACGTTAGATTAAGGTTGCAGTGTAATAGGGAAGCTAATGTTTTGTTTGTCGTGTTGTTTTTTGCTGTGACTTTTCTTTATAAGTATATGGTTAAGTGCGTGCACTTAGAAAATATTTTTGGTTACATGTATTTAATAAGAAATATCGAGTCTAAAACCGCTTTCTTACTACCTCCTATTTCATCTGATTAAGTTCGTCGCGGGTCCCAAGACAGCCGATAGGGTGTCCGGGTGCGTCATTGCACAGCTACGTTATTTGATCCTGGTGAACAGGATTTGCAGTGGTGGGATAGAGTTGCGGGTGTGCCAAAATAAGTAGCTTGATATCCTACAAGGTGTTAAAAGTTTCTTACTTGGTCGGTAATGCTTTGGCTATTGTAAATGGCCCATAGCCTGCTGTAACTGCTTACCATTAGGCTGGCCGTGTGCTTGATTGCCACCTTGATAGCATTAAAAAAATACCGGGAACCGGGACTCGAATAACGATCTCGGTGGCGCAGTGGTGTATACAGCCGACTGCTACGCTAGAAGATCCGGGTTCGTATCCCGGCGGTGGCGGGACTTTGTGTTATTTGCAAGACGCATTGTTTCGCTTACAGGTCTTGGATGTTGTACTCTTATCTATGTAGTATATACCATATCGTTGCTAAGTTCCTGTGACACAAGTTTTTACGATACTTACTGCAGGGCTGAGTCAATGTGTGTGTCGTGATGTGTTTATTATTATTATTAAAGAGACCTGACGTGCCAGCCAGCATTTTTGACTTGGCGACTACGCCACGATGGACGTTTCGCACACGTCACTTTTAAACGTCATGTTTTCTCGTTATCCTTTTTTGACAGTTGACACGCGAACGACGTTACTGTACATGTGTTTATAATGTCGAGTGCTTTATGCGAGTTCAAAGACCGCACCGACCTCGAGGCGACTTCAATTTTTGCGGTCAATACGACTACATATACAGAGAGATGTGACTATTTAAAGCTAATTTTAACGCATAGTCCCGTTGCTTTCATAGAAAATAATATAAAAAAATAATAATATAAATCTGTCTGTATGTTTGTTACCTTTTCACGCGTGAACCGCTCAACGGTTATTGATGAAATTTGGCTATCAGATCAAAATAGGAAGGATAAAGTGTAGATATGTAATTTCTCGAAAAAGAAAGCCTTAAGCGCTTTAAGCTGGGCTAATTTTTATTTGACCCATCTTTACTTCAGTAAACTATTTGTCATTTAATATTTTTAAGAAACCCTTCAAAGCTTATCACTGTATTTACTACAAATAAAAGTTAACTTGTCGTGAAAACGACATTCACTTTACATCTAACTATAGATAATTACATTAAAGATTAAATCCACCTCGACGACCTCGGTGGCGCAGTGGTGTAAACAGCCGACTGTTACGCTAAAGGTTCCGGGTTCGAATCCCGGCGGGGGCGGGACTTTGTGTTATTTGCAAGACGCATTGACTCGCTTACCGGTCTTTGATGTTGGATTCTTATTTATTTTGTATATAATACCATATCGTTGCTTAGCACCTGCGATACAAGTTCTTACGATACTTAGTGCATGGCTGAGTCAATGTGTGTGTCGTGATGTGGTTATTTATTTATTTATTTAGTCCAAAGTTGACCCGTTCTTGCAACGATTGGGAAAAACTGACTAACTTCACTACACAAAGTCGCTTCCCGCTGTCTGTCTCTCTATGTATGCTTATATCTTTAAACTACGCAACGGATTTTGATGCGGTTTTTTAATGAGATAAAGTGATAGAGAAAGGTTTACATGTATATAAGACATGTATAATATCCGTGCGAAGCCAGGGCGGGTCGGTAGTTATCAAATGTATTAAGTTACATACACTTTAAAGTAACTACCTATCGGTGCCTTCGATTGCCGCTTGCGACTGCAGTTACAAATTTGTATGAACCTTTGTAAAGCGCCTCTAATGGATTGATGAGGAATAAAGATTGCTCATACAAAAATACTAGTGATCGCTGACGTTTAGAAAAATAATCCGGACTGCCCTGGCATTGTAAATGGCCCATAGGCTGCGGTAACCGCTTACCATCAGGCTGGCCGTGCGCATGATTGCCACCTTAATAGCATTAAAAAAAATACAGGGAACCGGGACTCGAATAACGACCTCGGTGGCGCAGTGGTAAACAGCCGACTGCTACAAAACACACACACATACTGGTGATATAATAATTATAATATTTGAACAAGAAACAAAAGATAATGTTTAAAAATGAATAATTTGTTATCTCAATACGTTATATGCATTTCCGTTTGAAACTGATCAAAGTTTAACATTCAAAATATTATTTATCCATCCGTTTCAGAATTATAACTAAAAGATGCGACTGATTGTCCATATATGTGAAGGGCATGTCTGTATGGTTAGTGTATGGAAAAAAATACTTTTAACCTAAGCGAATGTGGACTATGTCAAATTTCAAATGAACATAACATATATGAATCCCTCGAGAGGGGTCGGTGGAGGTGTCACACGCCGCATTTAGCATGTTAATGTTGAGTCCTAGATTGACAGGTTGCGAATCTGTCGCCAGTATGCGGGCACAATGAGGAACATTCCAGCTACAATGTACGGCAACCCGAGACTCGGAACCCTCGACCTGTCGGGTCGGGTCGGTCGGTTAACAAAGGCACGTAACAAACTGAGCTACCGCGTCCTCCAACTCAACTTCAGCTTGGAAATAAGTTCATATAAATATTTAATTAGTTTTGTGTTGGCTTTTAGAGGCTAATCTACTGAACGGAAATATAAATAATTAAAACTTTTTTGTCAGTTTTTTTTTTTTTTTTTTGCAGTACTGAAAATATATGTTCTCATGTACATCCAAGCAAAGCAGGATCAAATCGACAGTGTTAAAACACAGACATCATTTTACGTTATCAATGAGATAATGATGTCTGTCCATGTTTAAAATTAACCGTTAAAATAATATTTTTTAAACTAAAACCAGTGTATGTAGATAAAAGTTATTAATTTACTGATAATGCAATGTTTATGTTTACACCAAAAAATATTTAACAATAAAAATATAGTTTCATGAAACTACTTTGTAAAATTTTGAATATCTACATAAAAGCCTTAAGTCAGGCCGAAAATAATCTCCTCTATAATATAATTACTTTTAAATTAGCATATCCGAAACGTCACTTCCACTTGCCTCCAATGTGACTTTTAATATTGAAACGTCAATAAAATGTTCCGTTTTATAATGAATTTAATTAACGATAATATGCCTAGTTGATGTGTTAAAGTCGCTTCATTTATCGCTTTCGTGTTTGGAAACCAGATGTCTTTAACGTACTTTGAAAAATATATAATTTCCCCTGTTTGTTTTTAATTTTATGAAATAAGTTTGTAATGAATGCGATTTGGTAAATGTTAGATGAGAATAATGACTTAAAAAAATTTAGATTATGACTTAATTCTGAGTATTTTTACAGTAAAAAAGCTGTTTATTTAAAATAAATAATTGTACATTTCGCAGACCAAATATTTCGATAATTTAAAAGGTATGAAAGATGCATGTTTGCATTAGAACATTGTTTGTTTTGAGATTAAGCTGCGTCCCGTATAAGAGCCGTTACTAATATGATTGATAAATAAAAAAAAGTATCAAAAGCTGAACGTTTGCGGTTCTATCGCGAGTTTTTTTTCTTTAATTGGCTATAAAAAGTACAAAAGTCTTGGTCAGAATGTGTTGGTGGTTCTTTTTGGGGACGCAGCTATAAAACAAAAGAATATGTATAAAGTGCATGATGTTGCACAGAAATGTAAATATGTACCGATATACAAATAGCATGATTGATTATATTTCCTTCTTATTAAGTATACAGTGAGAAACACGTTGCAATAATTAAAAAAAAAACAACAATAAAACACCGTGTATAAATTACAATTATTACACTTAAATCTTAATGTGCATTTAAAAGCAAAAAAAAATACTCGTCGAGAAATCAAATCTCCAAATATCGAAGGAAAACATTCTTTTAAAAAAAAACGCCATCTATTGGTTTCAAAACAAACTACTGGTTTCCTCACACCAAACTGCTCGTAACTCGTATATCCTAAATTTCGAACTTTTGTCTAACTGAAACTTTTTGTTTTCCTATCGCTTACCAAAAGGCGCGGCCGGCGCTAGGATCGGTAAGTCAAATGAAACAAAATGGACGCTTTCTGTGTGTTACATGTTATGTCTTTTTTTTTTTGCACATTTTTGTTGATGTCCTTTCAGCCTGGGGTTTATTAGAAATACACACTTTTCCTTTTAAATGTCTCAACTATTAAATGGTACTGATGAGCTTTTAAAATGTGGCAAGCATTTGACCCCGATCTCATCTGATACTAAAGGCGTGTAGCCTTTATACTCGTGTCTTATTATGAAATGTTTTAAAAGCTCTGATGGAGATTTCAGACATTATTCACAGCACATGCACGTTACCAATTACCCACCATATTTGTTTTTAGGCATGTATGAGCTTGCTATCTCTTTTGTCGGATACGGTATCACAAGACAGCAAGATACCAACGCATATGGTTAGATGCACTATTTTTTTTAACGTTCACGCTTTTTTTTTTTTTGTATGTTGTGCACCTTTTTGTTTGTGTCGTTAGCTCATGTTTTGAGAGAGAAAAAAATCGAGTAAAATTTTAGACTGTCATTTATTTTTTTATATTTCGCAAATGTTTTTTAAAATGTTGATGTTAGATTTAACATTGTAATAGAAACTGATTCTGTGTTTGTTTGGAAATTTCGACGTCTGTTTTTTTTTTCGTCTGGTTTTCTGTTTGTCCTCGTCTAAGCGTGTTATGTTTCATCATGATATCAATCATAAATATTTTAAAATGATTTTTCCTTATCAAAATTTTGTCTAGTGATGGTTAGTAACATTCATTTGGTAATTAATTTTAAACGCTCAAGAGAAAATTTTAAAAAAATCGATTTATCTGACGACTTCTGTGTAAACAACCGACTGCTACGCAAGAGGTTCTGGGTTCGAATCCCGGCGGTGGCGGAACTTTGTGTTATTTGCAAGACGCATCGTTTCGCTTACCGGTCTTTGATTTTGTATTCTTATCTATGTAGTTTATACCATATCGTTGCTTAGTTCCTGTGACACAAGTTCTTACGATACTTACTACAGGGCTAAGCCAATGTGTGTGTCGTGATGAGGTTTATTTATGTTTATCCGTACATTGACATTTGTCATAGAGAAATAAATGATAAGTTAACCTTGTTGTTATTGCGTAGGTCGTAGAGAATAATATCGCTGAATAGTTTTTTTGCACTTTAATTTAAATGATAACACGCATAGTTATAATGCATTATATGGTTCATTGTAATGTCATATGCACTGGGTTTTTTTAATGCACTTTGTACATTCACTACAAATTTGCAAATGAATATACTAAATGGATATGTTGATAAGCCCATACAATAGAAAGTTAAATAAGTAACTAACTGACTGACATACAACTAAACCTAAACGTCTGGATCGAATTTTTTAAATAAAAGAGCGCAACAATTGCATAGACAGTCGTATAGGCAAAGATCTAAGAAACAATAAACTTTTTTTTTTTATTGTAAAAAGAAAACTATTTCATTACACAAATAATGACGTCCTCAATTTTGTATGTAATTTTTAACAAAAATATCATTATTTTATTATTATTTTAAAAGCTGTAATCGAATCTATGATTGTATTGTTTGTAATTAGATATTAAATAGTATACTCTAAATAAAAATTAAACTAATGATTGCTAATCAAAGACATTGTCCATACAAACATTTTGAGGGGGCAAAGTTTTTTTTCTCCTAGACTTCTAGACGTAACGTCTAATGTGTGTTGCAAAACTAATCAAAACATTAAATATAAAATGGGAAAAAAAAAAACAAGCATAAAACTATTATGTCATGAAGATTTTAATTACATAGCTACACTGATTCCACGATGTCAATTGATAATTGTTAGATCAGGAATCGTAATTAAGGATGCAAGATTATGTAGCGAGCGAGTCAATTGTAATACTTGACGTTGTCGATCAAATGGGTACAATCATTACAAAGTCATGGACAGAAAAACGTTGTGTCAAAAATACATCAAAATTTACTCGAAAACACATAATTTCTCATTGAAAGAATTTTCTTCGATTAATAATCTGAACACCTTTAGAATGTAGAACATTTAGATTTGGCGGTATTGTATTAAAACCAATGCCGTTAAAAAAACATGTAAAAAAAAAACTTTTGAAGTTTTCAAATGTATTCAATATTTTGATATATCATTAAGACTGAAGATTCGGCAATACATTTGGATTAATGACAGTATAATTTATCTGTCTAAAATTTTTTGACATCCACGTCATGTCACAATTACGCATTCCCTTAGACGTAACTTTCTGACCATCGCACAATTCACTTTCAAATCGTATAGCATCAGTTATTTGCACGCAAAAATGATCTTTGTAGCGTAAGGATTAAATAACATTTTCCAATGATCCAGGGTATGACATGAGTCCTTTCATCCGGCGGTACGCCAAATACATGAACGAGAAAGCCCTGTCCTACAGGACTGTCGCCTTCGACTTTTGCAAAGTCAAGAGGGGGTGAGTTAATTAAAACGAATATTCCTTAAATAATTAATCACTCACTAAACTGTATCTTTGTAACACTGTTACCAGCTATGGGAAGTTCTTCTTTAAGTGAAGAAAGAGACATGTAAAATTTCGGGTGTTTCACTTTCATGTGTATTTTTTTTTCATTTTTAAACAACATCACGGAAAAACAAGCAGACGGTTCACCTTATGTAAAGTGATACCGCCGCCTTTTGACACGACGATGCCCTTTATGTCTGGAACGCCAAGAACACCGCCAATGCGTTGCCCGTGTACAGGTAAAGATGTTATACCTATCGTGTCGGTAATTACACTGGCTCTCCAATACTTAGAACCGAAACACAGCGAACTGCTTCAGGTTGTAAATAGAAAGGAGGGTGGTACCAACTAGGACGATCTCGCACGTAGATCTACCACCTGTAAAATAAAATATTTGTTAATGTGTTCTCATAAAACCTCGTAACTCAAATTCGACGCAGAGCTATAAGACAACAAGCAAAACCTGTACTAAAGAACTATGAACGCGCACTTACGTCAATCGACAATAGGCACATTGATTAACCTTTAAACTCACAAAGAAAAGCGAAAATAACTAGTGCTGTAATATTTAAATGATATCTCACGATTTAAAAGTGTTTGATTTAAAAAAAACTTTTGATTTAAAAATGACATCAATCCAGGTCTACCAGGACAACTGTGTACAATATCGACCTCGATATTGACTACCTCGGTGGCGCAGTGGCGTAAAAAGCCGACTGCTACGCTAAAGGTTGAGGGTTCGAATCCCGGCGGGGGAGGGACCTTGTGTTATTTGAAAGACGCATTGTTTCGCCTACCGGTCTCGGATGTTGTATTCTTATCTATGTAGTATAATACCATATCGTTGCTTAGTTCCTGCGATAAAAGATTATCTTAGCGCAGGAGTGAGTCAATGTGTGTGTCGTGATGTGGTTATTATTATTATTAATTTGTTTGTATGTACGGTATGGTATGTACGGTTGTTGACAAAACCAAAACCTCAACAGGAAGGAGGAAGGATCACTCCGCATGATGAACGCTGAGAAACTCCTCAAAACTCTCCCAGTACTCCAGGCACAGCTGGACGCCCTTCTCGAATTCGATTGCACGGCAAACGATTTGACCAACGGCGTCATCAACATGTGCTTCATGTTGCTCTTCAGGGATCTCATCAGGTAAAGTCTGCTATGTATTCAAATGGGCGCTTATGGTCGTGGAAGTTAAATACATAAGAGTGTATAGTTTATTTAGTGGATCTTGAGAGATTCTGCTAAAGCGATGTCTGGGGGTGGACCGCCGGGGTCAACCCCTGAGGGGTGACGCAACGGTAGCGCGGTGGCGGTAGGTAGTGAAACGACTTACTCTCAACAACTCTCAGTATTGATTCCTCTCTCATAGCTTGTAACTATTAGCTTTATACAATTAATCTATCAGCTGATAGTCACGCGCGTCACGTGCTGACCAAGAACTGCAGTGCAGGTATGTGGAGGTCATCTTATTAATCCTCCACAGTCTCTGATAATTACAGTGTTTTTGGTACTTTCATATGAATCCGTTACCTGATAACTATACTAGAGGCAACCAGACACTGCACAGTAGTATTTCATGCAATGGCGGTACTGTCATAGAAGCCCAAAAGCCCGGCTTGCCCTATCAAACTTATATAAGTTCGCGCTCTTATTCTTTCATTAACAAATCAAACGACTTTTTTAAAGCCACCGAAATTGTGGTTTTGCTGAAATGTTCGCAAACTTCTGAGTGTTTCGCTGAGCTCGTCCACGCCAGCAAGTCCATAACGGAAGTGTAAAGTATATCTCTCGGGTTGCCCTGTACTAAAATTCTAGGCACGCTACTGATTTTATGGTACTGTATCTACAAAAATAAGTGTCTGGTGTCTCATACTCGGAAGAACTGCGCTGAAGGGCCAGCAGTAATCCTAAACCTGCGGCCCGCCATTCGCCCTATTTAGTGTGTAACCTTATTAAATTTTGAGAAAAGAGTTAATAAGTAAATGAAAAATTGTTCCCTACTAGTTGTACCATGTCACCATGAAGCGCAATAAATTCAGAAGTTTTTAACAATATTTTGAATCGCGATCGAAAAAGGTTAAACTCCACCGGGCTAGAGGGAATATGTGCTTTTTTTACAAACGTACTCTTATGTATATTCCATCTTTGATATAAATTTTCATGAATTCACGACAAATCGATCGATATTTTTCCCATTATACCATTTCTTGCTTACCATAGAGCGGGCTGTGCGCTTGTTTGCCATTGTTGTCAAAAAAAAAAAAAAACATTTATAACCTTCTTGCAGATTGTTCGCTTGCTACAACGACGGCATAATAAATCTACTGGAGAAATACTTTGACATGAACAAGAAGAATTGCCGGGAAGCTCTAGACCTCTATATGAAGTTCGTGATAAGAATGGATAGGGTCGGAGAGTTTCTTAAGGTAACATAATAAACTTACCTAGCTTTTGTTTTTCAAAAGTAGTCTTTATAAAAACTCCTTTCAATGCATCCTATTTCGTCTAACTCCAGGTGGCAGAGAACGTCGGCATAGATAAAGGCGACATCCCAGACCTGACCAAGGCACCTTCCAGCCTTCTGGACGCTCTGGAGAGCCATCTCGCCGCCCTTGAAGGGAAGAAAGGATCCGCAGCCAACACACCTACTCAGACTGCTAGGTACATATATCAAATGAAATACGTAATACATAATTAATATTATATCTTCTAAAGTTAAACTTTGCCTATTTTATAAGAAATTTTTAATTATGGTGGTGAAAATGCCACACTAAACAACTGCATTTATCTTATAGAGATTTTAAATTTGAATATTTTGACGTCCTCTTCGGTGCAGTGGTGTAACAGTTGACTGCTACGCAACAGGTCCCGAGTTCGATTCCGTTGGGGGAAGAACTTTGTGTTATTTGTGAGACGCATTGTTTCTTTCGTTCTAAACTGTGTAGTTCAAACTGTGTCGTTGCTTAGCATTTGCGACACAACATTACATCTTAGTGTAGAGCTTAGTCAATGTGTGTGTTGTGATGTGGTCATTGTTATTATCTATTTAATAAAAAAAGTCTGTTCGTTAGTGTCGCTAAAACTCGAAGTCTGCTGGACCGATCTGAGTTTTTCTTTTTTAACTTTCGCTCTAATACAGAGGAGTTTAATATATTAAAAAATTAATAGATTAAAAAAATCTAAAAACTCAAATTTTTTAATGTCCTAAAAATAAGAAAATAATCCTACGGGGTTGGAAGAGGCGCCACTCAAAACGTGGGGGCGTATATTATTTAAGGGATTATTAATGGGATATATTTACATGACGTGTATAGATCGTGGGTGTAACCTGCAAAGATACGTCCCCACGTTTTGAGTGGCCCCTCTTTCAGCCCCGGAGGGTTATTTTATTATTTTTATGACATTTAAAAACATGAAAAGTGAGTATATGAAAACGTGGGGAAAATAGGAAATTATTCCCAATGGAACGGTAACGTTGTACAGCGGGGTCAAATATTTTGACAATGCTCTCAGCCAGCCAAATTTCAATGTCAAAGCGGTGGATGCTTTGACTTTGAAATTTGGTCTATAAGCGTCATCAAGAAAATCTATCAACCGGATACGTCCTATAAGATTGATTTAATTTTTTCTATTTAAGTATCCTGTCTAATTTAAGTATCCTATATTTTAAACAAAGTAATAGACTGTCTGTGTGGAAAATTTCATCCAGATCGATTCGACTGTTTTACCGTAGTTTTGTAACAAACATCCAAACATACCAACATTCATCTTGTATCAAAAGGAGTATCTTCAAAACGATGTTTTTGGCAAAAAATAGTACTAAAAAAAACTTTATCATCCCACCAGCGCCCAAAAGAACGTCGCATCAGTGATGGGTGCACTATCAAACACTTCATCATCATTCGGCACGGCTGCCGCTAATCATCAGAACGGATCACTGATGATGAGTGATAAGCTCACCCAGCAGGCCTTGGCTGAGGAAGAAGCTGCCATCAACCAGTTCAAGGTCAGGGTGGTTTATTTCCTTCTTTCCGACTGAAGTTTCAGTAGACATTGATCTATAGTACCCGTCACGATGATATGAATTATACAAAAATTATACTGAGTTCTGTATTGACAAGCGCAGATAGTTTAATAAGCTTAAAAATGTCTTAAGGATAATACGAAACTTAGAACCAATTTGAATGGGCGTTTCCATTTCGTCCGATTGATCGGTCCAATGGGAAAAATGGACTCCCATTCGTCCGATTATGATTGAACATATGTATGTACGAAATGAAAAGTTTTTTGTTTTATAAGTGATTTATTCTCTTGAATAGTTAGTCCGATCGATCGGTTGGTCAATCGGTCCAATGGGAAAATTGTATTCCCATTCGTCTAATTATTATTAACAATTTTTTGTATGAAAAGAAGAGTTTTTTTGTTCATAAAGTGATTTAACCTCGTGCAAATATATCGTTAGTAAACTAGCATGCTTATATATGTGTATATGCACAGCGTAAGAATATACACAGTCAGGTCATAAGTATTGTCACACAGTAAAAAAAATTCTTTTAGAATGCTGGCCACAAAAAAGTTTATTGAATTCGAATTTTCGAATTGTTCATGAAAATAAAAATGTATACTTTTTAGAATTTTACTCATTTTTAAATATGGAGTGGACGCTTAAAGAAGACCGTGTTGCAGTTATTGCGTTGCATCGTTGCGGTTACGCGCCAATTCAAATTTTTGATAAACTGAAAATTTTTAATATAACCAAAAGATTCGTTTATCGTACCATCAAACGATACAATGAAGACTCTAGTGTAGATGACAGGTCAAGAAGTGGTCGCCCTCGGTCTTTTAGGACTCCAGCAGTGACAACTGCTGGCCCTTCAAACATAATTAATAAACTTGTTTCAATTATTGTATATTAGACATGCGACAGAATTTATGACCTGACTAAGTGTTAATATATTTTACAAGACACAAATAAGAAAGGAAAGAAGAGAAGACTGTATTGCAGTCTGTCAACTAAAAAAATCATCGGACGTATGGGAAATGACTGATACACCCGTTAAACTTATAACAACCCTCTTTTTCGGACGGGGGTTAAAAATTAATACCACTGACCGATCGGACGCACTGGAAACTACCATTTAAATTTAGTCAGGTTTCAGTTCATTGATATATATAAAGCGCAGTCTAATGTATCGTGGTAGTGTCGCGTCAAAGTCCTTTGATGTGCTATGGTAAAAAAAATTGATACGCTATTTTAAATATATGTTAAATATATAATATACGTTCATTTGAGGTCTCGTTCAAGTTTCGTTTTTTTTTTTTTTTTTGTGATCCCAATGTTGCAAGCCCCTGAATATTTGTTAACTTGTCGTGACGGGGACTTTAGTTTATTTACATATTATAATGTCAAAAAACTTGGTCAAAGTACTTTAAATCGTCAAAGTAAAAAAATGTGAACTATTTTGAATTGCATGTAGTAAAATAGTCATTATTAATTTTGCATCCAAAAATGCATGGTTAAAGTAAGAGTTGCATGTGCATGATTATTAATGTATATTAATTTATTTTATAATTTATTAATCACTACGAGCAATAAAGTTGAAAGGAAGGTAACCTAGGTTAATTTATTAAGTTTAATTTCAAATTGTAGATTTAAGGCGTTATTACAGGTGAAATTGTTTCAAGGGGACGAATGGACTGGGGAAGAAGATGTATCAGAGATTTTTGTAAGATAATTGACGTAAAATTATGTAATTGTCGGGAGTGGGGCTTCTTGTGTGTGTGTGTTTTTTTTTCATCCCTACAAATGATTATATATGTAGGTACATACTCTGATTAAATTTGACCCGGACCTGGTCCATTTAAAACAAAGCGCGTAAAACGAACCGGTATATTTTTTTCTAGGTTAGTACTAGTACTAGGTAAGAGCAGCATACGTCAAATTGTTTGAGTTTGGCGGCCATTTTGTTACGGTGCGAAAATTTTGTCTCGAGATCTTAAGATGAAAAGGAATTACGTGTCTCGTTTCATCGGATGGTAAAACAAACTTGAGATGACTCACAGACAATACAAAGAAGAGTCCCCATAGATATAATTGCTATCGTTCAGAAAGCGTTAACGCCGACAGACAATAAAAATGTATTGGAATGACATCACTAGAACTTAATTCGAGCGCGAGGTAATGTCATTTCATTTTTTTTTTCTGTTGCCGTAAACGCTTGCGGAAAAACGTCCTTCGTCTCGAGGGTAAGATTAAGTCTTGAAAAAATATATATAATAACACTTAACTTGACATTGCTTCTGAATCGGTGTTTACAATGGTTTGTTAGTTATTGATTATTGAGAAATAAAAGTTACAACTTTCGAAATATTATTTAATAAACTATCCTTAAAATAATATTTTTGTTTAAAATTGTGAATGAATTATATATTGAGCGAGCGATCGAAGCGACTGAATTACTCAGAGTCTACTGGAGCAATTCTTCGTTTGTATATAGGTGTGTATGCATAAATGTTTGTCCGACGATAACTCGAGTATCGTTTATCGGATAGTCATGATATTTCGTAGGTGGAATAATGAAGCTAAAAGATTATTTAAGTTCGAATATTAGCATAATAGGTGAAGGGGTTCAAGTTTATATTGTACACTATTATTTAAAAATAAATGGCAGTAAAATATATAAGGAAAGGTGTGAATACATAAATGTGTTTTAGCGTTACTTTCTTGTTTTGGTGATGGGTTTGTTTATAAACTAACGTTTTTGTTGTCTAGTTTATTTATGTAGTGAGCTGCATTTTTAACATAATTAATTACAATTTAATATATTTATTAATTTATATCGTCACATGGTTTTACATTATGGTTTTTCGATTTCATCATTTTGAAGTATATTGGATTACAAATAGCATGATTTTTTAGTGTCTTATGTCAACCTGAGTTTTATTTTCCAATAGATTTAAATTAACTTCTCACATTAGTCCGTAGGTACTAACAAAAAAATAAACGTAACGAAATGACACTTTGTAAAAAAAAAAACACAATCGCTCCTTTGTATAAGTATTGCAATATTTAAAAATTAAATATTTTGGTTTTTGCTAATTTTACCAAAATGTTATATTCCATCAACGTAACACTAAATGAGCCATTCTTATTACCAAACTTAACGAGCAATTCACAAACTAACAATGAAAAAGTTCAATGGACCATAATTTTCTTTTTTTTTTTTTTACAGACAAAAGTCGCATCACCAACCAACTCTGCGGTGAACAATCCATTTTTATCATCATCAGCCGCTCCTCAATCCCAGTCTATAGTTGATTTGTTCGGGCCGACGCCGACAGATGGATCCAGTGCGGGGAAGGCGTCGGATGATCTGCTATCCTTGGGTAACCCGTTCGCTGACATGTTTGGAGGTTAGTTTGAATACACATGACATAAATACACTTACATCCCTTCTATTTCTTCTGATTTAATTAGTTGCTGGACCATCAAATCATATAGTTAACTATACAGTCAAGGGCATCGCCACTCTATGGCGCTAAGGGAGGGGAGCAAATGACAAGTTTATGACCTATGGGGGGCAGTTGATAATAATAGCCACATAAGGACACACTTCTGCCACACCTGCCCCCCCCCCCCCTACTTGACGATGCCTATGTATTAGATCAATTGGAATGTAAATCAGATTATTTTGTTGTACATATTAATTCAAAAATATATAGGTGTATTTATAAATATTGACAAATCGATTTCGAAAGATTATTCAAAGCACATAGTCTATGCAAGTACCTACTTATTTTATAAGTATGTAGTGTACAGAGTAAAACACACGGTGGTGGAAAAATTTACACATTCCAACTTAGAATACGTAGCTACAAATGTTTTGGACGAATTAACTTTGGTGTAGAAACAAATTGGGTGTTTTCCGCAAAGCTTAAAGCAGAGGGCGCCAGTAGCACACATCTGACGTACGTCATGACCGAAGCCGCCAAAATGTTAACTGTCAGATTATTATTTTTTTTCTTTTTAAGGCGTTGCCATCATCATGGCGATAACTTTAAGTATTTGGCCAGTGTCAAGTAATATTTAATTATCAAGTTTTGTAAAGAAATGAAACGATGAAGAGTTGGATAATGATAATGAATAATGGACTAATAAATCTACAGTAACATGCTAGTACGGTTACTGTAGGCTCTAAATATAGGTTGCTTGGGAGCTGACGAAAACAGCAGCAACCAGATCGTCGTATTTCACTCTCTCCACACTTGCACAGCACTACAGATATTCATTGGTTAAAACACTAGTATTTTACACATTAAATCCTGCTGATACACAAGAAAAGAAAAAAGTTTCTGACACTTTCCGTTACCGCCAAGCAACCCCTTGTCAATGTCAGATATTGTTATCGTAAATTTAAAAAGTTTCCATTCCTGTCTATTCCTAGAATATTTGTTTATAGATTATGTTGTACACTGAGTTGCTGGTGCCGCTCTCGAGCGGGATAAAATTGCATCGAAACACCTTAATGCGTACTAAAAATAATAACAAAAAATATATGGAGCCGCGAACTTTCGAATTTATACAATTATTTTATAGATACATAATTAAACGACAGTAAACGTCTTCACCAAATGTCCGTGCGACATTTTTCTGAAACGTCGGTTGATTATCCTTTCTGTACTGTTCTAAAGGTTGAATTTGCTTTAAATTATGTTTATTTCTAATAGAACTATCTATATCTCTGTCTCTATCCAAGATTGATGGCAATTTAAGTGAATTTTTATATGAGCACTGTGTTCGTACTATACCATGTACTCTATGTAAATAAGAACAATATACATACAAACATATGGATTTCCCACTCGATTGTATATGTAAATACAAAATAAATACCTTATGATTAAAGTAGTAACTTATTTTTAACTGTGTCTAACAAAATATAGTATATATAAGGATATGGTAGCTCAGTTTGTTATGTGCCTTCATTAACCGACGGACCCGACCCGACAGGTCGAGGGTTCGAGTCTCGGGTTGCCGTAAGTTGTAGCTGCCATGTTCCTCATTGTGCCCGGGTAGTGGCGACAGATACGTACCTGTCACACTCGAACTCAACATAAACATATGAAATACTCTCTCTCTCTCTCTCTCTCTCTCTCTCTACTCTCGAGGGATTAATTACGTTGTGAGTTTATGTTGTGTTATCTAACAAAATAGGGTATTTTAATGTAAAAAGGTTGTGGTAAAATAAAGGGGTATTTGTACATAGCGCCCGCCCCCGCCGGACCAACGGCTCAGGCTTGGGACGCGCCGCCGCCGAGTAACGGCTTCAATGCCGCGTTCCCGCCGCAGTCGAACAACACTTTCGTCTCTGAGGACAACTTCAGTAACGTTTTCAACAGCGGAGCCGATCCAGGTGAGATTTGGGGTTGCCATGTGTGGAAATTTTGTGGGGGGAAATATTGGGTGTTGCCAGTTTTTCTATAAAAATGTAGAAAAAAATGTTTTGTATGCATTTTATGGGTTTCGAAATGAGTAAATATCGGTAATTTTATATATATATTTAAATATAGTAATATGGTGTTAATTAAATGGATGTCGATTTTAAGGTTAAGGAAGGATACGGTGTTCAATATTTTTGGGAATGTATAATTTATGTAATCAAATACATTACTATATACTTTTACTAACTGTGGTGATGGTGTTTTTTATCTATTTAATATATAAATAAATTACATGTCACGTGTTACTAAGGCCACATTTTAATACGATTTATATAAAATAAAAATTAAATTAGAGGATAGGATTAATAAACTAGAAATTAAAAATAAATCCCGCCGAATTTACATAATTTTTTTTTTTAAATTGAGAAGTTTAATCTCTGCGATAACAACAAAAAATAAAAGCAGGCTTTAAGTAGCAGCATTTAAGAAACACGTTTTTTTTTAGGAATGGTTTTTCCTTTATTTTATTATCTATTAAATCTTGAACGGTGAAACCAACTCCTTTGAATACAACATAATTAACAGGTTAGTTGGTACTAATATCTTCAAACATACAAACTTTAATCCATATCATATCCTAGTGTAATTTAGTGGCCTTAGTATTCAAAACCCCCAAGATTAACCAAAAAAACACAGCCGCAGCAAACCCGTTCATGGGCATGGGAGATGCTCCAAGCACCCAAGCTCCGGCTCAACCGAGATCCGCCTTCGACGAGCTCGAGGACGTCATGAGGATGCAGCTGGGCGGTTCCCCGGCAAGGCAACAGGCGCAACAGTCGCAGCCGATGGCGGCCATGACCCAGCCAATGTTCGGGTCGCCAGCAAGACAGCCGATGATGCCGATGGCCATGGGTTCGAGGAGTTTGAGATTGATCGGCCATTCTTTTGTTTTTGTTTTCTTACTAGGATTTTTTTTTTTTTGATTTTGTTGTGTGTGTGGTCTTTTATTTTTATTTGTGCTGTTTTTTTCCGGATAATAATGTTGTGTATTTGTGTGTGTTTGCTATTTGTATAAGCGTTTTTTTTTTTTATAAATTTTGCATGCTATTATTACGTCACAAATTTAAGCTCACCAGGTTGTTTTCGTTCATAAATAATTTTGTAAATATTTTTTTTGGTATCGTTTTTTAATTGTAATTTTTTTCAGCTTTCGTTTTTAGCGCTAGTTTAATAGACGTTATTTCTCAAAAAAAAAAAAATTAACAGATCACGCCTGAATCGAAATTTGAGGTGGTAATTAGTGAACTAGAAATGTGTGTGTTTAAAAAAAAATACACGATTAAAACTTGTATTCGACCCGCTTGTCATTTAGTACTTTTTTAATTTAACACTTTCAATAAATCAGCAGTACAGCAAAATAAGTAAAGTTCAGTCTGTGCTTCAAATGTGAGTATATAGTACCGAAAATTCCCCTGTGAATTGAAATAAATATCGTATGAACGTTTTAATAGGCTTATGGCGAGTAAAGTTTTTTTTTCTCCACAAATGTTGTCACTTCAACCGCGCTTTTGACATGAATGTCTCTATAAACTTACACCCGTCGTGTCGTCGTGTTTAAAAACGAAATAATAACAATGAAATATATATATATATATTCAAGAGTATAACAAACTTTACTTTTTTTTTTGCTATCTTTCGCCCGCGACTTCGTCTACATAGATTTCGTTATATCACTCTGGAACATTAATGTATCAATCATGTATGGTGATAAACTATATCTTTGCCAAATTTCCTCCAAATCTTTTCAGCCGTTTTTTAAAAATAAACATACATTCACGTTTATGATAATATTAGGATATATCTGTATGGTCTTTTTGACTACCTCGGTGGCGCAGTGCTGTAAACAGCCGTCTGCAACGCTATAGGTTTCGGGTTCGAATCCCGGCGGGGGCGTGACTTAGTGTTATTTTCAATACGCATTGTTTCACTTACCGGTCTTGGATGTTGTATTCTTATATGTATAATATATATATATATATATATCGTTGCTTAATTCCTTACGATACTTACTGCAGGGCTAAGTCAATGTTGTTATTATTATTATCATCTGTCATTCAAAATACTTATAATTAAGTTTGTCCTCCAGGTCAGCAACCCCAGCAGCCCGGTAAAGTCCTGACTGGAGATCTGGACTCGTCTATCGCTTCTCTAGCCAACAATCTATCCATGAACAAGAGCGCGCAGGCGCAAAAGTGAGTGATTTTTTTTATTCCTTAAGACATAGTAGAAATTGATTTACTTAGATCTGCTAGGAATTTTTAAAAGTAAGTCTGGTTGCTCCATACTAATGGATATATTGATTTTTTTTATCAATTATTGACAATTTTCGTTTTTCTAAACGAAAATATTGAATAAGTCATTCAAATGCTTCGTGTTTATCTTGTATATAATATAAATAAAGTGATTGAGCGGTGTAATAACTAATCCTAAAGGCCTGCGCAGATGAGAACCTTCTGTCCGCATAGGACAATTATCCCTAAATATGATGTCTTATGTTATGCGGTACTTTTAATCCGTGGTGTTCGTTATTCGATACAGGTGGAAGGAATCTATTTTGGAGGAAGAAAAAGTAGGTACGCCAGACAGAAGTTCCTCGTCAGTGCAGGCCTTTAATTGTAATATTTTGACAGTTGTAGTAGCTACCAGGCTTACTTGAAAATAATGAGTTTTGTAGGCTGTACACGTTGATTACTCATTTCAATTTGAAAAAAAAAAAAACTTTTTGGTTAATTAACTTGAAAATCTGATTTCGAAAACAGTAGTTGACGTGTTTAGTTTGTGATGATTTCTTGAAAGAGAAAAAATTCGCTTGTTTAATTTTTTAATTTTTCTAGTAGTTTTTTTTTAATTATTCGATAACGTTTCTGTAAAAGTGTCTTGTGAAGTGATATCAGTAGATAGATAGCTCTTTATAAGTTACAGGCGTTTAACTGGTTGATTATTGAAATTTTATATAATGTCATACACCAAAGGCATTTGAATACGATAGTTGTTTGCAAAGCGTTTGATATACTGACAAAAATTAACACTGGCAACTCATTTTTTTTTTTCCTTATTAATTTTTCGAAATTCTGTTATCGCTTTTTCAATTTATACAAAACATTTTTAATTGCAAATCTATCACTTCCAAACAACCTTCAAATTGTCACATATTGAGTCGGAAAAAAAATTGACCCAAGAAAGATTTTCAAAAAAAAATGGTTTTTAAAATTATCGAAACAAAAAGGTAGGTATCAATTTTTGGCTACATTAATGATTGGACTAATAAATAGAAATATTGTTTATGATTTAAATAAATAAAAAAAAAAACAACAAAATGTTACACACACGCTTGCAAACAACTGCACATCACACATCCGCATGTACATATAAAATAAATGAACGAAAGAAAATGTTTACCACTTCTGAATTTCATGAAAAAATTATTCTACGACAATTTTTTTCTATACTTCGAGCATGGATAGCCCTTTAATCACGACTCTATCTCTTATGTATTTTATCGAATAAAAATATTATCATTCTAATGTTTTAGTTATTAACTTTGAAAATTTAAAAATGACAGTAAAACTGTGAATGTTTCCAATCCTATGATATAGGTAAAACCGTACGTTTTAATTTAAAAAAAATCTAATACGTAAAAAGGCTTAAAATTGTAATGTTTGGCTAACTATCATTTTAAATATATTTTCAATAAAATGTTGATAAAATATCTTATTAATAAACAATCTACACAATAAGAAATAAATCTTTTTCTGCCTCGCTATAAGAGTTAAAAACTGAAAACAAGATTCCAAGATAATCATAAATTGTATACCATAGCCCTTAATATATAAAAAAAATGTTAAGGTGTTTCTGTATACCAACACTAACCATTGCTCTTAGAGTTAAAAAAAAAACCTAACAACGTCATTACGAATATCGTCAACTAACCATTGCTCTTAGGGTTATAGAAAAGAAGAAAATTCCTAAGGTGGTCAACATTTTTTTTCCTATAGACCGATGCAGTGGAACTCGCCGAAGGGTGGTGCGAAACCGGGAGCCACATGGACACCGCAACCGATGCAAGCTACCACCGGTGCTGGATATAGGCCGATGGTAAGAGATTGGAATGTCGATTGACCTCAAAATTTTTTTTCAAAAAAGCGTCGGTTCTGTAAAAGTTAAGCAAAAAAATATAGTCATTCCATCTTACGACCTCGACCTTCGACTCGAGTTTCGTCAAACGCGTACGTGTACGTTATTTTAGCGAGCGTCACCTCGCTCCTTCGCTCAGTGAAGACGATACGCACGCTAGAACAATGCGCATGTACATTACTTATAGTTGTCGAACGATCATCGTGATGTGGAATGACTGTAGGGTGTTTATAGTCGCACTAACCTATCAATTCGGAAACGGAAAGCCGTGGCGATACGATACCGTTACGATCCTGATAAGAGTTGGGTTCCGGTATGGAATTTCATAGAATACTGAAAAGCTCGAGTTGATACGATGCTGGCCCTTTAGACAAATGTCATTATTCTGCAAGCGTTCACGCTAATAGGAAATGAAATGTATTCAAATGTGATATCTAACTCGAGCACAACGAAATGTCATTTCAATACATTTTTATTTTCTGTTGGCGTTAACCCTTGCGGAATTATACCTTCTGTCTAAGGGGGCTGATCCGTTTACGAGTTGATAGATCTGCTACGAGCCTAGAGGGTTTTATCGTCTTAAATGTTTAGGAAACAAAAAATATGTAAAAAAAAAAGAATGCAATCGACAATCCCAACTTTAATGTAATAATAATCAACCCTATAAAAAGACAGCGCCTACGCATATCTCTAGCCTTTTCGAAACGCTTCTGATGTTGCATTTTTGCGACTTAGTTTTTGCTACTTTAATGTTATTTTTCGATTTTTTTTTCTGTTTTGGCTAATTCTTTTATATTTTCTCGTGTATTTTTTTCTTCCCGTAGCATGCTAGCTTGCATCCCGTTTTTATTTTGCTATTTCCAGGGCCCTGGCATGAATATACCGCCACTGACCCATACTATGCCCCATTCGTTCCACCCCCCACATTTTGTTATGGTAAGTTGGCTGTATAATTTGAATCCCATAGCTTTTTCTGCTCCGACAAGCCGTAACAGTAATCTGTTTCTCTTTATTAATTTTGGAGAAAAAAAACTTTAATTCTGTAGTAATTGGTAAATATAATTCTGGAAAAATCGATTAAGAACCTCCTTCTTTTTTGAAGTCGGTTAATAAGAGATAAATTCAATTAAATTAAATAAGTTTTTTTTGTGAATTGAAAGTAATAAGTAATAAATGAAAATTTAAAACTGTTGTCGCTTGTCGGGAGTATCTTTTATCATCGAAGTAAAATAAAAATGATTTTATTTGTTTTTTTATTTTACTTTTTTAACAGATGGAATCTTTGTATTTTTTTTTTTTGCACACATAGTTTTACTCACACTTCCTCAATTGGTAGAAAAAAGATGAGAGAAACACCTACAAAATTTATGTCAAAAGCATAGTTTTATATTTTTTTCAAAAAAGCTCAATTTCTTTGACATTGCTTTTCACATGAAAATATATTATTTTGACTGCCACGTTTTTTTTTTTTTAAATGTAGATAGATTTATTTCTTAATACCTGTATTATTTATTTTTGAATCACGTTTTAGTAGATCATATTATACAAGCACGCCAAAAGCTTTCGGTGGCTGAGTGCACATCCAAATTTTTTTTATCTAAAATAGGGAAACGATACCATAAACTTATGAATATTGTCGTCGAGTTTCAATGTTTAATTTTTAAAAACAAATTCGTAATAGAATAAATTAAATAAATAGTAAATTTATTAAAAATTATAAATTATTTACCACCTTTTTTTTATTTCAACTTACGTTCGAAAAATTTTAAAAAATATAATTCGAAATGTCAAATATAAAATAAACATTGAAGCTTTTAACGTTTCGTATTTTTCTGGTACGCATGCGCCATCTAGTTGGAGCGCAGCGGAGAAAATTTACAAATCTTCAATTCCATATAATCTGACGTCACCAACATAGCCGTCAGGTGCTTTACGGGTCTTTAATTAGGGACACGTATGAACTGTCAAAGGTTAAGTGACGTTTATGAAACTGTATTTTTTTTATCAATTTCAGTTTAGAATTTAGATCATCGGTGTAAGTTTTAGATTATGACATTTACAGAAAATATAAAGGTTTGTTAATGTTGTTAAATGTCGCATGATATATAATTTGTTAGCATGACAATGGCTGCTCGATGTTTATCCTGAAATGTTTTCTTGACATTTGTGTACGAGTGTCAAATTCTAGACTTGACATTAACTACTAAAGAACTAAGTACCAAATATATTTTTAAAACGTTGTGAACAGCATAAGTATGACATCACATCAAACAAGCAGTAGGTGTCATGTTTACTTAAAAATACATACTACATCATCTGTCAATATTTAACCCATAATTATGATTGATATTACTCACACAAAAAGTTTATTGTGCAAAGTGCAATGACAGCTGGAACAGTCGAAAAAAGCCGACCGAAGCAAAATGGTTTTTTTTACTTCCAAAAAATAAACTTAAATAAAGTAAAGAAATAACGTAGTCACAAGCGTTCATATATTTACATAATGGAGGTTTACGAATGTATATAAGAAACAATATGGCTGAAAATGCTATGTTACCAAATATGTGTGTAATATAGATTTAGACTGGTTTATTACGATTATGTACAGTCTTTAAAAGTACTAACATTTTACAAAAAAATACAAAAAAATGCTCGGTAACAATATGTTATTTTAAGGATTGAAATAAAAGTGTTTACAAGATTGAAATTTTTAGGTGTCCATTCTTGTGTAGCTTAGTTTTTGGAATTTTAGCTGTTACTTTCGAAAAGCTGTAAGCGTATACACTTCTTTGGTCCTGACTGTACATTGTACATAAAACTTTAAATATAAAAAATAATTTGACAAATTCGTCATTACCTCCCATATCGATTTCTGTGCAGTTTATAAAAAAATGTTTTTTTTTCCAGCAACAGCCAGGGATGGTAATGGGCATGCCCGGCGCTTCACCTATGATGCCGATGGGTATGCAACCAATGCGTCCACCAATACCACCCCAACCAACCACCAACCAGTTTAGCTAAACACCACCTTGTATACTAAGGCTTAAAGCTCACATTAGAATAAGATGTCTTGTTCTATACGTCTCGTTATGTTTTAATGGCATAGCCAAAGAGCAGTCGAAATTGAGTCGTTTAATGGAGTATTTATTACTTTAAAATATAGCTGGTTATCGCTTATTGAATCAGTTTGCCCATGAAATTATTAATGTAGTGATTAGACCAAGTAATGGAAAAGTTAAATATATCATAGCGAAATGAACTTAAAGACAAAGGATTAAGGTGCATAATAAATGAAAATAAAACTGTATGTGCTTGCTAAACTGGATGTTTCAAGCTTGTTTAATAGTACGTATATCATTCATGATTCTATAAAAAATAAAATTCAAATTTAATGTCAAATGTTACAACATGTTATCCCTAGTTTTTACTGCAAACGTCAAATTGAGACACTCCAATTAACTGAGATATTAATGTAATCCGATTGAATTACCCAAAAACCCCACCACCCTTTTATGTTAAATCGGTGTCAAAATGCAACACCATAATAACAAAGTGTCATCGAGTAAATTAAAAATTAACCTTATAATATAAATTCAATAATTAGACTATGACAAGTCTGTCAAAAATGAATGTCAAACGAAGACACTTATGTCACTGCATATTGACAGAAGATAGTTCCTTGAAAACTGCCTTTACAAATACTTAGATATTATTATTTACTTATAATTTCTTAATAAAATACCAACAACTTTAACATAGATTTATTGTCAGTTTATTTCAAATCTATTTGTCAGAAACGAAATAGGTTTGGTTGGAACGCTTAGTTTTACAAATGTCAATCTTAACCCTTACATTTTAGAGTTTAATTTCATTTAATCAATCTGCGGTGATTCAATTCGGATTCCAATCTCTTTTGTATAATACTTTCCCCTTTAGTTTCTTAGGTATTTTTTAAATTGATATTTCTTATATCTATTTGGTATTAAATTACATATTTCGTCTGTTATTTTATATTGGCCTTAATAAGTTACCACAATCATTTGAGACTTAGTTTTAAATCATAATTATTCATTATAGTTTGCCATAAATACCAAAATTATATTGGGATCGTTCATTTCTTTAAGATGTAAGTTAAAAAAATAGAATTTCTTTACAAAAGATTGTCTTTGTGACTTTTTTTATTAAACTTTCTGCACCTTTGTGTTGTCACTCGTGTCAATCTTACAACCATCAAAAACTTAGTCACCTAACAAAATGTCTACTTTTGCTTTGTTAGAGTCTGGAGTTCAAGTGTTGTCAATATTGAACTTCAATTAAAAGTGTCAAAGTAATTTGACAACTCGAAAAATGATTGACGGCCGATTTTAAATCTCATGATTTTTCTTTGTAAGGAATTTATATGTATATAAAGATAAATTTTTAATGTAATAGGATTCATTTTGGAAATGCAGGTCGAGTCGGTTTAGTAAATTATACAATTTTAGTTTAATTTGTCATGATAACGCTTATTTTCATATTGATTTTTAATGATTAAATTAAATTAAAAATTTCTTATGACATGGTGCACTGAATGTTATATTTTTCTCTTTCTAAATTGTATACACATCACATTCCATATATTGTACAAATAATACAAGATGCTGGTTAAAATAAACAAATGTTTATTTTTTTTTTTCTCACAATATTGTAGTGTGTTCTATTTTTTATATGTAGTCAGCATTTATCGGAATTGAATTTTATTATAATAGATTTGTATTTAATTATCTGATTTTATAGCTATCACATGATCATCATATTGCTTCAAAATTTGAGTGCCACAGCAAATGGCGGCTTTTTGCTAACGTCAAACATTTAAGAAAAAAATCGGTTTTTCGTTGTCAAAAAAATATATATTCATAAAACGATATGAAAGTAACCACAAATTTTCCGAGATGCACCCATAGCATTCGTTTGTTTTAACAATAGTTGACGTTTCCAAATAGCTTTCAGTTGCTGTACCGAAATTGAATTAGAGTGACAAATATATATCTGGACAAGTCTATGTAAAAATATACAATAATCGTATTTGTTTAGTCATAGATTATAAGAGCCTCTGTGTAGCATGCTTTAGAATGCAAATTTATCAAAATATCAACAAAAAAAAAAACTCGTTGACATTGTCTATGAAAATATTGGTGTCAAGTACATGATGCTACTAAATACATAAGGATGTACTAATAATAACAGTGTACAATACTGTTCATGTATCTTATATATGTAGCTTATGTATGTGGTAATCATGAAAAAAAATATACTCTTATTTAAGCAATCTGTCTAGACATGTTTGTCAAACAATGACAGTTGATGTTTCTTTTGATTAGTGTGTCATATGAATTATCTTAGAACGGATGGATTGATTAGAGAAAAGCAAATATTATGTAGTTTGTTATATTATTAATCGTAACGGGTGTATATTTTTTAGTAAAGGGCTGTATTTGACTTTATTAGGTGCTTAAAAGTGAATGATAGTTTTTTTTTTCGGATATTGCTTAGTAGATTACTTTGAAAATGTTTAAATAAAGAAAAAAAAAACCCGAAACATACCCTACATTAAGATCTTAACTACGTATTCTTAAATATACACAGTAAATAGTCCAAATTAAAATTAAAAAAATCTGCAATATTTTTATTATTTTTCTAATGAGACTGTATAAAAAGTATTCTCTTGTCATTATTTGGACTTGATATTGTGTATAATCGAGTTGCTAAAGACGTTTTGTTTAATAAAAAAAAATAAAACGGCGCAATTATCTGGCAACCCGATTAAATGTTGCTAAAATTAAAAAAAACATTCGAGTGTTACGTAGAGATATATATTAAATATTTAAGTCTATTCACATAATCTGTAGCCGTTACACAAAAGTAAAAAAAAGATATATATTATGTATTGTAAATAGAGATTTTCGTAGTACATAGTGCTGGTAAATATATAAGATCTTTATCATGTTTCAGATGTGTGACGTCATCACACAAGCTTAAGGTCGTATTACACTTTATATTAACCAAATTAGATAAAAACAAGTAATGTTAGTTGTTAAACTTTAACAAAACGAAAAGGGCTTAAAAGCTATTTATTACAGTCCTTAAGCCAGTCTCTATAAGGCAAAATTAAACGATTAATTTGTCAATATATTGTCATCTAAAGCGTCCAATATCTAAGATATCACGACAGTGTAATATGGCCTTAACCTTTTCAATAATTTAAATCGGTTAAATTACATTTCATGAAGTTTTCTACTAACTTGGTATTCTCTCCCTAGTTAAGTTTGATTTAATGTATGAAAAATTAATGGTATCTAATATCATTTCCTATTAGAATCTGTTAAGTTACATTTGAGATTTGATTCAACGAATTGGCTCATTCTGTTTTAGACTCTATTTCATTTTCGTTTAGATTGAATTTTTTTTTTTCAAGAAATCATGGTCTAGTATTTGATTTGAAACTGAGCCAATAATATGTTCGTGCAATATTTTACATCAATATTGTATTTCGTCACTGAAATTTTATGCTTTAAGTAGGTCTTATGCTTAACTTGCCGAAAACCCAGTTGGAATTTTCTCTACACCTTTTTTTACATGGCATCATAGATTTAAAGGCCTTGACTGAGTTAACAATCAATAAAAAAAGTTTGTTTTGGCCTATCAAATTTGTTGTATATTTTCTATTATTTTATTATTATTGTATGTTTTATGTAAATATCCCCCCTTTATTTTATTTACTAGCCTCTTTAGTTATTCAATTTAGTTTATTTATGAAAAAAATAAATTTAAAATAAATTTTGTTTTGTTTTTTTTTAATTTATTTTACCCGAGGGTCCATTCACGCCTAGTTCTCAATGGAAAGTTCAAACTAAGATTTCAGTTTGTAATAAATAAATCTTTAAGGTAAAGTAAAATATTAATTGTGTGTATAAGAAGTATTTTCACGTAACGAAATAGCTTTCTGGTTAAACTTAAATGACAATACTTGTATGTGCAAACGGCCTGTTAGAATGGAAGGATATGGTAGCATTGGTCTGTCCGGAGTTGCCATATAAAAATATTTTTCATCATAAAATTAGACTTATTGCACCTGTTGCTAAAAAAATTATCCCCATGACAATGAAAGTATAGCATTAATTATTCCAGTATTTATCCATAATTATTGTGAAATAGTCATTGTCGTCATAGTAATAAAGGGCAGACCAGCACCAAAGAAACCGTTAAACGTGTTATTACCCACAGAAAATTTAATCAATAATAGCACTAATAAATAGGTGTCTAGATAATGAATTGTAAGATTAGATGTTATATTATAGCTCTAAAATTCATGGAAAATGTATATTTTTGTTAGCCGTGGTCTATCTGGTGATGTTTATAATGTTTCAAGTCTGACTATAAAAAAGCTTTTATCTTTTTTGTAAGGTGAGTGAGTTTTTCATTGACAGTTAATGGCAACACTCAGAAAGTGTGTGTTTTAATGTCCCATATTTTAATACCTGTTTGTTATTGAACATACAGGATTAAAATAACGGTATTTGAAAAACAAGTCCTGCCTTAGCCTCGCACGAGTCAATTTGAGTTCGATTGAAAATGATGTTTGTTACCCAACTACGGTGAACTTAAAAGAAGGGAAGTTTGTAATCGTTTTTTTTAATAATGCCTTCCTTAAATTATTTTAAAATTCAATTTAATATTGCATAACTATTTTATAGTCAGACTGCATTTGTGTTATAATATAAAAGTATCTTGACACTAATCCAGTAAGCTTTCATTCGTTGTGTAACTTGTTGAATCGCGAATAGTGATTATCTATATAAACTATTGAATAAAGTTGAAAAGCCATTTGTTTTTATTTTCAATACTGGCAGCAATTCCTGTACGAACATAAAACGGCTACACACCCCTCCGCAGGGATGATCTAGCTAGGGCGCGCGGATATCGGGGCTGTCTCTTCAAGCACTGGCTCTTGCTGGGGTGCAGTGTAGAGCGACCGGTAATGGGGTCGGGCATCGTACTGATATAAAAAATGAATTCAAGAGAAAAATTGCAATCGTTACCAAAACGTTCTAAAAGTCACGTTTTGCGTTACTTTTAGACTCTTTGATGTTGCTTTTAACTTACATCGCCGTATGCTATATTGTGTAAAAACTATAAAAATATTTTCTTTAATAAATTCAGTTACGAAACGTGTTCATGAATAAGGACCTAAAAAAAGGGTAATCTTACTTTTTCAATTAATTTCTAGTTAGATCGCTGGTAACACTGAAAATTGTCCATATCCATATCACGATACAAATACGGCGACGATTTATGGAGATTGGAAGGTCTTGCCACAAAATATGCAAATGCACCTCCCAAAAAATAATCCTGGCGGCGCCAATGCCTACAAACAATACAATGAAGCTAGAAATCTCTAAATTGCCCCTGTGGCTGGGGTGTGTGTAGCCGCTATTAGCATATCCTTTGCTTTTCAACAGTTTTCGTTCTATGATAATTGCTTACTATTATTTGGAAGGATCGTGGTCAGACGTCCAGATAATACTGTAGGTGTGAAAGTTTGTAAGTTTGTTGCTTTGCAGAATGATGAAATTTAGCCCTTAAATAGTTTATTACCTTGATTAAGACGTATGATTCTTTTACCCCGGTAAAATGTGGGTGTCTCCAAGGGATTATCAAAAATCGTAAAACACATGCGTCTAATAAATTCAATAGATGGCCCTTTTTATGTCAACACCAACGAAAAGATAGATAAAAAGGCAAAGCCAATACGATAGTTGCCATAAATAAGAATTGATTGATTAAAGGCAAAAGAAAGATAGGTAGGTTAATGATTTTAGAATCTAAGTTTCCTAAATAAACTCAAAAAATTGGTGTAGTAGTTAAACTATTCTATTGCATAAAATTGTTTCTGAACGTATTCAAATTTTTCAATTAAAGCAACACCAAAATCAATCGATGACAGCGACCTACCGACGAATTTTGCGACAATTCGCGAGTGACGACATTTTCTGTTCAATAATTTTAGAAATATTTAGGATCAGTGGATTTTCTTTTGTGCTTAGCGTTCTAGAAAAGCAGAAAAATGGGTGACAACGAGCAGAAAGCTATGGCTTTGATGGCTGAGGCCGAGAAGAAGTTGAGTTCGTCAAAATCTTTTCTTGGCTCCCTGTTTGGGTGAGGACAATGGTTTTCTGTTTTATCGTACGATTTCTCTTACTTTTACTAATACATGACATCACTAAAACAACAATTTAGTTCAATTAATAACACATCATGGTATTTCTTTGTAAAATCTGAAATTAACATCTATTTCAGAGCAAGGAAAATTATTATAATTAAACATATTTACTTACATTAGTGCCTTAGATTTTTTTGTTTACTTATTACACTTAATTTTTTAAATATGTTACAAGCTCCATTAAAATTATTTATTTATTGTGTAATTTTACCTTTATCATAATTATGTTTTTATCTTGTTTATTAAATTGATTTACCATAATATTCTACTAAATTCACCTAAAAACTTAAATTGTCAACATTACACTCTCTAGTGTGCTTGTAATATTGATATGAAACAAATAATTATTTTGATCATTAACTTAATGCGGTGTTGTCACCATCTCATTGTTCCATATATCCAGGGGTTCCTCAAAACTGGAAGAAGCAGTAGACTGCTACCTCCGGGCAGCAAACCTGTTTAAAATGGCCAAGAAATGGCCACAGGCTGGGCAAGCATTCTGCAATGCGGCCCAGCTTCACTTGAAGGCTGGTATCCGCCACGATGCTGCCACAAACTTTGTTGATGCGTCCAACTGTTACAAGAAATCTGATGCAAACGGTATGAATCTTTTCTGAAATTAATTAATTTGTTAAATTTAAAAAGATATATCTTTTAGGTCTTAGACAACATACAAGAGTTGCAATACCTTTCTTTATATATATACTTTTATATTACCCTGTCAATATAGGATTGTTTGTATAATAAAGTAATATTTATTGTTAGTTATAGATAGTGGGGTTTTGCTTATTATGAAAGATAGACATGAATCTCCACTATATGATCAGTCCACTATGGAACATTACGCAAAGCTCTTAGCAGAAGTTGTACTAGCAAATAACGTCAAGAAACCACCAACATGCAAAATGTCAAATATTATTATGTTCTTTTATTATAACCATTACAATTAACACAAGTGCTGCATTCTGAGAATTTGCAGTGTTACTTCCTATTGGATGATCTTTTATAAAATATCTATAGAAGATGAATTTTAGTTGCAGTACTGCATAAAGTATCAATCTACCAGATAGTTAAAAACAAAGAAAACCACATTAAATAAATAAATAACCGCATCACGACACACACATTGACTCAGGCCTGCAGTAAGTATAGTAAGAGCTTGTGTCTCAGGTGCTAAGCAACTATATGGTATGGTATAAACTACATCAGATAAAAAGATTAAATTGTAACATCCAAGACTGGTTAGCGAAACAATGCCCATTGCAAATTACTGTGCACCTACCGGGATTTGAACCCAAAACCTCTGGTGTAGCAGTGGTAGCGTAGCGTAGCACAGAGGTTGTCAAACACTTGCTATCCTGTTTCAAAATAACACATGAGGCTTGTATAATTGTTAAATTTATTAATCAAAACCTTTGGTCTTTTGTTCTTACCTTGAACTCACAGCCCAAATCAGTCATTTTGGTTATTCCACCTAAATTTTCTTTAATCAACATTATTGAGTGACTTTTAAAAGCAAATTAAAATGTATATTGGAGTTTACAGTCAGTAAATTAATATGCACATTTTGGACAAATATAAGTATGCTAAACTTGTTTGAATGAAAGTTTGTGCATATTTACTAGTAATATCAATATATTTAATAATAATTTCATATATTGGGACCATTCAAACAAATGGTCTTAGTTCCAAATTGAGCCACAGGCTTGTAATATGGTTACTAAACAAAATATATATAGATCAATATATACTTATATAGATATAAAACAACCACGAACTCATAGCAAATACTCATGTTCAAATACCTACCCCAGCCGAGACTCGATCCCGAGAGCTCATTTATATCTCATCATAATTTTTCTCATTTATTGTCTATTATTTTTGGATATAACATTTTAATTTAATTGGATTTTGTGACATGTAAAACCTGGTAAAATTATTTTATTGTTATTTTCATTGCTGTGCCCGACATGGTACATATTTATTAATAAATACTATAAAATATAAGACCTTTCCTGTAAAAATATTTATTTATTTTAAATAAATAAACGGGTATGCACCCAATTATATTAATAAATATGAAGTGCAATAAAGATTTGATTAGTCACAGCCAATAAAATTGAAGCCCCTGCCCCACAGGCCCTCCCAAAAGGTTTATCTCAAATGATGTCAGGCGAAGAAGCTTGTATGCAGTATTGTCAAAGTTAATTTACAATTAATTAGTTATTCACCTTATTGTTTCCGCTTCAATTTGTTTGTCGAAAAAAACATTTACATAAAATATTTTATTGAACCTTCAACTTGTTTACATGACTTTATGTCTCTTCAGTTTTAATTCATTAACGCGATTTACAAAGAAAAAAATACCTTTATATTAGAAATTGTATATTTGTAATACACTTTCTGGCCGGATTATTCCCCGTAGCCGGCTTTTCAAACTGTTATGGTAAAAAATTAATATATTTAAAAAATCTAAAAAAACACGTTTTTAAATGTCCTAATAATAAGAAAATAACCCTACGGGGCTGAAAGAGTGGCCACTTAAAACGTGAGGCGTATATTATTTAAGGGATTATTAATGGGATATATTAACATGACGTGGATGTAACTTGCAAAGATACGCCCCCAATCTATTTATTATTTTTTTCTGCCTCAAAAGTCACTCCATAAAAATTTTATCAAAATCGGCCCAGCCGTTTTATAGTTGTAAATTGCATTGTCATCGGGTTTGAAGGTACCCTGAAAATTTCAGCCTGCTAGCTTATCGGGAAGTGCCTCAAAATTGAGTTGCAAAAATCCAACTGGAACGACAAACAAACAAGAAAGTGAGTGTGTAAAAACGTGGGAAAATAATAATTTATTAGCACATTAAAATGTCCATTTTAATAAAAAATATAATTTTCATAATCTATAGATATATATATCCCTTTTTTGTTAAATAAAAATGACATGGAAATGACTAAAAATTACAAGATTTGAAGCATGCTCAAATGGCATAACAGGATGCAGCAGCTAAAAACGATGTTTTCCTTGTTCTGTGTGTACTGTCAGTTATATTTTTTTCCTACACGTTAAGCAACATAGCTTACGACAGTGATTTTGTATGAGCAATATTAATTCTTCATCAATCCTATAGAGGCGCTTTACAAAGATTTATACAAATTTGTAAATGCAGTCGCAAGCGGCATTCGAACGTAAGACTCATGGTACTATTGGTGCTAACATTAAAACCGAAATCACCATGGACCTTGGAAACATTTTGAATCAAATCTAAAATAGCCAATATCTTATAAGACGGAAGTAGTTATTTCAAGTTTAAGCTTAATAGGAAATATGCATGAAATTTAATTTGATTATCCAAGTTATTTATCGTAAAGTATTTGGAAATAGTATATTTACAGTGAAAATAGAGTCAGAATTGAACGACAAATATGGGAGTTATACTATTTAAAACAAATATATCTATCTCGGTCATCAAAACAACTGGCGCTCGTGTACTTTGACGTCATAGTACATATCGGATCTCTCTGTCTAACCAACGACTTTGAAGCTTTATAACTAAGTTAATATATCAGATATTTTGAGAAAATCTAACGGATTTGTGTATATTTGTGGTATCGAATTATTAATAAATAAAAAAGTCACGTAGTGCAGCGCCTTAAACCGTTGGCTGTGACACGTGAGGTCTCATGTTCGAATTTCGGCTAGAGCAGGTATTTGTGTGATTACCACGAATATTTGCTCTGAGTTCATGTTGTTTCCTATCTATTTAAGTATGTATTTGTCTATATATTGGTCGTTTAGTACCCGTAGTACAAGGCAGTGGCTTAATTTGGAACTAAGACAATACTCAAGTCGTTTAGTTTGTCTTAATTGTCCCGAGATATTATTATTATTAATTAATTGATAAAAAACAACACTTTCTTAATGTTATTAATAGATTCTTCAGTACTAGTAATTAAGCGAAAGAATCAAGGTTGCGGACGTTTTACAATGTTGCGTCATAACATTACACATGTGACTTTGTTTAATCAATGACGTAATTTTTAAAGTACGCAAGAAAATTGCAACAATGAATAGTACTTGCTTTTTGAGTTATGCGGTGACAAACATGTGACATAAGCCTGCTCTATACATCAGGGCCGCAGTGGCGTGCCTAGAGTTTTAGAATAGGGCAAGCCGAGAGATACGTTATTGTAGTTTTTATAATTCATTTCGATAAATGTCTTGTTGCCTCATTACTCTTAAATCTATACTTCACACTTTTGAACCGTGCTATGTAAAGCATATTGTTATTTGATTTGAAAAGTAATGAATGAACGAGAGCGCGAACTTACATTGGTTCGATAGGGCAAGCCGGGCTTTTGGGCTCGTATGACAGTACCGCCACTGCAGGGCCGACGTGTAGAGGGAGGTTTTTGCTTGTCAGTGGTAGGTATTTAATGTCGGCCGATGCGTCTACCACTAAACATATCCGGTTTTCAGTTCAACGGGTGTTCAGTTCTGCTGATGTGTGGTCGTAATGCAACATTATCCTCGTATATGTTTGCTGATCCACCTGCTGATGCATCCGTCGATATGTAGAGGAGGCTATATAGAAAGCTGTACCTGTTGGGTACCTTATTTCAACAAAAAGAAGAAAAAAAAACAAAGAATCCATTTAAAGTATCCAATCACTTATAATATTATTCACGTATACTCGGCCATGCATCAACCCAACGTATAGTCTCCTTAGAGAAATTCCTTTTTCCACAAGCGTTTACAACAGCAGAAAATAAAAAAATTGAAATGACATCCCCTCGCGCTTTAGTTACGTTTTTGTAATGTTTTTTCCATCGATTTTTATTTTCCGTTGGCGTTTTCGCTTGAGGTTAATGGGATTTGTCTAAGGAGGCTGCTACGTTGTCTAGCATAAGGATTGATATGACACTTGTTACGGGAAGCTCTATGAGTGGCCGTCTGTAAACTAAATATCAGTCTCTGACTTACTGACTCCTCGATTAATATTAAATGGAGCCTGGGAAAGATTTAGTTGACCAGTTGTAAGAATATATAGCTCGTCTGTGGCGCAGTCGTGTAAAAGTTTGATACAGGTTCTGGGTTCGTGTCCCGGCGAGGGCGGAACATTGTGTTATTTGCAAGACCCATTGTTTCGCTTATTTTCTTGGATGTAGTATTTTAAGTACGAAGTTTATACCTTATCGTTGCTTAGTTTCTGTGACACAAGGGCTGAGTCAATGTATGTATTCGTTTATTATTTGTTATAACTACTTGTACTTGGTGTCGTATTTTGACTTAATGTTTATCTGTTACAGAGGCAGTTTCCTGTCTTTTGAAAGCAATTGAAATCTACACGGACATGGGGAGGTTCACTGTCGCCGCTAAACAACATCAGGTATACTATCACAAAATTTTAACATACATAACCTCACGCCACTATCCGTTGAGAGGGGTTGACAGAGGTATTGCACACCGCATTTCGTATGTTTATGTTGAGTCGCAGTGTGACAGGTTGCGAATCGCCACTATCCGGGTACAATGAGGACCATAGCAGCTACAAATTATGCCAACCTGAGACTCAAACCTGTCGTGTAAGGGTCGGGTCGGTTGAAAAAAAAAATGAAAAAAAAATATTTACACTAAAAACATGTTACATAAACAGCAGTATGTCTTTTGGTCCCCTCACTAGGCAAGCCTGTATCGAGGGAACCTGTTACCAGGTTTAACATTATTCATACATTCCTTTCGGCAAACATTAATACTTTAACCAAGGCACGTAAACTGAGCTACCACGTCCTCCATCACTAAAATTAAGTAATCAAAGCTTGTGAAAAGAATTATACAATTTACTGTCTGAAGTTGCCAAAATGTCTGGCTGCTTAATTCAAGTGAGTTCGTTTTAATGGTTAAACCATTTAAAGGCAAAAAAAAAACAGTTCCTACCCATCATCACTAACCCGTACCCGGCTTGACTAGACTAAAACCAATCTGACTAAAATAACTCCCTTACAGAACATAGCGGAGCTGTACGAGACAGAGTGCGTTGACCTCGCCCGAGCTATGCAGCATTACGAACAAGCCGCCGACTACTTCCGGGGCGAGGAGTCTACTTCATCAGCTAACAAGTGCATGTTGAAGCTAGCCCAGTACGCAGCCCAGCTCGAGCATTATGATAAGGCGATACAGATTTACGAGCAGGTTAGATATATACCTATTTGTATACTCCAAAAAAAAGAAAAAAGTGCCTACTTTGAATCTTCAAATGAATTTATTTGAGGGAAAAATTACTGGACCACCGACCTGTTCGATTATTTCTTACTGAACTAAAGTAACTATTGGTTAATAGTAGTAATCATTTTAGAAATTATTATGGTAGTTTTATGGTTGCCATGGTTTTCCCTAGTGACTACAGCATGGGGTTCTTCAAGGGTGTTAAAAGGTTCTTGCAGGGTGCATGATGCCCTGGTATTGCAAACGTCCATAGGCTACGGTGACTGCTTACCATCAGGCGGGCCGTATGCTTGTTTACCACTGCAGTGCTATATAAAGGTCTTGTCCCATTTAAGAGTTAAAAATGATAGCAAGTACTACAATAATTCAAAGTTTAAATTAATACGGTTTGTAAGGGCTATCGTTTCATGCATAGCAGTCATAATCTGTACACAAGTATAAAGTTTTTTAATTATTAATTTGTTACTGTTGGAGGGTCTTTGGACAGGACATGAAGGGGAGGTAGGGGTAGACCTAGGCGGACGTAACTTGATCAGATTGGTGACGTGCTGTGAAAAGCCCAGGTCAGAAGTACCCGTAACCGTCGTGTGTGTATGAGGAGATGCATGGATGTGGAGGAAGCGAGAGATGTTTGTAAGGATGGTTGCGTATGGCGAACCATTGTCTGCGTAGTTCTTTGGGACGAAGGCGTGATTGTGTGTGTGTGTCTTTGGTCACCAGTGATCATTTTCTAACGATTTAATTTGTTGTTGATACAGATAGCGAAGTCTTCACTTGACAACAGCCTGCTGAAGTACAGTGCTAAGGAGTACATGTTCCGCGCGGCTCTCTGCCATCTGTGTGTTGACGTGTTGAACGCTCAGCTCGCTCTCGACAAGTACATAGCATTGTATCCCGCATTTGCTGACACCAGGGAGCATAACCTCATCAAGGTATGAATCTGTCAGGGACAATAGGGAATGTGCATGATTTTTTAAATTGTTTATATTTTGATACCACATATTGACACAAATCCGTTGGATTTTCTCAGATATCTGGCTTATTAAGTAAGTTATAAAGCTTCAAAGTCGTTGGTTAGACAGAGAGATCCGATATATACAATAACGTCAAAGTACACGGTCGCCATGCAACTTCCATAGAAAAGGTTGTACTGATGAGCGAGATAGATACATTAACTTTTAATTGTTACATCTCCCTGTTTTATCGTAAAATTCTAATTGATTAAATAATCAAATTAAATTTCATGCATATTCCCTCTATTTTAGTCTGGCATTAAGATGTATTTGTTTGAAACAATCGTTCTGCGACGATGATTCTGATAGAGAAAACTAATTTTACTAACGAGCGTGGGAACAGGTAGTTTTCCGGTATTGCAATATATTAAAATTGATGTTAATGAAGATATGAAGACCTCGGTGGCATTATTTCGTAAATGAAAATTTCGAAAAAATCATATTCTTGTTTGGGAGGCCTACTTTACTTTATAATTTATGTTATAATTTTTTGTTGTTGGTAATAGAAATAGACATTCTATGAAAATTTCAGGAGTGTAGCTATGGTTATGGTTCATGAGATAATATTCCGCTGATAGCTAGACAGACATTCCTTTTTTTTTGGAATCCATAAAAGTGATCAATTTAAATAAGATATGTAAGAGTAATAAATTGACGTTTTCAACAGGAACTGATCGAGCACCTCGAAGATCAGAACGTAGAGGCGTTCACGGAATCCGTGAAGACATACGACAGCATATCCAGACTTGACCAGTGGTACACCACCATGCTCGTGCGCATCAAGAAACAGATCAACGACAACCCTGACCTGCGTTGATTCCATTGCCCAATAAGTGCCGTCGCCGCGTGAGTCATCTCTATGGTTTTTGTCTATGATTTGTCAAGTCTATGACTTTTTTATGAAGTTTTTTATCTGGCTTTGTGTCAGATGTTTGGTAAAATTTAAAGTATTTTATTTGCCGTCTAAATTTGGACTTTAAACTTAATATCATTAAAGCTTGATTTGCTGGTGTAAAAAACGTAACTTATTAACAGCATAACTTGGAACCCTTAATTTTATGAAAGTCTCATATGATTTAATACGTTGGTAATGAAATAACAATTGCTTTGTTAATTTGTTTATATTATTTGTATGTAGCTTCCTATGGAATTGAACATTTAAGCCAACTTAAAAGTTAAATATGAAATTACACGAATATAAAATTTAGACGACGCGACGGCACGTTCCCTTCTTATTATAAAAAAAACTAGTAGAATAATTTGCATTATGCCTACTTCATTGTAACGTTTAGGCGCGAAATTTTTCTCTATGGTCGAAATGTTGCCAGTTAAAAAAATCTTACCAAATCCTACCTGAGGCTAAATAATAAATCTGTCAATTCATACTTATAGCAATAAATAAACTGTCTTAATACGAGCATTTCATGACATTCCAACCATAGAGAATTATTTGTTTTTTTAGATATTCGAAGTTAGGAAAATATCGCTATTATTAAATGATTGTAGTTGATAAGTGGGGATGTTTTTTTTAAAAATGATATTGGCATTGTTACGAAAGCGTTCCATATTTTGTAAGTACATTTTTTTTTTAATTTTACCTTCTACTGCCATGATGATGGCTTTTTGTATTGTATATATTTATTTAAATGTTTAAAGAGATCATTTATGACCTCATTTTTTTCTTTTAACTATTTTAAAATAGTAACATTATTATTTAATAGAAAGGCACTCAAACCTTTTTAAAATTTAACGAGTTAAATGTTTACTAATTTCTTTGTTGTTGTAAATATTGTCTACGGTTCGTTAGTAATAAATTTTATTTATTTACTTTTCCTTTATTTATTTATTTCCTTTACGTCAAAGACGCGTGTAATCATTACGGAATATTTCTAAAATTGATATTTGTGGATCGTACGGATATAAGTATAAAGATTAATATCGCCTTAAATTTACAACTCTTAAAAACTTTTAATTTTTTTTTACATGTCATGTTTTAATTCAATTTTTTTAGTCCGCGGTCGCTTTTCGCTGGTAAAAATGAGAAGTCATTATTTCATTACAATTTTACTTCATCAGAAGATCTGGTAGGTTGGATTTGAGAAAAGATATAAGTTGATTTATTTCATCTAACTAGGCCGTAACTCGTTTGCATCAAGACATGTGGCATTTATTCTTTAGGTAGTAAGGTTACGAATCGAATGGCAATCTATAGGGACTAAGTAAGTTTGTGAAAGTTTTTGCAACAGGTCACAGCTTATATCCAATTATCATTTTATATAAGCGAATTGACCTTTGCGATTAGATTTTTTTAACATCGCACGTAGATAAGATAGTAATCAAACGAGTGAAATTAACTATTCTTTGAAAAACTTATTATGAATAAATTAAAACATGACATGTTACAGCGAGTCAGCTTTAAAATGTTTATGTCTACCTACAATTTTATGTACGTTATTAATTTTAATCGCTATATTTCTCTCTCTGTCTTTGGAATGAAAAAGAAAGAGAGCTAAACTAAAATACTAGTTCTTTTGGTCCACATTCGATATTGTATTCGATATATCTATTTGCTCTTAAATACTTCCCCGATAACATATTAAAATATTACATTTTTACTAAAGTAGACTGGTACTAGACTAAGTTACTACAGAAGTCCACAACATTTAAAAATATTAATAAAGGTAGTAATTATAACAACCACAAATAAGTAAGAATCGATAGTCAATAGCTACTTGTAAAGCAACCCAAGGGTTGTACCTTCAATAAGGAATAAGCATGAAATTTAATTTGATCATTTAATCAATTTATCGTAAAGCATGTGGAAATACTATATTTGCAGTGAAAACAGAATTAGAATTGAACGAAAAACCAGAGATAACCATTAAAAGTAAACATATCTATCTCGGTCATAAAAACCAACCTTTTAAATGGAAGTTGTACGGCGCCCGTGTACTTTGACGTCATTGTACATATTGGAGGTCTCTGTCTAACCAACGACTGAAGCTTTATTACTTAGTTAATAAGCCGGATATTTGAGAAAATGTAACGGATTTGTGTATAAATGTGGTATCGAATAATAATGAATAAATAAAAATGTCATCCATATTCCTTACTGTCGCTTGCGACTGCAGTTTACAAATATGTATGAATCTTTTAATGCTCTTACGGATTGATGAGTAGTTATTGTTATAGTTGGATACAAAATCACTGTAGTAATCTATGTTAGCTGACGTGTAGGAAAACTATACGAACTCACGGTAGACACACTGTATCCTTCCCAGTCGTTAAGTGACAATAGTATTAAACACCACAATTTACAAATCATTGCATTTACAAGCAAAAACGGTGGAAAGATGTAAGAAAGACCAAATTGGTCTTAGGTGGTTACCTATATGTGTATGTATGTAGTTTTAATATAAGCGATAAAGACAAGGGTTGAAAATTGTTTTAAAGCTGACTCGAGTAAGCCCGGCGAGATGAGAGAAACAACGTAAACTGAAATTAAGCTTAGCAAGCATGCTAAATAAATGCGAAATAGCACGCAAGACGAGGCTTCTCTCTCTGTCATAAGGAAAAAGAAAGAGACAACCTTTATGTAGCTTTCGCTCTTAGCGTGATAGCACTTTGGCGTTTTTCAAAATTCACGTTTTCATTATGAGTTTGTCGTTAGTTTTACGGTAAAAACTGGATATAACGACGTTAAAAGGCGCGTATTTAGATGAACGCTATATCCAATAGTCATCATTGGCAGTGTGTTAAGGTTTTGTATGTGATTTACCCGCTATTAAGTCGTAATAACCGATGTCGTTATAACAGGTTTTGACTTCACTTGAACGAGTAATACATTATGATTAAGAGTTATGTAAAGCCTGTAAAATCCGTTGAAATTGTGTTTACATTTTCCATCTCGTCTCGCTGGCCTTGCCTCATTATGTAATGTACTTTGCGTAAATATATAAAACATAGCATCGGCAGTCAAGTATCGTATTGTATCAGCACTTCAGCAAACAATTGGTATTCGTTATTATGTAAAAATAAAGTGTTAATACTGATGTATTGTTTCTTTTTCGGCATAAATTATAGTTTTATCCACAAAAATGCAAAATAAACCTAAATATTTCATAAGTAATAGTACTCATAAATGATTTTTAATAAACCACATCACGACATACACATTGACTCAGCCCTACATTCAGTGTCGTAAGAACCTGTGATGCGGGAACTAAGGAATGATGTGGTATGAAAAATAATTAATTTCAGACGAGATCCTTATCTTGTTAGTAATACAGTAACTTATATATTATGTTATTACTTTATGTGACCAAAACATGGTTTATTTTCCTATAGTAATACATAGATAAGAATACAACATCCAAGACCGGTAAGCGAAAAAATTGACTCGCATAAAGATTTGCCTGTACTGTACAGAGCCGAGCATTACAGTTTCGCAACCTGTAATGTTACAGATTTTAGTAGAACATTCGTGAGGGAAGTGAACCCAGCAATTACAGAGCGCAACTTTTGATACAAGTTTTAACATCAAACTTGTTGCATTGGCAAATGCTCATCAAGTCAGGAAATAATGTAATGCTCAAAATAGAATCAAATGTGATATTACAGGCAAGTTCTGCAGGTGTGGGAGCCCCTTAAGATGATGGTATGTTATCTTAGATAGCCACCTGATCCGGATTCCCAATAAGTTATAAAGTTTATAATGTAGTTAATACTGCGGAAACACAACGAAATAAAAAAAAAACACATTTTTGAGATAACAAAATTTGATTGGAAAAATAATGGATTATTAATTTTTATTTACCTTTTTTTCTTTTCGCGGTGTTTTCCGTTAACATGTATGTAAAAAAAAAACAATAATTTTAATGAAAAAAAAATGCCAACATATATAATAAATCGAAATGCAAAATAGTTCGAAAACAAATTGACTTTGGTTTTATTCTTACAATAGTCATAAAATAAACGTTGTTAAATAAACCAATGCATTATCAATACTGACGCAGGTATTTCAAAAAAAAAAAATGTTAAACAATTTTTGAACAAAGGTTTAATGTTATTCAGGATTATGTTAATATTTGTGATATTTTTCATGGGTTAGTAATATTTTATATTTATTTTAAATTTAGGAGAATATTACATTTTTTGTTGTTTTTTACAAAGTGCCTTTTTTGCTGCCTCAAACTCTTACAGCACAGCGGATAGCTTCATTGGTCCCGGGTTCAAATCCTTGTGTTCGAATGTTTTTATTATAAATTTGTGTTTATGGTCTAAGTGACATGCAAGACCGGTATTTAAGAATTCGGACGGTAGGATCTCGGATTTATAAATATATTATATATAATCCCCTTCAACAAGCTTAGAGTTAAGTTTGGAGAAAGTAGTTTGTGTTAAATAAACCTCTTTTTAAATCTTGAGAGTGAATGACGTTTCTGGGAATTGAAGGGTCCTGGAAAGGATTAGCTCGTTTTTTTTAAATCCCTAACTGCGGCCCTATTGGCCTTCGCAGCGTAATCGAACTACTTGCGCGGCGAGTGCTTCCCCAAAACCGGGCATAACGTTGGTTTTACAAGCCATAAAACGGGTAGGCCTCAAAACTTGTAGCCAGAACGGGGGGCTAGTGATTGTTACGTATGTACTTATAAAGGCAGGGGCGTATTTACCCTAGGGCCAAGGGGGACAAGGGGGATCTTCCACTCTTCTGTTATTCCATATATACTTCAGTTGAAACACCTATATGACACTTCTGGTTGGTGTCACTTATATACCTTAGCCAAACGACTTTCATTTTCATTCATTTACTCGCGCTCTAGTTATGAAGTATCTTGTGTCGCAGGTGCTAAGCAACGATATGATATAAACCTCTTACTACATCCAAAACCGGTAAGCAAAACAATGCGTCTTGCTTAGCAGTCAGCTGTTACACTACTGCTCACACGGCCGAAGTCATAAAAATAACGCGTTGTGCGAGTGGTAGTGCTTTGACAATACCTTATCCTCCTAATAATACTACATTTGACTACAGTTAATATCCCATCTTCAGTTCCACTGTCAGAGAGTCTCTTTCTTTGTTTTGTATAAAAAATTTGACTCAATATTTTCACTTCAATACAGTATTTGACAAAACATGTATTGATCAACTTAGTGTATAAAACCTAAATTATACTCATGTTTCTGCTATTGAATGACTGCGTGCCTTTCCGTCTGGGGGCCCCTCCGGCTGGGCCCATACGTCGGGCCGGTAGCATATTACCGTCACTACTACGCCTACGCTATACGCTACGCTATAGTTACGCCACTTATCATCAGAGGCTTTTATGAAAGGCATGACTAGGTCACAAAAAGAACAATTAGGTAGACAACCTGCCGTTAAGTAAGTAGGTACCTATCCACCCATTACTTACTACCCGTGTTAAAAAGTTGGTCCTAAATGGTGACTGACAAAATGAGGTCGCAATAGAAGCCAGGTTACGGAGAATGTTAAGATAGATGTATAGGGAGATCAGAATGGACCTAATAAGGAATGATTTGATTGTCAAAACTAGAGTATTAAGAGTAATAAGTAATAGTTAAAAAGGAGTTAATAAACACGCTGTTGATTTTCTCTGTTGCAGTCCAATCTACTAACGCTGGTGTGCAAATCCAAGGAACATTTGAACTGCAAGACCCTGTAATCGTCAACGAACCGACCGGTCATGATTCCTTCTTTTCAGATATACTTTCAGATGGATATCAGATAATCAGCCCTATAATATCGTTCATTAGTGAACAAATAAAAAAGGATCTACGAAAGATACAAACGAAACGTTCACCAAATGCGAGAAATCGAAAGCAAATAAATAATATTAATGTGTAACTACTTTATTTTGAATTTAACGATAAGCTCGGTCAGACAGACTGCGTTTAAATAGGTAGTAATTAGATTTTGCTTGTTTGTACCAAATACAGACTTACAAGTAAACCTACCTAGTTAGTTCTGTATACAACAAGAACACTTTGTTCTGTTTTGTATTCAAGAATAACTAGAAAGTATAATTCTCTCCAAAAGACAGAGAAATTCGATATTTTTGCAGACAGCATACCCAGAATTAAAGCCTTTTTTAAGTAGTGTTATGTTTGTTTGCTTTTGCCTCTGACACAGTAATTTGTTCGTTATTGTTCGTTTTATCTATGAAATTATTATGTTGAGTTGTTTGTTGTAATTGGTTTACAGTGATTTATTTATTTTAGATATTATTTATTTTTATTTATTATGTATTTATATGTTTGGACGTTAAGCAAAATTTTAACTCGATTTTTGATGTTTTAAATGTTTGACTAATTTTTCTTGCATTCTGTCTTCACCTTTTTTGTAGTAACTTCTTCAATTGCATGAATAAGTGTACACTATGTTGGTGATCTTTTTAATAAAATTAAATAAATAAATAAATATAGACCACCCAAACATTCTCTATCAGCGGGATGCTGTAGGTATCCCACAAACCGTATTAGATAGGCATTTAATGTTATAAGACTTTATTTCTATTGCTGCTATTTATTCCGTAGTTTCAGAAACAAAGATTCGAAAAACATTTTTGTCAATTATTACTCTGAACGTTAACAAAAGTTGCAGTGGCAGGACTGACCCATAGATATCCTTTTTTAAACTTTTCACTTGTTTGGTAAAAATTGTTGTTATGTAAAATACAAGGTGAAGAAAATAAATAGGATGCGATTTTAAATAAAAATAAAAATTGAACAATGAAAATTTGACGTAATAATTCTTTTACCTAGCTTTAAACATTAGTGCTCGTTCACACTAGCGTAAATTTTTAGGCACGCAATCGCGTTAGTATAATAATAATAACCACATCACGACATTCACATTGACACAGACCTGCACTTAGATATAATCATGTATCGCAGGCACTATGCAACAATATGGTATTGTTAGAGATTGAAGTCGAAGCTGATGTACACCGGTGACGTCACCAGCCCTACCACCGCCGGTCGTGCATAAATACGATCACTAAGGGCACTAGGGACGCCCCCGTTGGGGCTACAAGTTTTGAGGCCTCCTAGCCTTAAGGCTTGTAGACCCAACATAATGCCCGGCTTTGAGGGCATCAACGCAAGGAGGCTACGCTGCGCCTCGCTCCCTTGCGGGGAAGCACTCGCCGCGCGGTTAGTCCGGTTACGCTGCGAAGGCCAATAGGGCCGCAGTTAGGGTCCATAAAAAAAAAAAAAACTAGGGACGGAATTAGCTTCGAGACATCGTGCGGAAAGAACGTGCTGCCTGCTCATTATAAACCTACGCTCCTTGTTCTCTGTTGATTCTCTTTGAATTGGTCATTACCTAATAAAATTGGCATCTTTTGCATTATTTTTTTAATTAAACCACTTCTGATTCCTAACAGTATAAACTACATAGATAAGAATACAACATCCAAGGTCGGTAAGCGAACCAATGTGTCTTGCAAATAACACAAACTTCCGCTCCCGTCGGGATTCGAATCCGGAACCTCTAGCGTGGCAGTCGGCTGTTTACACCACTGCGCCACTCGAACGAGTCGCTTCCTTCTTATAAATATGGAAATTTGATACATATGTTTCATAGCGATACCTTACATCCTACATGGATAACAATCGTCCAAAAACCCTGGGTCAGCTGCAGAACAATACTTGTGCTGCTATCGCCATCTACAACGCAGAAATGCTGGACAAACTGGAGCAAAATTTCAAATTACTCCTAATGCATTGGCCAAAACGGAATACCACCTTCAAGATATCATTTTCATAAAGCTATGAAAAAAAACTTCAGATGTTGTATGAAAGATATTGAAATTTTACCTTTAATCATTTTTAAACCCTGACGCAAAAATAGGGTTGTTATAAGTGTAACGTGTCTATCTTTGTGTTTGTCTGTGGCATCATAACTCTCGAACGAATGGAGCGATTTTGATATAGTTTTTCTTTGAAAGGTGACTTAATCGAGCGTGTTCTTGCTATGTTTGGTTGATATTCCCCCATTTAAAAGTTACTGAGGGGTCAAAGTGGGGATGAACAATCGAATGTACGCAAATTTGTCCAATTGCAATATATAATGAATAGTTAGTACATAACAATTTTTCATTTTATGATGTTTTCATATAAAATCGATTCCGCGCCACCACCTGTACAGGTGAGCGCTTGCAACGAAACGTGTACAAAGCGTTTGCTATTAATGCGCTGCTGAGCGTGCCCGCGTACTTTATATCGAAAAAAAATACTTTTAAATCTAGAAACCTAGGTATCAAATTGCAATGTTTCCGATAAATGAGCGATTTGTACGGGACGAGCACGCGGTTCCTCGCCAAAAAAAAATCTCGCTATATTAAATACGCCTTTACTGTTACATTTAAATATCTTTTATTTTAAACAAAACTGACGTAGGCAGGTATTTAAATAACGTTAAAAACCTTCATAAAGATAAAACTTTTTCAATATTTAACAGTTTCGGCCAGTCATCTTCCCGTGCTCCATTATGGATAGCAACGCAAATTTTTTGGGTAAGTATTTTTTTTAAATTATTAAACAAGATTTGGAAACTTATTGGAAAATACAATATTATTTGACAGTGCAATTCTATACATATTTTAGTTTACTGTATTATGTGAAAACTATTGATTTTATTGTTAATGCTAGAACAAACTAATTAACGACTGCTCGGATCTTGAACAAGTGATTGTTAAGGTCGTGAAATAATGCCTTACTAATATTATAAATTTATATATATATTTATTACTATTTGACTTAAAAACTACTGAATGGATTTTAATGAAACTTCACAATAATATGGTTTATGCGTTAGAATAACACGTAGGCTGTAATTTATAAAGTTATTGTGTGAAATTTCTTAAATACAACGATACATTTCAAGTTATTTAAAATCCTATTTGAACCATTTTCGACTTAATAAAAAATCTGTGCAACGTAAGAAAGGTTAGGTTAGGCCATGTGCACTTAACACTGGCTTTAAAAGTTTTAGTCACATTAAATTTAGGATAACTTTTCGATCATCTTTTTTCTTTGCTTCAAAAATAATGGACTTCCTTGCAAAATGTTATCTCTCTATTCACTCCCTTTATGGAACCCTTTAGGGTAGAATTTAAAATATCCGTTCTTACAAAATAACACTTAATAATCTGCTTTCTAGGCCCAAGGATTTAGGCTGGGCTTTGACTAGTCAGGTTTTCTTTTTATACTAGTTAGCTAATTTTTTTATTTTTACCTGCTCGTCTTGAAATGCTACAGTATTCATGTCGGGGCGGGTCGTATAATTGGCAGATTGAGATCATAATTATAAGTTCATGTTTTTAGGCAAATAGTGCTTGCCGTTTACTGCAATACTCGATCGCTGCAACCTTTTAGTATTCAGGAGGTATTTTATACTTTTCGTCTGTACTTAAAAGCTCTAAACACAAACAAATGAGCATACCAATTTCATTTTCGTATTCACTTGTGGTTTCTACATGTTTCATTGAAAATACTTGTGACAATAGAATAGACACTGTCATCATTTTCATAGTTTAAACCAGTTGAATGTAAAGATGAAATATTTAAAAAACGCTCCAAGTGCAGATGCAGTAGGCATTATAGTACTGCACCCATAGTCTCGAATTGATCAAAAAAAGTTTTGAGGCAGCAATATTGAATTTATCCTTTTCACTTTCACCGATTTATAAGCTGCTGTACATTTCCAGCTGGACAATAAAGGCACTACACTACTCTTTGACTGTGATTATAAATTGCATAATTTTGTAAATTGGAACTTTATTATTTTGTAAATTTTGCCTTTTCTCACTGACAATATCACTTAGATCGACAAAAAACATGAGTAGCCTTGCTGTATCTGTGCTTTCTTTGTTGATCAAAAACAATTTTTCATAGCAGAAAATAACAGAACAATGAAAATTTACTGCAGCAACAGTGCAATCCTGCACATAGTACTGATCACCTGCTCACATCATAATAAGTTATTGGATATCCCGAAAGAATAACAAAACAGATGCATACCTACCTGCTAGGAATCCAAGCTACTCCAATTGACTTGATGATGTGATCTGACAAATCATATTGTGCTGTTAATTTATGCACCAGCTTTTAATCTCAAATTTCTTATGAGGTCACAATGATCCCTTTCAGTTAGTCGCTTTTTTTATTAGATTATTTCTGATCTCTTTGATAAGGCGAGGTGGATCAAAGTAGGAAATATCCTACCCACTGCCCAATTCTACAAAGCAAATTATGAATAGTTCTTCTGCTAGGCAAAACACACAAGTTTCTATAAATTTTTTGAGATACTTTTTAAATTAAAGGTCAATATTTCTTCCTCTAGTGTAATCTCCTAATTTTTTGGCAGAACATTTTTGCAGAGGGTGATTTTTTTGAGATAATGCTGATTGCAGCTTTTTTTGTTATTCCCTCGGCCAATATATTTTTTTTCTTGTGTCTAACCATCCAACAAATCTTGAATTCAAGACCGGCTGTAGACCATTGTGCCACCGAGGCCGTCAATTCGATGGGAATGGGAATTCTAGCTGGATGGGGTTTGATCAACTGTCCCTGAATGTTATTGATGGTACCTTTTAACTCTTCTTCTTTTTCTTTGGCTCCCTCTTAATACATTTTTAAATCTTCAAGGATAAGAGGCTGGATGTCTTTGAATACTTCTTTCGGAATAAACAGATGCATACCAAGCGTTATCTAACATGATCTCAATACAATTTTACTGAATACATCAACGTCACGTAGGTATTCTCTACAAGAAAGATTTCCAGTTGGATAAATCTTAGAATGACGCCACTGGAAAACCGATTTAGATCTTTGGAATGATCGATTCAAAAGTTTTGAATAAAGTACTGCGTCAGTTACTGTTTAACTTGGCTATTAAATAATTCAGTTAGGTCAAAGGGGCCTCATTGACAAACAAATATACAAACATTAATAAAATACAGTGAACTTGTTTAAATTAAACCGTACGGGGGAATTGTACATTTCTTTATTTTAGTCAGTACGAGAATTCCTTTTTACGCTAACGGGAGTGATCGGGAGGAAAGTAGAAAAAAAGGACATTCGAGAAAAAGATCTAAGCAAAAAGTGATTTGTATTTTAGTTTCGGTTTTTGTAAACAAATCGAAATGTATCAAGAGAAACAGGGAGCGATTAGTTCGAAAATCGAGAAAAATAAATTCGAGTCCTCGATTTGTGAATTGAAGAAGAAAACTTTTGTGTCTGCATCCGACATTAAAAGATATGGTAAGGCATTCTGTATTATAAGGAATTCATTCACAAACACCTGTAGTAATATGTCGCCGTGAATTATAGGGGTAAACCTCTAAACTAATTACCTCTCAACTGCAGAAGAAAACTACTTGACATATTATGAAATATATTTTGCAGATTTTAATCTATTGCTAGTTAATTTTAAACCTTTTTTTTAATGCCTTTATGGAATGATATATAGTACGGAGATGGAAAACAGTGATAAATTGTAGCTCCATGTTTGTAACACTTGATGTCACGCACACTTTTCAAAAAATAAACCCAAAATTAATAAAATTTAATGAATATCTTTCATTTGATACCAAACACGGCATCATTAAAAAATTGTGTAATATCTGCCATTTCTTTACAACACAAAATGTAGGTACCCAACCCTTCAATGAATAAGAATTGATTGACATCTCATTTGGGATTGCTATTCAGCATCATTTCCAATCCACCAGGATTTTTTCCTGGATCGAAATTCAAATCCAGTTGAATTCAGCAAGATTTTTCAAAGAAATTACGCACTTTCAATCTCTAGAACTACTAATTTACATTTTCGGAGATGATTTCCGTTAGAGTTTTATATGGTTTTAAGGTTTATTTTCCTGTAACGCGACGTCACCTCTGACCAGCTGTTTTGTTAGTAAAACACCACCGTTTTTTCTTTCCTTTCGTAGAAAATCTATCAGTACCACCTAGATACTATGAGCAAAACAGAGTATCTTGTTGCCAACATAGCAAGTCTTTCTACTTTCACCACAACGCTTGGCTTAGGCCATTAGTAGGTATGGCAATGATAGTGGTTTCAAAGTTTTTTTCTTTTCGCCAAATTTCACGCCAAATTTTATTTTATCGTTCTGATATTTTAATGCTATAGGTGCAGAATCCGGGAATTATGATCTGGCTATAACAGTCTTCTATACTTCAAGGCGGATATTGAAACTTTCGATTTATTTAAACTTTTGATTGTTTTCTGATGTAAATTTTTCATAGCTGATTGCCATAACTTTAATAGTGTTTGCAAAATTAGTAAAATTAAGCGGAAATGTTAAGATTTGTGACGTTTTTCCGCGAAAAGAAATTTTGATATTAGTTTTTGCCAAAAATGTGTTGGGTCTACCTAGATTTCTAGATTGCTGGATCCAGCATTGCAATCCCTTTACCTTATTCATCCAAATTGGTTCATTAGTTTTATGTCCTTCCTTTCGGGATGCCTGCCGCAGCCGGGTAGAAACAAGAAATAATGTTATTGTTTTAATGTTCAAATTTTTCAACCGTGGCGCTTAAACTACTCACCCGATTCTGATGAATCCCAATATATTCAAATAATATAAAATGTTAACCAGTCCAGTTAATTCCAGAAATGGGATTTTGTTTTAAATATATTTGTCAATGTGCTTAGCCTAATACAGATATGATTCTTATTGAAGGTTTTATCCTAATATTGAAATACCATTTTTTGTAATTAATATATATATGTTATGTATAGTTTATACATTATTTTTCTTATAACTACATAATACTTACATAAAACGTGTCAGTTTAACAATATTATTGAAATTGTAAACACAATATACATCTTGCGAAAGTCTCAGCTTTTGTCTTTGTGAATAAAACAGTTAAACATTGTTGTCAGACTAGAATTTTAAATAATTATAATTTAATGTAAAAAAAATCGGCAAGCACTTACTTACGTATTTCGATCTAAAAATAACAGTTACATACAAAATTCGATTTCAATGACAATAATGTCATGCAATTAGGTAAAAATGGAGTGAAAAGGTCACATAACAATAGATACTTATACAATAGACTAGTTGATAGAAAACGCTGTTCACGCTGTTTTTATTTCAAACGAAATTAAATACTTACGTAGATGCAATCTTGTCTTAATAAACAGAGCTCCTGAGACAAACATGGGCTGTATCCATCATTAATTTTGAATCACCTCAATCCTCCTTTTTATTTCTACCGTGAAGCAGTTCGCTGTGTTTCGGTGCGAAGGATTGGAGTCAGTGTAATTACCGGCACGAAAGGTATAATGAGAGGTAAAACTCTACAAGGGCAACTTATTGGCCGTGCTCTTGACGTTTCACACATCAAGGCCATCGTCGTCGTTAGGTTAGGTTAACTGGGCTCATCTCGCACTTAGTCGCTTAATTGGGCCATTGTGCGTGTCGTTTGTTTTTTTCCCTATTTCAGCCATCCCAAGCACTCCCACAAGTCCAGCAGTCCCTTCAAATTGTTGAAAGCCTCCGAGAGTGATGGTGGTGATTTGAGGATTTGAGCTCGCTGTGCGGTCACACTTGCGGACTCCATGATCACATGTGCCGGCGTTTCCTCCGCTTGCATGCATCCTCTGCATAGCGGGCTGTCAGTAACACCTAGAATGAAGAGGTTCTTGTTTAGTGGACAGTGGCCTGTTATCATACCTATGGCTATACGAAACCTGTCCCTGCTTAAACTACAGAGATTGTGACAGAACCTACATACATAAAACTACATAACTCGGCTGGAATGCAGTTTGCGTTCCAATCCAAAACTCTTCTGGTCCTATATTAAAATTAAAAAGAAGAGTTGTAGTCGCTATCCAGCGCAAATGTTTTTCAGTGATGAAATAGCTTCAGGGGAGGGCGAGATCTGTGGTCTATTTGCAAAAAGTTTTGCTTCCGTGTATAACAACGACTAACCAACCCAAATCTTCAAGTTTCGCTGATCTTAATATAACAAGTAATTTCTTAACTTTGTTACAGTTTGATGAGAGGCAGGTCCTAAGGGTTTTAAAAAGACTTGATTCTAATAAGGGTGCTGGCTCGGATGGTATTCCGTCCATTTTCGCAGTCAAGTGTGCGCCAGCCTTAATAACCCCTTTACGCCTTATTTTTTCTTTGCACACAGGGTCGTTTCCAGATATTTGAGGCACTGGTAGTTCCGCTGCTTAAGTCAGGAAACGCTAACCTTATAAAAAACTACAGACCCATATCTATTCTTCCCACCTTCGCTAAAGTCTTTGAAAAATTACTTTATCCTTTACTGTCTTGGCACTTTAGGAACATAATCATACCTCAACAACATAGCTTTATGAGCAACAGATCTACTTCCACCAATCTTGTGTCTTTTATTAATGAGGTGTCATCCACTATTGACAAGCGCTCTTCTATAAGTGCTATCTACACAGACTTTAGCAAGGCATTTGATAAAGTTAACCACAGGATCCTTATTCACAAACTCTCTTTGTATGGCATCGCCGAACCTTTGTTGAGTTGGTGTAGCTCGTACTTGCACCTAAGAAAATCATCCGTGGTCGTAAATGGTTTTTCCTCGGATCCATTTATAGCTCACTCTGGAATTTCACAGGGCTCGCACCTTGGACCTTTGTTTTTCAATGTGTTCATCAACGACATTGCTGACTGTTTTGTTAATTCCAAATTCCTTCTTTTTGCCGATGATCTCAAGTTTTTCCGTTCGATCGATAACAACATTGATATTACACTGCTACAGCATGACTTAAATAGACTTAGCGATTGGTGCGACATTAACGTCATGTTTCTAAACATTTCTAAATGTCATTCAATTTTCTTTACTGGAAAGAGATCTTCGGTGTGTCCACTTTACTTTATCCGTGATGTCAGTTTGCAAAACGTGGACGCTAGACACTAAACTTCGTTTTAATGTCCACTTTGATAATATTGCTTCTAGTGGGTTCAGGTCTCTGGGGTTCCTTTTGCGCAATTGTAAGGATTTTAAATCCCCTTCAACTAAAATCTTGCTCTTTAACTCGTTGGTGCGTAGTGGGTTAGAATACGCGAGCGTTGCATGGAGTCCTTTTTATGATGTTCACAAGAAACGGCTGGAAGGTATTCAAAAGCGTTTCCTATGGCATCTAACTTATTCTTGCTATTTGGGCAAGTCATTGGTTAACTATGAGTCAAGGCTTGCACACTTCAAAATGTCAGCATTGGTCGATCGAAGATGTATTTTGGACACTGTTTTTCTTTATAAATTGTTGAATGGTACTCTTGATGCTCCCGACTTGTTGGCTTCATTAACTTTTTGTATACCTTATAAGACACCCAGAGCAACGACTTTCAATTTTTTTTTCACTAAATAGCTATCAGACCAATTTCGGTTACAATGCCCCCTTAACAAGAATAACTAGGAAATATATTTCTCTCTAAAAGATAGAGAAATTCGATATTTTTGCAGACAACATACCCAGTATTAAAGCCTATTTTAAGTAGTGTTATGTTTGTTTGCTTTTGCCTCTGACACAGTAATTTGTTCGTTTTTGTTCGTTTTATCCATGAAATTATTATGTTGAGTTAAATGAGTAATTGGTTTACACTATTTAATATTATTTTATTTTATTTATTATGTATTTGTATGTTTGGACATTAAGTTTTAGGCAAAATTTTTACTCGGTTTTTGATGTTTTAAATGTTTGACTTTTTTTTTTCTTGCATGCTGTCTTCACCTATTTTATAGTGACATTTGACTTGTTTTTGTATTGTGATTGTTCTTCAATTGTATGAATGAGTGTACACTATGTTGGTGATCTTTTTAATGAAATAAAAATAAAATAAACCTCTTGCTTGCTGCCGGGACACAGCCGCTCTGGTCTGTCTGCAGCCCACTGCGTGTTTCCATTCGTTTAGGTGTAGTTCTTTAGTTCTTTTACGCAGCCATTTTTTCGAATGGGACTTAGGTAGCGGCATTATGGGTACCTGTCCATATACTGTTGTCGCTGATCCACGTCTCGCTAGTTCATCGGCTGCATCATTAGTTCTAGTTCTAGTACCTAGTTCCTAATTGCTATGTTCTTTTGTCCATTGCAAAGTCTTCATTTCCTATCAATAGGTGACGGTATCACTTTCCATCAGGTGAGCAGACTGCTTGTTTGTGCGTGATGTACAATTAAAAAAATACATTATTCTAAAATGATGATCCAAATTTTAAAAAACTATTTAACGGTGTCTGTGGCACGGCGGTCATACCTTTTGGCTGACACGTGATTCCGGATCCGAATCCAGCCTCGGGAAGGTATTATTGCGATAACTGAGTACAATAGTTTACATGTGTATTTTAAGGGTAACACACTATTAACTCGGATCCTATTGCCTCAAGAGCTTATATCAGAAATGCCACCACCGAAACTTCAGGCCGACCGATAAACCGACCGAACATAAAATCAACGATAACACTGCTTTCGAAATCAATGTGTCGGTGTCTTTGGAGTAAGGTTTTTGATGCAATAGATGTCAAACAAAGTTCGATCAGAATGAATGGACCTGCGAGCCAGACTAACCCGACCGAAAGAATTTCGTAGTAGGAAACACGCAAACATTCGGCCGATTCTTTGTTTTTCGTCGTTTCGGAGTAAACGCTCAGATTCGTTACGTTCGTTATGTAGTTGATGCGGTATTGATCCGTTTATTTAAGTGCAATACAATCTTTATCGTTGCTTAGTTCCTACCAAACAAGCCACGTCTTCCCTCTGCTGGTTTACTCATGATGCAAATGAAATGGTTCTTTGAAACCGTAGAAAGATAATGTAAGAAGAATATATTAATAATAGAAGAAGAATTCACATATTATTATTTTCTTTCTTCTTGTCTTCTCTGTGATATAAAATTAACGAATGAGTTAATGTTCATCAGTGTCAACTAGAAAATGGCTTAACTTATTTGAAAGATTATTCAATTAGCTTGTTGGCTCTAATATAGATATGGATTAAAAAAGAAAAATCCCAAAGCAAAGGTCACGAGGTACGAATCTCGGAGGGTCAAAATCAAAATCAAAACAAAAAACTTTGTTCCGTTAACTATTTAAAAGAATTTTGAATCGTCAAAAATTTTATGAAATTTAAACAAAAAAATATATACGTGACCACCAATTCGGAAAATATTTGTCGGGGAAGATACCGGCAAGAAACCCCGGATGCAGTAATCTGTTTGTATTTTTAAATGAAAAACTTAGGCTTAGGATTAGCTAATTGATTTGTTGAACTATATACCAGTCATAAAATACATAAATGCTAATATCACATGTAATAACCATTGAAATGATCATAGGAGAGAGTAGCGTCACTCCTGAATATGAAGCTGCTTACCGGAGGTCGCTGGATGACCCTGAAGGATTCTGGTCGGAGGTGGCTGGCGAGCTGGAGTGGACCAAACCCTGGACTAAGGTCCTGGACAACAGCAACCCACCCTTCACTAAATGGTATGATGATTGTTAAACTCAGTAAATACACATACAAAAATATGCAAAGTTTATCTAGATAAAACCACTTTTAAAAAAGTCTTTAGATCTGCTTACAATGTGACGGACACTCCTGGAATAGTGGTAGATAATTTAGTAGATCTACTTGCATTTTTTTTAGTATTATTTCTACTCGATATCTAAAATATCAAATAACGCCGACAAGGAAAATGTGGGTAATACCTAATTACAAATGAAAATCTTGAAAGAGTTCTAATTGAAAATGATTACGACAAACTTGCCTGACACACATACCCACTTATAATTTGATCGAACATTTTAGATACTTTAATAATCTGAAGTATTAGATTTCAACCTATTTAACTAAAACAAGAAAAAAACAATGACTTACGATATTATCGTTGTTCGTTCCCGCCTTCAGGTCGGCGCGCGCCGAGTACCTACGCTTAAAAAAAAATTTAAGAATGGCATTGCCCGTTTAGCCATCAGTCTAAACATTTAACAAAGCCCATACAGCATAAATCTTCCTTAATTTTAATCTTCTTCCTGTTCCCGCCATGTAATATGTAAATGGATTGAATTTTGTTTCATTGTTTTCTTTTGTTAGGAATCGCATAAAGTCCTAGCCCAATTCAGCGGAACTCTTGTTTTAACTTTTTTTGGCTCCCCAGGTGGGTCGGTGGGGAGGTGTCAGTCTGCCACAATGCCATAGACCGTCATGTCGCTGACGGTCGCGGGGATAACGTGGCTCTCGTGCACGACTCACCCTTGACCGATACTGTCAAGAGGATCACCTACAGCGAGCTGCAAGATCAGGTAAGAGAAATAAACATAAAGAACTAGTTGATTCCGTCGTGGGGGTCTAATCGTGATAATAGTTTTTTTTTTGATGTAGGTACCTAATTATAATGCAAAAAGCTAGAGCCCCTGGTTATGATAGTCATATTAATACCTCACCTACATAGTATTCAATTTATTCAGGTGTCCCGCATAGCTGGGAAGCTCGCATCGTTAGGAGTGACCAAGGGATCCAGGGTGCTGATCTATATGCCAGTGGTACCCGAGGCAGTGGTCGCGATGCTCGCCACCAACAGGATCGGAGCTATACATTCCGTTGTTTTCGGAGGTAAGGGATTTGGTTTTTAGATAAGTATTATTGGAAAAGCATAACCTCCATCAGATATGGATCTTTGCCCCATTTGTATGTATGTTTGGAAAAGATTAACGTTTTTTTAATGGTTAAAAACAATTTCAATACTTACTGAATGTTTTTGGCTTGATTTGAATATTTTTGAACAATCATGCGATCACCTTCTTTTATGCGATTCTGTAGTTTCTAAGTATAACAATATTTTCTGTCGATCAGGTTTTGCTGCGAGAGAACTCCGTACGAGGATCGAGCATGCTGAACCAACTGTGATAATCGCAGCCAGCTGCGGAGTGGAACCAAATAAGATTGTCAGGTTGGTTTACTTTCTACTTTAGAGTTCCGGTGCTGTCTCCGCTTTGCTGAAACAGTCCGGAACCGCTTTCTTAGTACCTCCTATTTTTTTATTAAGTTTCCAAGATAGCAGGTAGAGTGTCTAGCCACAGCCTGTGCGTCATTGCACAGCTGCATTATTCGTTGATTATTCGATCAAAGGACGCCACTGTTGATCCTGATGAACAGGAATTGCAGTGGTGGGACAGAGTTGCTGGTATGCCCTGATACTACTTTAGAGCTAATCCTCATGAGGGTAGATGAAGATCTAAAAAGAAGAAGAAGGCCAGAAAAAAACAATCCCGTTCTAAATTAGACCTATTATTACGTAAGGACTAGGCTGACATCTGGCCTTCTGCATATTATATCAAAAAAACAATGTCGACCCGACTGTTTGGACTTCCATTCCTTACCGTTTCCATAACACTGTTGCTAGATTGTACCTACTGTAGGTACGAGTGGCCGTATATAGTAAGAAAAGTCGTAAACAAATCTAAAAGAACTCAGCTCATACTACCTGTTCCTTAACAGTTAATTTCCTATCCTTTTTGTACTTCATAAGTTTTTTTTTTTCCAAAAACTCAAAGGTACAAAGACATCCTAGACGAGGCCTTAGCACAGAGTTCACATCAGCCAACAAGTTGCATCATCTTCCAAAGACGCCGTGTGCTGGAGTGCACGTTGGAAAAAGGTCGTGACATCTGCTGGCAGGAGGCGCTGTTAGCTGAACCCGCCGCCTGCGTGCCTGTGGAAGCTAATGATCCTATGTACATTCTTTATACATCGGGTAAGTTATTGCTAATTGCTAATTTCGTAATTGTTGTAAAATATTGAGCAATTTATCAAGGTACACAAATAAAAAAAATTAAATTAGTTATGTTGCAGAATGATAATAATTGTATTTAAACAACTGTTTTAAAAATCAGAAAAGAGTTGACCTTTCGTAGGTAACGCAATTAAACTAACTTAATGGTCACTTAAAATCCAGCTGTGACTACAACTTGCTAAGAAATTGGTCTTTGTTTTACTTTTTAAACATAAGCAATCAAGGTTAAACAAAACGCCGGTTATAGCGTAATAGCGTCGCGTTGTAACGTCACACTGACTAGATTAGTACCATTACATCAAAGCTTCTTGACGCCGCGTCAGAGCGTTGCGTACCTACGGTTAGCGCCGCTACTTTATGTGACAGTATGAACCATCATAGAACAATACAGTTCGGTGCTATAGCGTGGCGTCGGGCTAGCATTTTCACGTGCACTTAGTACCGGTTCTGTTTGGAGAAGTCTTAAGATTAATGAATGGTCTCATGGAGCGCTGAGAAAACCAACTTATTAATCTAAAAATCTATAACCTTTATCTTGCATTGTCTTCATCAAACTTATCACTACTCATCTAAATCTTAGGAACCACCGAAGCTCCTAAAGGCATACAGCGACCAGCGGGCCACGCAGCAGTTCTATGCTGGACCATGTCTCAAGTATACGGGCTAAAGAAGGGCGTCTGGTGGGCAGCTTCCGATCTTGGCTGGGTTGTAGGCCACTCCTATATCTGCTACGGGCCCTTGCTAGCCGGATTGACCTCAGTAATGTACGAGGGGAAACCAGATAGAACGCCTGACCCTGGACAATATTTCAGGTAGGTTATACCTAGATTCGTGATAAGGGAAACAATCGAACATTTTGGCTTTTTTGAACATTCGGTTTACAAAAAAAAAAAACGGGTTGGACAGGGAGTCATTAAAAAATGTCTTTCTTATGATAAGCAATTACCAAAGCCAGAATCGCAAGGAATCCAATACGTTCGATTCCCGATTCTCGTCTCTAACAAAGATTGAAAGGTTACATTCCATTGTAGCATCGCCTCTCCTATGATGCTCTTATCTTAAGAGGTCACATAAAAGTTGCAAAATTTTGAAATCAAATCCTAATTACAAGACGAAAACAAAATCAAGCATAAGTTTTCATTGATTTTACAGAATAATCGAGCAGCACAGAGTGAACGCGCTGTTTACAATCCCAACAGCGTTCCGAGTTCTAAAGCGCGCCGACCCGAACGCTAAGTACTCGCGACGCTATTGCAGTAAGTCACTAAAAACAGTCTTCATTGCCGGAGAACACTGCGATCAGGATACAAGGGTAATTATGGCACCAATTAAAACATATTTTTAGTTCTTTTAGGTAGGTGTTTGTTTTATTGTGTTTTTAGGTGTATGAGTCAACCCTTGTGATATCTTTACAAGACTTTTGTGTTTCATGTTTGGTCGAGGACTTCGATTCATAAGTTTATCAAATTAAAGTCACCAATATTGAAACTGCTTATTGCTAGACAATACTCCCATTACCTTCAATTTAACCTTTAACTAATCTGACAAAATCTATGATATGAATCTATGAATAATATGATTTTGAAATATTTTTAATCTTATTCATTACTGATGTTCCGAATAAATAACTTAAGTGAATAAATATACGATTTATGCAGGAGGTCTTTGACCGATAATAATGGAATGTTTACGGAAAATACCTGGAACCATTCAATGCACTTTATTTTGACCTCTATATCTACTGCGCTTTTTGTGTACTCTACCTATTTGTATCATTAGGTATGGCCATTTTAATATTGAGTGTCTACTTGCAACTCTGGTGCCTATAATGAAAGATTCTGTAATCCCGCAATTGAATTTTAGAAAATCTCAATTTTTGGGGCCCTGTCAAGGTTTTACTTAAGACGTGAAACCAAATTGTTAGTTTTTAAATGGGATAAAAAAAGATGGATAAAAATTGTAACAACCACAGAGACCATCCATACAGTTGCTGTTTTGTTCGATTGCTTATATCTTATTACATTGTTAAAGTCATGGGCCGAGCGTATATTCGAGGTGCCAGTCCTGAACCACTGGTGGCAGACTGAGACTGGGTCAGCCATCACAGCCGCCTGCCTCGGATACGGAGTCAAGAGTGTGCCGCCACATTCTGCTGGGTATTCCGTGCCTGGCTACGAAAGTACGTGCCTCTATTTTTACATACCTTTGTATCATGCTGTACTTTTGTAGAGGTTTAAATTTCTGTGTTTTAAAATTCTGTGTGAGATTTTTATATTTTACCTATTTAAAATAAAAATAAAACGACCTGTCGATTGTACGACTTTTGTGGCGCAGTGGTGTTAAAAGTCGACTGCAACGCTAGAAGTTCTGGGTTCGAACCCCGGAGGTTGTCAGAACTTTGTGTTATTTGCAAGAAGCATTGTTTCGCTTACCGATCTTGGGTGTAGTATTCTCATATATTTATTTTATACCATATTCTTGCTTAGTTCCTGTGACACAACTTCTTACGATACTTCCTGCAGGGCGTAGTTAATGTGTATGTCGTGATAAAGTTTACTTTATTTATTTAATATTTATCTTATTTTTCCATTTAATAGATCCCTTTTAGTCACTAAAAATTTAATTTAAATAAATAAATAAATTTCCAGTGTACTAATAGGCTAGTTTCGATGTAATAGGAAACATTCTATTAATTAGAACTTAAACCTCCTTATTTATTATTGATCTCTTAAAATTCCTTTTTGAATAACTGAATTGAATGAATATAAAATATGTATGTTTATAGTGAAGGCACTGAGAGAAGACGGCTCAGAATGCCTCGCCGGTGAAGTTGGAAGACTTGTGGCAAAGCTACCTCTTCCTCCAGGTTTTGCATCAACACTGTGGCTAGCTGATGAACGTTTCAAGAAAACCTATTTTGAATCTTATCCGGTATGAATCAACTAACATATCTGCTATTTTAAAATATAACCATGAATTAAATCCATAGATTATGAATAAAAAGATATACATACTAAATATTTTGAAAACAAAATTAAAAAATGAACGGACAGACTCACTGACAGATAGATTAAGATTTAGTAATTCTGTAAATTGAGGAAGAAACAAAAGTGGACCCATAACTATAATTTTCATTAAAATTATGATGACATAGATAGACGTAGAAATCTTTTTAATATGCCAGCATTTAACATAACACAATCTGTTTTACTTCATTAAGAAATTGGTTATTAGCCCCCTACACCTAAACTTTCTACTTTCTTTGATTTCTCATTAAAATCCTATCCAGGGTTACTACGATACGCAAGACGCTGGTTGGATAAGTGCGGAGGGCGCAGTATGGGTGGTGGCCAGAGCTGATGATGTCATCAACGTGGCCGGACACAGGCTGTCCACGGCAGCCCTAGAAGACGTGGTACTAAAACACGCTCGTATCGCTGATGCTGTGGTCGTTGGAGCTCCGGACCCGACGAAGGGAGACGTGCCGCTATGCTTGTATGTCATGAGGCCGCCTCAAGATGGTAGGTTTATCTCCTTGTTTGTTTAGTCTTCTTTGTGGGCTATTGATATTTTAAGTAACCCGTAAAATACGCGTAAGATGGCTATTTTAAATAAATGTACCAATTTTGGCATCATCTTTTTCCTACCCAAAAGTTGATTTCATCTTAAATATACATTTTTGTGGTTGCATAAAACATTTTTTTCATCATAAGGTCCCTTTAGTCATATAAACTTCTTTTAACAGACGAAGAAATAGTAGCAGAGAGCACGGTGACTCAAGAGTTGATTGCCCTGGTACGACACCTGATCGGTCCGATCGCGGCATTCCGGAAAGCGGCGGCAGTACCCGCGTTACCCCGGACGCGTTCCGGCAAAGCGCTCCGCGGCGCGATCGCTAAGTTAGCGCGCTCGCAGCTCGTCAAACTCCCCGCTACGATAGAAGACGCGTCAGTCTTCAAAGAAATAAAAATCGCCTTACAAAAGTGCGGTTACGCTACCGATGCGCCCGACCCGGAGTTTTAGGACTGTGATGAATTATATATTTAACATTTTTGTAATAATAAGATTATTTAAAACTGTTAGTACTTGCCTAACTAAACAATAAATTGACGATTGTTATGCAGTGACCTGAGCTGCTCAGAAGCTTGAATAACAAAATAAAGGAAACTAGTGGGTCGCTCCGTACTGAGAAATCGCAATCGCCTATATTTAGGAAATCCCTTGATAAATTTTGCTCATATTCCATCTTAAACATAATTTTTACCTTATTGATACACCTATTAAATTTCTCAATGGTCTGATCAAAAATACTTGAGTTATCGTCGGTCAAACATTTATACACACAAAGACCGGATTGCTCCAGTAGACTCTTCAAAAGTAACTCGTCTTAAAAAGATTTTATAAACATAGATTTGTTACCTACTTATTTTTATATCTTCCAACTTATATATACTAGATAGTACTATATGATACTATAAGTATTCATTTTTATAACAAAAATATTTACTAAAAATATGTATTACCTATTACAAAAGGCTTGTAAACGTATTTTAAAACATACCTGAATTGATTTTTTTTGATCTAGGAGATGTCATTTATTTCGGTTTGTACTGATCGGCCTTATTTAAACAATTTTAATTTTGGTGTTTTTGTTCGAAATTGATTTTAAAAGGTGCGGTATTTGTATTTTTGTTTTAAAACTTACCATTCTAAGTACCTATGTATAAAATTTTCAAAGTTTTATTGATTTAGTTAAGTACAGTTCAACCTGATAAAGTGTAAATATTTTATAATAAAGTAAAAAAATATGGATGAATTTTATTTATGTCAGATTTACCCTCCTAGATGCTTACAATGAAACTTAAATAATTCATTTAATAACTTTCACGATATTTTTGCGTTGTTGCATGACTTGTATTTTCCTGTCAAAAAAATAAAAATATTAAATAAATAACAATAACAAAAGAAAGCATAAGCATGAGAATAGCGTAAGAAAGTCAACAATAACGAAAATAAGGCAAAATATCTGCAATACACAAAAACGCTTAGATCAATAGGACATTATGCACAAAAGGTAAGTCTCAAAAAATAAATTGAAAGCCCTAAAAATATGGATACATATTTTTCAACCTGGAACTTAATAAAAATAAAACCAATAAAACTGAAAATTGTATCCTTCTTAAATTATCAACATTTAATAACAAATTATCCTATAATTATTGCAAATACTATTAATCAATATTATATTAACTTGACAAATACGGATAACCAGACAAGTAGCTAAAGGATAAATAATAATAATCGCAATAGTATGTTTTTAAAACCAACGAAATCCAAAGTTCTAAAATATTCCGGACACTGATTTTAGAACATTTTATTAGTCTTTCCTTCGAGCAGAAATATTTAATATCAATAAAATCAAGCCAATTTTTTTAAAAGGGTGAAATACATTTTATCGAAAATTAGAGATCTATAGCTTATGTACCTACCTTATCGAAAGTATTTGAGAAGACCATGCATAATAGATTGTATGCATACTTAGTTATATTTAAAATATTAAAGAAAGAACAAAAGGGTGAAAGCATTATACTAACCGGATACAATTTTTACATTCTAGCAAACCATCGATATAAATGCGCCTGTAACGTATACGTCGATATGAGTAAAGCGTTCGATTTTGTATCCCATGAATTTGCTACTTCTGAATAAATCGGACTCATACGGTATACGAGGAATATCAAATGACAGGATCAAATCTTACCTTAAAAATAGAAAGCAATTAATTTAATTAAATGATATAAACAAAAACAATATACAATATCCAGTAAAATCATTATTTAATAGTAGAGGCGTACCACAGGGTAGTATACTTGGATCTTTATTGTTCTTAATTTACATCAATGTGAAAAAAATAAATGTGTGATTTTTGCTGATGATATATGTATGATCGTAACTGTTGAGACTTTGAACTGTTTTAACGAAACGAGAAACAAATCTGTGGATGCAATAATAAAAGGCTGACTAAAAATAATTTAAAAATTTACTTGACAAAAATTATTTTTTATAAATTTCTTTAACCGTAAACTATCCAAGAAAGTTGACATCCGATGTGACATTTGCACAATTTTGGAGAAAACAGATACTACATTCTTAGGCATTGTCATAAATAATCAGTGCACTTGGGATAAAACATAAAAATGGTATGCACAAAAATAAATCGCTTCTTATTTGCCTTTTGGAAGTTGTCACTTATGGTAAATAAAGAAGCAGCCCTTACAGCCATGTAACATGGTCATATAGAGTACCTAAGACACGGTATAGTCCTTTGGGGGAACTTCTGCGAAATCAATCGCGCATTCGTCAGTCAATAGTAAAGTATTCGTGCCATATGTAATGTTGACCAACTTACGTCATGTAGGCCCATCTTTAAGAAATTAAAACTTCTAACTCTTACTGGTATACCTATATGAGTGCTGCGTATTTATAAAGATGAATATGAATCTGTTTACTAGAACAGGTGACACTTGTACACTAAGGTATCTAGTACCTTACTTAAATCTAAAACTACCCTCTTGAGTAGAAATTGCTCTGTAATGTTGGTAAAGGTATAAGCAAACAAATATTGTATTCTATTCTTATTCAATAATCAGACCTCTTATAGTCGGGCAGAAATTGAAATCCATTTCCTTTTCGTACTATTAGCCACGAGCCCGGCTATTTACCGAGCAGCAGTTTTAATGACAATAGACTTCATAGTAAAACCGAATTTACCGCAGAATTTTTGTATAGCTTTGCCTAAATCTTAAATTCAACATGTTATTTGTGTTTTAGGTGATGTTTCGTGAGTTAGTATGTTTTAAAACCATTCAAAAGCTGGCTAAATTACAAATTTCCAGATAATCACGATGGTTTTTAAAAGGTAGTTCCTAAAAGCCCCCCTTGTCATTTTTGCAGGTTTTAATACAAATTATACATGTCTATAATTAATTATATTTTTAAATAAAACATGTTCCACAAAACATGTTAGCTATCATCGTTCTATTATAATTTAAATTTGATATAATATATCTATTCTAGGTATCTAGTTCCATTCCAAATCTAAATCAACAATCAATAAATAAAATCAACATTAGAAGTTTGTAACACATAAGTTTACATTCCATTATAATACTATACTTCTTTAATTTTAGATTATCTTGATACATAAAATGCGAAAAAAGCCTATTTTTAAGATCATGTTTTGTTAAATTATAAAACACTAATGTCAAATTGACGGCCGAAAAATTTTAATTTCAGAACGAAGGTTAAAACTTCAGTTGAGTTGGATTCTGGGTTGTGTGTGACGCATCCCAGTTATCTTCCCTGTTTCATATCACCAAACCTTCCCGTTCCCATATTTATATCCTTTTATAATTATTAAAATCTCGTTGCGGTTATTTATGTGAGAATCCAAAGCATTAAAGTGTTTTGTTCCCGTGAAAAATCTAGTGAAAGTACTATTTACATCGGTTCCTTGCACCGGTCTTGAATCGAAGGTAATTTTGATTTTAAGACTGTTTTTATTTAAATAAATGCGTTTTTTTGTTCGTAAGCAATAACTTCACCATATAAGACATAACACATTTTGTAAATTATCATTGTCTCTGTGGGAGAGGCCGTCGTTTTTAAGATAATCCGCAATCAACTTTGATAATAATGGATAAAGATTGGAATAATATATTTCACGTCCATGAATACACACACATGCATAGTTATTGTGTTTTCCTGTATTCCAATAAGTAAAATACAAGTTGTTGACATTGCTGAGTCATAATTGTGTTATGATAAAGACTGATGAATTGGCTGTTAGACATCATTTAGTCAACTGTAATTTTTGAACTCAAAATATTGTTCAACTGATAAAATATTACACAAAATATATTTACTATTAAAATAAAACACTTGAAATATGTTTCTAAATAAATGTTTTCATTGTTTAACCAATGTTTTACAATCTCCACCCAAACAATACTAATGTCTCTTTTAAATAAATAATTAATACTAATGCTGTGGAATGAACTCCCTGGTATAATTTTCCCAATTGACTACAATATGGAGTTCTTCAAAAAGGTTATTACAGGGTTGGCAACACTTGCATGGTACCCCTGGTATTTGCAAACGTCCATTGGCTAAGGTGACTGCTTACCATCAGGCAAGCGGTATGCTTATTTGCCACCTTAGTGGTATGAAAAAAATAATGATTTGAAGGTTCTTTTTTGTAATGAGTCAGTAATAATATAATTATTAAAATGGTAGTGAGACTGCCATCACTACAACTGAGACTGCACATTTGTGGAGATATCAAATATGTGATTTTCTTTTTGGCCTTGCCTCATAAAAGTGTTGTTTATATGATGGGGAAAATTTTTACAAAAATATCTATTTTTGCTCTCAACTTGCAGACATCCAATTTTATTTATACTGTAAACAGTTGTAATATCATTCTATACCTTGTTTTCGCAAATAAATTTGATTTGATTAAGCAGAAATAATCAGCATAGAGCTAGAAATGTACCTTTACAATATACAATTATGTTTTGTAGATGTGGAAAGCTGGTATAGATGTGAAGACAGTTGCTCCAACCGAGGAAGCTGATGATTGGGAGACGGATCCTGACTTTGTGAATGATGTGACGGAACATGAACAGAGATGGGGGCCCGGGGGAAGGAATGTTGAAGCTATAGAGTGAGTTTCTGCAGTCACAATATTAGAAACAGAAATAAAAACTTTTAGCTCTATTTAAAATATGACAACCTCTGTGGCGCAGTAGTGTTAAGAGACAACTTCTACACTTGAGGTTCTATTTTCAAATCACGGTGGGGACAAGAAGCATTATTTCTTATTTGCAAGACACATTGTTTCGCTTACCTGTCTTGGATGTAGTATTCTTATCTATAGTGTATACAATATTGTTGCTTAGTGCCTGCAATACAAGATAATATATATTAGTGCAGGGCTGAGTCAATGTGTGTTCTACAAAATGAAGAAAATTTTGTTTCTATAAGAAAGCAGACTAGTGTTGAGGGTTGTAGGGTAACAATAACTCAACACCCTTTAATGGTAAATCAATAGACAAATAATTACATTAAAGAATTATCTCCAGATTGCAGTCTTATTCAGACTATATCTTTTATATCTGGAAGTTTTGGTCACCCCATAGGTCATTTATTATTATTTTAGATTTTTTGATAGATTTAATTAATATAATTATTGATAATATGTAATTATTTTATAGTGTATTTAGTTGAAATTAGTGTTAAAAGCACTTGCATGTCAGATAGGTAGAATATAACCAACCTATGCTACTTTATTTTAGCAAATAAATCTATGTGTTTTTGAATGTGAATAAGAATTTTAATTATTTTACTTTTAGCATGGCAAAGTTGAGGGAGGAAGTGTTTGAAGCTGATAAAATGGCCAAACAGAAACAGTATGAAGCTGGACCAAAATCATCTTACGGGTGTGTAATGAAATCCTTACTAATGTTATAAACGTGAAGCTTTGTATGGATGTATGGATGTTTGTTACTCTTTCATGCTAAAACTATGACAGTAATATAGCTTATACATCAGAATAACACATAGGGTATTTATTAAGATATTGTGTGAATTGGCCAAAATGTAACGGTAAATGACGAGTAATTAAAAATCCTGTTAGAATCATTTTCGACTTCCACGTGTCTAATAAATATGTTTCTGGTTTAAGTGTTATTTAAATTCCTTCAACTTTTTAAATATAATGTTTAGCTTTTTGGGTTATTTATAATATACTGTGACACCACCGTTTCTATTAGAGGTGTTCAGAAATCTGAAAATATTTTTGGATATCTGGGAATGTTTGGGTTGGCTGAAATATAAACCAACCAACATTAACTACAAAACCCCAATCTAGAGGTTAAGAGAGGAATACGCCCAACAAACTAATTAAATCCAATATTTATATGCTCTCCATATTTTTACTCTCTTAAATTTTAAAGTGTTTATATGAACTAACTGATATTCTGGGACAATTTAAGACACATTGTCTGAGTCTGAAATTAAGCTATACACTTGTAATAGTAGTACCTATCTAAACTTTGACTGTCGCTGGTAAATAAGCTTCCCTATTGTCACTACTTTAAAACCTAAGTTTATTTTCATTGCGACATAGGAGGACGTGGCAGCTCAGTTGGTTATGTGCCTTAGTTAACCGACCTGTAAGGTCGAGGTTTCGAGTCTCGGGTTGCCGTGAGTTTTAGCTTCCATGTTTTTCATTGTGCCCAGATAGTATCGACAGATTCGCTGGTACTGTCACACTGGGACTCAACATGAACATGCGAAATGCATTGTCTATCAGCTCTGCCAACCCCTCTTGAGGGATTATGGGGTGAGTTCATGTATGTGTGTATTTCCACTTACAGTTATGGAGGTAAATTCGGTGTTCAACAAGACCGTATGGATAAGTCAGCCGTTGGACATGATTATGTCGGCAAAACCGAAAAACATGAGTCACAGAAGGATTATGCACAAGGTATGATATTTTGTGTTATTAAGGAGTGATATTGTGAAATAACAGTTGTCACCTTTTTATGTCTAGAAAATTTCAATTCGTCAGTATCATCTTCATACTAAGTAGTAATCTTTCACAATAAATAGCGATTTTACAAGCTTTGCTGATCAATGCTGACAAGTCCGATTCTGACCATATTAGCTATATTAGAAATTCTTTTTTGAATTCACTATAAAACATCAGCTAAATTCTCAGTAATTTTTATTGTATGTCGACACAGTTAGGATAAACACTATAAAAAATATATACACAGTCAGGTCATAAGTATTGTCACACAGTAAAAACTTTCCTTTTAGAATGCTGGCCACAAAAAAGTTTATTGAATTCGAATTTCGAATTGTTCATGAAAATACAAATGTATACTTTTTAGAATTTTACTCATTTTTAAATATGGAGTGGACGCTTAAAGAAGACCGTCTTGCAGTTATTGCGTTGCATCGTTACGGTTACGCGCTAATTCAAACTTTTGACATACTGAAAAATTTGAATATTACCAAAAGATTCGTTTATCGTACCATCAAACGATACATTGAAGACTCTAGTGTAGATGACAGGTCAAGAAGTGGTCGCCCTCGGTCTGTTAGGACTCCAGCAGTGATAAAAGCTGTGAAGGCGCGAGTTCAATGAAATCCCAAACGTAAGCAGAAACTGTTGGCCCTTCAGATGGGGTTGAGCAGAACCACGGTGAAAAGAGTGTTAAATGAAAACTTAGGGCTTCGGGCATATCGAAGAAAAACAGGACATCGTTTGAATGCTCGTCTAATGGACCTGAGACTTAAGAGATGCCGCGCTTTCTTGAAGAGGTACGCGGGAAAAAAATATCGGAAAATTCTTTTTTCGGATGAAAAAAATTTTACCGTAGAAGAGAGCTACAACAAACAAAATTATAAGACGTACGCACACAGTAGTGAAGCAGCGAGCAACCGTATTCCGCGTGTCCAACGAGGTCATTTTCCATCCTCGCACATGGTATGGTTAGGAGTTTCTTATTGGGGCTTAACAGAGGAACATTTTTGTGAGAAAGGTGTAAAAACGAATGCAGTTGTGTATCAAAATAAATCAGCGAAGAGCACACAAGACTGGCTGGCGGCGCGTGAAATCGACTTCATCCGGCACGAAGACTGGCCCTCCTCCAGTCCAGTTGAATCCGTTAGATTACGAGATATGGCAAAACTTGGAGGAAAAGGCGTGCTTAAAGCCTCATCCCAATTTGGAGTCACTCAAGACATCCTTGATTAAGGCAGCCGCCGATATTGACATGGACCTCGTTCGTGTTGCGATAGACGACTGGCCGCGCAGATTGAAGGCCTGTATTCAAAATCACGGAGGTCATTTTGAATAAACTTTAGTGTCATAAGAATCTATGTTTTGTTAAGTTCATTTTGGTATATAAATGGTTACATAATGAATAAACTTGTTTCAATTATTTTATATTAAACATGTGACAGAATTTATGACCTGACTAGGTATATTCCTGAGGTAGATCTACGTGTGAGATTGTTTGAATTGCTACCTCCCTCCTTTGTTATTCAGCCGTGAAGCAGTTCGCTGTGTTTCGGTTCGAAGGATTGGAGAGTCAGTGTAATTACCGGCCAGAGTTATAAAATCTTAACTTCTGCATTGTCAACGCCTTGGCGGTGTTCTTGGCGATCTCAGACATAAAGGGCATCGTCGTGTCCATAGGCGGCGGTATCACTTTACATACCTGAACCGTCTGCTTGTTGGCCCGTGATGTTGTATTAAAAAAAAATCTACGCGGACAAATTCGTGGGCAACATTTTGTATTACAGCGAATAAAATTGTATTTTTTGTTTATAAGGTTTCGGCGGCAAGTATGGCGTGCAAGCTGACCGCATGGACAAGTCAGCTGTGGGTCATGATTACGTCGGTAAAGTTGAGAAACACGCCTCACAGAAAGACTACGCCCAAGGATTCGGGGGGAAATTTGGCGTGCAGTCAGATAGGGTTGATAAAGTAAGCTATACCATTGCAGGTCGTGATGTGGTTATTATTATTTTCAAACTCATTTAATTAGCTGCACAGGTTTATCTTACTGACAGTTGGAGTGTAGCTAGAATTATTATGTTGAAAAATTGTAATTTGTAGTAGATAATATTGTATTTGAATATTGAAAAAAGCAACTACGGAGGTTTCTTGCCGGATTCTTCCCCGTAGAAATAGCATTCCGAATCGGTGGTAGTAAAAAAAAAATGACGATTTGAAAGTGCTTATTTTAAGTCTATTCGAATAAAAACATTTTGACTTTGATTTTGAAACACGCCATATTCTTTGTCCTGTTTAGAGTGCCGCCGGTTGGGAGCACCATGAGCAAGTCGAGAAGCATTCCTCACAAAAGGACTACAGCGTGGGCTTCGGTGGGAAGTACGGAGTGCAGACTGACAGGGTTGATAAGACCGCCGTCGGATGGGAGCACAGGGAAGAAACTGCAGCTCATGATAGTCAGAGAGGTAGATATCAAATTTAAATTTTATTTAAGATCTTTGACAGAGAATCTTTGAATTATACTGCGGTACTGGTATTGTAATAGTATTGACGTAATGTCATGAAAAAAGCTAAAAAAAAGTTAAAATAATAATTAATGTATAAAATAATAAGAATAATCGAATTGAATATACGGCATCCAAGATCGGTAAGCGAAACAATGCATCATGCAGATGAGACATAGTTCCGCTCGCGCCGGGATTGGAACCTAGAGCCTCTAGCGTTGCAGTCGACTGTTAACACCACTGCGCTACCAATGTCGTCAAAGATAAAGAAATAAACTAAAAGTTTCTAAAGTGATACTGACTGACCGATCGATCAACACACAGCTGCAATTTTGATCAGTGAAAAAAATGATCACACGTTAATTATTAACTCGTATGGATTATGCTATAACAGTCTAAGAACAAAATATTCTTAAAAATCTATCTTAACTATGAAAAAATTGATGAATCTTCCCTATACAGGCGGGTTGTATCTTTATAGTATTATTCGGATATTGTATTTTTTTTTAATCTTATGAATATTATTTATGTATACAGACTATAAGACTGGTTTCGGCGGTGAATTCGGTGTTCAACATGACCGCATGGACGCGGCGGCTCTGGGCTGGGAGCATCGTGAACAAACCGATAAACACACCAGCCAGACTGACCACAGCAAGGTATGCATGATGAACTGATTTTCATACATCACTGGCCAAAAAAGCTGACGTTTCACCTTATGTAAAATGATACCTTATGTAAAATGATACCTCCGCTTATTGACACGATGATGCCCTTGACGTCTGCAACGCCAATAGCACCGCTAATGCATTGCCTTTAGAGCTAATACATTGCCTTAAGAGGTAAAGATGTTAAAGCTTTTGTGCTGGTAATTACACTGGCTACCGAAACACAGCGAAATGCTCAACGTTGTCAATAGAAAGGAGGGTGGTACCAACACAGACAATCTCACACGTAGATATACCACCTGTTAATGTACTTGTGTTGTTTATATTATTATTCGCAAATTTTTGGATCGAAAGACGCCACTGTTGATCCTGGTGAACAGGAGTTGCAGTGGTAGAACAGAGTGGTGGTTGTGCCCCGAACAGATTTAAAATTAAGAATGAATTAAAATACAATAAACAATGGCCACATTATTTAATTTAAAAAATGTATGTACAATTGATATAATTACCTGGTACATACCATTCATTATTAGTTTCAAAGGTTACTGTTGATCCTTGTCAGCAGGATTTGCTGTGACGGGACAGACTGGAAGACATGTTTTGAACATCTGAGCTAAATTATATATTTTTCCTATTCTAGGGGTTCGGAGGTAAATTCGGCGTCGAAACAGACAGGATAGATAAATCGGCGCATCGTTTCGATGAGGTCGATAAAGTCGGCACGAACTACACGAAACACAAACCTGACATCGGCGGCGCCAAGCCGTCCAGTATCAGGGCCAAGTTTGAGAACATGGCCAAGGAGAAAGAACAGGTATAATTTTATTTTTTGAATATTCAAACAAACAAGTTTAAATGAAAATTGTAATTTCGTAGTAATTCAAGCTTTTAAAATAGTATTTGAGCATTTCAATTATTATTTTGTAGCTTGAAAGCTACAATTAAACAATAACAATTTAAATTTCAAATATAATATTGTTAGGAATCAGAAGTGGTTTAATTAAAAAAATAATTCAAACGATGCTAATTTTATTAGGTAATGACCAATTCAAAGAGAATCGACAGAGAACAAATAAAGTAGGTAGGCATAGGTTTATAATGAGCAGGCAGCACGTTCTTTCCGCACGATGTCTCGAAGCTAAGTCCGTCCCTAGTGAGATGATTTGAACCCTAACTGCGGCCCTATTGGCCTTCGCAGCGTAACCGGACTAACCGCGCGGCGAGTGCTTCCCCGCGAGGGAGCGAGGCGCAGCGTAGCCTCCTTGCGTTGATGCCCTCAAAGCCGGGCATTACGTTGGTCTACAAGCCTTAAGGCTGGGAGGCCTCAAAACTTGTAGCCCCAACGGGGCCGTCCCTAGTGCCCTTAGTGATCGTATTTATGCACGACCGGCGGTGGTAGGGCTGGTGACGTCACCGGTGTACATCAGCTTCGACTTCAATCTCTAACAATATATTTTTTGCATTTACGAATCCAAATAACTATGGTCGTTTATAGATTTTTTTTCCACTGTTATGTCGGTTTTATATATTTATTTATTTTTGTTTCAGGAGGCACTCCAGTCCGTGCAAAAGATACGACAGCAGAGACAACAGATTGATAAAGATCTATCACAAAAGGTATGTCAGTTTACGTTCACCGTTACTATCAAATTAAAACAGATAGTAGAAAAAATTTATGCGCGATAAAGTTTATATTAATAGTTCATCTCGGAAATTATTTATTGGTTCACTAATTTTTTAATAAGACTTATTTATTTTACTTCATTTATTCGGAGACACAACAGTGGACAGATTACACATAAATAGGAACAAAAAAAAGAAACATATACCACAAACATAAACCTGACAACTACGGACATATCCCACAAAAACATAATATACGAATACTACATATAATATACTACTCAAAACAAAATAAGGGCCACGAGGTATTTTGTCTGTACCATGAAAATAATAAAGCCAATATGTATTTTTTTGTCTTCATAACGAAAACTAATGTTGTTTTTACCGTGTAGACCAATAAACTTATTCCAATAATAATGATTTAAAAGTTTATTTGCTTTTGAAAGAAAAAAATCACATTTAAGGTTAAAAATAAAAACAATGTAAAGTTACTGAAAACAAAAGAAAATACTCCATGCTCATCTTTTAGTAACGAGTATGCCCTCTTCGTTTCGCTACGCACTCCTGAAGCCTGGAGTGCATGCTCTCAATCAAATGCCTGACATTTTTCATTGGAATCTCTTCCCAGGCCCTTTTAACAGCGTTGATGAGTTGCTGTTGGTTGTGGATTTCCTGATCACCGTCTCTAACTCTTCGTTTCAACTGATCCCACATGTGCTCTATTGTCATTGGATTTAAGTCCGTACTGTTCGCCGGCCACGGCTAGACTTGAATTTGAGACGCTTCCAATACAAACCGAGTCGCTTGAGCCGTGTGTGCACGAGCATAGTCTTGTATCAAGATGAATCCAGGACCCGCTCGCTGGGCAAATGGGATCACATGTGGTCTGACAACTTCCTCAATATACCGCTGAGCAGTAACAGTACCCTCATTTAAAATAGCGAGCTCAGTTTTGCCTTGTAAGCTTATCCCGCCCCAAATCATTACATTTGGACGACCAAAACGATCGACTTCATGGATGCAGGCTTCTGAAAGTCTTCTCCATACTCTAATACGCCGATCGTCGTTAAAAAATTTAACTTTGCATTTGTCTGTGAAGAGCACCAGGCCCCATTGGTTTATGTCCCAGTCCAAATGTTGACGGGTAAATCTTAAACGATTTGCACGATGATTTCTGGTTAATGGAACACGGACAATTCGCCTTCTTGATGCCTGCTGGTCTTCATGCAATCGATTACGAATAGTTTGGTCACTGACACGAGTACCCGTTGTGAGCCGTAAACGATTTTGCAGCTTGCGGGCCGTCGTTGTGCGATCTCGGCGCGCACTTAATCGAATGTAACGATCCTCTTGAGCTATTGTAATGCGAACTCTGCCCGAACCAGGTCTTCTAACACTGCCGGTCTCTTGGAAACGATTCCATAGATTTTGAATAGCTCTTCGAGAAAATCCCAATTGCAAACCCACAGATCGCTGCGAATTACCTTGTTCAATCATTGTAACGGCTCTGGTTGCTGTCAGCGAGTCCATATGACGCCTGCGTGCTTGTGGCATATTGCAAAAGATGTTTCTGACTCGAGATATCAATGAACTCTATAATTTCTAATAAACCAAGAAGCTAAGGAAAGCAAAACGACAAAGAAAATGGAATCAAAATTTTCAAAAATAATGTTAAATCAAATTTTATTTAAAATTGTTGCCAGCATTAGATGAATACTACAATATTAAAAAGTTTAGGTATCAAAGAGTTTGTATAATCAATATTTTACTACTTTCAATATGTAAATGTTTAATAATTTACACCAAAATGAAAAAATACCTCGTGGCCCTTATTTTGTTTTGAGTAGTATACATATAATTATAGGAGAAACATAATCCTTTAAACAAAAATACTATTAATAGTTGATAGTGCAAGAAGAAGAGAAAAAGAAGAGTAAAAGAAAAACAAAAATTGGGGTAAATTAACAGATAATTAAATAAATAATAATAATAAATTAATTAAATATACGGGAAATAAATTAAAATTGAATTAAAATTAAAATGCCTAACAATAACAATAATTATTCTGCCAGTCTCATCAATATATCATTCTTAAAATTAATCATGGTTGCAAAGAATACGTCCAGATCGGGGAATTTAGTATTAAAACTATTGCTCATCCTTATATCGGGACATGCAGGAGGTTTGTTCGTCGGGTTCGTTTTTGGGTGTACAGAAGGAGATTCGAGATGTGAGATCCTTGCAACTAACTATATTGATTTGTGAGATTTTTTTTTAATATGACCACATCTGCAAGTATCCTACGGTTTTGCAGAGTTGGTAATGAGTATTTGGGACAAAGCTCTATATATGACATATGGGGTTCTCCCGTGCGACGGTGTAGACCTCGAGCAAATCTCTTTTGCACCATTTCTAGTTGCTTTGTATAAACATTATAAAGCGGATTCCAAATGCATGAGGCATATTCTAGGTTCGAACGTACCAGTGCCTTATACAAAACAACCAAAGCAGAAACTTTTCGGAAACCCTTAGTGCTGCGAAAAAGAAAGCTAAGCATTTTATTAGCTTTTTTGCAGATGCGGTCAATATGCTCCTACAATATGCAATACTTGAATTTTTTTGCAACTTAATATAAAATCGTACTTGATTTTAAATATAAATACTAAACAAATACCTTTAAAACTTAACAGGAAAAAGAAAGAGTAGAAAATGAAAAGGATGTAATAGAAGAGAAAGTAGACAATACGCCAAAGGAGACCAAAGTGACGGCCGAGAACAAGATGGCGGCCGCGGTGACGTCACAGCCCACTCCCACTGTGACGTCACAGCCGATACAGCCCGTGACGTCACAAAGCCAACCCACCAAGCAGGTTATATTGCCAGACGTCACTTTAGTAGGCAGCGAGGCCAAAGAAGAAAAAGAAGAGGTATTCTTACAAGCTTTTATATTAATTGCTAAATACTTCTGATTTCCACTTTGGAAAACATGTTTGAGCATAGTTTTATTATTTAGTGGTAAATTTTGATAATTCAAAGGAGACTAATTAATGAAATGAAAATACAATAATAATTTATGATGGCTTTTCTACATATGATTATTTTAATGGTGGTAGCTCAGTTTGTCACGTGCTTTAGTTAACCGGCCCACCCGATCCGACGGGTCGAGAGTTCGAATCTCGGGTTGCCGTACATTTTAGCTGCCGTGATCCTCATTGTGCCGGGATAGTGGCGACAGATTTGTAGCCCGTCACACTGAGATTCAAAATAAATATGCGAAATGCGGCGTGTAACCTCTGCCTACCCCTTATGTTATGTGATTTTTAATGGTTAATATGTATTTCTACTGTAAAAAGTCATACTTTTAAAATTATTTGTCCTTTGAATGTACTATCCATACAATATTTTAAAACCAACTACAGCCGAAAAGAAGGGTAATGATTTCATGTGTTAATTTACGTTGGTATTTAATTTCTTCCTAGATCCAAAGGCAGCCTACCATAGTCGTATCTCCGGTGGGTTGGGAGAGTGAAATGGAAGGTGCTGCTGATGAAGAGGAGGAATCATACACGGCACGAGCTCTGTACGACTACCAGGCGGCCGCCGGTGACGAAATATCCTTCGATCCTGATGATATCATCACTAACATCGTCATGGTAAGGAATATTTTACTGGATATTTGATTATCTTCATTTGCCTACTATAACAATTTAATCAGCCTAATTATAACTTAGAAATCATCTTTGATACGAAGGATTATTGAGCTGCTTTTGGTTTGTTGACTGTTTCATTGTTTTGCAGTCCAAAAGTCCCTTTTATTTTGTCATGTATTGATTGTTATTGATTAGGTTTTTGTAGGTACTTAAATAATTATTTTTGTGTTGGTACTAAATAATTATTTTTGTGTTGGTACTAAATAATTATTTTTGTGTTGGTACTAAATAATTATTTTTGTGTTGGTACTAAATAATTATTTTTGTGTTGGTACTAAATAATTATTTTTGTGTTGGTACTATAATTAGAAATCTGTTTTGCTTATACCTGTGTGATTTTTTATGTATTTGATTGCGCTTTAATAGAGAAAAACGCTTTAATAGCTCTTTTATATACTTAAGTTGTATAGTAAAAATTATATTTATTATTGTATTATATATAGTTGGGTTATTACCAAAATTACCATTTCGATTTCGAAAACTCTTTCATTTAAATTTAGAATGGACTATTAGGATAGAAATAGGTTATATTTTGTCTCTGAAAATACATACACACGAGTTCAACGCCGATGAAGTTAATTTTTTTGTGGATTTCTTAAGGTATTTTAATAATAATCATGGCATCTTCCTAGTTTAAAAATGTCTTTTTTTTTTTAGATCGACGAAGGTTGGTGGCAGGGGCTTTGTAAAGGTGCTTACGGACTTTTCCCCGCAAACTACGTGCAACTACAGGATAAATAAATACGAAAAAGTTTCAACATTCCCTTTATTTTAACGAAAAAGTTCTTGAGTAAGAAGTTATTGCCCCAAACAATTGACTTTAATTGAACTTTTTCAATGCCAAGTTTTGTTATATATTTGTAAAGAATTTAGATGTTTGACGCTACATATATTTATATAAATTAAATATATATTACATGTTTATATTGGTGTGTGTGTGTGAGCATGGAAATCCTTTGACTTTTATATGATACAATTTTGGCTTTGGAAATGTTGTAAATCAGATATCTTGTTGTCTTTTTAATTATCTATCATTTTGATTTTGATTTTGAGACAAGGACAACGCTCTGTTCTCGTAAGCAACTCTTAAATATCATCAAACAATTTACATTACTTTAAATCTTATCCGACGTTTAAATATTCATTTGATATTTTCCATTAAAAATTTAAAAAAAAATGTATAATATCTGGAAACGTTGAAATTTGATCCTCATTCCTTTGTAACTAGGTATATTTCGGAAATGTATACGTTTTATTACGTAAATATTTAAAAGAGGCGTGGCTAGCACGTGGATAGAATGAATACGTTAAAGAAATATATAGAAAATCCTTTAATAAATATATCCTATCAAAAGAAAACTAATGAATATATAGTTGATAGATGTTGCTCAAGTCTTGATGACTGAGTTGTTATTTGTTAAATAAAATACCGGTCAAGTGTGAGTCAGACTCGCACATGATGGGTTCCGTACCATCGCACAATAAAAAAAATGATTTTTTTTGAGAAAACAAGCAAAACTTTTTGATAAATCATCTTTCTTTTAATTTTAATTTCTTTTTTTAAGTATTTGTTATTATAGCGACAATAGAAATAGATTTTCTCTGAATATTTCAGCAGTCTAGCCTGCTATGATTTACGAGATTAGACAGTGGAGGCGTAAATAGGGTCTTTTTTTGGTACGGTACCTTAAACACTGACTTTTGTGAAAAAATAATGATTAAATTGAAAAAAAAAAAAATCGAGTTGTCGATGCATTTAATACATGATTCTGTTTGAAAAAGTTGTTTGTTTATTAATTTTATTTAAGAAATTAAGAATTGAATGAAATAGATGATGAAAAATAAAAAAGGAATTTAATGAATCCATAATACCTTCGCAATAATCTTCCAAAAATCTAGTGTTTTGTAATGATATTTGTAAATTATTACAATGGTTATGATATTTTATGGAATTTTTAAAGAATTGATAATGTTATATTTCTTTAAGTATTTTTTTTTCGAGTCGACGATTAATAAGTATGATCTCTTTTTAAAAAGTAAAAAAAAAAAAACTAAATTTGAATGAAATTGTTTGAGATAAATAAATGATATTAATTAATCAACGATTTTATCAGTAATTTTTACTAATAAAAGTAAATGATTTGTATATAAAATCTTTATATTAGCTAGTAGGTAAAATTTTATTTTTTAATCCTTATAATGCTCGATTTGAAAATGTATTATTTATATTTGAATCTTTTAGGGTTTTTGGGTCGGTAAATTCACATGTTAATATCTGAAAAAAAGTGTAAAAAAATGAAAAAAAAAATGTTGAGGTTTTTTAAAAATAAAAATTTTGCAATTTTGAGTTGAGCTGGAATTAAAAATTATTTTTTATTTAGCTTTACTTTCGTTTTGTATAGATGAGACGCCATTTTAATTAACAGTAATAAGTTATAAATAAGTATTATTATATTATATATATCTACGTTTTATGAGTTAGTTAGCATAACATGACTTGCATTTTAGTCAATTAATCCACTTGGATGAATTTTTCTAGTAACACAACTCAACTTGTGCTCGAATTATATCTGCTGCTATTTAAGCTGTATAGGCATTTTATTGACGTACTGTTAACAAATATGACATATATGTGTGTTGCTCATTGTGCCCGGATAGTGGCGACAGATTCGCAACCTGTCACGCTGGGACTCAACATAAACATGCGAAATGCGGTGTTTAACACCTCTGCCTACCTCTCTTGAGGGATTTATTACGGCGTGAGTTTATGTATATTTATGTTTACTGCTAACACAATAACAGCTTGGCAATGAAGAGTGTCACGTGGTGATAGTTATTCTTTCTGTCAAACTCAGCAATGTCATTAGCTAATCACTGCCCAGTGTTGCCAGAAAGTCGGTGATAGCACTCACATTTTTTCCAAATATGTTTTTATGTGAAGCAATAATTTGAACAATAACTTTTTTGATTTTAAATTTTTTAATGAACAAATCTACAAATTAGAGAGCTAAAATTAAGTATTTCTAAATTTGGTTGTAAGAAACTATTCGTTTAAAAAAAATTACCATTTTTTTTTTGTTTAGGATGTATGGCTTTGTATTGTTTTTTAGACCGCTTAAATGGCAGACAATAAGGTAGTAACGGATAGAAAGCAACTACCGAAGCCTTTGGGTGTTTGCAACACTTGAAGGGTTATGTGTATGTTGCTTAACGGAATCTATTAAGATTTTTGCAACATGTGCTATTTAAGTAACTGTTTAACATCAAGTTTATGATTAAAAATAAAGTAAATAGATTATTTTAAAGATCACAGCGCAAAGTTTATTTAAATATACATGGTATAAAGATTAATTTGTTTATTATCAATAACAGACGACGACATTCAATGTCTATATTTTAAAAGACTTATCATTTATAAATTATTTTAATAAATAAATATTTTGTATTTGCTTTTTTCATTTGTGTCCCTGCGTTATTTAAAAAAAAAACCTTATCAAGTTAAAAGTAAGGTTTTCTTTGTTCTGTTATGGAATGGAATAGAAGATCCATAATTTCAGGGTAGGCCGCATTCATGAGTCCAGAAGTAAGCCCAAAAAAAAAGATGTGGCGCTGGAGTCACTTTGTAACTTTGTAAATAATGCGTTTGACGCACGGTTTTTGTAAAGCAACTTAAAACTTGTAAGATACTTGGAAGCTTGTATTTATACTAATAAAGGAGGCATGTATGTTTTTTCTGTCTATCAGTCAACTTGTTTTTGAACACCTAAACTTTTGAACTGACTTTGAAATTAGAGATAAATTTTATCTTGAAAAAGGAAAAAGCTAAAATGTTCGATCTTAGTACTTCGGAAGTCTTTGATCAAATTAATGTAGCATTTAATTTTTTTATAAACACTGTTTTGACATAAAAACAGTAACAATTTACTACTTACCTCAGGACATATAGTACAGATTACAAAGCAACTTATTTAACATCTTCATGCAATTTATTTGTGAATTTTTTGGAAAACACTTTCGTTATCGTCATCTTTAACTTTGCCAGGCTTCCGTAGGGTGACAAAAACAGAATTGAAATAATCTATGGCAAAATTGGACTTGTCTGCCAAATACTAACTGACGTATTTTTTGTCAAACTTCTTTTCGAAAATGTGATAATTCTGAATGATCCTCATCCTTTCGCTTATACTGTTAGCCCTCGAAGGTCGGAGTGAGCGCATAATCATGGATCTAAAGTACTCTAAATTTAGAGTAAAACCGACAGTTGTTAACGGACAACCAGCCACAAGGCTGGAGCATCCTTACCTGGTATCAATCAAGGAACCAGTGTACTCCGCAGTCTTCTCCAGAGTATGGGTAAACCTGTGTGGTGGGACCATCATCAGCGAGTTAAAAGTCCTCACCGCCGCCCACTGCTTCGAAGAAAACAACTTCTACTACAAAAAACACCCAGAAATTTTGACATTAGTAGCTGGTCATATTGAGAACGTGGTCAATGACACGAGAACCCTCCCAACCGCGGCGCAGTACAGGAAAATCAGCGAAGTGAAAATAAACAGTGGCTTTCACTTCCCAACAAACGATATAGCAGTTCTTTTCGTTAAGGTGCCATGGGTTTTTTCAAGGACAGTTGACTATTTGCCGTACGCCAAGTATGACATTGATTACAGGAGACGTTGCCAAGCGGTTGGGTTCGGGAGAACCGGTCATAAATCCGGTAGGATGTCTAGAGTGCTTCTTAAGGCTTACCTGTATCTTTTAACTAAAGCCAAATGTACTTTCATGTGGAGAATCAACATGGATAAGTTTATTTGCACGGATTCCGTGTTCTCTGATGTTTCGAACGGCGATTCTGGTGGGCCGCTGGTGTGCAGGAAGACCGGGGATCCAGCTGAGAATGCACGAGGGGTTCTAGTAGGGGTGGTGAGCGGGAAGAATTATGATAAAACCACCCTGTTCACGAGGGTTGCTAAGTTCAGCAACTGGATTGAAACAGGTGCTAGTAGCAAGTTGAGTAGCTTGGTCTGGTTGAATATAATTATTGTTTTTGTATACCTGGTGTCTTTTTTCTTTAATAACTTAGATTCTATTGAGTCATTGGCGATTTCCTCTTAGTTCTTTGATTGTAGAAACAGCTGAGATAGGTCCTATTGCGTACCTACAATGATAGCTAGATGATAGAATTAAAAAGTATTTAAATTTTATGACTTTTAGGATTCCGTAGCCAAAGGGTAAAAACGGGACCCTTCGCTGTCAAAGCTGTTCGCTGCTTCTCAAAGCTTTAAATGTTTAATAAGTAAGTAATCATTCGAGATCCGTAACAAATTCAATCAATGCTGAAAATGTGTAAGAAAACAAGAAAATATATCCTGAATATTCCCAGTAAAAGGAAATACATTTAATTTGATGCTAAATTGGTGATTATCTTAAGTTTTAATTAATGACTACTGAAGCAGCGAACGCAATGTAAACACAAGATAATTAATATGCAAAGAACTCGGACTGAGTAAAGAATAAGCTGGTATTTTATAGTTTATGATTCTTGAGACATTCTATTACATTCTTTGAATGCATTGGAGTCTAAAACTACATTTATTACTTGATAGCTTTACCTGGAACTGTAGAATACGATTAGGTTGTAATTTTTAAAGAAAATGTTGTCTTTATTAATTATTAATTTATTATTAAATAAAGTTGGAATAATGTAAACATCGATTACAGAGTAGGGGACATTTCTCAAAATGTTACGCATAGGGAATATTATACCGACCTAAACAAAGTTGGGTTTGTCATACCATTTATAACACGAGAACGGCTAAACCCATTTTTTATAAATCAATCAATCTAATAAGAAATCGGTTAAGCCAAAATAAAAATAAAAGAAATAAAAGTAACAGTTCTTTAATTTCTCTTTTCGCCGAAAAGCAGAATAACTATTATCTATGAATAAAACTCGGAAAAGTTCACAAAAAATAAAACGCGATCAATAGCGCGCCACAGCTAAGCAGATAAGTATAGATTTTTGTAAATTACTTTTAAAGCGTAGAAGTTTTTACTCACTTTAATTATTAAATAAAAGTGTTATCTGCAAAAAGCATTTGATTGTTTTTTTTCTTTTCAAAGTTTTAGATTCAAATAAGTTATTTTCTCATAATTTATTTTATCTTGTAGGTATGAGACGTGAGATGCTCACTTGATAAAGATTAAAAAATTTGTTCTGTATAAAGAAATGTAAAATGGCGAACATTTAATATACACTTCTCCCCCGTCCCCCTGCTAAAGGGGAGTGATTCTGGAACATTCGTAGTCACGCTCTATATACCATAACATTCCTTATATTTTATTAAAATATTCTTAATAAAGCAAGATAGGGCGGGACGCGCCTACACGAGAGAAAACTTAATGAAAAAATTGTATTAACCACTAATAACACACTCGTAGAAAGAAATGTATGTTTTACAATGGTTTTTGTATGGGTTTCATGTTATTCATATATCTGATTATGGTAATAATGTAAAGGGTTCTGTTCACTAAATTAAAATTTAGACTGTTGTTTTAGATGAAAAATTATGTTTGTTTTTAAATGATCATTAATTATTTTTTGATTATAATTTAATAAGATCAATGACTATTAAACCCGAAAATTAAATTTCTGTAAGGTAAGTATAACTCTATAGGTACTTAGGTTGAAAGAGGGATGTACTCTTGCAATACCAGAAATCGTTTTTATGGCCTTTAAGTTTTAGTAATTGTAGTTCTGGGTATACACAATGCTACCTTGCAATCTCTCTTGTTTTTCATAAACGAGTGCTGCGGCCCGGAGGCCTTAGCAGCTTTGCCTTGACTACTTTATTGCTCTTAATAAGCACTGGCAACAGTTCGTATTCACGTTTATATATAATCAAATTCATATCAAAAACACATTTTATAAAGTATTTTAAATCATATTTTTTTAGTAACTCGGCCACCGGTTCTTAAAATTTTGGTTGGGGAAGATACCGCCAAGAAACCCCAGATTCTGTAATGTATTTTTTACACAGGCATTAATACATCTTGCAGTCAACGATGAGAATATATTGATTAACGGGAAGTATAGATATACCTTCCAAGACCTGTAGGTATCAAGAATCTATCGATCTAAGAGTAAAGATATGGACCAAAATAAGGAAAAATGCATTCAAAATTACGGGGCTAATAAAAATTATCTTATCTTGTATATTTCAACGCATAATGGAGTAATTACTTAGGATAATCTTTGAGAATCTTCAAATATTCTAATTCAAATGGCATACATACACGAATTATAAATTTTAATAAAATATGTGGCTAAGGATATGAAAAATTATTGCTTGTTAAAGCATTGGACATTATTTTTGAGGGGACTAGTAACACAGTGGAACTTTAGTATCAAATAAAAGTTTTTAATACTAAAAAAAAACCAAAACAGTTGGGTAATTCATAAAACATTGAGATCTGGTCGAGAACTAACGTAAAACGACTCTTAAAATATTTATTAGATATTTTAAATTTTATAAAAAATCTTAAACTCTAATCTCTATTTTAGGCACTAAACAGTAGAATGGAAAAATAATTTAGATATCTATGCATGAGAGTACATGAAATATTCTCTTTAAATCCTGTCCCAATATATATCTTTCGTGAAACTAGAATAGCTGTCCTTATATATGAAACTTAGATATGCAGCAGCCAGCAAGTAACTGTGATATTAAGATGAAGAGATTCCATATACAAATAAACTTGAGTTCGATTTACACGATTTTTACCTCCACCCGGAAGTAACTGTATTAAAAATTCATAACATTTTAGCAAGAGGAAGGATATGAACGTTTTATAATTTGTTGAATTCTTAAGATACATATATCCTTACTAATATTATAAACGCGAAAGTTTGTAAGGATTTATGGATGTTTGTTACTCTTTCAGGCAAAAATGCTTGACGGATGTTAATGAAACTTTACAATAATTTAGCTTAAGCACCAGAAAAACACAAAGGCTGTAATTTATAAAGATATAATGTAAATTGTCAAAAATAGAACGATAAATGTCCAGCAATAAAAAAATATATTAGAACCATTTTCGATTCATACGCGGACGAAGGCAAAAGCTAGTGTGAAATATATTGAGCTATTCGCGAAAAATGTACCTAATACTTTTAAAGGAGTTCAATATTGAAATTTCCATGAAAAGGTAATTTAGGATTTGCTATCGCGAAAAAGGTTTCTATCAAATAATTATTTTTAATTTGTAGGTATATGTCATTATTACTTCATTAAATAAGTAGTTTCATAGCTTTTTTCGCGTCTGGGCCATTTCGATTGCTGTCTCCGCTTTGCTGGGAGGGAAGTCTGAAATCGGTTTCTTACTACCTCCTATTTCTTCTGATTAAGTTCGTTGCGGGTCCCAAGACAGCCGGTAGGGTGTCCGGGCACAGCCTGTGCGTCATTGCACAGCTGCATTATTCGTTGATTATTCGAAGAAAGGACGCCACTGTTGATCCTGGTGAACAGGAGTTGCAGTGGGGCAGAGTGGCGTGTGTGCCCGAGATAAAATAGTTTTATTAAAAAAATAAATACCTTTTTCTATGCCAAGAACAAAGCAAGCATGGATCATTAATTTCTACGACACTAGGTACGAACTTACATAAAGTTATTACTTTCCAATTTCATAAATTTTGTGGATCCTTTTTATAAGCATTATTTAACATAATCGTTTCTTTTTAACTGACTGTGAAAATTTAGGAGGGTTTCATATATTTATGTAGTTATAACAAGGTATACGACGTTACAATACGTAAGAAGTATAGAATAATATTTTAAAGAGGTAGTTTGTAAGCTTATATGTGGGATGTACAAGCAGTGGCGTGCCTAGAGTTTTAGAATAGGGCAAGCCGAGAGATACGTTATTGTAGTTTTTATAATTCATTTCGATAAATGTCTTATTGCCTCATTACACTTCATACTTACGCGTTCGAATAAGCACGAATTTTGAACCATGCTATTATGCTATGCAAAGCATTTTATTTGATTTGAAAAGTAATGATTGAACGAGAGCGCGAACTTACCTTGGTTCGATAGCCGGGCTTTTGGGCTTGTATGACAGTACCGCCAATGTGTACAAGTACTGCAATTCATTAACATACACAAATATCACGCTTGTATTATCAATGTTTGTCCTAACCTAACCTTAAATAATTACGCTATCAGTTGCATACGTGACAACATCCTGTTGTGACCACCTAATCATATCAAGCGAATCCATTGCGTCACTAAATAAACGACCTGTCAAAGTCATTAAAGGGGTAGACTATAATGGATTTTTGACATGAGAGATAAATCTAACACGATAATAGTGAAATATCAGATAAATTATATTAATTATGGTGTAGATAATTTGTTCGAGTATGTGACAAAAATGTTATAGAATTTTTTAAAGGTTTTACTAACAAAATTACAAACATACGCATTTCATCGGCGCTGCTTTTAGATAGAATCTTATAATAGGTAGGTAGCAACTAATTATGTGTCTAAAAGTACATGAGTAATTTAGAGGTTTGAAAATGAAAGCCGTCTGGATTTCAGTATGGCTTAGTTTTACTACCTATCACTGAATACACTAGGTTTATCTAGTGAGCTTCGACAGTAAACGATACCGCGATGTAGAAAAATCAAACTCAATCTATTAACAAACAAAGAAAACAAATACGATTAAACAATATGTTATGTGTAACAGAAAAGAAACATCAAGAAAATAAATCAAACTCCATTGAGCTAAACAACGCACGAATCTTGACAAAAATAAAACTTCGCTCCTGCCGGGATTCAAATTCGATACATCTAATAGCTGTTACATCACTGCGCCATCGAGGCTAACGTAATATCAAAATAAACTAAACAGACATAGCACTTTTAATAATCGTATTTCTTGTAAAAATTCAGCGGAAAATGTAATAAATTGCTTATAACCAATTCTATCGGAAGAAAAGTCAGAAAATGTCACATGGCACTTTTATCTAGTCTAGTGCTAAGACTAGGATGTACATTGACATGAGATTAGCAACTGTCAATGTTGGAAACTTCTGCAGACTACAACTTCCAACCGTTTGACGTTAAGACATGTTAAACCTACATGAGGAATCAAAATACAGTACTTCGACAGCATTCCTCGGTTGGGAAAAATAAAAATGGCGTATAAATTTAGGATATTATCGTTCAGAACGTCATGGGCTACCTGATTTTTTTTCGAGTTTCTGAGTTTACCTGATGGAAAGAAATTATCACCCAATGCTTTGCCCACTAACCCTTAACCTCTCGTGCTGATAATTAGGTGCACTGGCTCTACAATCCTTCGAACCAAAACTTAGCGGACTACTACACGGCAGAAATAGAAAGGAGAGTGGTACCAACCCAGACGACCTCGCACGTAGATCTACCAGTATTTTTTTTGTGGGGAAGCAGTCACCACACATAGCATAAGATATCAATGAGGTATTGGTCGGTTGGCTATCACGGTGTTGCAAGCGCAAGCCACCAGGAATCTTCAATCCAGGCGCAATGTTTGCTTGTTAAAAATATTTGTTCACATTATATTTTACTACTTTTACTGATGAAAGTAGAGAATTGTTAATAATAACCGCAAAAAGTCATGAATTTCAATGTTATATTCACTTTAATTAAATCATGAGGTAATAACGTTCAATTAATTACACTTACTGTAACATAGGCAATAGCTCGGTTTATTATATTAGTAGCGACCCGCCCCGGCTTCGCACGGGTTGTATGCATGTATTATATACATATAAAACATCTTTTTGAATCACTATCTTTAAAAAACCGCATTAAAATAGTAGTTTTAAAGATCTAAGCATACACAGGAACAGACAGCGGGAAGCGATATTGTTTTATACTATATAGTGATTGCTTTTAGGGTAAACTGGACCCTATAACTAACCCTCCGCTGTCCGTCTGTCTGTCAGCGAGTTGTATCTCATACACCAAAATTTAAAATATTTAAATCTGACATGTATGTTATATATTGTAAAAATTGTATGCTATTTGACAACAGAACATGTGAACTGAACAACAACTTTGTAACTTGTGTTAATGTTTTAAGAAATAAACTGTTTAAAAAAAAACTTAATTTCTTAGATTATGTTCATTATAGGTTCATTCTTACAGAAATTTGAGACAAAATAACAAAAAAATTCAGTAACCCATATTTATTTGACGTAAATCTATATAAACAGGGAAATAAGCAAGTACATAAGTAGGTTTTAGCAGTAAGTTTGTTTTTTTTCCTCAAATTGTATTTTCCTGATACGACGTTTTGTTGGTAAAGCGGTGAAATGTGTTGGACCATTTTTTTATTTAACCTCAATTTTTATGAATCCGTATACAACATAACACATTTCTAAATGAATACTTTCTTAAGTTTTTGTGGACATAGAAACCAAAAACACTATTTGCAATTAATGTTTTAATTAAACGATAAAATTGCTATTTAAGAACAAATAAATCAAGGGATTATTATAAGTAATTACAAAATTAAGGGCTCCGTTACTTGTTATCTCGTAAACTTTGACGAATAGTCGAGTTCCACTGGAATTAGTCTTTGCTAACTAAAAACAAGATGTCGACTCTTTAATTATTATTCATAAGATACCCTTTCATATAATAAAACTTGCTTAGGGTTTATAATAACAATTTAATATAGTTTTGAAACAAAAACATTTCACAGAAGGTAAAGTTAAATGAGAACTTATACTTGACTGCGATGGTTGTTGTAACTTGAGATAAGTATTCAGTCACAATTTCACCTAAAAGGAAATGTTATACAAATGAGATAGCCTGGGTTGGTACCTCCTCATTCTGTCGTGAAGCAGTTCGCTGTCTTTCAGTTCGAAGGATTGGATAGCCCGTTTATAAGAGTATAACATCTTTACCTCTACTTTTTTTCGATCAAAGGACGCCACTGTTGATCCTGGTGAACAGGAGTTGTGGTGGGACAGAGTGGCGAGTGTGCCCCGAATCTTAACCTCTGCATGGGCAACGCAGTGACCGAGCTCTTGGTGTTATAAGACGTAAGGGCATCGTCGTGTTAATAAGCGGCGGTATCATTTTACATTAGCTTAACGGTCCATGATATTGTATAAAATGGATGAGTGTTTGCCTAAAAATTAACTCTCGTCTTGAAGTGATCTAACGTCAAAATGGAGGTTATTTGGTTGCAAAAAGACTACCAAATAAGAAGAGTTTTCAAGTTATAATAAAGGAGGTAATAATAGAAGCCACATTTAATACTATAATAATTACCTGTACCTAGAGTGCCTGTCAAGATGAACATAGGGATACTGCCTCAGAAGATTCATTATGTACTAGTAATGTACTGTCACTAATATAGATATAATAGGTAAAAAGCAAAATAATAATAATTATAATAATCCACATCACGAAACACACAATGACCGAGCCCTGCAGTGAGTATCGTAAGAACTTGTGTCGCAGATGCTAACCAATGATATGGTATAAACTAAATAGATAAGAATACTACATCCAAGACCGGTAGGCGAAACAATGCGTCTTGCAAATAACACAAAGTTCCGCCCCCGCCGGGATTCGAACCAAAAACCTCAAACGTAGCAGTCGGCTGTTCACACCACTGCGCCACAGAGATCGTCAAATTATCAGAAAAACTAATTATCTGTAAATTATACAATATTTAAGCTGGTTGATTCTAAAGTAGATTTCTAAAAATAAATTTAAATTATATCAATTTATACTTAAATTATCATAACAGAAAGGCTCCAGTTTAATATTGCACTTATATAAGAAGAAATTTAAAATAATGTAAATATATATATAAAACATAACAATATTTAAACAGTAATTGAAATGGAAAAAGTCAACACACACATACAAAGAATACAAATTAGATTACATTTTAGAGGTGTGTTAATTAAAATTAGCTCGTGCATACCTACTGGTTTAAAAAACATTAAGGACAAACAAATAAGATCATTCACCTGATTGTGATACAACCGCCTATTGACACGAAGACGGCATTGGTGTCTGGAACGTCAAGAGTGCGATGCAGAGCTAATGGTGGACAATTATGAATATTTGGAATGAGATGAAAAATTTATGAAAAACATCTTTAAACAATATTTTATTTAAATACATTCAAAAGAATAAAATGAGCATTAGTATTTAAATTAAATGAACCCATCAATGTTTTACATAATACGATTTATATGATATCAAAGTTTCAGTCAGAATCCAGTTGCAAGATATCGATGTCAAAGTCAAAATGTTTTCATTCGGATACATCTTAAAATAAGCACTTTCTAATCGTATTTTTTTTACTACCATTGGTTCAGAATGCTATCTCTACGGGGAAGAATCCGGCAAAAAACCTCCGTAGTTGCTTTTATAAATCTACAAAATACAATATTTTCCATTACAACTTACAATCATTAGGTTAGTATCTAATTTATCCCCTGTTAGTTAGTGGCATACCGTGGTGTTTAGACGGTCAGGCGTCTCCTGACTGTCTCCCCTTTAGATTTTTGGGCCTCTGGGCCATTTCAATTGCTTTCTCCGCTTTGCTGGGAGGGAAGTCTGAAACCGCTTTCTTACTACCTCCTATTTCTTCTGATTAAGTTCGTTGCGGGTTCCAAGACAGCCGGTAGGGTGTCCGGGCACAGCCTGTGCATCACTGCACAGCTGCATTATTCGTTGATTATTCGATCAAAGGACGCCACTGTTGATCCTGATAAACAGGAGTTGCAGTGGTGGGACAGAGTGGCGGGTGTGCCCCGACATGCAACTTACAATTTGTAATACATAATTTTAAAGTTTTCTAATTAAAACAATATGTTTTCTGCAATATGAAGATGTTTTTTTTTTCTTTTCTTATGGCAACAAATTTGAGTTTTTTGCCCGTGTCAAGTAAAAACGGGGAAACTTATGTAATTTCAACAATGATATAAAAACGGAATTTTGAAAAGGTCAGGAAAATTATTATACATATACAAATATTACATATGAAGATGTTATGTGCCATGTAAATGAAAAAAAAAAACGATTAAGTGTGAGTCAGACTCGCACATGATGGGTTCCGTACCATTTTATAAGCTTAAACATAAAACATACACATTATGTATTTTTTAGATAACTTAAAAGAAACAAGAACAAACAAAACGTTTGGAAAAAATCAAGTTTCTAGTATAGGAGCATCCTAATTTTTTTGTTGTTGTTGTAATAGCGGCAATAGAATTAGGTATTCTCAGAAAATTTTAACTTTAGTTATTATGGTTCATGAGACACCCTGCCTGCTACCTGCCTGCATGCCTGCTGACAGACAGACGGACGGAAAGCGAAGTCTTAGTGATAGGGTTCCGTTTTAACTCTTTAGGTACGGAACCCTAAAAATGAAAAATAGTATGTAGTAAAATATTTTTTTGCAGGTTTAATAAAAGCTTTAAAAAGAATATTTTTTTAACAAAGTATTAAGCCTTATTCGTGTTAATTACTTATTTAATTATCAACCAATTATTATTTCAATCAGACTTACGTAAAATCTTAAATTTTCCACTGGAATCGTCGTCATTAAAAATGTTTTAATTTCTTCGAACTAAAACTTAGTTTGGAAAATTGTTGTTGCTGTTTATGAAATTGAAAATCTTGTAAAAATGAATTGTATCTAAAATATGGCATAATTGTTATTTAATATTTGGGTTATCTGCGAATAATATGCACTAATGGAAACAATACTGATATTACTCCGATTTACATTTAAAATTTTTACTAGGTTTTGCGATTTCGAAAATCAAAATTGGTACCAAGTTATTGATTTGATTGATTGATTGAAGTAATTGATATACAAATTTGATATAAACTTACATTTATCGTTGTATTTTGGACAATTCATACAATATCTTTATAAATAGCCTATGTGTTATTCTGTAGATCTATTCATTAGTTTTTGCGTGAAAGAGTGACAAACATCCATTTATCCATATATCATTACAAACAAAAGTAAGAAAATGTTACTTCGGGCGAGATCGCATTTTTCTCGCTTTTCTGAAAGCTCGGTGAAACAAGGAAAGTTCTTGTATGCGATCAAATAAGTAACATTAACTCATTTATTGAAAAGTGAGTCAGGTTCCTTAAGGAAAAGTAAATAAACATTCCAGTTTTATAAACATTCTTGTTAAATAATAATACCATAGTGTAATTTAATATGTTTTGATAAACCTGAGTGTTTAGACGATTAAATTTCAACTCTAATAGGGTTTCTTTAGAGAAAACTAATATTCGTTTAAGAAATAAAATTTAGACGCTCCAAAATTTAAATAAACAGTAAAAATATTAATTGCATTTTACGATTGTATATTTTATTTTATTAATTTAGGGGCGTCTACTGCAAGTACATTACACAAAAATATAAAATAACAAATTTTATTAACAAACTCTTATGTACCTATAACAGACGAACACAACATTAACAAAGCTTACACACACAGTATACTCAAACAAAAATACATTCCAAAGAAAAATTAAATAAATACAGTAATTTACGTTAAAACATTACAGGTAAACAAAAGACAGGAAAAATTTATGAATAGAAATTATTATAAAACGTACAAAAGGCGTTAGAACTGAGGTTGTTATGTGTTCTAATCCAGTACATATTTATTGCTATAAAATCAAATAATAGTTAATAGGTATCTATGTAAAACATTTTACCTCCATTTTATTTATAACGTGAAGCAGTTCGCTGTGTTTCGGTTCGAAGGATTGAAGAACCAGTGTAATAAAGGCAAGAGAGTTATGTTATCTTTACCTCGACATGGGCAGCGCATTGGTGCTCTTGGCGTTCTCAGACATCGAAGGGATCGTCGCGTCAATAGGCGGCGGTTTCACTTTCCACCTTGAGAACTGTCTACTTGTTTGCCCATGATATTTTTTAAAAAGCAAGATGTAAAAGAGTTGAGTACGGCTTTTTTGAAGCCGGTTAAAATTGTTTAAAACTAATTTTCTTGTGTATATTTCAATAAAATGAATTCTACGGATAACTTGACTTTGACCCCATTGGGCTATACTTTCACTGTTGTGACCTACTTCTGTCATTATTTTGACATTAAAACAATCAACCCCGTGTGGGGTGTCAATCAAAATCCGCTTGCCTAAATATTTATCACTTATTCACTGTTTTTATTACTTAAACTAGCTTTCGCATGCGGCGTCGTCTGCATAGATTTGGTTTTATATCCCTCGGGAATTTTTTGGGGATAAAAGTATCTTGTGTGTTCGTCAAGGTGGACTATTTGTGTGCCAAATGTCATCCAAATCTATTCAGACGTTATTGCGACTCGAATCTATCGGGGTACTTGTGGTGATACCGCCGCCTATTGACACGACGATGCCCATGATGCCTGGAACGCCAAGAGCACCGCCAATGCGCTGCCCATGTCGAGGTAAAGATAACATAACTCTCGTGCCTTTATTCGAACCGAAGCATAGCGAACTGCTTCACGGCAGAAATATAAAGGAGGGTGGTACCAACCCAGACGACCTCGCACAGTGATCGACCACATGTACCTAGCTTGAATTAATAAACATTATTTCGAATATAATTATAATTCGCAAAAAGTTTTATTTCAAAAAACAATAACTTATTATTCGAAATAAAGATTTTTTGAATAAAAAATCATTAAATTTTCATATGTAAAGTATTAGGAGACCTATATCGATTAAGTGAATCAGCCTACTGCTTTCTGAACACGAGTTCTGAGTTCTATTCCCGAAGGACGCAACGGTATTGAATTCTGAAATAACTTTTATATGCAGCTAGCTGACTGTGTGCGTCATGTCGACATATGATTCGTTTGTTGATTTAAAAATACCTAGTTAAGTACTAAGAAAAAAAAAAAACAATACCATAATATTTTACTCTACTCAAATTTAAACCATATTTCACTTCTTCAAAAATATTTTAAATAACCCCATAAGCGAGAATAAAACATGTTAATCATAAAAAATAACAATCTAGTTAAAAATATATATAGCGACAGCCTTCAAGATAATTTTAGGAATTATAGTTAATTCCATTGTAAAAGCGTCTGACAGAGAACTAACAAAGGAAAGAAACGTTAAAAGTCAAGGATAAAGTAAATCTACACTAATCCATTCCCACCTGTACCTGTACCTTCCAAAAGCTTCAATATAACTACGATTAATATTCATTCGTGCAATTGTTGCATCGGGGCGGGGCGTGGGCTTTCTGCCCAATATAAAGCCGACTACGACGCTACGGCTCCACTCTCGTAGCAACCCGTAGCCGGCGTAGAACGTAACCAGTTATCCAAGAATCACCATGGCTTTAGGGTAAGTGTTTAAGATATTTTTAACAAGCATTTTTTTCTACTTTAGGATATTACGTCACGCATATTGAGGAATTTTTTTTTCGTATTTTCACAAAGCGTCTCGTATTATTTTTGATAGTTTAAGTTGAAAAAGTTTATTAAAGTAACCGTAATAAGTTGTTGGTGAACTTTTGATCGTCAGTAAAAAGAGTTTCGCTAAATAAATTTCGAAATTTTGTCGAGAAGCTTCTCTTTTGGGTTTTTAGTATAGCGTTAAATATTTTGTATAATTAAAAAATGAAGTTGACTTCAGTTCCAAAATAATGATTATTATTAAAAATAATAATAGCCTTGCCTTACACAGCTGCTGCCGGCACTCTAGGTTAGGTTTTATAGTGTTTATGTATTTTGTACTAGTGTTTTATATTAATTTAAATAATCTACAAACGAAAAATAATAGTTAAAATAAATAGAGAGAATAATATTTGTGAAACAATTTATTTTTTATTCATAACTATGTTTTGTTAGAATACAAGAACACACATACAAGAAACTCTATTATACAATTACCAGCGGCTTCCACACTAGAAGGAATAACTAACGAATGTTATCAAAACACCTAGTAGAAGAATTAAAAAAATGTAATTTAAATTCATTAGGTTTTTATTTGAATAGACTTAAAGTTAGTGCTTTCAAATCCTCATTATTTTTATCTACCAATTCGGAATGCTATATCTACGGGGAAGAAGCCGGCACGAAACCGTTTTAAAAATGGAATTTTCATTACAAGATGAACATTTTTTTTTTAATTCTTATACAATTTGAAGCTACTATGACTGCCTTTTATAAAGTTATATGTTATACTTTTAAAAACATTTTAAGTCTACTACGTTTTTATTTCATTTTATGAGACAAATGAGATGAAAGAAATTTGTTGCTTCGCAGGAGTATTTAAAAATACATCACCATTTTTTTTTCTGTGTAGTATTAAAAACTGAGACATGTTACAAATAATTCTATAACTGCAGCGTGATCTGGATAGACTACAGCAAATCTGTTCTTATAATTCCTTATACAATAATCTTAAAAATGTAATGTTATATCATTCAACTGTAAAACTAAACCGTTAATATAAAAGTATTCCATTCACTTAAATAATAATTGTGCTCGGGATTCGAATCTAGGCTCTCAGCTACGCAACCCACTACCAATTTAGAAGTTGTCTTGCTCAGAAAAAATCCTGACGTCTGATTGAACGTAATTAATATTTTAATTAACCTAACATACCAGGTCCAATTACAATTTTAATCTATTATCAAATACACAAAATTGGTACACTCACATAGAAGTCCTTTTACAAAAACTGAAAGAATTTTTACTAGATAATAAATAAAAGATAAAAGTGATTTTCTCACAATAAACTTCAAATACTGAAATTAAATAAAATGACGTAAAAATATTTTTAGGCAACACGTTTTAAAATGTTTCAAAACTATGTTTTTAATGATTTGTATAAAAATAAATAATTAAATGAACACCCTGAAAGAGGGTGTATAATGTTTTTATAGGGTGCCCGGCCACCTTGGACATCCCTCGTTGTTGCACCCCTGTTCCCAGTAAAGTTTCTACTAAGTTCCACTAAGGAACCTTTGTCTTTGAGTTTTACACACCAACGCAACCTGTTTGGGCTTTGTACCGTTCTTAAGTTGTACAACATAAGGATTGATATTGCACTTGTTATGGGAAGCTTCATATAGTCGTCTGTACCTACAGTGGGGACTCGAATAATATAACAATTTTTTTTACTAGACTACATTCAGATCACAGAAAATTCAGTACATCGTATACATGAAGAATAATAATCACATCAAGATACACACATTGACTCAGCCCTGCACTAAGATATAATCTTGTATCGCAGGCACTAAGCAATGATATGGTATAAACTACATAGATAAGAATACAACATCCAAAACTGGTGAGCGAAACAATGCGTCTAATAAAAGAAAAAAACCATTATAAATATTATCAACTCTAAAAAGAAAACTTATTGTGCTCGCGTACACGTAATTCGAAACAACGAAAATGGATTCGACATGTATAGGTACAAAAATTATTTTTTTCTTAATGATTAGATCTGAATATAGATACCGTACTGTGAAAACCTTTCATACAAAAGCATTTAATAAAATTTTACGGAGAAGCCAAAAATATACCTGATATTTCATTATATATGGAGACTAATACAGTTTAGCTAGATTTATTATGTTGAAAAATTTTAATTTGTTGTAGAAAATATTGTAATTGAATATTGAAAAAAGCAACTACGGTTTCTTGCCGGATTCTTCCCCGTAGAAATAGCATTCCGAACCGGCGGTTGTAAAAAAAAATGACGATTTGAAAGTGCTTATTTTAAGTCAGTCTAATCGAATAAAAAATATTTTGACTTTGACTAACGAAATAGTTCATGGTTTTTTTCATAATATGTCTATCGTGATTAAAATTGCAAATACCGGAAAACCTATTAGTGGCGTTTGTAAAAAAAATGCATTTACGAGGTTACAAAATAAAGTATGGGTATTTGTTTTATTACGTGATTCATATAACTGAAGTCTTGACACTAGATGTTTGTCTTTATTTTAAATCCTACTAACATTACAAGTAAAACTTTGGTTGTTTGTTAATCAATCACGCAATAACTGCTAAAGGAATTTGGATGGAATTTGGCACACAAATAGTTGATCTATTTAATTAATACATAGGATACTTTTGACCCTGAGGGAGACAAAAACATAGTCCTGTCACCTCTATATGTTGTTATAAGTTCTAAGTACTTAGAAACCTGTAACTGCAAAACCTAAGCCCTAAGTTTTCATATCTTCTTATATCATAAAGCCTTTTCAAATAAAGTGCAAACTCTTGTAGGAAAGAATCAGAATGTTTATAACGTGCACCTGTTGTTTTCTGAGGTTTACGGATTCTCTGACGCAATAATATTATCAGCTGCATCATGTATTTCTGGTAGGATTTTCCTAGATCCAGCTATTTTGATGTCGTAAAAAAACTTTTTATCGAATTATAACTATAACACTTTTATGATTATAACACTTACTTTTGACTTCTACATAAAAATTTAATGTAATCTATCACATATCGTCGGTGATAATGCGATTCCGCTTAACTGACAATAGACAATACCGCGTAAGTACAAATTTAAATAATTTTACATGAGTGACAAGAAACTAACTGACGATTCTTATCTCATTAAAAGTGATTCCCCAGTTTGATCTTTTGTAGTTAAGCGGTTTTTACCAAAGTAAGTTAAAATACCTTATAGTATATATTGAGGGCGGTGAATTTTTATTTTAATAAATAATTAATTTTAGATTTTCTGGGTTTGAATCTCGGCGGGGCCGGAACTTTGCAAGATGCATTGTTTCGCTTACCGGTCTATTTTTTTTCTATGTAGTTTATACCATATCGTTGCTTAGTTCCTGTGACACAAGTTTTAACGAAATTTACTGCAGGGCTGATTCAATGTGTGTGTCGTGATGTGGTTTCTTTATTATTATAATATACATTCGAAAATTAATTCAGACTTAAGTCTGACGTTTTGCTTACCCACATAAACTTATATATCTAACTATGTTTCCAATCCAATTTTAATATAAGATGCATCTAGGAAGCATCTTCTGTTCCAGAAAGTCACGATATTAATAGTAATAAATAACAACGCTGGATAGTAATTAATGTTTAGGCGATATAATCAATTATTATGACATTCACATTGTTTTATTGAATTGTTTAGTTATAAACTTGCATTTTAATTTTACTTTAATCTAGGACTTGGTAGCTCAGTTTGTTACGTGCCTCGGTTAACCGAACGACCCGACCCGACAGGTTTGACTCTCCGTGTTGTAGTTGTTTCTCATTTTTCCCGGATAGTAGCGACATATTCGAAACCTGTCACACTGGAACTCAACATAAACATGCAAAATGAAGTGTTTAAACCTCTGCCTAACCCTCTCAAGGGAATAATTAAGAGCATTAATAAATTTAACAAAATTAAATTTTTATTATTTTTAAATATATATTATTTACTTTTTTAATTTTAATTTAAGTTTTTAAATTTTACATTACATTATCTTTTACATTTCTTCATAAAATTTTACATTGCTTTATGTAAACTTGCATTTTTATTTAATTTAATCGCATTTATACATCAAATTGATTAATCAGTATGCAATCAGCACGCAATTAAGAGCTCATTTACACGAGAGCTTCAATGTTCATTTTCTAATTACATAAACGTCACGATCGACGATAACTAATCGTGATTATGTTTTTCTTTATGCATCTGATTTTAAATTGATCAACAAACAGTAAATGGCATAGTTCGATATTCTAATCTGCTTGGCCGCCAATCAAACCAGAATAAAGAAGCAGTAGAATACAGGAACTAATTATCGCCAGATCGACGCCATATCGTCGCACAACTGAGAAAAACAAATCGTCATGAGTTCGATGATTGAATCAAATCAAATCATCTTTGTTCATGAACATCCATGACAATACATTTGCAGATGGAGTTGCATTAATTAGACAATTATGTTAAACCAATCAATAGGGAACATGCATGGAATTTAATTTGATTATACAATCAGTTTATCGTAAAGTATGTATGTAAACAGTGAAAATAGAATTAGAATTGTACGATAAACCAGGGAGATATAACCATTATAAGTAAATATATCTAACTCGCTCATCATTAAAACCTTTTCTATGGAAGTTGTATGGCGCCCGTTTACTTTGACGTCATTGTACATATGGGATCTCTCTGTTGACTTTGAATCTTGACAACTTAGATAATAATTAAGATATTTGAGAAAATTTAAGGATTTGTGTGTCTGTGTGGTGTCGAATTATAATAAAAAATAATAAAAGTCATGCATATTCCCTATTAGCGTATGAATGTCATAAAAAGGTATTTTATCTGAATTATAAAGATAAAATTATTATTAACTTAATTATTATTAACTAGTGACAAAAAAACGCCTTACACCTAGTCGACCAAAACGTTGTGACCAAGCCACCTTCGGCGACGAAATGATTTTTGGTCTTTCGTTGATGACAAAATCATTTCCCAAAGGTGGCCTATAGTGCAAACAAGGCCTTAGGTAGTTAGCCTAATAGCTAAGCAACGTCCAGTCCAGGGTTGTGGTCTGATTGGTAACCTGATCGTGTAAATTGCACAAGGATGCTTAAATTGCAGACTTGGATGCAATTCAAGCATTGCTAACAATGCTCGTTATTATTATTTAAAAATGTTTAATCAATATGTTTAAATTACCTATTTATATATATCAAAAAAATACAAATAAGTAATTTGAGCGCGAGTAAATGTCATTTCCATACGTTTATATTTTCTGTTAGCGCAAACGCTTGCGGATAAGGCATTTGTCTGAGGAGGCTAGGGCCCCACCTTAAATGCCGCCACGGAAACAATCGAAATATCATTGTTTTTGAAATCAATGTGTCGGTGTCTTCGGAGTAAGGTTTTTGATGCAATAGATGTCAAACAAAGTTCGATCAGAATGAATGGACCTGCGAGCCAGACGGACTCGACGGAAAGGTTCGTAGTAGGAAACACGCGAACATTCGGGCGATACTTCGTTTTTCGTCGTTTCGGAATGGACATTTGAGTGTGTCTACGATGAAACTGATTGTTATAAAGAAACGTTCTCGCAGTTTTTTTTTTTTTTTTAACTTCACTTCTATCGGAGACACAGGATTTCTTACCTTACCTTACTACTGCTTCATATTGAAATAAAAGTCCCTGATGGTTACTTTAAGTTCACGGTAAAAGAGGTTCCAATACATTTCTAATGATTTCAAGTTTCGATACGAAAATTTAACCTATCGACTTTATTTTAGTGTCTCCGTTTTTTTTTAATTATTCAGTAACAGGTATCCAAGTTAATGTTTAAATAAATCTTTTTCTAAAAGAATATACCTCGCGTAAAGTGTACCTACACACGCAGTTGGATTCCCCACGGGGGAAAGTTAACAGGAATAATGAATATGAATCCTGAAGATTTTTGAAGGCAATATTTCAGAAAATATGTTAAATATTTCTTCTAAAGTAGAGGAAAAGGAGTTACTTCATCAATTCCCTAAACACTCTTAGCATAAAATATGTATACGAATAATGTTTAAATTGTAAAAACAAATCTTTGTTTATTTTTTAATAAAATGAACTTAAACAGTAGTCACTTTTTTTCTTTCGAGGCCAGACGGCCACACATGAAGCTTCACACAACAAATGCAATCAATTTTGCTTATGCTGTAAAATTTAAAAAAAGAACGGCGCAAAGTCCAAACCGGTTAGGTTGATCCATGGACGTGTGTACGTACTTAAAAATAATTTTAATGCATCAATTGAAGTTATAAATAAATAAATAATATATAACCACATCACGACACACACATTGACTCAGCCCTGCACTAAGTATCGTAAGAACTTGTATCGCAAGTGTTAAGCAACGATATGGTATATACTAAATAAATAAGAATACAACATCCAAAACCGGCAAGCGAAACAATGCGTCTTGCAAATAACACAAAGTCCCGCCCCCGCCGGGATTCGAACCCGGAACCTCTAGCGTAGCAGCCGGCTGTTTACACCACTGCGCCACCGAGGTCGTCTAAAATAAACATACATATATAAAGTAGGTACATCCTCCATATATTTCCAAAATAACTTCTGTCATTCGTAACGTTAACTTCAGACGTAAAATATCACACCTGTTACCAGCAATCAACATAATAAGAAAACTAAACGCGAGATGATAGATTTTAAAAAGTTTCTCGTGTTTTCGGTTGATGAAAACCATTGAATATCAAAGGTAGAGTTTCGCGTTCGAATATTTACTTACAAGACATATTTATTTGCGAATATTTACTTCTGTTTTGTTTTTGACAAAAATAATCCTGACAGACAGGCGACGAATTGATACTATGATTTTATTTTGAGGTTATTTACCATAGACATTTGTTTGGTAGAATAAACAACGTACAAGTCTAGCTTGTTTTTGATTACAATTGATAAATACACACATAAAGAGCGGTGTAAGGTAAAGTTAAAACGAATTTCCGAGTAGAAAGGGAGTTTAGATTACTTGAAGGCAGGACAATAGGAACGTAATCGTGTTCAGGGCTTGTGAGACATGGCGTATGAGACCAACGCTAAATAAATTAAAACTTTAATTGTTACGGCAAAGTTTTTACCATGGAGAAATTAATAACACAAATAGCTGTAAATGTAAGATAATCTCACCTTTACCTCCTATATTATATAATAGAAAATAAATAAGAATCGAAAAATTATCGATTGGAAATTTTTGTGTTTATTGATCTTTGTGATTTTTTATTATTTTTGACAAATTTACTTTTACATTTGAATTCAAACTTAAATGAATTTACACCTGAATCTGAAATACGTTTTGGGGTGTTTTTGTTGAAATTTATTCGAAATTTTCCCCTAAAACGGGGAAATTACCTCATTATAACCGGTTGCCGACAATTTGCGCTGCAAAGGTGTTCTGAAATTCAACATCATCTTTCCTTTACCTTGAAAATTTGTGTCTAAATATAATAAAACACGAGACCTTTCATTGTTTTGGATTATGTAACTAAAGGTAGTTTTCAAATTATTTTGACTAGCTTTTACGCTTAATGTTGACTGTGTAAAAATCGACAAAAAAAATAATTTGTCATCTTGCAAAATTTTATCGAAATCTGTGGAGTAGTTTTATTTAGTCAGAGTTTTTTTACTTAATGTTTAAAAGTAGAGTATGTGTATAAAATTTGTAAGGGACCTTTAGGAATGGTACTTAAGATGGTAGAAATTAATATTTAATATATTTTTAGCAAAAAATAATAATTATTGACTAAAAATCTAATAATTATACACGATTTTAGTTTTTTATAGTAAATTTGTACGGAATATTTGATCAGTTGGTAAATAAAACATAGATACAATCGAATACGAAACCTCCTTCTTGTTTTTACTCAGTTAAAAATCCTGACTCGACTGAGTGGTCAAATCACAAAATCCCATTACAAATGAGTGCGCGCCAAAAAGTGACTGACAAGCGGTTGACAGATGACGAGCGCCGCCATGATGGATTAGCGGGAACAGCGTATTATGCAGCGACACGATTGTTAATTACAACTGAGATCACGATAATTACATGCAAATAGAAACCATTTGTCGGGAAACTTTGACATCAGAGGACATTTTTGGAATTTAAAATTTTACTTTTAAAATTAGTTTTCAAAACTTAACAAAGCTGTCATGTAAAATTTAAAAAAAAGAATGAAGTACCTAAGTAAGAAGTTTTATGAGTCTAACAACATAAAGTATGTTTTCTTTAATTAATTCTGATGGAAAATCGATACGTGTGCTAGAATTTCCTATGGGAGCACCTCGCTTCAATCTTTACAGTGCAAACAAAATACTCACCCACCGAGAAACGTATACCATTTTCAATTTTAAAAACATTTTATTTACAACACAGTGCAATCCGAATCGTACCTACACTATATTAGATTTTTTTCACAACTTTCTTATTTTTAGTACCATAAAAATACCTCCATCTTTTGCCATAAAAAACATGCTCATTGCATAGTTTTGAATATCTGCTAGTTTTCAAATTATACACCTATTAAATACGGTAAATATTTGAAGGTGTTAAATTTTTTCATTAGTTTTCAATGCAGTTACATACCTATAGATTTAGAACTCAATTTCCGAACGGAATAATCTCTAGGGGTCATCCCGTATTACGAAATATTTTTAAATATTATGCTTACGAAAAGCAAAAAGGACTTAATCCTCGATGGAAAACCCTTGAAACCAACCAATCTTGTCTCAAATAGACAGACATGGATGACTGGTTTTATAATTAAAACATAATCAGTGACGCTCAATGCGTTTCAAAAGGTATTTTAAGATGTGTGTGTGTTAGCTTTTTATTGGCATAAGTGCACACAAGCATACAGCCTGATGGAGCCTAAAAATTTTGATAATGCTACAAGTCAGCTAATTATAGTAATTTCTTGTTCGTTGGCGACCTCTGAGGCTAAGGTTCTATGTCCGAAACCCGGCGGGGGCGGAACTTTGTGTTATTTGCAAGACGCATAGTTTTGCTAACCGGTCTTGGATGTTGTATTCTTATCTATGTAGTTTATACCATATCATTGCTTAGTTATTGTGGCACAAGTTCTTACGATTGTTACTGAAAGGCTGAGTCAGTGTGACGTTGTGTGGTTTATTTATTATTATATTTATCTCGCTTCAACATCAAGTTGAGACGAGAGACGAGTAATCGTATAGCAGATCTCATAAAAGAAGCTTATTCTGTTGAATTTATAAATTTATTCATTCAAAGTTCAACTTTTTGATCCTCTTAAATATTTAAACTTAAACCGTTTGGTTGTGACACGTGAGGTCTTGGGCTCGAGACCCGGCTCAGGCAAGTTATTGTGTGATGAACACGAATATTTGTACTGAGTCCATGGTTGTTTCTTGTCTATTTAAGTATGTATTTATCTATATAATGTGTAAGAAAGTGTCCCGCTGTTTAGTACCCACAGTACAAGCCTGTGGCATAGTTTGGGTTTAAGACGATTTGTGTGAATTGTTCCGAGATAATTTTATTAATAATTTTATGTTCATGAACTAAAATTTGGCTGTTACATACCAACTTTACCTAGCATGTACTTAGTTTATAAAAGAGATATTAACTTAGAAAGGTATTTTTAAAATCAACCCCTGAGCGAAAAAAAGGGTAAAAAACATGGAATAGAAGTAATAAGTCTTTAACAATTCGACTTAAAATTTCAAATTGGGTTCACAGAATAACCCTTAAGGTTAGGGCAGTAAATATTGGTAGGGTTGTTTAAATATTTGCCCTAAATGAGGGTTAAATGTTGAGATTAACACAATTCCGGATTATTTCAACAAAATTATACGCAACACCGGAAATAAACAACGCAGACAATATAATGAATTTAGCTGTTGTACAAACAATATTTTATTAACTTAATTAATAAAATAAACAACTTAAATATTTATTTTTTAATAATATTCGTATAAATACATCTACGTTGACAGTTACTAGGTGTGTTATTGAAAAAAACGATTTTTGTGGCGTAGTAGTGTCTCAATAGCCGACATTTCGTTCCAAGGCTGTGGCGGATCATTGAGTTGTTTGACAGACAAATTGTTTCGCTTTCGGGTTTTGGATGTAGTATTCTTATCTATTTTACTATATGCTATATAGATAAGAATACTAACTAACTAAATAATATAACATATCGTTACTTAGTGTTTGGTATATAAGATGAAATCTTAGTGCAGGGCTGTCAATGTGTGTCGTGATGCAGCTATTATTGTAATTATTATTAACTAGATGTTTTTCCCCGTGAATTGGATATATTTAAAAAAACATAGGCTATATCCATTTAAATAATAATAATAATATATTTATTCGCAGAAACATTTGTTACAGAGGTCTTAAATAGATTATTGAATACAGTACAAAATGTTTTGCCGAGGAGTGTTAGCGTGCAAATGTCTTTGTTACCTAAAATAGGAGTCTTTACTTAATATTAATTTAACTTATTACAAATGATTAAATAAATGATTGGTAGTTTCGGAGTTTACCGCTTGGTTATTAAAAACTTGAAAAATGATACAATGTTGAGTCTAAAATGAGTGAAAAATTGAGTCTGAAATCGGTTTCTCACTACCTCCTATTTCTTCTGATTAAGTTCTTTGCGGGTCCCAAGACAGCCGGTAGGGTGTCCAACACAGTCTGTGCGTCATTGCACAGCTGCATTATTCGTTGATTATTCGATCAAAGGACGGTTGATCCTGGTAAAGTCGCAGTGGTCGACAGAGTGGCGGGTGTGCCCCGGAAAATAATACAATGGAATCATTACAATTCTGAAAATAAATGAAAACGTAACGAAAACAGTAAAACCCTTTGGTTAAAGCGGTTTTTTCTATCGAACACAAAGCCAGCATCTAGTGACATTAAAAAGCTTCACATTTTCCAAGGATCTCCATAACACATGTTCCCGACATATAATACTTAAGTGCAAAAGTCTCTTCTTTCACATAAAGAAAACTAAGTTACAGAACGTTCCCTTTGATAATAAAAGGCGGATCTTATAAATTATTAAAAAGAAGAAACCATCAGAGATAAAAACAGTGATGAAATTACGCACTTTTTATTTAACATGTAAGCATAAGTGCGCTTTGACATGTTAATTCGTTCTAGGCCTTGCGATGGCCCTGTGTAGGATTTAGAAAAATATGTAAAAATTATAAAAAAAGAAGAACAAATTGGCGAGGTTTTCGAGGCCTTTGACAAGAATCACGTTAGCATATTTCTTGCAAGTTTTTTTTCAAATTATAGAAGGGCTTAATACGCATATTTTAGGGCCTCTGCGACCTTTCATTTCTCCACAGGTTTAGACAGAAGGTTTACTTAATATCTTTACTTATTATTTTATGTAGAAGGTATCTAATCCGATAATAAATTACAGACTATCAGGTTTGTTTGTCAACGCTGTAATTGATAAAACTAAATCTACCTGCGCAGATCAAAATGCGCTGAAAAGCTAGTAGATACCTAGAATAATAACCACATCACGACATACATTGGCTCAGCCCTGCACTAAGATATAATCTTGTATCGCAGGCTCTAAGCAACGATATGGTATAAACTACATAGATAAGAATACAACATCAAAGATCGGTAAGCGAAATGATACATCTTTCAAACTAGACAAAGTTCTACCCCCGCCGGGATTCGAACCAGGAACAGTCAGCTGTTAACACCACAGCGCCACCGAGGTCGTAGCTATAGTTAGAAATTATGCGACTTCGTTCGTGTTTTGTCGGCTAAGTTCGTTTTCCATAAATTGCAGTATTAATTTGTCATAAGACGTCATTAAATAGATACGATTATTGACACATCGGATAATAGCGTTCGGGAATCTTCGGAAAACCCGAAAAACAACGAAGTCGCAATATTTCTCACTATATCTGTACTTACTGTCAATTTATTATGAAAAACCAACTTCTAGGTAAGTAAATCAAATGTGTCTCAACCAAGAATTAAACTACGTTATTTTATTCTACCTACATATAAAACTAGATCCAACAGTTGGAATGTTAAATATTTTCTATTAAAAGTATAACCAAATAAAACATGTACCCGGGTTAGAAAAGCACTTTTTTTTTTCGTTCAGGTATTACTTGAACTGTATTAACTCTTGAGGACAAGTTTATCTCGGGAGAACTAATAAATACCAACAGCTGTCTGCTGTAATGGTGACAAATCGCTTCGCTTTCGGTTCAGCATTTTAAGCTTAACTCCGACAGGTGGTGTTTGTTTATTTTCAATGATCACGCCTGGCTAACACCCGGTTTTTGAAAGGGTGATCATTGTAAAAATTTACTAATCACATTTCACTTTTAAGTTTCGATCGAGTTGTTGAAAGCTTGGTAATTACAATGAGTTCAGTTTGAACTTTCGATGGAAAAGAGGATGAAATTAAAATTAACATCTTTAATAACATTCCAAAATCTTTTAATGACATCTTAAAAATATTTAATTCAGAAATGCTATTAGAATTTAAACGACTTCTTTAAAGATAAGATTTAATAGATAAATTACTTGATAGCCGAAACGTCAGATTTGTTTACCGCTGCTACATCATAAGATGATCCAAATACGCAAAATTTGTTTGTGAGTTCCGCTATTATATAGTTTGTAACTGCATAATGACTTAATATATTTTTCTGACATGTTTAAATAATATTTGCATGCCTAGTGACTGGCTGAACATATGGACTACCAAATGTAACAACATTTGCATGTAAATATTTAATGTTCACAAATAAATATATTTGATTTGATTTGAAGCAATTTTAGCAATCTTCTTTCACTCTAACGAAACTGACCAGCCCCTTTAGACAAACTCCATTATTCCGCAAGCTTTAACGCCAACAGACAATAAAAATGTATGGATATGACATATCAACGACGGAACTCGAGCGTGAGGAAACGTCATTTCAATACATTTTTATTGTCTCTTGGCGTTAACGGTTGCGGAATAATAACATTTGTCTAAGGGGGCTGAGGAAACACGAATAGGTTTTGTATTATGTGAGTAAGGTTGCCACAGGTTCGAAGAGAGCAGGGCCGAAACGTAAAAGACACGACCAGCGCAAATTTTCCACTACCTACCAACTAAATCAAATCATTACCAAATCGGTTAAATCGTTTTGAAAATTTACAGTCAATGCAATTTACCGTAGCCTATTATGACAATAGGTTTACCAACCTAAGTTATAGTAACTTTTTATGAAACGCAAGAATTATTTAGTGTCGTGTATAGGTAGATAAGTTTCTCCCAAAATAAGCAAGAAACGCCTTTCTGTATATTTCATTATGAGAAAATATACAGAACAATATGTAATAGCAAGTAGCAAAGTAGCGGGTTAACAAAGAATTATTTTTAAAAAGAAATCCGAATTAAAAAAAAAACAAAAGATATTTTTTCAGAGCACCACTAATTAGGTCCGCCGCGAACGTGTACCGTTTTAATTAATATTTAAAATTAAAGTTTCATTATTGTTTTTCTATTACTTAGGTATTAAGTCCATTTAATTTTAAATGAGCTTTGTTTTCCAATTTATTTCATTCGAAATCTTTCATCTTGCGATTTGGTTACAATGTTTTTGTGTCATCAAAAATTGTTTGAAATGGGAATTTAGTATTCTTTCTTTCTTTAGTATTCAACGAGTTCTTAAACTTGCAAATGTTAGTTTTTGGGAACGATATGCGTTTGTTACTTAAGTCAATTGTGTAAATGTCATTCATAAAAACGAATCATTAAACAAATCCTAGGGTAGGCGAAAACACGGAAGAAGTTACAAAATTTGTAATCGTAAATTTTTCTGGTCGATATTAGTTTTTTTTTGCGACAAACGCATGCGGCATAGATGATCCTATGTATTTAGGAACACCGTTGTGTCCGTCTACCTCACCTTCAGGGGTCATCTAGCTTCAGAACAACCCTAATTAAAATCGTAATACAAAGCTCTCAAAAACCCTCGTCAAGAAGAAAAACGATACGTAGGAAAAGTACCGCAATACACGTTTACGACGGGAATCACTAAATAAACTCCGTTCAAATTAGAAAGAACGCCGGCAATATCCTGGCGGCGCGGTGACAGATGACAAACAAATGACTGCCCCAGTGACAGATGGCGTTAAGCTACCAGTTTTAAGTGACAGTTCGAGACGTTTTGAAACAGTCTTCGTAAGGGAATCAATTGTCAGCATCGATCATTTAATTTTATGTAGGGAAATCGATGTTTAGTATGAAGATGCGAAAGATTTTCCCCGCATGCTGTGATATCCAATAAAAAATGCGTACAGTAGACTTAGGGCCGCTTTGTGTTGTGCCTAATCTATTATTGTTGTCGTGTTCATCTCATGTCGTTTAAATGTTTCATTTGCAATTCGCGTACTTGACACTTATAGATTTACAACTCACTTTGTAATTTTTCTTTGTTTCCTTAAAATGGTGCATAAATAGCGAATGGCTTTTACGTCAAATTTAAATAATGAAAGCTTTCAAGAATGCTTTGTACGGTGTATTAACCTTAAAGATGTGCGAAAGGTGCTAATATTTCATCATCACATGTGCCCTTTTCTTATTTCAAAATTGCAGTTGCAAAATGAAATCTTTCACTTCCTTTAAATTGTACATTCCAAAAGGAAGTTCAGGAAAATTTATAAACTTTGAAAGGAAGGGAAATAACTTTGAAAATTTGTTGGTGCAGAACTTTTCAACTATGCATCAACCTTTTGTGTTTATTTTATTATGTAAAATTTATTTTAAATTATTATTTAAACATTTTAAAAGCGGTCAGTCTTGTGGATGTTTTAGTGGAAGTGTGTAATTTTTTATTTTCACAAATTTGAGTTTTCCGTGTGTAGGGTTATAGATTAATGATTGGACTGCGCGCACCGCGACTGAGAATCATTATACACAGGAATCATTGTAGGATATTTCTACAGTTTTAGTTTCATGGTACCAATGTAAAAAAAATGTTAAAAAAGTGGGAGTTTATTGAAAATAAGTAAGTACAGCTCGCATATCAGAGTAGAGCGGATATAAGTTCATTTGCATCACACATTATAAAGAAAAGTGAATTTCTACCGACAAGCATGTCTACTAGTTCGATTTTCTTTAAAAACAAAGACAAAAAAGGTGTGTTGAAAGACAAAATTAATTAATTTCTTGTAGGTCGAGAGAGAATTCCTTAATGACATTGATTTCCTTAAGATTTATTCTCAAAGTCTTAAACGATAGAACCTTGGTGCGTGTGACGTACTGACGGAAATACATCGAAATAAACTGTTTTTTCTTTGTATCGTTCTAAAGCCAAACAAGTTAAGGTTGACATTTTACTTGCCATGTGAAACTTGAGATTCTACCATATTAACGGTCCGAACAAATATCAACTCGTAAACGGATAAACATGGCATTAACCCGAGTCGTTCGATATTTTTTGTATGAAATTCCTCCCACGCTAGCGTAAAGCATCGTAATCGCGCATTTAAACAATACTTTTTGAACAAAAATTGCCAAGCAATTGTAGTGGTTGAATGTGGATAAATCTGGAGCAATTTCAATGACGTGCGGCAAGTATTTTCACAATATTGCTTTGAATTGTTCCATATGTCAAGTATGATTGCCTAGTTGTTTGTGTTATCTATCGCTTGGTGGCGGTATCTCTAGCAACAGTTCATATTTGTTGTTATTTCCGTTGACTGCTTGATGTTTTCAGTGTGTTGTGACGGGAAAATTGCTTTGAATTGGGCAATTAATAGGTGTTAGCGCATTATCAGCGCGTCGAATTGACAGCGCGGCAAAAGGCGGGATTTTGACGTTCGGTTTTCGATTAAATGAGTGTGCTACAGTTATTAGGTCATGGCTAAATAATAACGATCAAACCTTTGACCCGATAATATACTTAATCTAAATTACCTATGAATTAATTTCACAGGCGAACAGAGCTTGCAACCTAGTCATCAATATTTATCAGCTGTCTACGAAATGCAATTTGGCTGTCATTTTTGGCGCCAAATGCAGTCTGCGTTGGTTTTTGTATATAAAACCGCTTTCAAGTGTTTTAGTTAGTCAATTTAAATATATTTTTTTTCCACTCGTAATAACAAGGTAGGAAAAATCTAGACATGTGTCTCCAAACAGATGAAAGAAAAATACCTACTGCAGGGCTGAGTCAATGTGTGTGTTGTGATGTGGTTATTATTATTATTACCTAGTTATATTCATTAGCAAAGTCAAAATATATTTTTTTCAAATAGACTTAAAATCGTGATCTTTTAATACTACCAAACTGGTTCGAAATGCTATTTCTACGGGGAAGAATCCGGCAAGAATCCTCCGTAGTTCAAACCAGCAGACAGTTTACTAGATGGAAAATAATACACCGCCATTGATACAAGGATGCCTTTAATGTTTTATAAGTCAAAGAGCACTCATGCATTACCCATGTAGAGGTAAAAAAGTTATAGTTTTCAAAAAAAGGCTTGAAATAGCAAAATAATATCTAACTCTTCGTGTCAATAGACGGCGGTACCACTTTCCATCAGTTAAACAGCCTTTTTGGCAAATGATGTTGTATATAAACTCTTAAGTTACTTTTTTCTATGTTTAAAGTTCATAAACCGCATTTGTTAACATCAATTAAGCCAAATTCTCTTAACCCCCGCCAGTAACTTCAAATTACTTGGTAAAGGGGCGTTTAAAAAGTCCGATTGCAAAAACCTCTGCGTCTGCAACTAATTGCACAGGTATCTTATTTCTAATAAGAGACACAGCTTTTATAGTATTACATTCGTTTTAAATGAGAATTTATAGGGTTAAGATTTCTTAATTGATTTATTGTTTGCTTCTTTTCTCTGTTCTTTACTTAAATAAATAAATAAACAACATCACGACACACACATTGACTTAGCCCTCCAGTAAGTATCGTAAGAACTTGTGTCATAGGAACTAAGCAACGCTATGGTATAAACTACATAGATAATAATACAAATATTACATCCAAGACTGGTAAACGAAACAATGTGTCTTGCAAGTAACACACAGCTCCGCCCTGTCGGGAAACAAACCCAGAACCTCTACCGTAGCAGTAAGCTGTTTACACCACTGCGCTACCGAGGTCGTATAGGTACAGGTGTAGTTATGCGACTTCGTTCGTGTTTTGTCGGCTAAGTTCGTTTTCCATAAATTGTAGTATTAAGTTGTCATAAGACGTCACAAAAAACAAAATATACTCAAAGGCTAACCCAGATGTCTAAAAATATTTGAATGACTTGAATTTCTTCAGAAAATTAGAATTACCTAAGTCCATATATAATAATCAAACATATTAGTACCAATCGATAACTACTCATTAATACTTATTATTGTATATTCTATTAAAATGTAACTTGAGAACCTCCTTCGTATTTCAAAAGAAAAAAATCGGTTGAACATGTTTTAAATACAGGACAAGTGTGAGTCGGCCTCGTACATGAAGGGTTCCGCACCATCTCAAGATTAAACATATTTTTAGTTAGATAATTTCGTAGAATATCCATGAGCAAGCAAACTTTTTTCATTAAATCACGTTACCTGTATGGGAGCCTTTGTTTATTCATTTTTTTATTTATTTAATCAAAAAACATTGTCATACATTTAGTTAGTAACGACAAAACTTATACCAATTGTTAGTATTTACACAAGATTTTTTTATACATTATAAATAAATACATTAAATACATTCTTTAGTAAGTATAAAAACATACCTCCATAACTAATACACACGTGTGCCTGAACTAGGAACTCCTGTGTTTCAGGCTCACTTAATAATAGTAGATTTTTAGGGACTTGGATTTTAATTTCTTGATGTTTTACTACGAGTATTTGTTGTTATAGCGGCAACAGAAATAATTATTCTTGGAAAATTTCAAGAGTATGGCTATTATGGTTTGTGAGATACAACAGAGGCTAACAGACGTACAGTGGAGGTTTAGTAATAGGGTCCCTTTTTTGTACGGAATCCTGAAAAGCAGTCCCTTAAAAACCAGTTTATAACAAAAAGCGGAGATTCAAACGCGAAATTTCGTCTTGAATCACCGCAGCATCACAAAGCTAGTCGTAAATGGAACGCCTTTAATACAGCTCGTCAATCAATCAAAGATAAAATTATAATTATTATCTTTCAACTCTAAGAACAATGACATTCAACTGCATGTTTACAAACAACCAGGTCCAACTCTATGTTATAAATAATATTATTAATTAACAATCAAATCAAATGGTTTTGAAAATAAACTGATCTACTGTTAATAGTGTTTTGTGATGTGTGCGTGTTGTGTAGCGTGTGTAGGATAAGGGAAAAAATGAATGTAGTGGTGTGCAACGTGTAGGTAAATATTTTTTGAAATCTCACATTTTTCAGTACTGACTTGATTTGAATTAATAATTTGGAATTTGAATTCCTAAACCTGAGATAGATTGCTTTAATTTTTTTTATTAAAAACTTTGATAGTAAATTGACAGTATTATAGAATTTTAAAAAGCATCTCATTTTATACCCTTTTTCATGTAGTTATATGATTATGTAGGCTACATAATGGTTAAATATAGCCTCTTAGAAAATCAAAATTCAAAATACTTAATTCCAAATATGGATTATAAAAGTTCGGTAAAAAATATAGTATCAACAATATGTTATCTATAAGGCATGCATAATTATATTAAAATAATAAGGTATTATTGCACAGGTTATAAATGTTAAAGTTTTTTTTTTTTGTAGTGGTATAATAGAGTCAATGTGTCTGTCGTGATGTGGTTTTTTATTTTTATTCTCTTTATTTACTTTAATTCATAGTTTAGGTTTTTACAATATTCATATAAAAGTAAAATAAAACACAGATACAAAATATAAACACTATAAAAACCTAACCTAGAGTGCCACCGGCAGCTGGGCAATGCTCAAGCTACCGGTGGTTAGGGCTGCAGAGAGAGGAACCTCCTGACAATGCGTGCCGTGTCTAGGAGTACTGCCTTCTGAATCTGACCCTTGATCCAGCTATCTAGCGAGAGTCTCTTCAGGCGGAAACAACTATCGGTACAATGATCGTCGAATCAACATCCCACATTATTATTAATTTTAAATTATGTCTGAAGGTTTAACGATCAAATTGTTTTTTTCTTTAGTTAGTATCTTTACTTGACATCAACTTGTTTCAATAAATACTCGTAAAACAAATAAGAAAGGTACAGTACGGATTGCTTTGTTTCGACCCCTGCATTACGAAGTAGGGTTTCAATCCAAAACGAAACAAAAGAAGTACTCGTACTTCACTAAGATATAATAACTGAATAGAATAACAGCGCATTATTTTTACTAAGAGGAATATTCTAGAAACCAGTGGCGTGCCTAGAGTTTTAGAATAGGGCAAGCCGAGAGATACGTTATTGTAGTTTTATAATTCATTTCGATAAATGTCTTGTTGCCTCATTACTCTTAAATCTACACTTCATACTTTTGAACCACGCTATGCAAAGCATATTGTTATTTGATTTGAAAAGTAATGAATGAACGAGAGCGCGAACTTACCTTGGTTCGCCGGGCTTGTATGACAGTACCGCCACTACTAGAAACCTACTTAAGTATGGCTTTATAGTTATAGCATAGGTATAATATGCATTGTAATAATAATATGAACTACGTACTAGAACCGCTATCTTGAAGAAAAAGTGTGCGCCAAAACTTACATGAGCCACAGACTACTCAAAACACCTGTACAGAAAGAACAGGGTTCAGGTTAGGTACAGAATACAAACTTCTGCAGTATATCACCTTGACGACCTCGGTGGCGCAGTGGTGTAAACTGCCGACAGCTACGCTAGAGGTTCCGGGTTCGAATCCCAGCGGGGGCGATCTTTGTGTTATTTGCAAGACGCATTGTTTCGCTTATGGATGTTGTATTCTTATCTATGTAGTATATACCATATTGTTGCTTAGTTCGTGTGAACCAAGTTCTTACGATACTTACTACAGGGCTGAATCAATGTGTGTGTCGTGATGTGGTTATTGGTTAGTATAGAACTATAAAACTTAGCTTTGTTGAGTGTCCAAATCATACTACAAATGTATATTTAATGATAATATGCTATATATATGTTATTTCCATACAACCGGAAATAACGAAACATTTTCTTATTATTTTGTAGATTAGTTTAAACAAGAACTTAATGAAATATATAAATAAAAAATGGCAAATATCAAAATTTTTAAAAGTAGGAACAAACTTTAAAAACTGTAGTAAAATATAAAGAGAAAATGGGAAATATTTTGAAATTCCGGCGTTTATTAATTTTTTGCACACAAAGCAAGATACAACAATGATTATATAATGTATTTGTTATAGTTACATAACTGAACAAGATTTATCTCTATATGTGAATATATCATTGGCTATTAACAAAACAAAGCGAAATAAAATAAAAAAACGTTTGTATGTAGGTTAGTGAACAAAACATTATATAGATACGCCTATGTACATACATGTCAGGTACAAAATTTAATTTCAAAATCTGCTTTTATCTTAAATATAAGAGAGGAAAGGAACGTCACTAAACCTATATTAAATTATAAATGCCAAAAGTACACAGATTACCTTCAAGACTCAAACGAGACAGATACTTTGGATTAGAAACGAGTCAAAGGCGTTACCGATATGAGTAAGCGAGGTTCCGTAGCCAAATTAATTCATTTTAAAATATTCTGTGTGGGACATAATAAGCGGTACACATTTGTGTTTCACTAAGTAAAAAATATCTTAGGTTATTTTATTCGGTAAATATGTCTGAATATAGTTGTCTATATCTATTTTTAATTATAATTATAACCACATCAAGATACACACATACCTATTCAAAGCAGATTGCTTGTTAAACCGAATAATAACTCTATATTTTTTAATTTATTTAAGTTTTGCATAACGAAATCATTTGTATGTGTAGTAGCATTTTGGAATACTAAGTTTGTTTTATTTATTTTATAATACACTGCAACGAAGGTTTGTCAAAGAAATGTACAGACTTACAAGCATATATTTCTCAATAGGGTAAGTTTTTGTGAAGGGCTACGGAACCCTAAAAAGTTATTTAATTTAGGAGCGACTAAATCACGGTTTAATTCTTTCTTTTTTTTCACGGTTTAACTAATAGATTTATCTAATAGTTTCAGTACAAACATAATTCATGACTACATTTTATTCAACTTACTTGTATACACTACATAATCAAAATTATGGAAATACCTAATGGAAAATGATACAAATAGGTTCTATTTGGTATTATTCTAAAACGTGATGATTTTAAAAACAATTATAGTCCTGACTCTATCTCAATTTTTACATCATGTTCAAACAAGCGGACGGTTCACCTTATGGAAAGTGATACCGCCGCCTATTGACACGATGATACCGTTGATGTCTGGAACGCTAAGAGCACCGGCAATGCGATAATCGTGTAGAGGAAAAGATATTAAAGCTCTTGCGCCGGTACACTGGCTTTCCAATCCTTCGAACCGAAACACAGCGAACTGCTTCACGGCAACAGAAAGGAAGTTGGTACCAACCCGGACGATTACAAGTAGATTATCTGTAACTTGTTTCAGAGAAAATCTTTAAATACTTTTAATTTGATTGATTTTAATTCAAATTTTTATACTAGTATTTTGTAGTGTGCAACTATAATATGCTTAAGTGGTTGCTGCTGATATTGCTACATTGAGTCGCGTCGCTTACTTCCAAATCCTTGAGGGGTTGTCTAACGATGGCAATTAGCAACGTACTTTTGTTAATTTGTTTCAAGCATCTATGGCTATTTTACTGTTTTCGGAAAGACAACAATTATCTAATCTTACAGGTTAGAAGCTTTATGACTACCTCTCGGAATGTCATTTTTTGTCAGTTTCAAAAATAATGTAATGTATTTGAATTTAAAAATATTCCTACATGATATCTTATATAAGCTTCATTTAATGTCGGTGAAAAAAGTGAGGGAAAAGCAATAAATTGGCTGATAACAACGATAGGCGCATTCCAAGAAACTAATATTCAGGTTTCATTCAGGGAAATGTCAAAGGGAGCATTATTGCCCTTAAATATTTTGCCCGCAAAGAAATGCTCGGGTGGCGGGCGAAAAGGGATTCGGTTTATGTTTTTCAATTCTCCACAACCTTGAAGGGCATCGAAGGAATTTTAAGCGATGTATCTTTTATAACATATTTTAGAGTCCGTGACGTGTGTGGGCATTTTCTTTCTAAACTCACGCCGTAATTAATCCCTCGAGGGGTTGGCAGAGGTGTTACACACCGCATTTCGCATGTTTATGTTGAGTCCTAGTGTGACAGGTTGCGAAGCTGTCGCCACTCTCCGTGTACAATGAGGAACATGGCAGTTACAACTTACGGCAACCCTCGACTGACCTGTCGGGGGTCCAGGGTTAACCAAGGCATGTAACAAACTTAGCTACCACGTCCTCTTACGTCACGTCACGTCTAAATTTTAAAAAAGATGACAATACGATCTCAGAATTGTAAAAGGGAGCAGGGTTAGATTCCCTTTTTTTTTTTGTTTAATCTTTAGGGGATATGCAGTATAAGAATTTTTGTAAGTTTCTCTGTGTATTTAACTACATAAAAATGGTCATCTGTGTCATAATAAATCACTTGCGACTATAAAGATTTGGTTTATTAAAATATATATATATCTATGTTAATGTTTTTTTTTTGTTGTAAGAAAGCTTGAATTCAAGATTTTATGTAATCCACCGGGAATATCGGAGATCTGTTACATCCATGCGAAGCTGGAATGTGTCACTACAGATATGCAACACACACACATGCACGCGCATGCACACGCACACACACACATACACGCACACACGCGCACTTTTGTGTTTATTTTTAAAAACTCATTTATTTGTAGAATAAGTTGTACCTTGTATTTATAAAATGATTGACCGTTTTCTTTAATGTTCCATAAAAATGAAACCGTAATTGGCCAATTGTTAAGTTTATTTTAAATGGTTTAATGGTTTTGTAGTGCTGTGGTTTTATGTAAATAAAGCGAAAAATAGATAAAAATATATTCGACGACCTCGGTGGCGCAGTGGTGTAAACAGCCGACTGCTACGCTAGAGGTTCCGGGTTCGAATCCCGGCGGGGGCGGGACTTTATGTTATTTGCAAGACGCATTATTTCGCTTACCGGTCTTGGATGTTGTATTCTTATTTATTTAGTATATACCATATCGTTGCTTAGCACCTGCGATACAAGTTCCTACGATAATTAGTGCAGGGCTGAGTCAATCTGTGTGTCGTGATGTGGATGTGATGTGGTTATATATTAAACCTTAAGATATAGGATCATTGTATGTAGGTACACATCTGTATGTATACATCTGCATTTCTTCAGCTGGAATCGTTAGTGACTGTTTCCATTGATGTGTAAGTCACAAAGGCAGTGTTGTTTTACAATTCTTAGAAAGAAAACTATGCAGATGCGTTTTTCTTTTAATGCAATTTCTTAACGTTGGCGGATTGCTTTGAAGACGTTGTTATTTCAATGGATCATCTTTCATAGGATCGTTTGAGACAAAGGATTATTTTTATTTGAGTGTGATATTAGTTTTTTTTATTTTAAATGGCGGAGTGGGTCAGACAAAGTTGTCTGATTTTATATTTCATATACTTATTTAAGTCCTATATAATATATAATAAATACATGTTACACTAAGATTTCACGACTAGCTTAGACTCGACAGATTCGCAAGGCGCATACCAACCTTTTTACGCATGCTTGAAAGATAATTTTTAATTTGACCTAAAAGCAATTAGCCTCTTCTGGACCATTTTATGAATCACCATAGAAAGTGTAGAAAACGCGAACTCATGTTAGATACGTGGACTTGTATTTCTTACTTTCTTAAAACACTTCGTTAGTGAGGCCAAGCACACCTCAAAAGTGTTTCTAAATAATTAATAGATTAAAAAAATCTAAAAACCCACGTTTTTAAAGGTCCTAAAAATAAGAAAATAACCCTACGGAGCTGAAAGAGGGCCACTCAAAACGTAGGGGCGTATATTATTTAAGGGATTATTAATTGGATATAATTACATGACGTGGATAGATCGTGGGTGTAACTTGCAAAGATACGCCCCCACGTTTTGAGTGGCCCCTCTTTCAGTCCCGTAGTCCCGTTTTCTTTTTTTTAGGGCATTTAAAAACGAGGGTTTTAGATTTGTTAAATCTATTTATTACTTTATCATTTTTTTCTGCCTCAAAAGTCACTCCATACAAATTTTATCAAAATCGGTCCAGCTGTTTTTTTAGTGGTAAATTGCATTGTCATCGGGTTTGAAGCTACCCTGAAAATTTCAGCCTGCTAGCTTATCGGGAAGTGCCTTAAAATTGAGTTGCAAAAATCCAACCGGAACGACAAATAAATAAACAAACAAACAAGAAAGTGAGTGTATAAAAACGTGGGAAAAATTGAGAGTGTATTGTGCCTGCTACCCTTTTGAATAAAAGTTTTTCCTTGTACACCTCTTTCCTCTTCTTTGGCTAACCTTAATTAAAAGATATCTCGTCTTCTCCAGTGATGCGCTGCGTCTGCTAGCTGTATGGGTGGTGATCGCGTGGTGTGCCCGCGTGGGGGCAGCACCGGCACAGCTGTGCTCGGGCGCGGGAGAGGATGATCCCAAAGCCGCAAGGTTCTGCCAGGCCCTCAACACCTTCCTCGAACTATACGCTGAAGCGGCAGGCGAACAGGTGCCGGAGTATCAAGGTAATAACATACAATAAATAATTTGATGTTATTTTTAAATCTTTAACTTGGATATTTTTGAACTAATCTGTAGATAATATCTACATTTTTTTTTTTGTAATATTTTATACTATAACTATGATTGTATTATGACTTTAAAAAGAGCAACTACGGAGGTTTCTTGCCAGATTCTTCCCCGTAGACAGGCATTCCGAACCGGTGGTAGTTCAAAAAGAATTTTGACGATTTAAAAGTACTTATTATTCAGATGGACTTAATTTGATTAAAAAATTATTTGATTTTGATATTCGATATTTGACTAATTTGTGTTATAATGGTATGGTATATACTTCATAGAGTATTTAATTTTATTTGTACTTATTAATTAATTAATTTTAATATCTTATTTTATAGAAATTTAATTCTTATATCTGTAATTGGGATCTTCCGTGTAATAAAAATAACAATAAACAAATCTGAGTTCTTCCCCTCACCTAAAAGCGTAAAAAATGGTCGACAGTTTAGGGGTGTAGCCAATTAAAAGCAAATATCTACCTTTAATTGTCTCAATCAAGTTCAGATCCCTAATTAACGGTAGTTATTTAGATCAAACACAGTGCAGGCGTACGGTTAGAGCCTAAATAAACTAATAACTTTGACTAATTAATTGGATATGTTCTTAATTTACATTAAGGTGGGTAATATCAATAACTATAATTGTCAAACAAACTCTCGTATTTGATTTAAATTTACCCATCCTTGGAATCGAAGGTAACCTACATGCGTACCTGCAGCACAAGATAGCAAATACATAGTTGTACGTTCAAAGTATAGGCTAGTCTCACCCGTGTATTAAGTGAAGTAAAAACTTATACCTAACGTTGTTAATTTTGTCAAATGTGTATGTGCACATTGTTTCAGCGTAACCTCGAGTTCGTTCAGTAAAAACCACACGCACATTCGACCAATGTGCATGAACATGTCTTATCACAGCTTTAGTCGAACTGTGTTCTTGATATGGAAAGACTGTATTTACCTACCTCTTATAAATATTTGTCGAAAATACCTCCCTAAAATTGACTAGTTAACTGAAATTTTAAACCGAAAACTTATAGATTTGCCTCAAGGCTATTGAGATAGAGTACGTTGTTTTTGTTATTCAAAACCAAGATGACTACAAAGCTAGCTAATTGATGAGATTCAAATGTTTAAAGTAAATATTTAATTTTGTAATTCGATTCCTGTTGTTGGCAATCAAAACAGATAGGTAACTACTGTTCTATTATACATTATACATTAGTAGTTTAGTACATTTTAGTAACGAACGTTTTTACTAAAATTCACCGAAATTCTATTTGCCGAAATCAAGATTCCCAATACCTAATGGATCTCACCGAATAGATTTTTCACCGAATCAATATTCATAAGGATATATTTAAAAGGAATTGACCGAATCACGATTTGTAGATAAGATTCGATGAGAGAAATATTGCCTGATTTACGATTGCTTGTAAGGATCATTATGGTTAATCTGCTTATCTTTCCCCTAGCCCTGGTGCGTGACTACCCTCAGCTTCTGGACACCGGCATGAAGCGCCAAGACGTCGTGCACTCATTCCTCCGCTTCGGCCGTCGGCGCTGACCTGCTGGCCTGCGCACACGACGCGCCCTCACCAACAAAACGCTAAACGAACGCAAGCCTAACAACTAAACGCAATTTCCTTTTAAACTTCGTCCATTGTTTTCCGTTAAAGTTCCTCAATTGTAAGATATGATACACCGAGAAGACCTCTTTGCTATAAAACTCTTTGTTTAGTTCGTGATTGGCGGCTGTAGTTTGACAGCTTTTTCAAAATGGCCGCTTAGTGAAGAGGTCTTTTTTCGTGTTTACTGTTAACGTTTTTGCTTTGACTTGTGAAGAGCTTCTTATTGTTAGGTATTTTTTAATAAGTAGGATAAAATGCGCGGCGAAACCTCTCTCTCCAAATTTATAATTAAGCCAAAACTATACCTACTCTCTATGGTAGATTTTATTAATTTTTTTAAAATCTCGAGCCATTCCAAATTCTGTGTCGGAATCGCCAAGATTTTCAAAAAATGTATTTCCAAGGACCTAAGATATCACGTAAACTAAGGCTATGTAATAAACTAATCCTGTTAAACTTTTTGTCGCAATTTCATTTTATAAGTAAATAAACTTAATGTTAATACGACCGTTTAAATAAATAAACATAACACATATTTATGACAAGCTCAGAGCATTTTATTTGTTACCCTTTTTTATATAAATGTGATAAAAACACAGCATTATAAACATATTATTAAACATCAAAGTGCCAATAGAAAGTAGGAAAGGTACAATACAATTGATTAACAAGAAAAATTTCATATCAAAAACATGAGTACAGCTTAGATGTCACTCAAAACATACGCAAAACGGGCACTCAGGGTCTTTATCTAATACATATATTAAATTTAATTTTATCTTAAGTGTGTGTACCAGATCAAATAAACTTTTACTGAAAATAATATGTGAATAAAATAAAATAAATAAAAACCAAATCACGACACGCACATTGACTCAGCCTTGCAGTAAGTATCGTAAGAACTTGTGTCACAGGAACTAAGCAGCGATATGGTATAAATTAAATCGATAAGAATACAACATCCAAGACCGGTTAGCGAAACAATGCGTCTTGCAAATAACAACAAGTGCCGCCCCCGCCGGGTTTCGAACCTGGAACCTCAAGCGTAGCAGTCGGCTGATTACACCACTGCGCCACCGATGTCGTCACATTCATCATTATTTGTATTCTCCGGTTATGCCATGTTAAGTTTTATTTTTGACATATTTATTATGGAAATAAAAAAAGCTCGACGTAGGATTCTATTTTTAATATTAGTACAGTTATTCCATTTCACGAAGACGGTTTTACTTAGGTTTTTGTTAGTTTCGTCCAGGTATGTACCTACAGGCACATTATTTCAGTGTTCGTTCATTAAAGACGATACGAACTTTAATACAATGTGTACGTACAAGCGTAGCAAAATACCATATAACATCTATCTTAGTTAAATCGTCTTTATGAGATGGAATTACTGTATCAACATTAAAAACAATCCCACGTTGAGCGCCATTTAATTATTTCCTTTTTATAATAGGTTAAGTTCGTTGCGGGTTCCAAGACAGCCGGTAGGGTGTCCGGGCTATACCTGTGCGTCCTTGCGCAGCTGCATTCGTTGATTATTCGATCAAAGGCCGCCACTGTTGATACTAGAGAACAGTAGTTGAGTTGTGGGACAGAGTGGCGTGCCTCGATAAAAGGTTAAAAATAAAACGTAACACGACATAACAGGTAAAATTACTTATTTATTGTAAAATTTGATCTGGAAATTAAATACTTAAGATATTACCCGACTATTTTGGTCATCGATGTCGGAGCTATGATCAATTTCATCGACAAATTACCAGCCGATTTTTTTTTCAATTATTATTAAATGACCGCCATTTTGATTTTTGAAGAGCCTGAGCACGTTCTCACATGGTTATTTTGGTATATCTGTCTATTTAATGGCTATACAAAGGCAAAAATGTTTAATCTATAATTTTTTTAAATGAATTATACGATATGAAATTTAAAAAAACCATTCTCCGTTTTTATTGATGTTTTTTCACTTTTTCCAAAAATCTAGGTTGTTATTCAACTATTATTTTTTGCGAAATGCACCAATTGCGAAATTAACATTTTGAGTTAATTGCTCATTTTGAGAAGGGACATTTTACGTTAAATCAAGTGATTTTTGCTCATTATGACGCGTACCTATTTTGTTGCTTTAAATTTTCCATCAATTAATTCAGGTATTTCCGATTTAATTTCTATACAAAAACTTCCTATGACTCAAGGGCAAGCGTGAGGGAACACATACCTTTGTAAATGCAAACAAAAAAAAACACATTTTCTCCACAAATATATATTTATCTACTTAGAACACATAAACAGTTATTTCTAAACATCAAAATACTTTTCTTTTACAAGTTAATAGGCCAATACATACAATGCATGTCGAATTTACAATAATATTTTATATAAATAAGTACCTTTAAGCCCCGTTAAATGATAATGCGCCTGGCGGCCATTTTGGGCCTGACTGAATGTCATTGTCATCATGACTTGGAACAAATACTTATTTACCGTACTTTTTACTGTACTTTAAGTAAGTTTTTTATGACGTCGTTTGGTAGTTAATTAGACAAGGTTCCAGCGCATTAGCATTTGACGGGCCTACCTTTTTTACATTCGCTATAAAATAACTTGGTGATAATAAATTCAGCTAATTTCAAGTATCCAAGGAACAATATTTTATTTACCGGGAAATTTTGGAAATTTGATACTCGAGCATCTAGCGAAACCGGGGTGGGACTCTAGTGCATAATAAAATTCTGTTGACGCTACAATGTTCTGGCTAAGGCAAGATGTTGTAACCAGCACTCTACCAACCTTCTTATTTAGCCTGGTTCCTCTAAAAACTTGAAATAATATCACCTGTGGACAGTTCTAGTGGAGGGTGTACAAATTTAAATTTTCAGAGGAAACAGGCTCATTGGTATTGTGTTAGGTATTGGTATATGAACAATTTTTTACACTTCCTTGACTGTTTTATAAAAATAAAACAAAGGGTGACATCTAGCGGCAAGTTAAAGAAATAATGTTGGCTATACAAATTATATTCGTGATTCTTTTTAACCTTGTTTGTAAGTAAATCATGTTTATGAATAGATACTTGATTTAAAAATAGCTGTAAATAATACAAAGTGAGTAGACTTAGCACCATACTTTATTAAATTCAATACTAACAAATGATATGCTTTAGCTGCGTATTTGTCAATCGTTTCAACTCTGGGTGTACGCATGAAAGTTGTCAAAATCAATTTTTTTACCCCAAATTTTTTGTAGATACAAGACGCTTGGGCTAAATTTCCGATCCTTCGAATACGCGAGACTTGCTCCGACCGTTTGAGTGAAGTCATTTTTTTTCCTTAACCACGAGTGATGCGGCCCAGAGGCCTTAGCAGCTTTACCGTGACATTACTTTAACGTGGCTATCGTTCGCTATCCAATCGATCACGCTGTATCGCCTATAAAGATAACAGAACTAGATGAAAAGCATTGGTACAACCGTCATACCTGTCCGCCTTTCCATCGAGCCTGACTTAGTATAGATTCGGTCCAGAGCCGGACTATCGAGGGATTTGAGGTTTCCAGAAGAGTGAAGTCATTGCCACAGGCAAAGTAGAACTACATTTATATTACATCCGGACTACACTTCGAAAAATCTTTTACTACGCGAGCTGCAAGTAAGGAGTTCTTTGCCAGCCGATGTATTCCCTGATAAATATAACCTGAGGCTCATAAAGGCAAGAGTGAATAGGCTTCTCCTGATAGACATTTTCCACCTTAAGACTATCGCCGCTTAAAATCAGGCGGGATTGAGGTCAAGTGCTTAATTACGGCGTGAGTTTATGTTTTGTAAAAAAAAACTATTGACATGACGTCACGAATATCGATAGGCTATAGTAAGTTTGGCTATAGTCAACTATCGAATTACATTTGTGTAGGTAATACATGAATTTTATTCAATAGATAACTTTATACTTTTATTTGTCGTAGTTATAATAGTTTGACTTGATGATGTTAATAATTGAATTGAGTATAATGGATTAATGGGGTGATTTGATATAATAAAAAAAAGGATCGCATTTCACAAAATGTATAGTAAAATCTACAAAATTGTCACGTGAGTTTATAAACTTGTACGAATATATAGTTGTCTCTGTCTTACACCTACATAAACGGTATGCTAGAAAGAAAGGACGACATTTAACATTTAGATGTAAAAACACGCATTAAAAAGGTGAACATTTGAGCTTAATGTTTACATACTATTTATAACTAGGTAGGTCTACCTGATGGATCCTTAGAGAGAGTACGTATGTTTTTTTACTATTCTTATAAATTAATTAAAGTTTTGTACGACATAATGTTTTTAACTACTTGATTAGCCTCAAAAGAGAAATAACATTATTCAAAAAAGTTAACGCCAATAGATGATACCAATGTGTAAAATGATACCAAAATGTTTATTGAAATGACATTGACAATGATATAATAGGAGAGCATGTATAGTTTCGCAAAAATGTAATGGGATAAAAGAGGGCACTAGGGAGTTTCTGGCAACACTGAGCCGTGATCTGCCAATGACATTGCTGAGTTTGACGGAAAACATGGTATTGCCAGGTAAGAAACAGGTTCCCCCTGTCAGGACGTCAACATTTTTTGTGGCAAGCTTGTAAATTCAATTTCCATACATATTGGTATTTCTATTCACGTTAAGGTTTGGGTAAAATACTTATTGACTTCTACTCAGCTATGGACAATATGTAACCGTCAGGTAAAAAATATCAAAACTGGTTAATCTACCAATAAATGACAGTGACATGTTCAATTACAGTTAAGTTTCTTCACATACGTCTTTTTATACTGATTTAGTAGAGTTAAGTTTAATATCATTTATGTGGGTTGTCATGGTTATATTGGCTATAACTATTGAGTACATAAACTCTTTTATTTCTTTACATTATGTACCCAAAACTTGCATCAAATAATTTTTTATCTCCAGTTCGGTGTTAAAAATTCGTCTATCTTTAATTAAGTAAATAACGAATGTTTTAAATAAACATAAAACTTATTTACATACATTTTATATGTGGCAAGGCATGTTTTTCCTAACCTCTCATATTTTATCCATGTAGAGAGACTTTATATATTTCTTTTATATATTTTAAAACTAAAAATACATCTTTAACCATTTAAAGTAAATAATACAAACATAACAAATGTTGCAATAGTAATATCTTTATTTTGAGGCTTTCCGTCAAACTGTAACTTATCAACGCCAATGTATGGTATATAAGAAAAAGCTATGCTATATCTATACTAATATATTATTTACTTTGTATTAGCAGGTGGTAGATCTACGAGCGAGATCGTCTGGGTTAGTACCACCCTCCTTTCTATTTCTGCCGGTATGACGGATTGGAGAGCCTGTGTAATTACCGGCACGAGAGGAATAATATCTTTACCTTCACATGGGCAACGCACTGGCGGTGCTCTTGTCGTTCTAGACATCAAGTGCACAGTCGTGTCAATAGGGAACACTTTCCATCAGGAAAACAGTCTGCTTGTGTGCCCTTGATGATAGATAAAATAAATTAAAAAATATTCATGTATTTAAAAAATCGAATTCTCCATGGGCGAAGTCACGTGTGAAATGATATAAAAGCTTTCTCTTATCAAACTTTGGCAATAAATGTACATAAATATGTACTCATTGATAGGAAACTGAATAACAATAAAATAAAAATCGCTTGACATTGACAGGTTCTTCGAATACTGTGAACAGAAATTGTTTAGACCTTGTGATAAATGTCATAAGGGAGTCTTCGGCATCATGATTAATTATATTACTTGTCAAATTTATGGTATAGTATACCTACACATAGATTTTTTTTATAAATACACAATCAATTGACAGAAAATGTCCTCACCAAATATCAATCCAATGGAGCATTTCAGTCGACTTTTCGTATGGTATTACTATATACAAGCGACATTTGTATTTTTTTATATTTTTGTGTTTTCAGTAAGAACACTTGATACACCTTTCTGTAAAGTCTTTAAAGTTGAATTTGCTTTAACGTGTGTTTATTTCTAATAGAACTACCTATATTCTCTATCTAAAATTAATGCCATTTTTCAATCAAGTTTCATATGGGATTGTGTATCTATAAATTATAAGATGCGTTTACATTATATACTAATATTAAAATCCATATAATAATATAATTTATTTTAATACGACATATGGACGACATCGCCTCCAACTGACAGTAGACATTGTGCCTAGAAAATAAATAATAAGCGTCACTCCTTCATGTTACCAGTCAAATACATAAGTCGTGTGGACATCCTATGAGAAAGGGTTTATTGAATGACATCTGAAGGTTTCTTCGGGGTCGGAAATACAAAGGTATATAAATCTCTGGTGTTGCCATGTGCTACGATATCTGTTTTATAAAATAATATTTTCTTTATAATAAAATAAATGGCTGTTCGTTAGTCTCGCTAAAACTCGAAGACAGATTTGAATGATTCTTTTTGACTTTGTTCGCTCTGATACAGGCAAGATCTACAATTACATGGAGAAATAAATTGGAAAATGTTCCCAAAGTCACGTGGTACGATTTTCGCGGGGTCTACTAGTTAGTATAATAGTGGTTGGATCCGAACCACTTGGATTGTTGGATGTGAATATATCGGTAACCACATGACCGATAAAGCTCAAGTTCGAACTGAAAAATTATGTTTGTCTCATTATTCCTCCTAGCAAACTTCACGATGATCAGATCAACGATACTCGACAGGTATCGTTGAACAAACATTTATACATGCATACAAACATACATACGTACAAATGCCGATTTATCCAGTAGACTATGAGAATTCCTTCGTACAATAAAGATCAACTCACTTGATTTTTATGCGCGTTGTTCTGCAGCAACAGCTGCGTTATATAAAAGGATGTCAGTGCGTTCCCTCCCAAAGCAGCTGTATACGACCGCACTATTGCCATTACTTCGCAAGTAAATGTATGCAGAAACCCACTTAGACCTCCTACTTCCCTCACAGCTGGAAGAAACAAACTTATTTTAGTATATTATTGTTTTAACATTTAAAAACAAAACTCAATAAATTTCTACTACAGCAATGTTTCTATCACACACAGCAGTACCTCGTTTAAAAAGAATAATAAGATTTATTGAGTTTTTAAGTTCAAAATAAGTATTTATTTGTTGTTATTTTAAAACTGTATTTGTATTATTAATTGACATTCTTATATTTGTACGCTAGAAGTGTAGTTTTTTTGTTGAGACACTAATTTAATTAAAACATACCAAAATCAGACCAAAACAGGATTATTATTATAAAGGATGGACAGATTGAAAGGTATTCGACAAATCATATTAAAGCATTGATTTAAAAATGATCTCTGCAATTAATTTTAAAGATTTCTTTTCTTGAATAAATAAATAAATTTATTTGATTAAAAAGATCACAAACATAGAGTATACTAAGCCATGCAATTGGAGAAGATTGTCAGTAAAGAAACAATTCAATTGTCACTACAAAAAAAGGTGAAGAAAACATGCAAAAACGAAATCAAACATTAAAAACGATAATCATTGAGTACAAATTTAGGCTAAAAGTTACTATCCAATCAAAATATATATACATAATACAGTATAAATTACAGTAACCAAACTGATAATATTATAAATATACATAGATAGACTATAATTTAATAGGTAGATAGACTGTGTCAGAGGTAAACAAACATCTCGCGGCTTAAAAGAGGCTTTATTAAGATATATGGTTACTATTACCGGTAGTTTCTCTGACGAACAGTAATCTTAATGCGCAGATTCGCCTCGCGTGCCTCGATCCGCATATGTAGTGGAGCGATGACAAACTAACTGTTGTAGGCACCTGTAACAAAAATTATCGACTTTACTGCTTTGAAATATGGCTCATTTCTCTTTGATCAATAAGTATCTGTAGTTTTGTAACTTTTTTATAGTGTTATCATGGTAGATTCAAGCGAGAGGAAAGGGTGTTCGCACCTCCTTGGTCCTCCTTCCAACACTAAGGAACTCTTAAGGTTTTAAGAAGAAATATTATACAACAAAATTCGTGACAGAAATAAAGTTTCATTACCTATCCTAAAAATTCACTCATCTACCTGTCCAACGATATGCTTATCATCTACAGGCGGCTCGCTCTTGGCAGCTTGCTCTTCATCCAGGGCGAATATTTCATCATCGGCGTCTCCCGAACCGTTTTGGTTGTCGTGGTTACCGTGCTTTACCTCCTGATTGTTGTTCGTCTCCTCAGGTTGCTCAACTTTTGCAGGATCAACTAATGGTATGGCAGCGCCGGATAGGATAATCTGTATTTCATCCTGTAATTAAAATGTTTTTTGCGAATTAAATCAAATTCTTTGTACATTTCTTATTCCCACCTACGTAATGTTAAAAATAATACTAAAAATAACAAATTGATATCGTGTGAGCCCAATACTAAGATATAATCTTGTATCGCAGGCACTAAGCAACGGTACGGTATAAACTACGTTGATAAGAATACTACATCCAAGACCGGTATGCGAAACAATGCGTGCTGCAAATAACATAAAGTTCCACCCCCACCGGTATTCGAACCCAGAACCTCTGACAGTCGGATTATTACAGCACCGCGTCACCGAGGTCGTCGATAAATAGTATTGCTATAACGCACTTGGCGGTATCATTGTGCAAGTTTTTAAAATGAATTTTAAATAGCCTTTGAAACATATGATCATTTTATACTGTAGCATATTATATTTTCATTTTCATTCATTATACAAATTCATGGGCAAACAAGCAGACGGTTAACCTGAAGGAAAGTGATACCGTCGCTTATTGAAACAACGATGCCCTTGAGCCTAAGCCCGCCTAATTAGATGTAAAGGTAAACCGGACCATAGAGAAATGTCAAGTTTATATTGCTATGCCCTTAAAGGGACTTAACATGTATACTTTTTATTAAATGCAACACCTTAATTCGTTATGTTATGTAACATGCAACAAACAATTCGGATGTCAATTAAATTTTAATAATAGTCTATTAATATATGAATAATTATGTAATTGGGTGTAGGCTCGATTAATTATAAATAAATAAAAGACATCTTTCGAAATTAATTAAGATATTTGAAATATTAACGTTTGATTATGTTGCAAAGTTAGTATGGCGTGAGAACGAGTTACCTCGGGCAGGTCGATCTGGAAGGTGGGCGTGACCAACGCCAGCGGCTGCAGTCGGTTCAGTTTGTACGTGACGGTGTCCAGCGCCCGCGCCACGTGTCGCTCGGCGCCCCCCGCGCCGCCCCCCGCACCGCCCCCCGCACCGCCCCCCGCGCCGCCCCCGCATAGCCGCGCGCGCCACACCTGCACGCGTGCCACGTGTAACGTAGGGAATGTAACGAAGGAAATCGAACACATTTTTTTACTACGTAACATTTTTTGATGCGGTGTTCTTAATAAATAGAATGATTCAAAAGAAAGGTTTATTTGTTTCAAATACATGCATAATATCCGTGCGAAGCCAGGGCAAGTTACTATGTACAATATATCCGACTAATTTTGTATAATTTCTATATATATATTTATCTTATGCGGTTCACATCTCGATAATTGTAAGCAATTATTCAAGCGGAAAAACATATTACCTCTTCTGTCCCGGTATATTTATGAACTATTTTAAAAAAACAATATAACTTATTTAATATTTAACCTGAAAGTTATTGTGCACGAAGGATAAAAGAAGATAAGCTACAAAAACCTTTTCAACGAATAAGCCTATACACAGTGTCCCAATAGTGGCAATAAAAATATAATAAAATACCGACTGACATAAAAATGTGACACTTAATAAATTTAAAAAGAAAATTTTTACTTATCTCATTAACGAATGCTTTTACAGTGTGAAGGATTTTCTGAATTCACCAGGCTTTACATAACAAAACTATAATTCGTTTCAATTAACATAAATATATTTCATAGTCGTAAAATCATTATGAATGTTTATTTAGATTTAAGTTTTTTACATTACGTGGGTAACATTGAAAATGTTCAGAACTGGCCAGTTAGAAATATTGCTAATGAAAACTTTTTTTGCATTTCAATTTTAGAACTCTTTGGTAACCTAATGTAGTATATTGAATTTATTTGTAATTTGTTTTTGTGAATTGGCGGCAAATCTAAAACTCTTGTTACACGTGAAAATTAACCTAACGCGAGAATATTTTCGGTCAATTATTTATTACGACTTTCGTTGTGGGCTTACTCAACAACAAAGCTATGATAGGCTGCGATTAGCATTTTTAATGAAGCCCCATTTCGTGTCACTATTTACAATTGGTACAACTAGTTTAAGCGTGGACGTAGCAATCTCAATGATGATGCGCGTGAGGGACGTCCATTCATAGCGGCTACTGAAGATCAGTACTGTGCGTCGCATGATAGAGGAAGATAGGAGAATGACCTATCAGCAGATACGGGCAAGCCTACGCATTGGTATGAATCAAGTTCAAACAACATTTAGGCGTCAGAAAGTTTTGTACCAGATGGATTCCCCATAATTTAACCGACGAACAGAAACACCTTCGCATGGACTGGTGTCGGCAAATGTTAGATAAGTTCAACGGCGGTGACTCAAATGCTGTATTTGACATCGTCACAGGTGATGAAAGCTGGATAAATTTCTACGAACCAGAAACCAAAAGACATGCAGCTCAGTGGGTGTTTCCTTTCGAGGATTGGCCAACTATGGTAAAGAAAGGAAGAAGTCAAGGAAAAAAGATGATTGCCTCATTCTTTGGTCGGAAAGGTCATTTCACGACAGTTGTGCTAGATGGAAGGGCAGTTACTGCAGACTGGTATGTCAATCGCTGTTTGCCTGTTGTCTTGGAAAAAAATCGACAGCAGCGCCCTCGAAGCAGGATCCTCCTTTACCACGACTATACTTCAGCGCACTCCGTAAAACGGACTGTTGAATATTTGACTATGGCAGGTATCAAGATAATGAGTCATCCGCCATACAGTCCTGACCTGGCGCCCTGCGACTTTTTTTTATTCCCAAGAACTAAAGATAAAATTCGAGGTATTCGCTTTACGAGCCCTGAAGATGGGGTGAAAGCGTACGAATATGCCATAGATGAGACCCTTAAGGAAGAATGTGCCCACTGCTTTTCTCAGTGGTTCCATCGAATGCGACGATGTGTAGAGAGGAACGGAGATTACTTTGGAAAACAATAAAAGTATTGGCAACTTTCTACATCAAGCCGTTTTTCATTTTCTAAACCTTTTCAGTGTTACATTTTTTATTATGTATTATTATATAAAATAAAATATAAATATTATCTATTTATATTTTATTTCAATTACAGACATTGTTTATTATTAATATAATTTTTAACCAAAAATTTGCATTTTTAATTTTTAAACAAAACATGTATAGATCAACTTCATACATATGACCTGAATTGTACTCATGTTTCTGCTAGTAAATGATGTATTGTTATTAAATGTCAAAATTATTGCTTTCATTTAACAGTGCGTCGTTTTCATAACACGAGTTGTTCACTTCGTTAAACGAGCGAGAGAAGCGAGTAAAATTGTCAAAGTCTACTGGAGCAATGTAGCGTTTTTATGTATATGTGTGTATAAATATTTTACCGACGATAACTCGAGTATCGTTGATCGGATCGTTGTAAAATTTGGCAAGCGGAATAATGGGGCAAAAATATTTTTTAAGTTCGAATATAAGCAAAATCCATCAAAGGATTAGCGGGATATGGAGGGTTGCGAGTTCAGAGCTCGGTGCGAAACAGTAGGTCAATAAGTTATAGTTTAGCTGTCTACCTGTGCAAATGCGTGTGGCGGCGCCTGTGGTGCGGGTTTGAGTCCCGAGTGGAACACTGGCATGTTGAGACGACGGCACGCCAGAGATTTGGCTGTTTCGACCTAAAGAATATGATAGTAATATTATAAATGCGAAAGTTTTTTCTCTCTGCTAACACTTCATCCGCAAAAATGTTCGTTGGTTGGAAAATTTATGTAAGATTAACAAGTAGAGTAACTACTTTATTTATAATATTAAATTTATTCCATATCACAAAGACGGTTCGACTTTACTTGCGTTAGTGACGTCGGGCGTGTACGTGCATGTTGTTTCAGCGTGCGTCACTTCGATTTCGATCAGTGAGAAGGTTACACACACTAGAGCAGCCAGCATCTAAACGTGTTTCACACAACCGTAGATCACCATTTTTGACAATTCACCTTAATACCTTTATAAATTATATCTGTGTTTCTGATGTGTGATTGAAAGTTTAATTAAAATCTATTCAGTAGTTTTACGTCTTAAAACAATACCTTTTCAATACAAATTTCAGATTTATGAATTTAGTTTACGTTGGACGTTCTTAATAAAGTGAATCAGGCCTTGCCTTATATATAGTACCTTTTGCCCGCGACTTCGTCCGCGTCGAAATCAAAAATGGTTCTAATAGGATTTTTAATTACTTGACATTTATCGTTATATTTCGGCCCATCCACACAATATGTCTATAAATTACAGCCTATGTGTTATTCTGTTATATAAGCTATATTATTGCAAAGTTTCATTAAAATCCATTCAGTAGTTTTTGCGTGGAAGAGTAACAGACATCCATTCGTCCATAAATCCATACAAACTTTCGCGTTTATAATATTAGTGAGGATCATAGTAAACATACATCTTCATGTTCATCCAGCTCCAGTACGCAGGCATCTTTGTCAGCACATAGATCCAAGGCCGGTGGTTCAATGCTGTCCACTTCTGGTAGTACTCCGTTACTCGGGAACTCCGGTAGACCTGCAGGACAGGAAATTTTATAAGGGAAGTCCTTTTAGTTTTGTAAGAGGTGACAAAGCCGCCACTAATTGTTCACCCAACACGCCAAACGCCCGATACCAAGAGCACATGCCCGTTTTTTTCAAAAACATAAGGCAATAAATGCTGTCGTAGAAACTCTACCCGAACTGGATCTGTTTACGGACGGATGGAAGTTATTGATGCCTGCTCATGTTAGATATAATGAAAATATTGTTTTACATAGATTGGTTTTGGCGCATGCTGTTTGAATTTTTGATCGTGATAATTATTATTTTTTATGTCTTGTTTGTAATAATTCAGCTATCGGGGTTTCCCGTTAAATATTAATTACCATGTAAGAATTTTAATTTGTCAGGTTTTGGTATACATTGGTCTAAAACATTTTATTCTATAAAAACCTACAATGACTAGCGTACGAAATTTTCAATAAATGAATTAAATTTAAATTCAATTACATATACTGAAACAAATGTCATTTAGTACAGCATCAAAATACAATAGAAACGTCAAAATTTTAATTCAGTTTTTTTTTTAATCGACTTAATTTGTCAGGAGCCTATATGTTATTATTATTATTATTCACTTCCCTCCCCACCTCTGGCGTGTGCGGATGGTCTTTTTATGCGATCGCGATAATTAATTAAATTACGTGTGTGAAGTGCATATTTTAGGGTTCTAGTGTAGTGATTGGTAAAATAAAGGTTTGATAAACGTCGGGTCCGTAAGTTTTTAAACATTTGCGTTGTTTTGGGTGATAAATAGCTACATTACACGGTAAGTCAAACGTTTTCTTTTTATTATTGTGTGTAGGTAGTTAGGCGCGCGGCGGCCGGTCGTGGCGCCGACCCGGCAGCCAGCTGATCGTTGTTAGGTATTATCTATTTTATTGTACCTGGTGATATAATATTTAAGTTTTTAAAGTTTCGTTATTACACTTTGATGTCCGGGCGTAATGGTGATCCCCCTGACGGGGGGGGGGGAAACCCGTTTGAGAAAAGCAAAATAGTTCAGCGATCTCCTACTAATAATAAAAGGGCATTTAGTCAATTATCACCGGCTAGTGTTTCGCCAGTAACTAGTAAGCGTATGCAACGGTCGGGATCTAATTTGAATACGTCACATTCCTCGGAGTTGAGCGTCTCCGCCGGTAACGATAGTACATCGTATGATCTCGTGCAAGAGGCATCGACATGCCTAACCAACATTAACGAGTATTTAAACGACTCGGGGTCGCGCTTGAATATTGCGAATAAAACAGGAATTATGGAGATGACGCAGAGAGTAACTTCGATTGTTTCTTTACTTGCAATTAAATCTGCGATGCTCGAGACTAAGTTGGCGCAATCGGAGCGTGATTTAGTAATTGCTCAAAATAAAGTTAAAGTTAGCCCTCCGGCGGTAACCAAATCGTACTCGGAGACTTTAAAGTTACGATTGCCACCTAAAACGACCCCGGTGGCAGCACAGGCGCGCGCGCCGCTCCCGTGTGTGGTGGCCTACCCGACGGAGGAACGTTCGGCCGAAATTAAATCCTCGTCCGCGACGAAAGAAGCGCTAATGAAAGCGATCAAACCATCAGATGGTTTCCAAATTGTCGGCGTTAAAAAAACGGCTAAGTCTGGCGTCGTGTTACGCGTCACAAATCAGAGTCAAATAAAGAAATTAGAATCCGTTGCGGCTATCAAATCAGCAGGGTTGCGTTTGGAGAAACCTAAAGGGCGTAAACCGCGAATCCTTGTAAAAGATGTCCCGAACTCGATGGACGAAAATATTTTTTTTTGTCTGTTTATACCGCCAGAACATTAAAGATGAGATTACTCTTTCCGAGAGTGACTTTTTACGTTCAACAAAAATTTACCGTCGTCGCAGTTTTAATGACAACCGTAAATGGTTAGGGATCGAGTTAGAGCATTCGATACGAAATCATTTGATTAACACGAAAGAAAAGTTATTCATTGATTGGACAACTTGCCGGTTCATCGACGATTTAGATTTCCGGTCATCCCGCGAAGTATTGTACTGAAAAAACACCATCGTGCGCTCACTGTGCCGAGTCACACGACACAAAAAATTGTACCAACAAAAATCAACCAACTTTTAAACGAGTATGTGCGTCGTGTAAAAAGTATAAAAAACCCTGGGATCATGAGACCGGGTCTCAGGATTGTCCTACCTACAAGGCAAAATTAGAGGAACTTATTATAAATACTAACTATGGCCAAGCTTAAAATAGGACAATTAAACCATCATAACGATAAAGTAGCTACGTCTGAGTTAGATAGGCTTGTAATTGAGTATAGTTTGGACATAGTTCTCGTTCAAGAACAGTACCAGAGCGCTGGGCTTCGTAATAAGATAGTTCAAATAAACAATAAAGCTCGCGCGGGAATATACGTGTCACGTTCAAGCTTCACTGTCACAGCTCTTAATAATCTCTCGTCATCCCACTGTGCCGTTGCGGAGGTCTCGTTTCCTTCTTTTAGTATATATGTAGTTAGCTGTTACTTTCAGTTCTCTGATCGCGTAGACCCACACTTACATCACTTGCGGTCCGTATTATATGCACTTCCTAGGCAGGCTGTAGTTATAGGCGCGGATGCCAACGCGTCTTCCCCACTTTGGTTTGGTAAAATTAGATCAGCAGATGCGGATCGTCGCGCCGCAGTAGAAGAGTTTATTGCAGAAATGCACCTAGAAATTCATAATACCTCTGATTCACCACCTACTTACAGCAGCCCTATGGGCGAATCTTTCATTGACGTCACACTTTCAAGTGCGTACGTAAAAATCTCTAATTGGCGTGTCCTTCCTGATGCGTCATGTAGTGATCACCGTTTGATCGTGTACGAGTACAACCCTAAGCTGACACAAGATATCGCGCCCCGTTCACAAAGCTATCGTTATAAAACCAGACGTGCAGACTGGTGCTTTTTTAGTTAATTTTTTGCGTCACATGCTGGAGACTTCACTCACCCGCATCTATCGGCAACAGAAAGCGCTGAAATTATGACGGATACTTTCAATTACTGTGCTGATGTAATACTGGGACGAACATCTATATCCAGTGTGAAAAGATGTGAGTGGTGGAATGATTCTCTGATAGGAATTCGTATGAAATTTAGAAGCGCGCGTCGTAAATTAAATAAAGCTAAAAAATCCCTAGGACAAGATACTTCGTCAGATAGGTATGATAGCGCTTTAATTGCTTTAAGAGTTGCTAGGTCTCACTACCGTGCTGCAGTCCAAAAATCAAAAACTAATTTACTTCGGAAAGTAGTTGATAGGTTAGACAAAGAGGGGCCATGGTCACCCATATATCATGAGTTCAAAGCTAACAGAGCAACTGATCAAGCATTTATTTCAAACATCAAAATAAATGATGCTCACACTCTTGGTGTTGAGGAGACGGCGGAGGCCCTTCTTAACGCTTTCATTCCGGACGACACTACTGAAAATGATACCAACTATCATCGAGAAGTTAGGCTCATGGCTGCAGTTCCACCCACATCTCCTTCGTCCGATCTTCCAACTTTAGATGAATTTGTCAAAATTGTTAGGGCGTTACCGGTTAATAAGGCCTCTGGGGAAGACAAAATATCGAATAAGATGATCCAGGAAGCCGTAAAGTCCGCTGGGGATTCTATTTTAATTGTGTATAACCGTTGCATTGCTGAAGGGGTTTTTCCTCAAATTTGGCGCCGCGGGCTAATTAAAATCATACCTGGTACCAACCCAGACGACCTCGCAGATATATCTACCTGAGAACTTCAAATGTATCCTATGATATGGAAAAAAATTAAAACATACTTACTTATGTCGTATCCGTTGGCGGTTTTGTTCGCGATGAACGTATCCAGAAGCGCCTTCTGAATTTCCATAGCATTTTTATCATTTTCTGATGCCTGCGGGCAAAATAGAATTAATTGGATAAAAAATGGAAACAATGTAAAACTATTCTAAATTAGCATTTAAAATAAAAATCCAAACATACGATGTACACTACCTTAATCCTAGGTGGTTTAGGAGTTGGTAAGGCCGCCAGTCTGACAGCCGTCCCCGATGCGAGGGCGACCACGCATCTCTCGCCGACGCACACTTGTGTCCGTAGATTGAATAAAGCATTGGCACCCTACAGGTTGAAGGTCAAATATTATTTTACACATTTCCGATTTAAACTCCCCGCTCATGACCGATTTTTGTAGGACCGATATTTGGGCCGATTTTTCCTTCTAGTCTTATTTATTTATTTATTTAGACATGCCAACACTAAATACGAATACAATTTTTTTTCAGTTCGAAACGCTATTTCTACTGGTAGTACCTCCGTAGTTGTTTTTTTTTTAAATAATAAGGTACAGTAAATTAATTTCTATAGAAATTTGTAAATAACATACATTTTTTTAATTTTAATTTTAAATTAATAAAACTAATATTTTAATAATTTTTCCGTTGACACGTCCCGTCAAACAAACGTCAAAAATAGAAATGTTAAAACAAGCTATTACCTGCATCCTTAGCTTAGCCAGCAACAGCTTGTGCAGCTCATATTCTAAGAAGGGAAGCTGGTCCGATATATCTCTAGCCCCTGGTTCGGATGATGGTTGTGATCTCCTGACACGAGCGGCTGAACGAAAATGACTGTTAATGCTATGTAATAAGGCTTCAATTGTTATAAATTTAATTAAGGCGTCTATAATTTAAGCTCACTAAAAAAAACAAATATTCTTCTAACAACTAACTCATTAAAATGTATATTTTCTAAATATTTAAAACTATGTAATGCAAAATATTCATTGTGCGATTTGATATAATAAATTTAATATAACACTTCTGAATTCTCGTATATAAAGTTTATCGTAAAGACATTAAGTGGGAGATGCTCTTATTAGTGATCGGTAAATGTCAGTCATCAAACACACCACTAGCGGATCTGGGGGGAGGGGGAGAGGCCAGGGATCTCGAGGCCCCCCCCCCAAAAGTATCTGAGTTTTTGGGACTTTTCGGGGCCCCCCAAAAACATCTGAGTTTCATAAAAATGTCTTAATTTTATACTTCGTAATTTTAACTTACACTGAAACAAACAATTGTCATTCGACTTACCTACAGCTGTCAAAGTGACAGCTCTGTTGTATGACGCGAGCTTGTTAGGTTTGGAGCACGTCGCTAGCAACACAGCCGGGACGCGGGCACGCCTGTGTGTCGAAATAAATAATGCTATAATTGGAACAGCTTGGCGAAATATATTATGGCAAAGTGACAGGTGGACTTCACATTTCTCTCTCTCTCTCTCTGGTGATGCCATGTTTTCTGTCAAACTCGGCAATACCATAAGCTGATTGATTTTATTACAAAGTCCCTTACAATTTATCCAAATTAAATTTCGATCATTGAATAGTGTTATAAATGACACGAGCGGTATAACAACTTTACCTTTGACATCAATCTCAAGTCAAAATAAATGGATAAGATTTGACAAATTAATATTACAAGAAGTTTTGACAGCTTAATTCTACAAATAACATAAACATACATAAACTCACTCCGTACTCCCTCTAGAGGGGTTGGCAGAGGTGTTACACACCGCATTTCGCATGTTTATGTTGAGTCCCAGTGTGACAGGTTGCGAATCTGTCGCCACTATCCGGGTTCATTGACGAACATGGCAGCTACAACTTACAGCAACCCAAGACTCGAACCCTCAACCTGTCGGGTCGGTCGGTTAACCCAGGGACGTAACAAACTGAGCTACCACGTCATCAACTAACTTTTTACCAGTCTATCATGAAACGTCTATTATTTAAAATATTAGGATGCAGTCTACGAATAGTTACATTATTAATTGTAGTTTGTAGTTTGTTTTGTTGAGGACGTGGTAGCTCAGTTTGTTACGTGCCTTAGTTAACTGGCCGACCCGACCCGGCAGGTCGACGGTTCGAGTCTCGGGTTACCGTAAGTTGTAGCTGCCATTTTCCTCTTTGTGCCCGGCGACAGATCCCCAACCTGTCACACTGGGACTCCACATAAACATCCGGAATGCGGTGTTTAACACATCTGCCGACCCCTCTCGAGGAATCCCTCGAGACTCGAGACGGCGTGAGTTTGTTATGTAATATGAACTAATTATATTGTCGTTACCTGCATCCTCCACAAGATGACAGCTCCGCCCTATAAGGGCCGGCTCCGGGCGAGTACGGCACATGGGCAATACTACACCATTCACTCTCCTCCTCAACACACTTACTGTTCACACCTGGAACAGATGGGGTGTATATGTTTCCGACATTTAAGATATTCTGTCATTGTACGTACGTTAGCTAAATATTTTTATGTAATGCATTAATTTATTCTTATATCATTATTTACTAACTAATTTTGAAAACTTCTTTGTGACATTTTTTTTTAATATTCAGCCTAAGCTAAAGCGGCATGTTATGAATGTCCATTATAAATGAGTGTATATTTTTTTCTAACAATTATGACCTTTAATTGACAGACAGACATGTTGAACCCTTTAATTTTTTTTAATTACTATACTAATAGTGTATTGCCATGTTTGTTGGTGTCGTCTCTTAATAAATAAACAAATAAATATATAATAGCGTGGGGTTCTTCAAGGGTGTTAAAAGGTTCTTACAGGGTACGTGACACCTCGTGGTTATTGCAAACGTCCATAGGCTACGGTGACTGCTTACCATCAGGCGGGACCTAAGTTTGTTTCCGGGTTCGGTAAATCCAGTACTTAGCACATTTTTGGTGTTGAATAAATATTTTATTTTATTTATTTAGGGACGTCTACAGCAAGTACATTACACAAACATATAAAAATCACATATTATAAACAGAAACTGATGTACATGCCTATAACAGACGAACACAACGTTTACAAAGGTTACACACACATTATACTAAAATAAAACAGGTCACAAAGAAAAATAACTAATAAATTGGTTTAGATTAAACCATTATACAAAAGAAATTAAAAAATATATATATATAGGAATTGAAGTCTAAAGATACTGAACCTAATGAGAACTATGTTTTTCGACTTATAAAATACTGAAAAGTTTTGCGTCTGAAACTTGCCCACGAAAGAAAAAAGATATCAAGATCCACCTTTGAGTTCATGTCATTGTATACCGTACATATGCTAGTAATTGGAGAGAAATGGCCTAGATTGGTTCGTGCAGGAAATAAACTAAATGTTCTCGTCACTGGATGTAGAGGATGCGCTCAATCAGATTGTCGCATTTGATACCGCCATTTATAATTTTATGCAGAAACGTAAGATCATGCACCGTTCGGCGATCACGCAGTGATATCATTTTGAAGAAGGTGTTGCGAGAATAGATAAAGTTATTTAGTTATTTGTTTATTATTATGTTATAACAAATGTACATTTTATCTCTCATTTAGAACAATTAAACAAAAATATATAGGAGTGACTCTGAGGTGAATAATACACAGGTTGTAAGGTACGCGTTATGTATTTCGCCAACCAGTACATCGGTAACTTATGGAGGCCATAACGCGGACTGCCTTGTAAACTGAATAAATACTCTTTATAAATTTCAATATTGCAAGTCTCGCATTAAGTACAACTGTGTCGCCACAAATACATTGTTGTAGTCTCTTTTTTCAATAATTATAACACAAAGTTCCGCCCCCACCGGGATTCGAACCCGGAACCTATAGTGTACCAGTCGGCAGTTTTACACCACTGCGCCACCAAGATCGTCAATTTCGTAAATTTTAAAGAACATCTTCTGTTTTAGAACAGAAACACATTGTTGTATCTATTGGTGGTTATGACTATATAAGCTAATAAAAACAACAAGATTAAGAAAAAAACAAAAGGATGTACACAGCTATGATGTGAATCATGACTGTTATACTTTTAAATATCTGTCAAAACATGATTCCTTCATAGATTCTGTACGGCACTACTTACATATGACGTCACGAATGTTGCTAGTCAACTCACTAACTATTAATCAGTTTTGATGGATTTTAAAATCGCATTTGGGATATAATTTGCAACGAACCAGTTTTTCTTACACTTTGTAAAGTCTTCTATTACGGTGTTGATGTCTTTAAATTATTTGTGACTGATATCAAAATCGATAGTGTAAAAGCTTACGCTAAATTCGAACATTGTTTTCCTCTTTGTCGACTTGGGGGGATAGAGCGGGGTTACAGATCGGAATAAACCCTGTTTTTTATTTTTTTACAAAAGTACAAAATAAATACCTGCAACTGAAGTTTCGAAGTCAGCATTGAAATCGCAATCCAAATTAATTACGGCTGCGGTTCCCGAGGCAGAGAGAACGCACACATCCTCACTGCGTGAAAACACACACTGACATTATTGAAAAAATAAAAAAATACATTATTCAGATAAAAACAAATCTTTTTCTCAATAAAATCGGTTTAGCAGTTTCAAAGATACAAAGTCACACAGAAAGACAAAAAGGTGATGAAAAACAGTTTAGTATAGCTGGTCTATCGGTATCAATAGACTTCGGTATCGCTTTCCATTAAGTGAATCGTCTGCTTGTTTCACCATGAGTTGAACAAAAAAGTAAGTCTGCATTTTTATTTATTTACCGAACCGCGTTATTAGCAAGTGTTTAATGTTAATAGGGGTTTATAATTGAAGTAAAGCCGAGTCATCAGTGCTTACCAGATAGCAGCGGTCTCAGTGAGCGCGATCACTGCGTTACAGCGTAGAGCGCGAGCGTGCGCTCGTAGTTCGGTCCGCAGTTCGGCCCACCACGCCGCACGCGCTACAGACTCAGATTCGCCTTCCACTAACTTCACCGAACGCGCGCATACTGTGCCGCCTGCGTGATAAAGTGTAGACGAAGCTTAAGTTAATTATGTTTTTTAATTAAGTTAGATTTTTATAACTACAGTAAAGAGTCGATTATTCACACAAATAGAAGGACATTTTGAATACCCGAAAAGCCGATTGTTTTCGAATAATATTGAGTTGTACATCATCAACAGCAGTCAATTATGCGTTAATGTTTAACCGTGTACTTCTTTAAACATATACATAACATAAACATACATAAACTCACTCCGTACTCCCTCTCCCTCCCTCCCTCTGGCAGAGGTGTTACACACCGCATTTCGCATTTTTATGTTGAGTCCCAGTGTGACAGGTTGCGAATTTGTTGCCACTATCCGGGCACAATAAGGAACATGGCAGCTACAACTTACGGCAACCCGAGACTTAAATCCTCGACCTGTCGGGTTGGTCGGTTAACCAGAGAACGTAACAAAGTATTTTTTAAAATACGTACTTAACTAGAACTTCTTAAGCTACATTCATAATAACCACTGAAGAACTGGACTGACATAAAATAATTTTCCCATTAATCGGGTAAAAATGTAAAAGTTGAAAGCGTTATCTTTTACGCACACAAGCATCGATTCAATACACACTAAAATATAATCCCAAAAACAAGATGCCGCATGTTTTGAGCTATCGCTATTATGAAGGGCGGTACCCAGTCGAGGAATAATGGAGACCAATCATTAATCTAAGGGTTTTGTATAGGTTAATATAAAAGCGATTTAAATCATGAATAAATTATGTATGTATGACAGTGGGGTTCACATACTGCTTGGTTTAGGTGAACTATTTAAAAAAGTACTTAACTTCTAATGTTTTTTTTTTAATAAGTACTTTAAAATTATAAAATTTTAATTATGCACTCACCTAGATGAACAATAAATCCAGGTGGATACTCTGTCATGGTTAAGAATGGATACTCCAGCATATCCAAGTTGTTGCTGTTCATTGACGGACGCAAGATGGCACCACCTCCGCTTCCGGTGTTGCCAGATGCATTTAAAGAACTCCCTTAAAATAATGTTTATTTTAAACATAATACCAAATATTGGTTTAATAAAAATGTTTTGTTTTTCTTTATTTAAAAGAGCAAAAACAAATATTTTTGGCATGTAATTAATTTTATTTTATTGTTGGATTCACTATTTAAATTTGTGTTACTTTTTCTGTTTTTACATTCTTTTGATTTTTGTGATAGGATTTATTTCACATTTTCAAAAATGTTTTAGGCTAGAAAGAGATAACACTATAAATTTCAGTGTAAATACCATTCAATGAGTCGATGATTTGGAAATGGGATGTAAACATACCTTTCGGTGTAACGCTGAGGTCAGAATCTGATGATCGACGATGTATACCCAACGGCGTAGACGTGGAGTTGACAGAGCAGCTCTGCGTCTGCGCAGTCGGCTCCTTTCCACCATACGACTCGTGCCTCGAGTGCTTCGGCGAGCCTCTGTCCCTGTCGCACTCCTTCCGCTCCCTATCCCGCTCTCTCTCCCCCCTGCCAACACGCCACGCTGCATGCGAGTTATCACACACACTACCACTGTTAGAGTCACACGTATCCACATCGATGTCTAAGCTACGATCGAAACTGCTCTCTGGTAACGATTCAATGGTCTCTAGTTTAGGTGCACCGCTAAGTATGGGATGAAAATGTTGCAGCATCGGAACGGATTTTAGATTGCATGGGATTATGTTAGGGTCGATCTCTTCGGACATTTTGCGCGAACCGTCCCCCGTATCAGACGAATGGACGCTGACTTGCCGCACTAATTTTCTGTCGCCGTTTTTCGGAACGGAATTCTCGATATCGGCCTCGATTTTGTTTCTATCTTCCTCTACCTTCTCTAGTTTTAAATTGACGTCGTCGAAAAATTGCTGTTGCACGGACGGCTCCGGTGATGTGGGAATCAATAGAGATTGAACTTTGTCAATCAGTATTGTTTCCATGGCGGTGTGAAGCAAGCCTGTCGGTTTGATGGAGGATTTTCTACGTTCTACTCTGTGGGGTCTTTCTTCATGGCTATGATCATCTTTTCCGTTATGCGGGGACGAAGGGCCACTTACTGATGCCCTGGAAGCTGGTTCTGAACCAATATACATAGAAACCTTTGATTTCGGACGACCGATTTCATCGCTGTGGTGAAAATGCTTAATATTTTCATGACTATCTTTGTCTAGTGTTACTAAATTTGCGTATGATAAAAATGGGGAACCTAACACCGTTTCATGACTTGGTGCCTTTGAAGGAACGTCTGATGCAGAACTAGGCTGGCTTAGAGCAGCTTTAGTTTCCGCATGCTTCTTTTTAGGGATCAAAGAGTAATGAGAAAGGCTTTTGATCATACTACTTTTGGAAAGCTTCGACAATTGTCGTTTGATCCTATTCGAGGATCGAAAGACGAAACTACTTTTCTCAACTGGCGATGACGGGGCACTAATGCTTTTGGAAACTTTTTTATGCGAAAACGGATTATGGAACTTGAAATGGCGCTCATCGGTTTTTGTAGCACAAAATATATCTAACTTTTTAGCTGTCGAGGGCTCTGCTCTTTCGTCACTACTGACGACAGTTTTTTCTAAGTTTTCATTGTTGAAATTCTCCCTCTCGTGGTCGCTTGAAGATTTCGACGAACCAGATTCAGTGTAACTTTCACTAGAATTTGACTTGAAAACTTTCCCCTGATTCGCTACTTCATCGCTGCAATGAGAAGTGCCTCGTGGACTGGTTGCATTCATTTCTTTCTGTGTCACGTTAGGATCGTATTTTTGATCTAAAAGTGACTTGACGATAGAACTTGTCGTCTCTATTACTCTCTCAGGGTCAGCCTCGCTTTTGTCGTCTTCCTCTGAGCTTGAATACATTTCAGAACTCTCTCCAGACAATGCTGACGACGCAGATCCGTAGTAACCCATCTGGCCTTTAGCTTTCAGGCAGTTATCGCTTCTATTTACTACTGGAGTCGAAGGACAAGAATCCGAGATTTTTCTTTCACGATGCGTTTCTTGATCATCGCCATCTTTGCTGATGTTATTCAATGAAGTAAACATTATTTCCGGAACTTTCTTTTTTGCATCAAAATCGCTTTCTTTAATACTGTCCATTTCGCTTTTCTTTGGTTTCTCTTCTTCTGTTATGTTTATAGTAGGATCTGATTCGCTGGTACGTCTCAAAGTTGAACTCGGTGAGTGTTCCGAGTCTTGGGTTTCAGCGATACAAGCTAAGCTTGTGTGCGCATGGATAACTGATCTGGCCAGTATGGAAGCCATGCCTATACCCTCATCGTCACTATTAACGAATGCCTTACGGAACTTCGGCTTCTTAAGCCTTTTGAACCTCGTAAACTCTTTGATTTCCGTAAGAGAAATTTTCGACGTATCAGAAGAGTTAGACTTAATTGAGATTTGATCGTCTTGCTTATCGCTTTTCCTAGAACGGATACTGCCGAGTCTTTTCACAAAGAAGTTGGCTTTTATCTTCTTTAACTTCTGGAACGGTCCGGAGCTATCCGAATCTTCGTCTTCGTTTTTATTAAGGAGTCTGTTTAGGTCGGTTTGGTCTTCCGTGAGATGTCTCATGCTCCTTTGGGACATGTATTCGTCTTGGTATATAGAAGCGTTGCCAAAGTAGCTGTTTATACTCGACTGCCTCGTCAGCTCGAAGTTTCTTTCATCATCATCCAGAGTCTCGTTGTCATCAAACGCGGAATTCTTCGGATTCATAATACTGACAAGTTTGTACAGTTCATCCTGATGCGTTATGAAGTATTGATTCAAATCCGTTGTGGTCTCGGAATCGGTCGCCAAAATGTCCAAATATTTTTTTAATTGTCTATTTAAAAACGACAAAAGCAAACAACGCACACCATGCAAACATAATTCGATGAGTAATTTTATCGTATTTATTAAATTAACTTACTGCGTTACGTTTTAAGTTGTAGGTGACATATAGAAGCGATATCAAAACCTTGCTTGATACTGACAACAGATAAAGCTATTAAACAGCCTTATTGTCAAATTACGGATACATAAATAATTCTAGATATAAAAGTAACATACATAATACAACTTCAATATACTATGTATAGTTTTATAATATTATACATACAAACAATTATATTTTAAAATTAACTTTAAAACATTATAATACTGACTTATAACACAAACCAGACAGTTTTTAAGAAAATGTTTTAATATAATATATAATTTTAATAGGTATTATATAATACATTATTTACTATAAAAGACTTACTGCTGTGAGCACGGAGGTACATAAACATGTTGAAATTGAGTCGGCAAAGGAGATATGCTTACTGCGGTACCTGAACAAACCAAAACAGTTTTATTTATTCGTATTTTTCAATAACCACCACACACAACACATCACGACACACACATTGACTCAGCCCTGCATTAAGATAATCTTGTATCGCAGGCACTAAGCAACGTTATGGTATAAACTACGTAGATAAGAATACAACATCCAAGACCGGTAAGCGAAACAATGCGTCTTGCAAATAACACAAAGTTCCGCCCCCGCCGGGATTCGAAACCGGGACGCCACCGAGGTCGTCAAACCACTTTATACTTTCCAAAAAATAATATTTATTTTTTTTTGTTGGAAAGTCGTCAAACCACTTTATACTTTCCAAAAAATAATATTTATTTTTTTTTGTTGGAAAGTATAAAGTAATTTTGAATATTATCCCGAAGGTAGGACACTTGGTATGAAGTTCATGGGGTCTAATAGTTCTGGATACAGATAAATCTGTGGTACATACCTATAGCTCTGGCCACCACTCCAGCTTCTCCTTCAAGGTCGAAGTCCTGCTGGTAACCAACTACAGCATTTGCACCGAGTTCTGCTGCCTTCAAACCGACCAAGCGTTGCACCTGACAAAAATACCGATAGATACACCAGCCATCCTCAACCTGCAGCCTTTGAAAATTTAGAAACTGCGTTATAAATTTAGTATAGTACGTATGGGCGTTTAATTTATAGCCTACAAATGATATTTTTTTAAGCGCCATCTATTTGTTTCTATCTGCATTATTAACTTCCTTTTTTTATAACTAGTAACTAAAATTAAGGAAATAAATTGTTTAGATACTCTTTATTGTGAATTATTTGCAATTAAATTTTTTGATGTATGATTCACAGTTTATATTTTTTATTACCTTAAAGTATTATTTTGGTTAATTTTATTTATTAATTTAATATAAATACCCACAATGTTGTGCTAGGATTGTTACTTTAAAAGTGTTGTGTTGGTTCAATACGAATTCTGTTTCCTAAAAAGTCAAATCAATTTTGATTAAACACTAGTTTGTTAATAATTAAGTAAATAAAGACTTAATAAGACTTTTAATTCAGATTTGTTATTATATTCAATTATATTTGTGTTTTTTTTTTAATATGTGACATGAAAGCATATTTGTAAAGTAACGTTAAATAGGCTTGTTATTGACGTGGTACTGAAATGGCGGGATTTTAAGTTGATGTAGGCATTCTTTTGTCAATTTTAAGATCTTTAACAAAATAAATAATTTAAATGTGTTGGAGCATTTTTAATAATGAACCCTGAGGAGATTTCTGGCTGCGCGCCGACATACTCGTAGTAGTAGAAATAGTGTAAATAGTGAAATCAAAATCAAAATATCTTTATTCCATAAACTTAAAAGAATGTACTTAGAATCGTCAAATGAATTTAATTTTTTCTTAAAAATGACTCGACCACCACTCGACACCGACACCGGCAAGAAAACCTAGATTCTGTAATTTGTCATATAAAAAACTTATACTTATAGCCACTAATACATCTTACAGTCGAGGGTGAGAGCCAGTCCACATAAACAGCACCCGATCACGAGTATACCGTGGATTTCAGTACGTAAGACCGTTATCAAGTCACTACTACCAAACCGTGTCGTGTACTTTTTCTAAATACCTGATTGCTGAGTTTAATAAACGCCACCTGTCGGGCCTCGTTGGAGGCTCGAGGCGTTCTGATCTTGTCGATCCACTGGTATTCAGGGTCATCGTTCACCACCAGTTCCTCAACGAATCCGTGTATTGAGGTCACCTTGTAGCCTGGTGGTATCATTGGACCTTGGGGAGAAAAAAAATGCTAGTTTTTTTTTTGTTATGCAAGATGTTTTTATAAAAGAATTGCTATCTAGGGAGATTTGTTTCTCGAGCGTTAGAGCTTGGAGCTTGAAAATCGAAAATAAAAAACCGGTCAAGTGTGAGTCGTACTCACACATTAAGGATTCCGTTCCATCCGTACACGATAAAACAATGTACTTTTAAGTATATTAGTGAAACAAGACCAAGCAAAAAAAAAAACACTATTCTCATATGAACCCTCTTAAATTTAATATTTATTTACGTTTTCAGTATTTTTTATTAAAGTGGCAACACAAATAGACATTCTCTGAAAATTTCAAGCTTTTACTATTATTGTCATTTTAGCTGTTACTTTTAATGAGAGACAGTCCACTGAAAGTAGCCGACGATGTCTATGATATCTTAGAACGCTAAAAGCACCGCTGATGCGTTACCATATTTACAAATTTTCGGTTTTTCGGTTTTCAGATTTTTCCCTATTTTTTTTATTTATTCCCTGACGTTAATTTCAAGGTAGAAGCAGAAGAAAAGTACTGACAGTGGAAGAACTGCACGCCGCAGCTGCTGGTCTTGTACTTGTTGAAGTCAGAGAACAGCTCCACCTTCACGATGACGTTCAGCTCGCCTCGGATGCCGTGCATCGTGTCAAACACCGGTATCCATCCTGACATCACCGCTCCTAGATAAAGGATAAAGGTTAATATACTTAGAGTCCTCTAAAATAGCGTTTCTGATTTTTTTTTTGCCCACGGACCCCTGGAAAGCCATTTTCATTTTTCTTTTTATGCGACGTGATGTGATGTGATGTGGGGATGTGGGGTAAGGTGGTAGCTCAGTTTATTACGTGCCTTGGTTTACCGACCGATCCGACTCGACAGGTCGAGGGTTCGAGTCTCGGGTTGCCGTACTTTGTAGCTGCCAAGTTTCTCATTGTGCCAGGTTAGTGGCAACAGATTCGCAACATGCAAAATGCGGTGTGTGTGTGAGTTTAGTTCAATTTTTCTAAATAGCACAAAATATCGTAAAAATACAGAGAATTGGCTTATATTCAATATGGTACGGTTTACAATTGTAATATGTAGATAATTGTAATTACATCTGAAAAAAGAATCCTCGGAGGTTTCTTTTTATATTCTTCCCCGTAAAGATATAATTTCGGAAGAAAAATATGATTTGATAGTGCTATTTAAAAAAAAAAAAAACTTTTTTTTTTTAATTCAATATCGTGGGCAAACAAGCAAACGGTTCACCTGAAGGAAAGTGATACCACCGTCTATTGACTCGACGATGCCCGTGATATCTGGAGCCCCAAAAGCACCACCTATGCGATGCCCATATAGAGGTAAAGATGTTATACCTCTCGTGCCGGTAATACTATGACTTTAGTATTAGCTTCCCATTGCCAAATTTGGCAACCTTCATTAAAGTCTTTTTATTGTATGTTATTTTATTACATTGCAGCGAAGCCAAAAAGGTTTGACCATAAGTATGTATGTGCAATTATGCATAGATCCATTACCATTCTGTGTGGTGCCAGCGGTTTTAGTGTTGACAGCCTCCCTGGCCAGCAGCGGGGCGAGGCTGATCACCACTTTACCAATGGCGTCGTTGGCTGAGTAAGTATCATGGTCCATCAACCTTAGCTGGAGAGGTTCATCTTGGAGCTCAGATTCGTCAACCTGGATATAGAGAAAATTTTAACAACCTAGACCTCGGTGGTGCAGTGGTGTAAACAGCCGATTGCTACGCTAGAGGTTCCGGATTCGAATCACGGCAGGGACGGTTCGTATCTTTGTGTTATTTGCAAGACGCATTCTTTTGCTTACTGGTCTTGGATGTTGTATCTATGTAGATACCATATCATTGTCAAGTTCCCGCGATACAAGATTATCTTAGTGCAGGACTGAGTCGATGTGTGTGTCGTGATGATGTTATTATTAATATTAAAAAAGAATAAAAACAAAGACACAATTTTATCATTTTTTCATTGTGCCTCTCAAATAAACAAAAAAATAGTAATTGAGATTAACAAAGGAGGACCGTTTATTTTTTTTTAAAAGACATTATTAAAAGAATATAGAGAGAATTATCCCCAAACAACTCTATCATTTGAAACCGCTTATAGCTGCAAATTTATTATAATTATTACTTAATTAAACCCCCATTCATCTAAAATATTTAAGTTCTATTTGAAAAACAAACTGTAATAACTTTGTCACTTTCTTAACAAACATGTAACATAAATATAAACAAATATAAGTACCTAGACAGACGGCAGACATGAAACTAAAATAATTTCAACACATGGTAAATTGAGCATCGTCCAATAAACAAACTGTGCCAGATAGAGACAACAATATTATAATTGATGTACATATGAAAGGGATAGGGTGTCAACCTTGGTGATATTGAGATGTCTTCAAATAGTTTTAAATGTTACATTGTTTTGATGAAATTCTCAAGATATTAATGCATATCTATTTAATACTAAGATATCCTAAGCATATGCAAGACAACTGATCAAATTAAGATTGTTTTTAACAAACTTTTACCTTAATATTTTGGGCCAGACAGTTTCCATTTATAAGTTGACAAATAGGCTTTCTTTGTAGGGATTTTAAGTTATTAAGTTATGGGAATTTTCAGGAATTCCTTGTCACATAAGGAATCTATAGTTAAAAGTATATAACTAAAGCAAAGACTGGATGGCTATCAAAAAAGCAATCTGTCATAGATATTTAGCTGTTTCTTTGTCTGATTAATTTGTTTTTTAACACAGGGGGAGTATTCCATTGACCACCCTCAATAATCTTTGTCAATATTGTGTCATTTTGACATTATTTTATGATGAACAAACTACTGAGTATTATTTTCAAAATTAATTAAGTAATTTCTTAGTCCAGTTGTTCCATCTCATGAAGAATGTTTGATTGAGGTTGTCAAAGTTTTGTCAGTTGTGTATATGTTTCAGTGCTCGTAACCTTGACTTTGTTCAGTAATGTGGTAACGCACACTAGAATGGTGTGCATGTTATGTTAAATGACATCCATAGCTGAACCTTCTTCATGAGATCGAATCAGGACATTGTTCTGTTAAGTATAATTGAAACAAAAAAACCTAAAACAGTTAAATAAACTGCAATATAAATATTCAAATTTATTCATAATTGCAGACTACTCCCCTCTAGTAAATTTATTTTTTATTAAGACCAATAATGTTTAGTTTTGCTTTCGTTCCTTCATAATAAATATTACTTACTCTCTTAGAAGTCAGTATACATCTGCTGGTAGTTATTTGTGAAGCTACATCTTTATTTCTAATCCTTTATCTATGTATAGCATAAATTTATACATAATAAACTCATAATTAATAGGAACCCATAGTACAAAGGGTGGCTTATTTTGATATGAATTGTCCTTAGATGTCATAACAATTGTAGCTTATACTATACTGGCGGCAAGCACTTACTTCAAACCTGTACCATTCGGTACTGTTCCAGTGAGGATTCAGTGACTTCCTGCAGACATCTGTCTTGTGAGTGACACCCCCGAACTTGATCTCAACGAAAGCATCAGTCGTATCACTCGCTCTGTCCATCACAGGAAGATTCCTTCCAGCCAACACCTTCACTTTGATCTTTCCAGGCATTTTCACTTTTTTACCTTCACTATTCTCAAGAAATACAGGTCCAAATCACTTCACAATGTTACTTAACATCATATTAGACACATTTATCACTATTTTCATACAAGATTAGCACTATTCCAAGTCATAATCAGAAATAAAAACATGAGATATTTATCTAATCAATAAGCATTGTGGCGGTTCCTTGAACAGATTTCAGATAAATATATGTATTTGGGTTGAGTATCGGTGTTTTGAGCGCTTGTTTTAATAGCGACGTTATCGTAATTTTGGACTGTTTATCGTAAAAAAAAAAGTTATTTTCACCGCATGCGTAAACACAAACTAAATTCTTTTTGGCTAGTAGTACGCGTTTCGTAACTGAAATGTTTGGTGTTTTATCGAAACCTCTTCGAAGAGACACTTTCTCGATACTAATGAGAAAGTTTATTTATAGACAACTTGCTTTTTATAAATAATTCGCGACGGGCGAAGCGACACCACAGCTGGAATATGTCAAACAAATGTCAACCTAACCTGAAAAGTCAATGTCAAAAATATTATATGCGTTTTGTTTTAATGTTATCTTTACAAATTTTACATTAAGATCGGTTATTGAACTTTATTTTGGTTTTTGTATTGCAAATAAAAAGAAACCACAAATTAAGTTTGTTTACTAGGAATGCATTTAATTATACGTAATAAATTTTATAATACATTTAATAATTGAGTAACGGGTTCTTACATCTAACTAAACTAACATTCTTCAGTGACTTCATCCATCTTCTTCTTGGCTTTTTTGAGTTCTTTCAGCAGATCTCTGACTTGTGACTTGTCCATGACAAGTTCTCTGCTCGATTGCTCTCCAGTAAACACGTCGTCAGAGTGGAATGTGACTTTCACTATATCTGAACCTTCGGGACCTGCCGTTGCCGATATGTCAGTCAGCTTGTTTACTGAAAAAAAAAAACCGTTTGGTGAAAAAGGCAATATATCGTTGATTATCTTAACGTTAAGAAAAAAAAATCGGCCAATGATAAGCTCCCTACCATTTTTGATGGAATAAGGGTCCAGGCCTAGCGCGGACTACTGACTTTTGTAAAATAAAACAAAACTCACTCATGAAGCCGCCAGTTTTGACGCTTTCGATGTAAGCGTCTCGCTGGCTGTCCACTGTTTCAGCGAATGCAGCCGCGTGAGCACGAGGCACGCCGAGCACGAGCAGGTCACGGGCCAGCGCGGGCGACGGACACGAGCACGCTAGCGACTGCCGCACCACCCAGCGTATCACCGCTGCGGCTCGGGCGGCCTCCTCGCGTGAAGCTATGTGGAATGAACGAAAACAACAAGAGTAACGATTTTGAAAATTCACACATATTATGCCACACAAGCCATTTTTTTGCCGTCGGAGCAAATCTACATAGGAATCTGTAGTTGCCGGTGACGGCAACCAGACATAGTCCCTGGTGGCAACTTTCGGTGACCCGAATATGTTAGTGGTCGGTGGCTTGTGTTCAACACAAGAAACACGTTTGCGCAGCGCTTTGTTGCACACCTATCAACTTGGAAACGTTACGTCTCGCTTTATGCCTCACTGTCAAACTAAATGATAAATTTGAGTTGCAGTATGGAATTTCATACAATGAATTATAGAGCTACCGCTGTGCTTCGGAGGCTATCGCATGAGGTTTCACATGACTCATTTATTTTGCCTACCAAATTTCACGACGATCCGATTAACGATACTCGAGATATCGTCGGACAAACATTTACACATACATACATGCAAACTTTTTGCTTCAGAAGCCTCTGAGAACTTAACTCGCTTCGATCGCTCGTTCAACAAACTGATGAGCAACAGATTCATTGTTAAGATTTTAATTTAATTCAAAAGTTAATAAACAATATTCCCCACTATTGTTTAAGTCTCTTTAAAATTACGATGTGTTGAGCTTCTTCATGAAACCTTTTAGCCCTTTTTGTACGCTACACCTTGAGTGTACAAAGGCTCAATTCTATCAATCAAATCTTAAAATAAGATGAGTGACGTGAAAATCTTTTACAAACTTAACATTTTCCAAAGAAGTTTTCGTAATATGTTATTTCATAAAACTCATTAATTATTCAAGACTAAAAGAAATAACATTACGTAGATACTTAACACAAAATAAATTATACTGATATTTTTAATGAAGTGTTATATTGTAGAAATAAGTATCTAATTTTTGATATTTTGAATGAGCGTGCGAAGCGAGTTAAGTTCTCAAAGTCTAATGGACCAATTCGGCGTGTGTATGTTTGTATGTATAAATGTTCGTCCGACGATAACTCAAGTATCGTTGATCGGATCTTCGTGAAATTTGGTAGGCGGCCTAATGAGGTAAAACGAAATCTTAAGTACAAACATGAGGCTAATCGGTCAAGGGGTTCCTGAGATATTCAAAATTAAAAGTTCGTAACGAACGGCTAGTTTACAATGTTTTATGAATTACAATGTTTACACACAATTTATTTATGACTCCCAGATTTTAAGCGTTTTGTTAATGTTTAGCCCTAAGAAAGATAACAAATTATTTTTATAACATTACCATTACAAATAAATAAATACAAACAATTACATATTACATATTAAAAACCACTAAAACTTATGTGAACTCCCACGCAGTGACGGTACTGTCATACAAGCCCAAAAGCCCGGCTCGATAGGGCACTATCGATAGGTAAGTTCGCGCTCTCGTTCATTCATTACATTTCAAATCAAATAACAATATGCCTTGCATAGCATGGTTCAAAATTCGCGCTAATTCGAACGCGTAAGTATGAAGTGTAGATTTAAGAGTAATGAGGCAACAAGACATTTATCGAAATGAATTATAAAAACTGTAATAACGTATCTCTCGGCTTGCCCTATTCTAAAACTAGCACGCCACTGCTCCCACGCCCTGATTCGGATCTCAGAACCATAGTTTTGTATAAATAGTTATAGTATATTTCGTTCAATATTTTTGTTTTTAAAACTTACATAGATTTGTGTCTTTCAGTATGTCCATGATACCATCATCCTGAAAAAAAAATATCTTTAATAAACTTAACTTTTTTGATTGACATTGGCAAAAAACTCAAAGTTGTTGCCATAAGAAAAGTTTTTTTTTTTTTACTTTTTCACGTCTTCAACTGTATTAAAAAAACCTGTTAACTAACTGTGAAGATTGTATCTAAATAGGTTAAACTGTTTTTTAAAGCCTAGAAAAACAATCAGACAGATTTTAGTTTTATGGCATGCATCGAGTGTAAGTAAGTGTATGTCACTCAAAAGTTTAGGTTAATATTTTGTAAATTAATGTTAATGTTAAACATTTGCCATCTTATAATATATTTGACATTTTAACCCAATTTTTTTGACAAATCTAAAAATTATATTGTTTAGCTTAATTCATTGTAAACAATATTTTTTTATAATGATAATGCAAAATCAAAATAACTTTATTCCATGAACTTAAAAGAATGTACTAAGAATCGTCAAATGAATTTAATTTTTTCTTAAAAATGACTCGACCACCGGTTCGGAAAATTTATGTCGGGGAAGATACCGGCAAGAAACCAAATAACAATACTCGTATTTGTATGCCCAAAGGACAGAATTTTCAGAAATAAAATTGTTAAACAACCTACTTCAACCAAAAATCTCAAAACTAAATGATTTTGGTTTGATTTAATAAGTGATGTAGTCTAAAAGATCGTATCTTTCAATTTGACTACTTTAATAATTTCTCTTCTCGCAATTTTCGTTTCTCTAACTATGACTCTGTCTTTGGTTTAGCCAATCCAATAACTAAACACACATTATCACTAACGAGGCAAATCACTAAACATCACAGTGTCTAGAAGGTTCTGAAGGAAATGTTATTTGTTTCTCTTTGATATTAGAGACTATTGTCCTTTAGGCAAAAACTCACACATTATTCGATTAGGTAATATTCTGCCGTAAGGAATACCTATCTTTATATAAAATGTATATAGGTACACTTAATCTATTCTTACTTCACTACATAGTATAAAACAAAATCGCTTCCCGTTGTCTGTCCCCATGTATGCTTAGATCTTTAAAACTCAAATTGATCATCAACTAATCATAATTAATTATTCTTTTTTTTTCTAAACTTAAATTGAATATAATATGCATTATATTTATATTTTGTAATGATATATTAATATATATTTTTAATATTATACCGTCCTTTTGTAAATTATTTAAAACATTAAAAAAAGTGAATTCAATAAATATTATTATTATTACACATACATTATTTGTAATGCTAGTAATATTATAAACGCGAAATTTTGTAAGGATGTATGGATGAATGGATGTTTGTTACTCTTCCACGCAAAAACAACTGAATGGGTTTTAATGAAACTTTGCAATAATATAGCTTATATAACAGAATAACACATAGGCTGTAATTTATAGACATATTGTGCGGATGGGCCGAAATATAACGATGAATGTCAAGTAATTAAAAATCCTATTAGAACCATTTTTGACTTCGACGCGGACGAAGTCGCGGGCAAAAGGTAGCAGGCAAGGCCTTATATATAGTATACTACCTTTTAGTAGGTTTTTACTAGGCCAAAGTTTCTAAAATAAAGACTCACTTTATTAAGAACGTCCAGCCTAAACTCTAGGATTCAGAAATCTGAAATTTGTATTGAAAAGGCATTGTTTTAAGATGTAGACGAGAAATAAGGTACAATTTTTCGAAATTCGACCCTTAAGGGGGTGAACATTTTTCACCCCCTAAAGAGGTACCGTACCTAACCGGTTCATATTATTTGCAGAACTCAAATAATCGTAAAATAAATGTCTACATACTTGTAAATATCTATATTTCTCTCACGTAGAAATATTTCTATATTTCTGAATACAAAGTAATTCGACACCTAACGATAAAAGTAAAGAAAACTTACAAACAGACCGTAAAACGTATCCGAACTAAAATTTTCTATAACACATGAAAAACTATCTATCTCCTATACATAAAAAATGAATCGCAAAATGTGTTGGTAAGCGCATAACTCAACAACGCCTGGACCGATTTGGCCAATTCTTTTTTTTAAATATTCGTTGAAGTTCAAGGATGGTTTTCACGGCGACAAAAATTCGAATAATTGCCGGAAAAAACTATAAAAAACAGCCCTTTTCGCTTTTCTAACTAAAACGAAATACGTAGTAACAAAAAACTTCCACATTACAAATCTATATGACAGGACGAAGTCTGTCGGGTCCGCTAGTTCTAAGTAATAAATATTACATTACAATGTTGAGAATTCCAATGTTAGCATTTCAAAAACTATGTTCGCTTACTTTATGAAATTAAATGCGGATATTTTATAAAAAATGGAGATCTTAAGAGGTGAATTTTGGTTTTAGCTGAGGCTCCAGTATTATGCGACCGCGCGACCGAGCGGTTTGACCGCAGATTACAGCGACCGCGTCGCTTTTCGATTTATTCGAAGCGCCCCCGCTCTCTACACGAGCTTCTAGTATTTGAGGTGTAAAATTGAAGTTCATACTATTTTAGAAAATATAGCCATTTTTGTAATTAAAACGAAAAAGTTAAGGATTTTCCCCTCAAATCAGCAGTAAAATTTTGGTTTGATTGATGTGATTAGAATTCCGATTTTTTATACAACGTCATGGGCAAACAAGCAAACGGTTCACCTAATGGATACTGATACCACCGCCTATTGACACGACGATGCCCCTGATATCGGCGAACGAAAACTGCCTTTGCGTTGCCCATATAGACAAAAAAAAAAGGCATGGAATGAATGGTAAAAATGTTACAGGTAATTTTGCTATTTAAAACAGCTTTACGTTAAGATCTCGCGATGCGATTTTAAGCCGGAGTCGGCGACACTTTCGCATACAAAGCTGTATTCTACGGAAGCAGTTCAGCCGCTGCGGTTTAAAACCGCATCGTGAGTTTGAAGCCTAAATGAGAAGAATTGAATATTTCGACATGTATTGTAATAATAAGTAATATAGAGTTAAATTATAACTCATAAGTACACAAACCGGTTGTTCCTCTACGACCTGATGAAGAAGTGTCTTGAAGAGCGCCGCTGGTAAACTGCTGATGGCATGGAGACCAGCCAATGCCCACAAAGGGCAGTCACCGTCCGAGCAAAACTTGAACTTCTACCATGGAAATAAGGTATAATTTTAAGAGACAATCTTTTTATATTATAAAACCACATGTGCGAGTCAGACCTGCACGTTAAGGGTTCTGTGCCATTATACTATGCACTTTTTAGGTACTTTCAATTACCCAGCAAAAGGTGTTTCTTCAATCATGTTTCCTTTGATTTTTAATTTACATATATTCTAAGTATGTGTTTGTAGAGTGACCACAGAAATAGACATTCTCAGAGAATTTCAAGAGTCTAGCTATTATGGTTCATGAGATACAGCCCGCTGACAGACGGACGGACATACAGACGGAGCGGAGGCTTAGACACAGTGTTCCGCCGTTTTTCACCCTTTGGGTCCGGAGGCCATAAAATGGGCATGCATTTACGAGGCAAGCATTTGGTGTTTTAAAACAGCAGGCTCTGACTGATAGTCGATGCAAAGTCAAAATGACTATGTTTAGAAAGCTGAAATTTCCTAATGGTATGTTAAATCTGAAAAAGCTTGCAACAACAGAGTTATTACTTCCATGTTGCCATTGCCGTCCTCTTTTGTGTCGTTTTGACTGATAACTATTTGGCCACAAGCTCACCTGATGGAATGTGGCGTCATGGCCCAAAGAATATGGTTGCCAAGAGAATAACTATATCCTCTTGACCTTGACAGGAAGTCCCCTGAGTTGTATTTTTTTTTAAATAATTATTGAAACATAATAGATATTAATTTATAATTCTAAAATATATTTTTTTACTTATTTAAGAAAACAGTCAAATTAAAATAACAATACATGCTTGACTCACCATATCCGAATACAAGGGAGATCTGAAACAACAAACAGATTTGCATACAAATGTTTCAGCGAGGCAGTAACATACGAACACACAACGATATTCACATGTCATAGAGTTTTAATTGTTCGCGACAAATGTTGCATGGGCGGAATTTATTCTAATAACCTACTGTCGTACCTAAATATTACATACGTCCGAAATTATGGTTAAATAAACCATATCAATTTATTGTTGTACAGTAATACCTAAACTTATGCTACCCCAACTTACGCGGTTTAGGAGTTACGCGGTTTCTATGTTTGGTCGATTCGTCTCAATCTTAAGCCCAAATTTCAAAACAAAACCATTCATAAAACATAGTTAAATTTTAAAATATTTCATATTTTCACTATAACTTCAATTAAATTCGAAAGTATTTAGGATATGCAAACTTACGTGGTTCGTGGTATCGCGTAAGTTCGGAGCTGTCGGAGTATTAAGGTATAAATCACATATATACATCCCACTACGATTACACATATAACAACAAATTGACTGTTTTTGTGTCACAAATATAATAAAGTAAATAGTTAAAAGTTTAAAGTCACCAAGTTACTCTAAGATATACATTCTAGGACCTACATTTAATAACAAAGATTAGCGATTATTGAAGAATGCCCCTTTGAAACGGGTAGTTCGTAAATCCAGGGCACAATAGGGAAGATTCTTCATTAAATATATCGTGAAAACATCAATATCCTCATTTTACCCTCATTGCAGTCTTGTAACTGGAGTTTATTTATGAACTTCTTAGAATTGCCTGGTCATCTTAGTAGCTAAAGGACAAAGATTCATGTATCGAAAGAGAAAATTGTCTAGAAAATGACTACTCGATTAACCCTAGGTCTCAAAATCAAAATAACTTAATTTCGTTAATTTTTTTAAACAAGTATTTAGAACCGTCAAATGAATTAATTTTTTTGTTAAAAATGTCTCGAGCTTCGTTTCAGATATTTTTAGTTTGGGAAGATACCAGCTTGATTCTGTTTGTTGGAGGATTGCGGTTTTTCAGCATTTTACTTTCCACAGTGCATTTTAAAGCCTTGTCTTACTGTCAATTTTTAAAACAAAACTCTATCATTTTTTGTGCGGGTAAACTTACTATGGTGTCAACTAACAACTGAATGACCATCTGACATTTTATTTGACTACCCGGGTGTATAAATATGTTGACATTGATGAAATCTGTAATAATGTATAATTGTAATCATATAATTGTTGCATGCCTTACAGGCGAAATATTGTTGATAGTATATTTTTTCAATCGAACATCTAATGTACACATATTTACAAATAAAGTATTAATTGAATTGAATTGAACTCCAGTTGAAATTCATTAAGACATAACTTAGATTCGATCGGGAGACAGACGTTATGAAAAGTTGAATCACACACTAACCATGAGAAGGCAAATAAAACATTTTTCCATGTTTCATTCAACAACTACCTATCCGTTGTTTTGATTCAATCAATTTGGGATCACTCGATGAATTCGTTATATTAGAGTCAGGTGACCAAGAAAAAACTGTTCCCATTGTATTTTCGTTTTTTTTTACCACTAAGGTTGTTTGCCACCTCAGTGGTATAAAAATACGAAGCTATGGCCCGCCGGAAGGTAAGCAGTCACCATAGCCTATGTAAGTTTGCAATACCAGGAACCACGGACGCTTTGCTGATTTAATCAATCGACCAACTAGGAAACAAAATGGGTGGTTTTATTGTTTATTCATATTCAATATTCCTTATTCTCATTTTCCTTTATCTCAAATTATATTGTATATAGAATGTTAGAAAGAAGTTGTTTTTTTTTTAAAGACCTTTCTGCTTAAACTTTTATGATTTCGGTTTAACCATAGTCAATCAAAGGTACAATTTTGGATAAAGTTCAACTTATGCTGGACCTTCGTTTTCTAGACACCGAGTCCAGAGTAATTTGACCTAATGAATTGGATGAATTTTCTCGCACGTGAAACTGCCAAAGGTTAAGTAAGGTGATAGCATAAGGGCCCGTGGAAACAGACCTAAAAGGTTTGAGATTAGGTAACTCAGTATTCCTTAGTAAAATAACCATTCTGCTTCTTATTAAGCTTAACATGTACGGCAAATAATGTACCTGCTTATAATTTAAGAGGAACGTTTACATATATAAATAAAAACTACACATACAAGGCTATGTCAGTCAGGGGGCAATGTAAGCAATTCAAAAATTGGTTTTAACGTTTTGTTTTTTCATTCAGATGACAATAACACGGGTAACTTAGGCAGATATTATTTTGCCTTTGATTTTTGAATACTCCTTTTTATTCCATTAAGGTTGCATTACATGGCCCGTGATGGAAAGCAGTCATTGTATCTTTAGGCCACGTTTGCAATTCCAGTTGCACGTACGCGTTGAAGACTTTTCGACATCTGATGAAAAGAGTAACAGCAACTTCTGAGATTAGCCCAAACATATAATCATGCTGACGTGTCCTCTAACTATTGACTTAAGTTACGCAACTCTCCACTGTCCCGCCATTGCAACTCCTGTTCACCAGGATCAACAGTGGCGTTCTTTGATCTACGAATCGACGAATAAGGCTATGCTATGAAGCACAGGCTTCGTGCCCGGCAACCCTACAGGCAATCTTGGGACCCGTAACAAATTTATTCAAAAGTGATTTTTTCAACAATTAAAACTTAATCAAATTTTACTTATTTCACCTCTAACCAGCGTTTCTGCAGGGGACATTCAAACCATACGCTGTTCTTTTGAAAAATCTCAATTTGTGGTATTAATCACAAAAAATACTAGTTTGGGTATGTAGTTTTCTTCATTTCTAAGTATTCTTCGTAAAACAGCATTAGCTATGTACGCTATGTCCGGCTATTAAACTCTATTGTTCATTTTTCACTGTATTTTCTGAACAGAGACTTGTTGAAAAACAAACACCGCATTCGTAGTGATGTCAGCAGGAGAATCGGCGTGGTATTTCTCGAGGTAAAACTACTTTTTAATATTGGTCTCGGCTTCTCTTTTTAGAGTTCCGTACCCCAAGGGTAAAATACGGGACCCTATTACTAAGCCTACTACAGATGTGGTAGCTAATAATAATAATAACCACATCACGACACACACATTGACTCAGCCCTGCACTAAGTATCGGAAGAACTTGTGTCGCAAGTGCTAAGCAACGATATGGTATATACTAAATAAATAAGAATACAAACCCAGAATACAAACCCGGAACCTCTAGCGTAGCAGTCGGTTGTTTACACCACTGCGCCACCGAGGTCGTCAAAAAAATAAAAAACTCAGTTTGTGTGGAATGTAGGTGAGAGCAAAAGGTTGGGTTTAAAATTATGAAGATGACCACAGTTTTTATCTATAAAACTAATTACCACAAATTAGTCAACAAACGACTTGAGGACTTGTAGCTCAGTTTGTTACGTGCCTTGGTTAACCGACCGACCCGATCCGACAGGACCAGCGTTAGAGTTTCGGGTTGCAGTATTGTAGCTGCCATGTTCCTCATTGTGCCCGGATAGTATTGACAGATTCGCAACCCGTCACACTTGGACTAAACATAAATGCGAAATGCAGTGTGTAACGCCTCTGCCAATCCCTCTCGTTGGAATGCGTTGTGAGTTTATGATTCTATTACTAAACCTCCGCTGTCCGTCCTTCAAAAAAATTTCACAGAATGTCTATTTCCATTGACTCTACAACAACAAATACTAAAAAGCTATAGACGTTAAAAGTCAAAGGGGCTCCAGAAAAGAAACGTGATTTTTTCGACACTTTTTCGCTCTTCTACGAAAAAAAAATAATTAAAATTACATATTGTTTAACCTCGTACGAAGTTGCAGAACCCTTCTTGTGAGAGTCCGACCCTCACTTTGCATCAGAATTTTTTATTTGCATCAGCATCGAAAAAAGGCTGTCGTAACACCTAAACTACCTCAATTTTACTCGTTAACAAAATTTTATTTAAAAAATTCTGTCGAGCCGCCCAAATGAATTACAATAGTATTCAAAAAAATATGGTGAACTATTAAGGTGGTGAAAAAGCATACGGCCTGCCTGATGGTAAGCAGTCACCGTTATATCGGACCTCGTATCGTTATTTGTTTGAGATAAAAATCATTTCAATTAGACAATTTATATACCTATGTAATTACTATACACATTTATTACTGTACTCGTTATTAAGACATTTTTCTTGAACTAAAATAAAGGTCTAGTTAATACATACATTATCCTCAACTAGCTTTAAACCGTGACTTCGCTTGCTTGACCTTGAATGGTATATTTTTGGAGCAAAAAGTATACATGTGTTAATACAAAAATACGCCTAACAGTATGACTTAAGTCACAGTTTGCTCCGCGATTTACCTGAGACTGAGTAACAAGTCCAAACATTGGGACAAACTTTTTATTTTTAGTACCTGTAGGTCAACTTGCGGTCCATGGGCCGCATGCTGTACCCTTGACATTAGCCAAATTTAGTTACAAATTTAATAATAATTATTTTTATTTGCCAAAATGCAGGTTACAATGTTGTTGTTGTTTAGTGTAAGCCTTTAAAAATTTCGAGAAAGGAGTAAATGTGTTAATAAAACTTCTTTCCCTACGAGTTTTGTGACCATTACCAAACAATATTATACACTTTGATTGCGGCCCGTTGACAATAAAGGTTGAATTCCACTGATGTAGAATATTAACAGTACCAGTAGACTATGAATAAAAGAACACATAAATATCAAAAGAATTAAAACATCTCTTTGTAATAATATGTTTGACGTCTTGTATTTTTTCCATTAAAATCACGACATAATATAAAACTAAGTCGCTTCCCGCTGTCTGTCTCTATATATGTTGAGATCTTTGAAACTACGCAACAGTTTTTATGCGGTTTATTTCAATAGTGTGATTCAAGAGGAAAGTTTATATGTGTGTAATATATGCGTAACATCCGTGCGAAGCCGGGGCTGGTCGCTAGAAAAAACTTTTTTTAAATCATTATTTGGATTAAGTAACTCATATTACTTGTTAAAAACCAAACTTCTTCTTTGGTATAATCTACATGAAATTGTTTGTCCTTACTTATTTATCATATTGAAAACCACTGAGCCTAGACAGCTGATATTTTACAAGTAAATAGTCAGATATAAAGGGTTTTGAAAATTCAACCTCGAAGCGGGAAAATAGGTGATAACCGTTTTCAAGGAGGTTGCTCAAGGGAAGCCAAGCTCTGGACTAAATTAGACTTAGTAATCAATCCTCTAAAGCTATTTAACATACGAATAAGGCAGACAGGTGGATATTTTATAGGTGGAGAAAAATACCTTCATAATGAGTACAGTAATAAATGTGTACAGTAATTACATAGGTATATAAATTATCTAATTAAAATGATATCTCAAACAAATAACGATACGAGGATAAGGGAAAAATACGTAATTAAAATTTGTATTGAAATTAGAGAAGCTAAGGTAGGTCACATATCGGGGCCACTTTGTCCCACCACTGCAACCTGTTCACCGGGATCAACAGTGGCGCCCTTTGATCGAGTGATCAACGAATGATGCAGCTGTGCAATGAAGCACAGACTATGCCCGGACACCCTACCGGCTGCCTTGGGACCCGCAACGAACTTAATCAAAAGAAATAGGAGGTAGTGAGAAACTGATTCCAGGTTTCCCTCCTAGCAAATTGGAGACAGCAATTATAAATAGTTAACATGTAAAAAATAAACACCATACGTTGCAATAAACAAGGTCCGGTCCTGATATTTTTGTAATAAATAGCCTTATTATAAAACGCGAAACGAAGGCAACGTAACAAACAAGCTCAGTATTGTAACGTCCTCGGTTTATTCGCCCTATGATACGGTGCAAGTGGCCCATAGCTATTGAATAGTTGACAGCTGGTAGCGTCGGAAAAAAAAGCTGAATATATCGAGATTTTTACTCAATTTCGAGTTGGTAAGAAAGGTAAATAGAAGCAAAACATCATAGATATTTATAAATCTTTGTGATTTATAACTTTATAAATCTTCTGGCGCTTTTATAACCACCGCCACAAAAACCATTCATAAAACGTATGAAAAGAAAAATAGTATAAAATGGTTGAAGTTCAATCGAAATCAGTCTAGCAGTTTTAATAGACTGCGATTATCATCCATTTGTATACACTTTTGTATAAAATCGTAGGCAACATCTCGGATCGACTCCGAACTACGAATGATTACTACGACGTTTTATATACTACGGTTTTGGCGGCGTAGCATTTTATAGGAAAACTCAAATTTCTTTCAAGATTCAACTTCTTGGGCAAAAAAGCAGACGGTTCATCTGATGGAGAATAATACCACCTATTGATGATGCCATTTATGTCTTCGATCGCTAAGAGCACCGCCAACGTTATAAAAATCAATTCAATTCCCTTATTTTTTTTGTCGACTGTACTTTTCACCAAACACTGCCAACTATATAAGAATGGACGATTCGATGGAAACGGCATAACATCCTCGATTCTCGACTGACGAGCACATAATAAACAACGAACTTTCCTTAAAAAGTTATTCCAGTCTCTGGTCAAACAAACTGATTTAACTCATACACGTTTTTTCAAAGTTACCAGTGATTTATTTTCTTCAAAACTTCTCCTGTGAGATGCTGTGAAAAGATCCGAAAAGGTGAGTCATTTTTTTCAAGTCAAAGTGATATTTTAAATTTTAAAAAATCTCAGTATATGAATGCTTATCTACGGGAAAGAATCTTGGAAAACATGCGTAGTTGTTTTTTTTCAAAATTTTCATAGCCGCGAAATATAATAAAAAATCTAATATTTAAAAAGATTGAAAACGATTTGTTTTAAAAATTAAAGATCTTACAAATGGTTAAATATAGGCATTTATTTATATATTAGAATTATTTGTGTTATTTTTTACAAGGGATAATTTAAATAATAATTATTAACAATGTTCAAACATGTCGACATACAGTGGTGGACAAAAAAATTTAATACACTTTCTATGGACATGCGTAAAATTTTAATGTTAGGCCTGTTAATTTTTTCCTACCATTCTAAGAATATTTTTTTCGTATAATTGGAATCTCTTTGTTTATTCAATTAATTAAAAACATGAACTAGATCTGAAGTATAGGTAAAACCTGGTTTCATGTAATTAATTTAAGTTAATGGTTTTAGAGTATTCATTAATAACAATTGTTGTGGATTTAATAGTTATTTTCATTATATTTTTTCTATAAAATATTTCGCACAGTTCGATAGTGTCTTAAATTTTCTATCCATCACTTCACTTACATATTCATACATATAGACGTGTTTGAAGCCTGCGATCCATACCAGATCAAAAGGATGGCCCTATTCAAAATACCCTTTGGCCCAATACTGCATGTACACAGAACAATAGGGGAAACATTCTTCACACAATAAAAAAGCGTGGTTGGTTGAAAGCCGACATGAATAAAAATATATAAAGGTTCCGGAGTGGTTATACATTAAAAAATACAATCCATTAATAATATTTTTGACAATTCACTGTCTTAGTCTTAAACGAAACTGAACTTTTGGTAGTGGCATTAAAATAGTATGATTGACCAATTTCTATAATAAAATTTGCAGGTCTAAAGAGAAAGGCAAAACATGAGCACTATGTATTTATATTAAAGAACTGTATATACCATGTTTTTGAGCAAATAAATGATTGATTGAAGGCCGTTCTATGGGTAATAAAGAACAATGAACAAGCGTACATGATAAAAGATGTGTAAAACATTTTATTCAAAGCGTCACACGGTCAGGAATGACGGAGGAAGACAAAAAGAGAAATCACACAGAGGTTTTAAACTAATAAGCTACGGAATCCTAAAAACTCTTTCAAAATCCATATCGAATTCAAACTTCTGTGAATTGCGTTATTTCATAAAAAAGCCAAGCACAAACAGATAAAACACCTTTTGTTTTGTGACTTGCTTTATATTTATTTTAAGCTATGCATTATTTTAATACCTATTATTAAAGTATCTTCTTCACTACTTCATTTACACACACACATTCACGCCTTCGTCGCAAAAGGGTAGGCAGAGACAATGGTTCGACATACGCGACGATTCCTACTCAATTTTTCTTTTTTTGCATCTAGCGGCTAAGATACTTATGAGTTCAAAAGTCAAGAAAAGAGTACAACCTACAAAAACGTCCAAGCTATTTGTTAAGACGAAAATGTATAAAATACGGCAGCAACAATTTTTTTCATAATTGTTGGATTTCCCAATTTTTTCCCCCTTTGTTAGTAAAATTCTATACCTTTTTGTAGTGTCCTTCTAAAGGGAGTTGCGTAATTTCATTTATTTTATAGTGTGGGCGTTGTACTTGTTTATTTGGTTGTGTTTTACGTTTCCATATTTGGAAACTAAGAAATACTTATATTTTGTATGGGTTTGGCTATGACCCGAGTTCTTTTAAAGTAACAATGATACAAGCAAGTTCTTTACTTATTTTACTGTTTTATTCGTAGGAATCAACATAAAGTACTTAGTAATTTTAATTTCTATGTAGATGTGTTAATGTTTTAGCGAACAAATAAAAATATTTTTAAATAATTTTTTATCTTCAGAATCATGTCCTACTACTGGCTCCTATTGACTTTTTGGTTTGGGACGGCGAGTCTTCAACACATCAGCACACCGGTTACAAACCAGGAATTCTCACCTCCAGACCTGGTTCAGTCACCATACCACAACTACTACAACCTCCCGCCAATTTTCGATGACTTCGAGGCATACCAACGGGAAAGAGAGCAAGCTACCGGTGGGACGCAACTAGATTTTGGCAGCGATACATACATGCCCAGGCTAAGGAGGACCATAGACGAGAGTAAGAACAACGAGCAATGGATGCCTGATCTAATAGACACTGACAAAACAACATATCTCCAGAACGACAAATACGGTGACGTGAATCCATTTCTAGTTCAGTCTTATGCCGGGGCTTTAGATAACGGCACGGAGCTGGTGGAAATTGATAAGAGAAACTTTAGCCCGTGGGGAGGTAAGAGGTCCGAGATGCCAGGCTTCGAAAACATGTGGTCTTGGAAACGGGCAATAACTGCTCGAGAGCCGAGCATGCCGAAAAGAGTTCGCTTCAGCCCATGGGGCGGGAAAAGAAGCGGGCAAATGATAGTGAAGCCCGGCGTCGAAAGTTCCAGATTGTTTCTTGCGTCGTTACCAGAGTTAATCAGGATAGTGTCGAGTTACTACCCGAAAGACAATGACTACAATTTGGGAGGTTACCAATTCGTCCCGTCAACCGCGAATGGCCATCCTGTGAACATCTTGACGCTAAGCGCGAAAACTAAAGACGGTACGCTGAAAGAATCCGGACCTCTGAAGCGATTCTTGGAGTCACTCCCGCAGATATTCAAGACCGGGCATCCGTATCAGGCGGTGAACTTGAAGAAGGACGGCAAACGGAAAGTTAAGTTTAGCGCGTGGGGCGGGAAGCGATCTCCCCCGATAATTGGACCTATTTGGACACCCGCTACTGAAAATGTAAAGGACCCAACCCTGAATGAACTGCTATTCTACAGGAATACTAAACCAACGACGAGCCCACAGTAAAATGATAAACATAGGAAAAAATACTGACAGTATCTCATCTAAAATGGACAGCAACAGAATTTACAGATTCTTCAAATAGTTTTTTTGAAAAACAAATAACAATTTTTGGGTACGAACTACACTATTAGTTATAGCCATTTGCAGATAAATGCTTTTAATTTGCTTGTAACTGTTAATTTGTAATTAATATTGACTGCATTATTTGTGCCATATTTATTTTAACAGCTTAGTATTCAAAGTTCTTCAGCAAAATGGCTGGGTTTGCTGCAAGAACACAAACTATACAAGAATCCATAGGCAACGGTGACTGCTTACCATCAGGTGGGCCGTATGCTTGTTGGCAACCTTAGTGGTATAAAGTGTCATAGCCAAAATACTGCTTCTGCCCTTGGCTATTACAAATTTACTCAAAAAAATTATGTACTGACAATGAATTTAGGTAACTCCTTAAGTTGTTAAAATTTATAGAGTTTAAACTATACTATTGTAGCTTATACTTATATTTATAAATATTAAAATTTGAATTGGTTTTGGGTTTTATTTTAACTAAAAAAATTACAATTAAAATTAATTAAAATCATCAGAAACAACCTCATTTATTTCAATAATTGGACAATTTAATACTATGGTAATATATCAAACATGGTTGTTGGAGACTTATTAAAAGGTATTAAACTTTAACAATCAGACTTTGAGACTTTAATCACACAATATTTTTTCACAACATTTCCATATATATATATTGATGATGCCAAATGTAAACAATGTTTTAAAAAGGATGAGATTAAATTATTTTACCTTTAGTATTTAAAGTTATACTGTTGAGACTAAATCAGTTCAAAATAGCAAATTGGCTCCGAGGTCAAGTTTACTTAGTATCTTAAAATACCTAGGAATTTCTTTTAATTTATACAGTTCTTAGAATGAGATGATATCCGGAATCAGTTTCCACTGGTTTGCTGAGCTGCCCAACTTTCAACTTGAATGCTTCCTCTTCAAATGGAGCCTGCATCTGTCCACGACCAAATGATCCAAGATCTCCTCCTCTTTTAGCCGAAGAACAATCTGAATATTTAGTTGCAATATCCGTAAAGTTTGATGTCTTTGACACTATTTGCTTACGGTATCCTTTTAATGTGTCTAGAGCTTCTTCCTTGGATCTGGTGATCTTGTCTTCCCTCCAAGATGATGGGCGACGGCTGTCTATGTGTTTCACTAGGATGTGGCTACAACGGACTTCTCCAGGGTCTGCCGGTGCTTCTGGACGCTCCCACTGTGACTTCTTGGTATAAGTGTTGAGGAAGTAAGACATGCCAGTAGATCTGCTGGTGCGCATCTCCCAACCTTCTGGAAGTGGAGTCTCCTCTTTATCCTTCGACATTCTGGAATGTTCGTGCAAATAATTCACAAATCACGGATAGCACAAAGTTGACACGAAAGGACGTATCACGTCGTTCACTCATTTTCGTAAAAAAAAAAGAGGGAAAAGAGTAATGCCGCAGTTTCTAAGGTTATGTTTAGTGGTTTTTAATACCAATTAGTGAATAACTGATTTTGGATGTATTAAGTATCAATCTTTATCCAAACTTTTACGATAATTTATCTATTTCATTAGATGAACTTGTTTTTTTCAGCATGTATAATGAATGTTATTACAATAACGAATAAAATTTTTAAAATTAACACTAACCTGGTTTTCAAAGCTTATTCCAAATTACAACGTATCCCCTCAAAGTTTTTCACGTGGACTAGTAACAATTTTACTTTATTGTAGATTTTGTATCATAAATTCTGTTTAATTACTTGGCGTCTCAAAATTCTAGTTTCCTTTTTGACTTTGACACAACGTTGACAGTTACACAACTCGCTCACAAAACTTATAAATAAATTGCAGAAAAAATTGTCGAAACGTGTGCAATAGAATAGTGAAAAGGATATTGTCTAACTTTAAGTTTATTAATTTGTTCAATTAAGACATACAAATGTATTTCACAAAATGCGGTTGTTTATTTTTTGGAAGTGACATCTAGTTATTATTTTGTGAACTATTTGCGGTCTCCCTTTAAATCGTTAAATCTTGAAAACGCTTTGAAGTTATTTAATTTCATTCATAATGCCTAGGAAGAATTATTCTAATTTAGTCTACGAAACTACCTATATATTTCTTTAATAAGTGACATTAGTGACATCTAGTATCAAATGTATCTTTAAATCATTTATCATACCGAAAGATGTCACTACAAGGTGTTGTGATATCTATAGCCTACTATGGACGTTTGAAAACCGGGAATCAAGCACGCGTTACCGACCTTCCACAAACCTTTCATAAAGAACTTAATGTTGAGGTCTCTATGAAAAAGTATATCAGCCATTATTGGATATTGATTAAGTGTAGTTTGTCCACGATATACAGAACGGACAGAAGTCTAATCTATTCTATAATTGCTACTTGCACTCTAATATTTGCTCTAGCTAGGGTAATCAGTATACTTGTGTACATAACATAGATAGGTACGCGAGACACTCTACGAGATTTGAGTCTATTGTGGACGAGGCGCATTTCGATAACTTAAGCAACAGCATTGTAAATACCTACTTCTATAAATTATTCTTATTCTCATAATGTAACCAGTGCTACCTTAAGCAACGCCGTGGCCTCTGGGCACCAGCTCCATATCGAAAACCCCTCGCCAGCTTTTTTTCTTTAGTTCTACATGTTAAAGATAATAGTCATCGCGAGCACTTTTTACGCTCGTCCTTTGGAAACAGTAGACTTTTTTTGATCCAATTTGTAGGGGCCTAAGTTTGTTCCTCGTGTGCCTTAAATATACCTAGCTAGTGTTGTCACTACAGATACCAATTACTTGAACAAAGGGATCTGTGATGCAATCATCAGTGGATGATCTGAAGGCCTATCATCATTAACATCTTAGCTAAACAACTATTTACCTACTAAAATTGCTGTTAAATCTATTCAATTACCGATAGGCAGAATACACTTAAGTAGGTAGATGTATGTCCATAAACTAAAGATTAATAGGTTTTCATATACCTACAGTCAAAACCTGTTATAAAGATATCGGTTACAACGACACAGTAGTTGTGGCTTGGTCCCGGCCGGCCGGATGCCATATAAACCTTAAGAAAACATACTGCCTATAACGACTATCGGATATAGCGTCCATGTTTATACGGTTCCTTGAATGTCGATGTAAAACTATTTTGTGACGATTTAAAATGGTTATTTCTTTTTAAATAAATTGTTTGATTTTGGCTTCGAAATAATCTTCAAAATTATTTATCGGATACCGACTTACAAAAATTTAAAATAAATCCTCACGGAAGATGTATTTTTTGGAGTTTATTTCGGCCATCCATCATCCATCCATCCGGCCATCAAAATCCAGAGTAAGTATTAGTTTCGATAATTAGGTATTTCCCTAGTACAGTAAAAAAGTGTTTAATTAAGCTACAATCTTAAATGTAAAAAAATAATATTAATATTAAGTAACTCTCAATTTGAAAGGTAAAGGTGTACCTAATAGCCCTAGAGCTGGCAATATGAAAGTGAACTGACCGAACATAATCAAGATTTTAGCTCAAAAGTGTCCTTTAACCGTTAAGGTCATATACGCAACTAACATAATGGCAGAAGACAAAGTTGCTGCAATAAGCAAGGGAGGGTTAATCGTGTGTAGCTTTGTATACATTTGTATGAAAAGTAATATATATAAGCTAATAAATAATTCAAACATTGTAAAATTAAAATAACATGAGAATTAAGCTGTAATGAGTGCTGTTTACCTTTCCACACGAGTAAAAAAATAAACAGAAGAACTTGATCGGTACACACTTCATCAAAATTGAAAGGAAAAGGCAAAGAGTACTCGCCTATACAACCAATGTCTTGACTTGTGGCATTTTGCCAGTTACTTAGATGAAATCACAGAAAATTGATGAGATAAAATCGTGACTGTGTCCGATCAGCTAACTTTCATGTAGCCGGCTCTCCGTCTATAATGTTCTGAGAACATAATAATATCCGCCGGGAATACAACTTATTATCGAGCGGGCCGTACCTATGGAAACTTGTTGAATGTTTTAAATAGCTATTTACGATGTTATATTGTCTTTTCAGTCAGGTTTTTGTTTTCTGCATCCGATAAAAGTTCAGTGTCAGCAGTCGAGGTTCCAGATTCGATTCCCGTCGGGGACGGAACTTTGTGTTATTTGCAAGACACATTGTTTCGCTTACCGGTCTAGGATGTAGTATTCTTATTTATGTTGTTTATACTATATCGTTGCTTATCGTTAGCGACACAAATTCTTCAATATTACTGTAGGGCTGAGTCAATGTGTGTGTCGTGATGTGTTTATTATTATTATTATCATTGCTGCTACTACGTAACTGCAGTTACTTTGTATAAATCTTTATAAAGCGCCTCTAACGGATTGATGAAGAACTAAAATTGCTCATACAATATCATTATAGTAGTAATCTGTATCGTGTAGAACAACTATACAAACTCATGGTAAACACACGGACGTTCACACTTCGAGTTGCACTGTTTGAAATTAATTGAATCGCTTTTATGTCGTACAGCGTAAGAATTAACATAGCGCTTACTGTATTGGTGGTATTTAGCTAGACGTGTGGCTGTGTGTAGCTAAGTGACTGGGACAACGACTACGTAGAATCAGAAATGTGTGGGAGCTATTGAATCACAACTTGGAGGGAGTACCATAATGAATAGATACGTTTATTGTTCTTTCGGTTCCTTGTTCCTTTCATTCTACGAGTATTTTCAGTTATATATTTGGCTTTTAAATAATCATTTTTTTTTTTTAATCCACAACGGATACTTACCGAAAGCTAATCTACGGGGAATAATCCGAGGAGAAATCTTCGTATTTTTTTCTATAGTACACATAATTTATACACAGCCATGAATTAACCTAGCCTGTTATGATTTTTTAGGTTGTGTTACACAATTGAAATTGAACTTGTTACGTAAAATCATCTTGTTTTTCAAACACTTTTACTAGGTCGATCTGTACGTAACTAACTATGTAATGGAATCTAAGGTAACTAATTTAACCATCTTCCAAGGGTCGTAGCGTAATGAAAATTTGCAACTGTATATAGTTCTGATGAAAATACAATAATATGGTACCGTCGAACTGATCTGATGATGGAGCCGGAAGTGAAATGAGAATTCGTGATGGAAAAAAGTATAATAGTTATTTTGTATTTCTTAGAAAAGTCTTGTAATGAACTTTGACCACGATATTAGGTTTCAAGGTCTGATGATGAAGCCGAAAGATAAACACTGGCATTCCAAGGGTATTTTTCTAGTGTTTTATATACTATTAATTTTAAATAATTCATTTATTAAGTTAAGAGTAGCGCTTAAGCAAGCGAGGGCGATTTTTTACCGTACCGTAGTTATCTAAAATAAATTGAACTATTTAACAAATTCCATTCGAGATTTTTCCATTCGAGATTTTTCCATTCGAGAAAGACGCGTAGGCCTCCGCGTCATATTACAATGACCGACATTTGCCAGACAATAACGAATAAGACAAAGAAAACTAATTGGTTTAAAAAAAATACAATTTCATGGGCAATCAACCAAAACCCCCGACAGCCGACAGAACGAGGGTTCAAGTCTCGGGTTGCCGTAAGTTGTAGCTGCCATGTTTCTCAATGTGACCTGACAGTGGGGACAGATTCGCAACCTGTCACACTGGGACTCAACATAAACATGCGAAAAGCGGTGTGTAGCACCTCTGCCTACCCCTCTCGAGGGATAATGGCGTGAGTTATGTTTGTTTATCAAGCAAAAAGTTTACCTGATAGAAACTGATGTCGCCTATTAACACAACGATGCCCCTGATGTCGTGAAACACCAGGAGCAAGAGGGATTAAATTGTTCTCAAGTGTTACTTATTTAACGTCAGTGTAAGATCCAGTGCTGTCTTTGCGGCGGCTAGATTCCAAAACTGACTACCTTTTTAAAGACCTTTTTTGGGGAATGATGACCTCACTAACCCTAGAACTCAGGTGCTTTTGTAGGGGGAACCTTAGTCCCCTCCCATGGATCAGCTGGTGCCTACCGTCATTTATTTAGAATAATGTAATAAGAACTTAAATTACAAATATGAAAAGATTAAGGACATATTTGCGTAGGTTCGATTGTTCATCCTCACTTTCAACCCCCATAAGTTTTGAATGAGGAAACTTATGTCGCTCAAACATGCAAAGAACACGCTCGATTAATTCACCTTTCAAACAAAAAAAAAACTGCATCAACATCGCTTTATTCGTCCGAGAGTTATGATGCCACAGACAGACTCTCAAAACCTTTAAACTAACACTTAAACTAGAATCAAACGCAGTTACCTACCACAGAATTCCACACGCAGTCTATTACAATTGAAATCATCACAATTAACCAAATGACAGTCAAGCGTATGCAAATTTCATTCGCTAAATGAACCGTTGATTTTAAGTTTGCTGTGACATTTGACAATTTTAATACGCTTTCCAACATAGCTCTTAGGTAAAGCTGAGTGATATAACAATGGTGGTATTTGACATAAGAGGCTCCTGGATTTAATTCCGGTAGAGGCAGAAATTTTGGATGTAAGTATAAATTCTAAATTGTTTTTCGCATGCACGTCGCATTACAGTACAAAAGATGTTGAATAATAGTATTATTTACGTTGTAGATATAAAAAATATGGTTTTCTTGTGCTAAATAAAAACTTTGTAAATCTATTTTTAGTCAACCTTTGTACTTAGGCATAATGTTTGTAGATCACATGTAGACCATATGCAAACAGCAAAGATGTTTCCATTTTGTAACCAGTGGATAATTCTGTTGGTAGTACATTTGGAATTTTGTTTGCACAGAATGTATTATTATAACTCAGCCAATGTATTACTGTTTGTTATTCCTAATAAATAAAAATAAAATAAAAATAATTTTGTTAGCCATGTTTTCTTTTGTTGCCAGGTTGAATAATAATAATAAATTTATTCATTTCATCTTACAAGCTAACAGATAACACCCAAAGCGATACAAGATGCATTTACCTATCAACTATTTAATTAAATATAACTGAGAACATAATTCTGTAATTATGTTTTTATTGTTGTTTTTTTATTGTATTATTTCAACAAGCCTGTGCTTGTTGAATTATACAATAGTAGATTATGATATAAATAATAATTACAATAAATTACAACGACAAATGAAAATATGAAGAGTAAAATGTCATTTTAGTTTAATCTTTAAAAAAGTTAGTGTCGAATAAAAACAGTCTAGTCCAGTCTCGAGTCCAAATTTAATTGAATTTAATGTTTTTTATTTAAATAGACTTAGAATGAGTGGTTTAAATCGTCATTTTTTTTGTCTACCACCGGTTCGGAATGCTATTCGAAGAAACCTCTGTAGTGACTTTTTTCAAAAATTTACAATGGTTTTTCTTTACATGTTGGAACATTTAAAATTGTAATTTTATTTTGTAAGTAAATGACAATATGTAATACTATAGTTAGTGATTTTAAGTCTACTAAGGTTTTTTATTTAAATTAATTCAATTTCATTGATTGAAACATAGGGGATGCAACGAATTAAATCAAATGTACTGTCTCACACCCTCAAAACTAAAGTGGCCTTAGTAACGATGGAAATGCAGTCATGCAGAGGCCAGGGTAGTCTTTTAAAGGTGAGCTTATAGGAAAATCAGTGTGGGTTAGGGTTGGCTCACTATCAGAGACTAGTTCTAAACATGCTGGTTTTGGTACGATTGGCGGGTTGACTTATAGGACAAACGGGAAGCATCCGTTTTTTTTGAGGCAAAGGAAATAAAGTTTGCAGAGCTTAAAAAGAAAGCTGCGTCTCCTACTAACTGTATCTAATTAGAATATGCATTTCTAAAAAAAATCAATAACGTACTTTTGGTTAGAAATTGCTTGCTTGCTTACTCAAAAATTTTGGAAAGATACTAAAAAAATTGCGGAATATTTTTTAGTTTTATATTTCGACTTCGATGGAGCAGTGGTGTAAACCGCCTACTGCTATGCTAGAATTTCCGGGATCGAATCCCGGCGGAGAGAAAGTTTTTGTTATGATGTTGTATTCTTATCTTTATAGTTTATACCATATCGTTGCTTAGTGCCTGCGATACAAGATTATCATAGTGCAGAGCTGACTCAATGTGTGTCGTGATGTGGTTATTATTTTAACGTAAATTTTCTCCGAATGTTGAAGTTAATTGGTACTAAATACTACGAAACAGTAAGATTTTACTAGAATTTCTCTACACATAACAGCTTATCTTTACTATACTTTTAATATCACATACCTACTACAATACATAATACAATCTAGGTGTATTGTTTATATTATACATCTTAACTACTTTACATCCTATGAGATTTCTCAACTAACTGCAGAACGGTGAACTTCCGTATAAACTTTCCCCACATTTCCTCAGGGGATGAATTTTCAAAAATCCATTTACATATAGGACCTACTCAGTTTTGTCGTATTAGAGTAGCGTTGTATCTATCCGTCTGTCAGTTTGTATTGAAATATTAACTTTATCATACCTATTAATATTTACAACTAGCTTGTTTTATTTTTATCACATTTAGAGCGACTCTGTCCATTCCTATCTATGTCACAAGGAGTTATGTTTTTACAGGTAGATCTACGTGTGAGATCTTCTGGGTTGGCCATCCTCCTTTTTATTTACGTTTCATTCGATTGGAGAATCAGTGTAATTACCGGCACGAGAGGTATACCATCTTAACCTGTACATGGGTGACGCATAATCGGTGCTCTTGGCGTTCCAAGACATCAGGGACATCGTGTCAACAAACAGTGGTATCACTTTCTGTCAGTTGAACCTTCTTCTTGGTTTAAATCTTCCCTTTTATCGGGAAAGGCAAAGAGCTTAAGCCCATACAGCACAAGTCTTCCGTGTTATATTTTTCTTCTTTCTTAATTGTTTCTACGGTAACATGTTAAAAATGTTACTGTAGACTTTATTGAGTTACTTTGGAAAGTGCGAAAAGAACAGCCAACTCGTCGTATTTCATTTTCTCCACACTTGTTTAGCACTACAGATGTTCACTGGTTAAAACACTAGCATTTTACACATTAAACTCTGTTGATACATAAGTAAAGACAATAAAATAATAAATTTCAACCCCCACTCCCCGTTCCCGCCAAGTAACTTGTCAAGTGAACCTTTTGCTTCTCTTTGTAAGAATTAAAAATTGAACCTATATTTGAGGTGATCTTGCTCGAGAAAAATACTTTAACAATATAAATTGGACATTCAGGGTGAAAAATAAAACAATTAAGATTTTTATACATGGAAATTACAAAAGAAAGAAAGAAAAACGAAGATATCTAAGATATACAAAGAAAAAAATTATACGTCTCAAATACTTGCCTTATTACATAATATTAGCGTTTAATATAACATCTCGGGACAATAGAGAATATAGATGAAATTTAATTTGATTATTAAATCAATTTATCGTAAAGTATATAGAAATAGAAATAGTATATTTAAAGTGAAAACAGAATAAGAATTGAACGATACACCACGGAGATATAACCATTAAAAGTAAATATATCTATCTAGCTCATCAGAACAACCATTTCTATGGAAGTTGTGTGGCGCCGGTGTACTGTGACGTCACAGTACATATCGGATCTCTCTGTCCAACCAACGACTTTGAAGCTTTATAACAGTTAACAAGTCAGATATTTGAGAAAATCTAACAGATTATAAATATGTGGTTTCGAATTATAATAAATAAATATAAAAAAGTTATGCAAAGAGATATTTTTATTAAGAAAAACTTACCTAAAAAGATAGAGAACAACCATGTTCTCAAATTAAATATTCGTGTTAATCACACAAAACCCTGCCCGAGCCGGGATTCGAATCAGAACTGTTTAAGCTTGAACAGTTCTGTTTAAGCTGCTGTGCCACGGAGGCCTTCAAATTTTACGGCCTCCTAATACAAACAACAGTTTACTTAATTAAGCAATAACTTATAAGCCAAACTCTGAAAGTAGGTAATTTTATTAAAATTTGTTCATATTTGTCATCTGTATTATTTTATGACCGGCTTACAATAATGGACTGCAAATAATGCGGTAATTAAGCGTATCCTAAAAGCATTAACACGAATTAGATAAACAATCTATTGATCATAGCCATACGCCATTATGCTGATAAATTCAACCCTAATAAAATTCAAACTTTTATGTCATTACGGATACATGAAAAACCTATTTAGTTTTAAGTGTTCGCCTTTTATATGATTGGCTGGAAATGTTTAGCGGAGGCGTTCGAGCTCTCTCATTGGTCGGTGAACACCGTAAGTACAGGAGTTTTGCCGCGCAATCCAGCAGTTTGAGGTAAATTTTCCCGCGCGAACAACAACGCCGGAGATCCGACGGAAAAGTTTTCGTCGCGAAATCTTAGTCTAACTATGAAAAGTTTTTAGTTCCCTGTTAAAGAAATTCGCTTCAGTTTTGGTAAGTGATTTTTTTACATTAAAATCGTGAAATCATTAAAATTAAAATAGTATAGTATATATAGTACAGTAATTTAAAATTTAAGGAAAGGTGGAAAATCACAAATTTATATTTAGCTTTGTTTATAATATTAAATGTTACAAATATAATTAACAATACAAAATAGGTGATGTATTTGTTCGATTGATTGGTCAAGGATTAGTTTTTTTCATGAGCAACATATTTTTAAACATTAAATTTGAAAGTTTAAAAAATTAGGACTTTTTATAAAATAAAAATCTACAAGTAAAACAAAAAAGCGATTAAAAACTAAGATATTCATGGGAAAATACTAGTTTTTCTTATTAAACATCATAATGTCGATATTTTTCTAATTCAATAAATAAATCTACAGTCTACTCTATACATTTTAAACACCTTTTTCGATATTAACGACAATATTGTGTCATAATTAATATCCGGTAATGTCATTTGTTATTAATATTTAAAAAAAACGGCACAACATGAACTAACGTTGAAAAAAATATTTATTCAAATTAAATTTAAAAAAATCTTATAGCAATTAATTGCTGAAAACTCGATTTTTATTCAAACATTAATAATAATAATAATATATTTATTCGCAGAAACATTTGTTACAGAGGTCTTAAATAGATTATAAAATACAATCCAAAATGTTTTGCCAAGGAGTGTTAGCGTGCAAATGTCTTTGTCACCTAAAATAGGAGTCCTTACTTAATATTTAATTTAACTTATTACAAATGATTAAACAATGTCACAATTATTTGGGAATGTGAAAATTAGTTACATCTATGTCATTACAATTTAAATATTCATTGATGTCATAAAGCATCTACAAAGAAGAAAATTAAATATTCTATTTTTAAATTTATTGAATGTCAAATTTACCACATCTGCAGGTAATTTATCGTAGATCCTTATTGCCATTATAGGTGCAATTCAAGAGTATATGCGTAGTCGTTGGAGAGGCACATCTAGATTATTTTTATTTCTGATTTTCCATTTTTGGTTTGAATAAGCTGACATGCTTTTTCACAAATAAACATGTTTCAAATAAATAATAATAATAAACCACGAAAGCAGTCACCTAACTTTACTGTTAGCAAAAAGCCTGTTTAATCCTTTGAACTTAAGTAATTAACTGAACATTACTTAAATAGGTAAATTTATATCAGAATAGGTAAAACTAGGCAAAACTTTGCTTGACCGAAACAAAAATTACTTCCACTGAATGCGTAGGTATTTTATGTAGGCACGAATTTACTTCAATTTTACGGCGTTTTAAACAAAGCGTCTGAAACTGTAAAATTACCACTGCTCCCTTATAATTTACGCTACGGAAAGGTCACGGAAGTAACGTTATACTATTAGACCTTTTAATAAGAGGACCAACATAATTTTCACTTAAAATAAGGCAAGTATTATTAGTATGAAAAACTATTACATACTGTACATCTCTAAAAAAAAAAAAAAAACACATCACGACACACACGTTGACTCAGCCCTGCAGTAAGTATCGCAAGAACTTGTATCGCAGGTGCTAAGCAACGATATGGTATAAACTAAATAAATAAGAATACAAAATCCAAGACCGGTAAGCGAAAAAATGCGTCTTGCAAATAACACAAAGTTCCGCCCCCGCCGGGATTCGAACCCGGAACCTCTAGCATAGCAGTCGGCCGTTTACACCACTGCGCCACCGAGGTCGTCGTCGTCGATGTATGATACGCACTAACTCTGGAATTAGACTGACTTTTATAACGTATGATTATATATATACCGTTATTAGTATGTAACTACCGACACATGAACCATAACAATAATATAGTGTCAAAAGTACTAATGTAGCACTTTAAGTTTATGATAATAAAAAAGGAGTTCCATCATTAGGAACGTGATTTTTTGGGAACATTGTTCCCGATCTTAAAATTTGCTACCAAGAGTAAAACAAATGGACACATATTATCCTATGGATGGAACTCTATGTATGTGATTTCGACTCGCTTTTGAAAGGTTTTTCAAGGAAATACAGCTATATTCAAACAGACAATCTGATAATAAGAAATCTTAGACGCTAGCATCTTAAGATTAAGATTAAGATCGTGTCTAATTAATTACCTATAGAGAAGTACTTATTTTAAAGAAATACAAAAGGCGGGTGAAGTCACACAGTTAGTAGTGAATCTACTAACGTACTTCGCCATCTGGGTACATACTTTTTTACCACTAAGATGGCAAACAAGCGTACGGCTCTGATGGTAAGCAGTCACCGTAGCCTATGGCCATCGATACCAGGGATAACGTACGCGACGCTGACCGTGCGAGAACCTTTAACACCCTTTTTGAAGAATCCCATGCCGTAGTCACTTAGCAAACCAATGCCATTGAGTTTTTTTGACGACCTCGGTGGCGCAGTGGTGTAAACAGCCGACTGCTACGCTAGAGGTTCCGGTTTCGAATCCCGGCGGGACTTTGTGTTATTTGAAAGACGCATTGTTTCGCTTACCGGTCTTGGATTTTGTATTCTTATTTATTTAGTATATACCATATTGTTGCTTAGCACCTGCGATACAAGTTCATACGATACTCAGTGCAGGGCTGAGTCAATGTGTGTGTCGTGATGTGGTTATTATTATTATTATTATCATTTCCTCGTATTCCACCTAAATAGTTATTTTATATGGTGCAGGGATACAGCTCGTTGACAGTCAAACAAAAGAACGACAAACTGAGGGTCGGACAGATAACATTAACAAATTTTATTATTTAATTATCATAATATGTATATATATGTCTGTGTACTGTTATTTGTATAATTTGCAAAATAATTATTAAATATTTTAATTAAATACTAAAATTTGTTAGTTTAATAATATTTGTAAATAATGTAAATAAGTATATATCTTTATATATATGGATATTATGCATATAAATATAAACCTATCACTTGAATCAATCAATCTATTTAAAAAACCGCATCAAAATCCGTTGAGTATTTTTAAAGATCTAAGCATAAATAGCCTTAGAATCGTCGTGGCAGCCCGACGGCAGCACTTTAAAATTCTATGTTTGTGACTGAAACGTCACTGTCAAGAACCCTCGACCGTGACACGACGAGTTCACAGCTAAAATCAAAGCATGTCACACGTTTAAGTGGACTGGGCAGTATTGCATTCCTCAGTGTAACGAAATCCTGATGGAGTGAACTTACCACTTCTATTTCCGTACCAAAATGTGTGAATATTAAAAAATATGTACATGTAGGGATTGACTTCGGTAGACTATGAGATGCTGAATAATACCAGGTTGTTATGTTTATATTATTCCACAACCATTACAAAACCACCACCACATCACAACACACACATTGATTTACCCCTGCACTAAGATATAATCTTGTATCGCAGGCACTAAACAACGATATGGTATGGAATACATAGATAAGAATACAACATCCAAGACCAGTAAGCGAAACAATGTGTCTTGCAAATAACACCACGGTCCGCCCCCGCCGGGATTTGAACCCGGAACCTCTAGCGTAACAGTCGGCTGTTTAGAACACTGCGCCACCGAGGTCGTCACATGGGTAATACATCGGTAAGGTAGGGAGGCTACTGTACTTAAGTAGTACTAACGCGGACTGCCTTGTAAACTGAATAATTACTTTATATATATATATTTTAATATTGCAAGTCTCGCATTACGTACTACTGTGTCGCCACAAATACATAGCATGGATTATTACATAGCACACTATTGCATTTACAATATTTGAACTTTTAAATTAGAAAGAAGAAATCAAACTTAAGTCAGGCTTAACTAATTTAAAACTGAGTTTTTTTTGTTTTTTCTTTTCTGTATGGAACTTTAAAAACCAAGGGAAATTCAATTAGGTCTAATATAAAATAATCTATTAATAATTCAGAAGGCAACTTTCTTACAACAATATTAGATTTAAAAGGACCAGATATGAAATTCATTATTCATCAACTAAATGGGATAGTTCTGTGAAATAAGTATTTATTTTCATTTCGGCACAATTTCTTTTATTTCAGAATTTGTCATTGTTATTACTCCATATTTTTTCTTTTGATGAATTCAAATTCGAATAATTATTTTAAGGCTATTCATTGGCTTATATTTAGTTAGTTACGACATCTTATAATAATAACCGTGCTTTGGTCGGATTTTTGTGTTCGTTACAGGTGTTATTTCTAATTAAATTACTACCTCAAACAAAATCTACAAACAATTTGTAGAAAGTCAATTAATATTAAAATACATTTAATAGAATATAATAATAATAAAAATAATAACGACAAACACATTGACTCAGCCCTGCAGTAAGTATCGTTAGAACTTGTGTCACAGGAACTAAGCAACGATATGGTATATACTACATAGTAAGAATACGACATCCAAGACCGTAAAGATTTTTTATAAAATTCAACTAACTTTATAATTTAATTTTAAAATCATAACTCTATAATAATAAAAACCACCGACCAGTTTCTGACTAATGAATGATGATTCTAAATTTTTCAATGTCAATAAATTGTTCTTGTTTGCTAATGGTAGTTTTTGAAAACGTTAGAACTTGGATAAATTATTCTATCTTTTTTTTTTTTATTCATGATCTATAACCTATATAGGCAGGCATTTGACACCAAACCCGCCTGATGTTAAGCGGCGATGAGGTCTAAGGTGGATCATGCCTGCCTAGGAGAAACCTATTCACTCTTGCCTTAAAGAGGCCCAAGTTATATTGGTTAGGGAAGATATTTGAAAGTATGAAGCATAAGGCCCAGGATAATTAACATTTAGTGATAGACACAATGTTTAAGCTAATCTTCTAAGTGTTTTCTTAGAACAAAGATTAAACATTCTTTTCTTAAATCCAACTCAAAAACTAAGACTTGGCCGTTAAAACTGATTTACATCTTTTAATATTGATTTAAAACATTTAAAAGGAAAAACCACCCCGCGGACATAAGAAATGTTTTCTCATGATGACAAGGGATTCCAGAAACACGACACGTATTTTCTTTATTCGTGGGCATAAACACATTCAGTTCCCTCTGACACATTCGAGGTTGCCGTTTTCTTTGCTACCATAAACTTGCACACGATCACAACTTACTGCTGGCTGGAAATAGAATCACCTCAATATTTTTCGGTCTGTCAACACCAACGGTAACATAACCTATAGGGGGTTACCTAGAACCCAGAAACAATAATTATAGAAAATCTAAAAAATATTGCTATGATCCGTGGATATAGAATACGAGTATAAATAAATAAATTAAGCCTTCATTTACATTCCTTAATTTACAGAATATATATATATTTTAATCTATAAATCGAATTAAAATTTATAAAAAAATAAATTTCATGTATTTTTAATAATTTTTATATTTTCCTTAATCGTTTATTTATTAAGGACCTCTCAAGAGTGAAGGCCACCATTTCACTAAAACGGCCTCTGTCGTTTGCCTTTGTTATCCAGTTTTTTTCCACTTAACTTCAGTTATTTAATTTCAAAAATATTATTATTTTTTAATTATTTTGTGATATTTTTTATTGTAATTGTTTTGCGGTATTAACATAACTAATTCGAATCCTTCGGTGCTGACTCGCGCTTGGCCGGTTATATAAACTGCAACAGCGGTTTCTCATCTACTATGTTATTTATTTATTTAGTTGCACCCAATTTGTTATGCGTCAACATTGCAAATCGAATTCAAATTATTATCTCAAAATTCGTATTCAAGACACAGCTCGAACCGAAATTAACTTCTAAAATTATCAGTATCACAATCTGAATGGAGGTGTTAGCATTAAATCTCAACTTGTCAATATAATTCTACAACAGGTACTAAGCGGGACAAACAGAGCAATTCGCCCCCGCCTTGAAGTGTGCAGAATAAATTGCTACGTGATCCAATTTTTGACAAAATTATATCTTACCTACTGGTTTATTCTATACCTATATAAACGTTAGAGAATTTTAAAATGTATTAACACGACCAACGTATTTATTTAAATTTAAATTTAACAATGAGTTTATTTTACCAAAGGTTTGGTTTTCAATATATAGTTAGTTCGCTATATTAGAAGTCGAAAAATAAGAACTGAAAATTAATTGTCATCGTTTTTAATTTATTTTGGAGATATAATGATAGAAAATATCAGCCCCATTTTGTTATATCCTTGTTACATCCCTGTTTATGATAACATATTGTATGTTAAACAAACAGATAAAGTTTTATATGACCGCGATATCATTGATTTATTGCGAAACTATTGACAATTTATTGATCATAACAGTCGTTCCTCTTGACTTTATTTTATACAACATCACGATGGCTCACCTAATGGAAAGCGATTCCGCCGATGACTGTTTGAATAGATTTAAATATAATGAAATATAGTATTTTTTTAAATAACTTAATTTTATTTACACTCTCAAAAGTCTACAAGAAAAAATACTTACATATAAAATAGTAAAAATAAAATTAATAAACCACATCAACACACATTGACTCAGACCTGCAGTAAGTATCGTAAGAACTTGTGTCCCAGGAACTAAGCATCGATATGGAATCAACTACATAGATAAAAATACTACATCCAAGACCGGTAATGCAAATTACACAAAGTTCTGCCTCGCTGGGATTCGAACCCAGAACCTCTATCGTAGCAGTCGGCTGTTTACACCAATGCACCACCGAGGTCGTCAAAAATATCCTGCTATTATAATGAGGATGTCTAACGTTTGTTACTCAATGGAGGAAAAATGGCTGATAGGATTTGGATGAAATTAGGTCACGAGATAGATAAAATGAACATTAAAACAAAAGAAATCTTCGCATACGACGTCGCTTGCAAAAACCACCTTAAATACAGAGTAGGGAAAGCCTATGTTTTGTTATGAAACTGAATATTTACATGTTTTTATAACCTCTTAATAATGTTAATAATTCTTCTGTACGTGTGTTTGTCACGTAACTCTTAAACGGTTAGACCAATTTGGATGGAATTTCATGTGTATATTTCAATGGGTTACCTCATGGTTTGAAAACACAATTGAATGCGCTGCTGTATTCCGCCAATAACTAAACACAATTGAATGCGCTGCTGTATTCCGCCAATAACTAAACACAATTGAATGCGCTGCTGTATTCCGCCAATAACTAAACACAATTGAATGCGCTGCTGTATTCCGCCAATAACTAAACACAATTGAATGCGCTGCTGTATTCCGCCAATAACTAAACACAATTGAATGCGCTGCTGTATTCCGCCAATAACTAAACACAATTGAATGCGCTGCTGTATTCCGCCAATAACTAAACACAATTGAATGCGCTGCTGTATTCCGCCAATAACTAAACAAACCCGTATTAATACTACGGCGATACGAAATTCGCCGGATCAGCTGATATAATAATAATAATGTTATTTATTTTCAATTCAAAGTTTCAATTACTGTTGGGTAGGAACTCTACTTTTAAGGTTTTAAATATCATAAAAGAGACCTCTCTTCTCTCCTTTAATAAATCAAATATTTATAAAACAATAGAAGTAGACAAAACTTTTTCCTTTTTAACAAAAGAAATAAGTGGTTTAGTGAAATATTTAAATGTCAGACGCGATGGCAAAATTTTAACGAGTAAATTAAATAAAAAAAAGACGTTAAGGAATATATTGGTTATTTTTCTTATCTAGTAACAAGAACTATGTTAAATTTCATTTTTAACACTGTTTGTCATAGTTTTCTGGGTATAGTTTACAAAAAAATCAACAAGATTTTTTGGGATCGTTCAGTCAGTTTTTCCCATTTCCTATTCCATTTGTTTTTCAGTTTGAAACTGATGCAGAGGCATATCCATCAAAAACTCTAACGCTTTACGGTAAAAGGCTTTCTTTTCAGCTATTTTTATATCAAACATGTCAATGTTAAATATATCATATATCATTCAAATAGACTCGTAATTTCAAATAGTCATTTTTTACTACCACCTATTCGGAAAGCCGATCTACGGGGAAGAATAAATTAGATTTTTGATCTATTAAAAAAAAATCATAGTGATTAAAAATTTAAAAATATTATGCAAAAGTAAAAATTCTTTAATTTTTACAACTAATGAACTTATCATACGTTTTGAATTTATTTATACTTATTTATTAGCTTAATTTCAATTTACAAAAAAATGTATTTATAGTGTATAAATTAGTATTTCCAAACTCTGTTGTTTAAAGACTGTAAAAAAAAGCATTATTATTTAATTTTATTACTAGCTGAAAAGTTGTATTCAACAGTATATTTTTCATAAATTCTGAAACCAAATGAAACTGAATCTTCACTTTGTTGACTACGCCTACTACGGAATCGTCAGTGTGTTTGCTACGTTTTTTCGTAGTAATACCGTAGACTGTAGCGTTCAAATATGGTAGGATTTATTTAATGAGTGGAAGATTGATATTTTAGTCATGTTTTAAACATTTTTGACGATTTTTATAAATGCATAAGATTTGAGTACAACAAAGACATTGTAGGGAATTGCAAGATTTTTTTTTTATTTGTAAATTATTTTCAATGATTTGGATCACCTTTATAATTAGCATTAATAATTAATAAGCCAAGACGAGTATCAAACATGTATAAGAGATTCAAAAAGATAGCCGGCATTTTTGCTATGTAAAATCCGGCACCTTGTTGTTAAATCCGTTGTTGTAAAATAGCTTCTATTTCATACACCACTAGGTCAATGTTGAATTGTATGTAAATGTATACGTCAGTTTGAAATATTGAGCGATATTTGCACGAAACGGATGCTACTTGTAGCTTAAAGTTTTCTGCATTCCATTGCAGTGAATTGAACATTTTCATAAAACTTTTCAATGAAATACAAAATGTTTTCGTTTCATTTCGTACGGCTTTCTTTTATTAAACATTTTTTCTTTGAGTTATTGATATCAGTTCAATTCCATTAGAGCTGTAATATTTAAATCTATTTCATTACGTGAGAACGGGGTAGCTAAGTTTAACCGACCGGCCCGACCTGACTGATCGAAGGTTCGAGTCTCGGGTTTATGTTATGTTATGAATTTAATATATCTTTATTTCAGTAAACACTTAAAAAACGAACACGGGTTAGTTAATCCACATGTAGAATAAGTAAGTTAAAGTCCTCATGTTAAAGTCAATATTTAAAAAGCGTCTTACTTAACCCAAGTCAATCTATTTAGTAAAGAAAAATAAATAAATAAAGAGCGACGGTCTGAAACACTGACTAATAAACACCCAGCCTAAACCCTTGAACCTGGAATGCTCAAGTATTTTAAAAACATAGGATAATAATGATTTTATTCAACCCTTAAGTGCGAAAAGAAGGGGCACAACTTTTGCGTGTGAGTTGGGCAAAAACTATTTGGGGTACACCCGACACTCTGTCCCACTCCTGTTCACCAGGATCAACAGCGGCGTTCTTTGATCGAATAATCAACGAACAATGCAGCTGTGCATGTGCACAGGCTGCGCCCGGACACCCTACCAAAAGTTGGCGAACACCAACTGAACAATCAATAAATTATTAATCAGCTTTCCCACTCATCATCCACCGATTCAGATGTTTACCTTGTTTATCAAACTGAATAGAATGAAGCACATTTTACACTAACTTAAACAAGTTTACTTTGCAAGTTTCAACAAAGGCGCGTGCACACTACCGCAGTTGTCGGCTGCATATTATATTATCCGAGGCGGCAACTTGCATTAACTCTTTGTCTGACGGCTGGCTGCAAGTTGTGGCCATTCAATGCATGCACAATGAAGTCTAACAGGTGGCTGACGAGTGCGGCTTAGGGGGGAGGCAGGTTCGATTCCTGAATGTCGTTTTTACCAGTAACAATGTGTGGGACTCATTTTAAGGTTTGGAAATCAGGCTATAATTTAAAAAATAGATTTATTATCACTCGATAATGCTGCTTCAGATTTAACGTTTCATTTCTTTGATTGTATATTTAAATATGATAAAATTAAATGGCTGTTTTCAAGGAATTTATTTATTTGTCAAAACTAGAAATGTGTATATGCAGCAATGGTCAAGCAATAATATACTCGTCGTTTTCATCAATAATATTTCGCATTTCAATTCAGTATCCAAAGTATGCCCTAAATAAAACCCCCGATGCGTGTTTTTTCACACATTTATAAATGACAGAATTTGAGGTAATATAGCCCAACTTAAATTTTACAAACCATGGAGACATTTATAGAATTAAATTTAAATTCATTTAATCATTTAAATTGGTTACTTTTTAAAGTTTATTTTATTTTGAGTTTTTTTCGTACTGTCATGGTAGCAAATGAAGTAAATATGAACCTTTACAAATGTTAACCAAAACTGATGAATGCTTGTCGGATGTTGCGTTTGTTTTAAAAACCATGGATCCTAGAAATGGATTTGGATGGTGCTGTCCTGGATAATACAATCCCCATATTAAGCATCATCGAATGCGCATCTATGGTGCAGGGGTGTATACCGCCTACTGCTACGCTAGAGGTTCCGAGTTCGAACCCCACAGGGGCAGAACTTTTTGTTACTTGCAAGACGCACTTTTTCGCTTACCGGTCTTGGATGTAGTATTCTTATGTATATAGTTTATACCATATCGTTGCTTAGTGTCTGCGATACAAGATTATATCTTAATGTAGGGCTGAGTCAATGTATGTGTCGTGATGTGGTTATTATTAATTAATGAAGATTAATAATCGCTTTACAAATATATTCGCGTATTTTAAACAGCCGTAAGAAAAAAACAGTTTTACGTTTGTGTTCAGCCTAATGTTAGAGTTTTATATTGTTCCTTGTGTTGAATTGAAAAAGTTTATTTCAACCAATGTTTGACTTGACAATATCTTGGCGAAATTCACTATTGCCTCTGTCCCATGTAGTATGAAAACAAAACAGAAAAATATACTTTCTTATATACTCGTACATCTTTTATCTACAACAAAATCTTAGGAAAATGTTTAATGCAACTTCATGAGCAAACAAGCAAACGGTGTGCCTGATGGAAAGTGACACCGCCGCCTATTAACACGACGATGCCCCTGATGTCATGAAACAACAAGAACACCCCTTAAGCGTCGCGTATAGATAAGGATGTTTTACCTCTCGTGCCGGTAAGTACACTGGCTCTCCTATCCTTCGAACAGCGAACTGCTTCACTTTGTAAATAGAAAGGAGGGTGGTACCAATGCAGACGATCTCGCACGTAGATCAATCACCTGTAAGCTATAATTTTTATGAAACTACGTATGTTTGTAATCATTTTTTAATTTAAATTTTTAATTTCGCACCTCTCAAGAATATTCTTATTCCTTAGATCTTTTTATCTTTTATATTTCACGGTTAATTCTAGAAGAACTAGCTTTTCCGTCCAATTAGAAAAATAAAGTGACGAGACGTGGACGAAATTGTTGAACCGAATTTTTACTGTCGCCGCGTTTTTTCGAACGAAAATGTAGTTCGTGCAAATGAACATTCTAAAGTTGTTAAACCTTTATATTTAGGTTACGTTTTTAATTGTTGTAAAAATAGCCTATATGTTTTTGGGATAATTTGGCATTTTAGGCTATTCGTTCGTCTTACGATACTTACTGGAGAGTTAATGTGTGTGTCGTGATGTGGTTTATTTATTGGTAATTAAAAAAAAATCATCATTAAGATGAAATTATTTATTATATTCATCATTAAGATGAAATTATTTTTTAAATCGGTCCAGTATTTTTCGAGTTTATTCGTTACAGACATACAAAGGTCTCTTCTTTATTATATTAAGTATAAATGTAGTGGTTATTTTAAGTTGAAATAGGTACTATATATTTGTTTTTTAAATCTTTTCTTTTTGAATTGTTTTATTCGTTCTATTGAGGTAGGTATTTTGAAAAATATCCACATTTTAAAAGGCGATAATTTTAATTTGGATGTATTTATGAGATAACTTGTTATTCTAATTAGCTTTAATGTAATTAAGTTAACAAGGCGTCTGAACGTTACATTAATTATACTTTTCAAATAAGACCTTCGTTTGAATGGACCTTATAATTTTTAATTCTGAAAGCTACGATTAATTTTTGAATTATTCACTAAATCGTGCTATAAAATAAATAAATAATATTGTTAAAATAAAAGTACCATAAAAATTGTTACAAAATATTCGTGTCAACACTAAATTTAAACTTAAAAATATTTAGTAATTGGTAGTATATCAAATCAATACAGACTTTTGTAAAATCATATACCACTATTTAGTAATTGGTAGTATATCAAATCAATACAGACTTTTGTAAAATCATATACCACTATTTAGTAATTGGTAGTATATCAAATCAATACAGACTTTTGTAAAATCATATACCACTATTTAGTAATTGGTAGTATATCAAATCAATACAGACTTTTGTAAAATCATATACCACTATTTAGTAATTGGTAGTATATCAAATCAATACAGACTTTTGTAAAATCATATACCACTATTTCAATCAAAACGTCCGTTGCTATACATATGTAGTAAAATATACCAATACATGTTTATCAGTAATAACATTATTTGATAATGAATACAAGAGCAATAAGGCTTTCAATAAATCCAAAAACATTTCGAGCCAGGGCAAGTTCAGTAAAGTTTTAGATTGCTTTTAATAAGACCTTTTAAATGCACATTTATTTATTATAATAAAAACATTATACTCCACATCATTATAATCCTAAATTGACTTTTTAGTCAGAGATCTTTTATCTTCAGTGGGTCATTAAAAATCACAACAGCTTGTCATCTGTCAACATTATAATGACAGCCTACTTTAGAATAATGAGCAGCCGCAAACGACGAGTGTTCTGTAAGATTTAGAATTCCTTAGGCAAAAATTACTGTGGGTGGTAAATGAAGTTAACAGCTTTTTAATTAATTATGTTAACCATAACCTTGCGATTCTTAAAAAGGTTTTAGAAACCAGAAAAGATAAGATATCGACATAAGTTACGACATCATGACATAATCATATCATATCATAACATAATTAATAGATTAAAAAAACCTTTTAATTATGCAAAGATACGCACCCACGTTTTGAGTGGTCACTCTTTCAGCCCCGAAGGGCCATTTTCTTATTTTTAGGACATTTAAAAACGCGGGTTTTTAGTTTTATATTATTTTTATCTTTGTTATTTATCTGTTTGCCGATAATTTCAGCCTGCTAACTTTTCGGAACTGCGTCAAATGTCACTCCATACAAATTTTATCAAAATCGGTCCAGCCGTTTTTGTAGTTGTAAATTGCATTGTCATCGGGTTTGAAGCTACCCTGAAAATTTCAGCCTGCTAGCTTGTCGGGAAGTGCCTCAAAATTGAGTTGCAAAAATCCAACCGGAACGACAAACAAACAAACAAGAAAAGTGAGTGTATAAAAACGTGGGAATAATCATGTTCACAATGACAATTAAACATAATAATCACATTAAAGGTATCGACAAAGGGTATTACAACTCAATGGCGAGGTCCTACCCGGTTCCCATGTAAACCTTTAACTAAACATTCCGCTCATAACGACTTTCGGGATATAGTGTCCATGTTTATATGGTCTTAAGTTGTTACTTAAGTTAAATTTTGAGGTTACGCATAATCTTGTTATCATAAAAGCAAACAATATTAATAACAAATAACCATATCACAACACACACATTGACTCAGCCGTGCACTAAGATATAATCTTGTATCGCAGGCACTAACCAACGATATGGTATTAACTACATAAATAAGAATACAACATCCAAGACCGGTAAGCAAAACCATGCGTTTTGCAGATAAAACAAAGTCCCATCCCCGCCGGGATTCGGAACCTCTAGTGTAGAAGCCGTAGTTACACCACTGCCCCACCGAGGTCAAAATAATAAATTCTTAACTTTTTGCTTATTTTTATTTGTCTTTATTTGTTTAATTTAAGTCTGATAAGCTATTTTATAAATCACGGCAATAAATAATTAAAACTAACTACGCAGTTAATAATTAGGAATAATTAGGTAGTTGCATTAGTTGCAACTGTCAAATGACGCTTTCAAAAGCTGGGGAAGAAAATGACAAATTCATCGGTTGAACAACACAGTTGAACTGGTGGGAATGAGTCGAAAATTTACATGTGTGTATTGTACCTACGTACATATATGTAAATTCTCTGCGTACAAAACCTTAAGGCATAAATTATTGACGGAAAAACTCATTTTTTATGTCTTCTCCATTAGAAAACTTCTTGGAGGATGAATCCTTTTATCTTTCGTATTGCAAGCGATTAAAAATTTCTAAAATTTATCACATACTTGTATTGTGTCAATAATGATGTATTCCAATATTTCCAATAAATTTGGAATGATTTCCAATATTTTCAAATGGCTGTCAAATTTGCGATGAAAATATCAAAACTACCTCTTTTCGGAACCCCATCTATCACTTTGTGATGTATGTGACAGTGACAAAGCCATGGTTTAAATATAGGAACTATTCGGGGAAGATTCTGTGCTTTACATGTCAGTTGTACGAGTAAGCGTTATATTTACTATGCAACGATTGATGTGCGAAATAATGTGCAACATGTTCTGATGCAAATATTGCGTAATGGAGGTTTAACGAAGCTTTAGTTATCGCGTTTACATTTAGATACAAAATAGAGTCAAAGTCAAAATGTTTTTATTCGAATAGACTTAAAATAAACACTTTCTAATCGTTTTTTTTTACTACCACCGGTTCGGAATGCTATTTCTACGGGGAAGAATCCGGCAAGAAACGTACGTTGTTGCTTTTTTAAATTTTCAAATACAATAAATAATTTTCTATTCCATCTGTTACAATTTTCTATTATTTTCTATTACAATCTATCTATCTATTATTTTCTATTACAATTTGTAAAACATTAGTAATAAAATATTTTATTAAAATAAAAACGCTTCAATCGGTGAGTGAAAGAACTAGTCTCTTCAGGACCTATAACTTCAAATTAAAACGTCACACTCGAGTGACTGTTACCTGTGTAAAACAGGGGTGTCCGAACCCTGGCCCGCGGGCCACTGATCATTTTCGTACGGCCCGAAACGTGTTATTGATACCAGTTTTCACTTCACAGATTAGTCATAAATTATCACATTTACATTGTGTTGCAATAATTATTATAAATATTGACATCTATAAAATTTTTCTACATGAGGAATAATAACATTTAGTAAAACTAAATTGTCCTTTTTTTTCATTAAATCATTTTCAGTTTCTGCGACCCGTCAGTGCATTATATAGTAGGGACAGGCCCGGGGTCATATGTGCCTTGGACAGCTCTGGTATAACTCATTGTAGGAACTATGAAGCCTTTAGGGTATTTTTCCACCATAAAACGTCCTCATTTACAACTTGGTCCCTGTGTGGGCATTGTGAAGACTTCGGAGACGAGTTGTGTAAACAGACGACGCTAAGGATTCTGGGTTCGAATCACGGTGGGGGCGGAACTTTGTTTTATTTGTAAGAAGCACTGTTCCGCTTACCGTTCTTGGATATACTATTCCTATCTATGTACTTTATACCATATCTTTGCTTAGCTCCAGCAACACAAGATTATATCTTAGCGCAGGATGCCAATGTGTGTGCCGTGATGTCGTTATTATTATTTGATTGGTCCTGTGAGCTTATGGTTATTATTATTAACATACTTGTTAAATCAACAGATCACACATGAAATAAAGAAAATAACTTACATTAAAACGCCAAAGTGTTATTATGAATTTATAAAACGTTAACAAAATATATACTTTAGCTTAAATCTGCAGTTGAAATTTGTTAGTAAAATACAAAATATTGTATTATAAAGCCTTAAGCCTTTGCTATCATATCAAATGAGAATGCTATTTAAATTGATTATTTTGATAGCGTAATTATTTCAATTCACTAAGGATAATTAATTCACGGCTAATTAATTCACCACTCACTAAATCACTCAACTATATATTCGATAAAGCTACTAAACCATATATCTGAGACTTTATTATGTACCATTAACTAGACTATCCAAGATATAGGTGACATTAATCAAAATCAACGCGTCCCAAGGATAAGCCAGTTATATAATCATAGAATAATTAACGATTAAAACTTTTGGTATGCACATAAACATAGATATTCATAAGTAAATTAATAAATAATACTTCAATTACAAAATCCAAGATCTTTAACTCGAAATAGAGACTGTCCAGAAGTAAATCTTTTTACAATGCCTTCTTTAGCAACGCACACACACAGATATTATGCAGTAGTCATAAATTTCAACAAAATAAACACGAACATCAATAAACATGTAATCATAAATTTATCGTCACGGAAGTTATTTTTCAGCAATTTTTTTTTTATTTTGATAAAGATAACTTTGGGGGATATTTTTTTTACTTGAGACTGGTAAATAAAGTTTTTTTTGTTTTCGTCAAGTTTTTATGAGGATTGAAATAATGAAGAGATGAATTATGAAAGGATACAAATTATAGATGAAATGATGAATCTGCCTACCTACAGTAACATGCTAGTACTTGTCGGCTTTATTAAGTTAGTTGGGAGACGACGAAGAGAGCAGCTGAATCGCCATATTCCACTTTCTCTACACTTTTGCAGCACTACAGACATTCAATGGTTAAAACATTTTACACATGAAATTCTGCTAATATACAAGAAAATAAGAAAATTTTAACTGACAGTACTCGTTCTCACCTAATAACCTTTCTGCATCTATTTTGCATTAGTCAAAATTTACAGCCCTGGCGCAAATGTCGAGCGAAGCTGTCAAAACTCATTGTTTCGCTTACCGGTCTTGGATGTTATATTCTTATCGATGTAATTTATACCATATCGTTGATTAGCTCCTGTGACACAAGTTCTTACGATACTTACTGCAAGGCTGAGTCAATGTGTGTGTCGTGATGTGGTTATTATTATTATAAAACTGAGGTACATATACGGGCTTTACTTCTGTGCTCTATTTTGTGCCTGAAATACTACTTAATTGCATACCTATATAACTACTCTGCAGTAATTATGCTCCTGTTGTCACACTAATAGTTACTCGAGCCCTTGACGACAGAGTCTACAATAGAGTGGAGTTTTGACGACCTCGGTGGCGCAGTGGTGTAAACAGCAGACTGCTACGCTAAAGGTTCCGGGTTCGAATCCCGCCGGGGGCGGGACTTTGTGTTATTTGCAAGACGCATTATTTCGCTTACCGGTCTTGGATATAGTAGATACTTGAAATTTTCAGAGAATATCTATTTCTGTTGCCGCTACAACAACAAATACTTTACCCAGACACGAAACATGATTTTTTACGCAGACAAGAAACTTGGTTTGTTCTTGTTTTATCGTATAAGGTGGTACGGAACCCACCATATGCGAGTACGACTCACACTTGACCTGTTTTTTAACTACCAATGGTTCGGAATGCTATTTCTACGTGGAAGAATCCAGCAAGAAACCTCCGTTGCTGCTATCATTTTCTTTTCATTTATAATTTATTTCATAATGAACAATACGACACTTATCACTTATTAATTGAAATTTGATTGGAGTTCATAGCTTCTAAACCTCATTTCAGCCTTGCCGTTTTGGTGGAATGAATTTTGCATTACAACAAACCTATTGATACCCATTAAGTTCAAATAGATTTTTCATATTCGTTTTTTTTATTTCCTTTGACAAATGTCTCTCCGAAGCCAATAGGAATCTATCCTAGAGAAGCCGAGAATCAAGTTATCAGACCAGGTTTATTCAAACCCTTTCGGTTAGGAGTAGATACTAATGTAGGGGAAATGGCTCGTCCCCGCAGCGGGATTGCAAATCACTTATGCAGCCCCAGTACTGGCGATACGAAAACCAATTACACGTTTATTATAGCTGTGTGTCTACCATGAGTTCGTGTAGTTTTCCTACTCGTCGGGTAGGTAACTTACATTACTACAGTGATTTGTATGAGCAATCTTAATTACTCGTCAATCCCTTAGAGGCGCTTTACAAAGATTCATTTAAAAAAAATTGAAGTCGTCTGTGGCGCAGCGGTGTAAACAGCGAACTGCTACGCTAAAGGTTCTGGGTTCGTATCCCGGCGTGGGCGGAACTTTGCGTTCTTAGCAAGACGCATTATTTCGCTTACCGGTATTGGATATAGTATTCTTATCTATGTATTTTATATCATGTCGTTGCTTAGTTCCTGCGACGCAAATTCTTATGACACTTACTGCAAGGTTGAGTCAATGTGTGTGTCGTGATGTGGTTTATTATTATTATTTATTTATTGTTGCAACTGCAGTCGCGAGCGGCAATCGAACGTATAACTTATGCTAAGCTCGCTATAGGGAACATTCTGCAAAGCTCGAGACCGAAGGTGCACCAGCACGTGACACATCGTAAATAAACCCCCAACATGCAAAATGTCTAGTACTGTCTATTATAATGCTACTGTGTGACGTGATATCATGCATGACTATTGTCAAGGTATGAATTGTATTCATGAAGTAAGCAGGAGAAAACACATTATTTCTCAGATACGTAGTTAATAATAAACAAACTACGTAATCTGGTAAATATCTATTTACTTTTTTTCTAAGAAGTTTTAATGATTTTCTGAATTCACTAGGCTTTACTTAACAAAACTAACATTCGTTTCAATTGACATAAATATATAATATAATAATAATAAACCTTTATAGATCAGCTTCATATAATATTTTGACTTACAAGAAACACACTACCAAAAAAACTAATATAAAACAATCAATACATTATTATCTATAATCATCATAATCAAATAATCATTAATTTATTTTAATAAATAGTAAATCAACAGCTCTCAAAGAACATACAAAAGTACTCATGGTAAAAACTGATAACCAATAAAGGATTTAAACAAACATGCATAAACTCACGCCGTAGTCCCTCGAGAGGGGTTGGCAGAGTGCTTGTTACACACCGCTTTTTGCATGTTTATCGCCACTATCCGGGAACATTGAGAAACATGGCAGCTACAACTTACGGCAACCCGAGACTCGAACCCACGACTTGTCGGGTCAGGTCGATCGGTTATCCAAGGCACGTAACAAACTGAGCTGATACATCCTCCACGTCATGTAAAGGATTTACATTTTACTATATTACCGTAACTAAGTAAATGAGTAAAACGAGATAATCTTGTTTAGATGTAACAAAGAGTTATCAACAATATTTCTCATTTCTGTCTCCACCTGTCCCGAGGTAGTTCGGTGAGGGTTGAGAGAATTCTTGATATGCGGTCGGCAGCACAGGCTTTCGAGCGACCAAAACTATTATAACTTGAATGGCTGAGGAGCTAACTTCGCAGTTGCGGTTTGCGTTGTTTGATTTTTAAAGAAATAAACAAACACCTCATTAGCATATTCACTAACTCTTTATTTTGTTTTACGTTAATGTGTTAATTAAAAAATTTGTAATTCATCAAAATAGAAATTAAGTAAAATTTTCGACACTCAAATATTTAATAACCATAATTATAACACGCCACACACATTGACTCAGCCCTGCACTATGATATCGTCTTGTATCGCAGGCACTAAGCAACGATATGTTATTAACTACGTAGATAAGAATACAACATCCAAGACCGGTAAGCGAAACAATGCGTCTTGCAAACAACACAAAGTTTCGCCGCCGCTGAGATTCGAATTCTAGCGTAGAAGTCGGCTTATTACGCCATTGCCCAGGTCGCCAATTTGAAAGTAGATCGCAGTCTATTGCTGGCAATTTTATCAGCTTTCTCATTGACAAGTTTCGTGCCACAAAAACAAAACAAAATTACCTTATGTGTAACGTTTGTTTTCGATGCCGACTGTTACGCGGAGTTTGAGCACGCATTATGGATTTTAGTCTCAGATTACTTTAACAGTAGTTGCACAGTGACATGCTTGTTTTAGGAATTGGACGGGATTAATTATGGCAAAGCCGTTGCCAGCTCTTGACCTGGGGTGAGGGGGCAGAAGAAACATGGAGTATAGAAAAAGTTTGAATTACGGTTGAAATATTTTGGTAATCTTTTCTGGATGATCTATTGTTCAAGTCTAAGGTAAAAAGCTACACAAACACTTTAATATTTAGGGGTCAGCTGCCCCCAGTACACTTCCTGGAGTGGCGTAATGAATTTTTTGCAGAAATAGCTTTACGCGTTAGGTTACCTTGAACAAAATAGCGATATGGTTATGTCATAAAAATTTGCTAATACAGTGAGTACTCTTGCACCACGGTGGCCCGCCTCTTTAAAGGGGTCGATGGGATTTTGTTTCATCCACCCCGGTGGTCAGGGTGTCGGTATTCAACGGGGTAGATGTACCTGTAGCCAATTTATTCTACAGACTCTCAGAAGCTGTTTTTTTTAATAAAGATTTTTTATTTTTTTATTTATGACCAGGCCGGCATTTGACCCCAAGCCCGCCTGATGTTAAGCGGCGATGAGGTCTAAGATGGATCATGCCTGCCTAGGAGAAACCTATTCACTCTTGCCTTAAAGAGGCCCAAGTTATATTGGTCAGGGAAGATATTTGAAAGTATGAAGCATCCCATACAAAATAAAAGGCAACAAAAAAAATAAATAGTTCATATTTAAACAGCGTAAGCGTAAATGTCTTTTACGTGACATTTTCGTGTACTGCTACCATTTTCTGATATTTCTCTCACGGACAAAACATTTCCTTGATGTATTGGCATAATCTGACGACATTCGACCAAATTTAGGTAATCTACCGACCTATCCCCACTCTTTGTGTTTAATTCCTCGGGGAAGCCAATGTTGCGACACGACTATACCTCAAAAGGATTTTATTTTCATCCCTTAAAAAGGTTAACTGAAAAAAAAAATCATTTACGATGTTTTCATTCGATCTTTCACTACTTCTTTCGATATGAAATTGAATACACGTTTTTATTTTGAGATTTTTTTTTGTTTTTTTTTTTTAAATATTAAAATATTCCAAGCTGAAATATGTAGGTGGATTAGTTGTGAATGATAATTCGACTCTACTGTTAGTATTTTCTAATAGAATATACAAAAATAAAAATACATTTTTAGTTTATCTTAACATAATAATTACTCCCAAACTTTATAAACTATTTCTAATTTGCTTTATATAAAGGTATAGTAGCTTTAAATTGTATGAAATAGTTAGAAAACTTAAATGTTCGAAATTTTAATAAAAAACTATTGTAAATTTTTGAAAAAAGCAACTACGGAGGTTTCTTGCCGGCTTCTTCCCCGTAGATAGCATTCCGAACCGGTGGTAGTTCAAAAAAATGACGATTGGAAAGCACTTATTTTAAGTCTATTTAAATAAAAAACATTTTGAATTCGAATATATTTGCTTTAGTACATATTTTAGTTTATTATTTTTATATATTTTAGTGTTCAAACCAAATAGTCTTGCGTTCAAAGTAACGAACTAAAATAATGTTACAAGTGTAAAAATGACTTTTCTCCAGTCTAGAAGCTTAGAACTTAAGAATAAGTTATCCAGCAGGCAAGGAGGTTCGCTAACAAGTGTTTGAGTTGCACTTGAAAAGGTCCAATGTTTTCTTCCCTGGCGAAACTAAGCCGGCCCTGTTTGAGAGCCCCAATAGACTGGGAGCGACCCTGTAAAATTTCTGAATTGAATACATAAGCAGAAATATGCGGATATTCCATACTTAAAACCTTTATTTACTACGATTTGAGTCAAATTTAAAAATAAAAGTAATTTCTTAAATAAGTGAATTTCAATGTAGACTGTTTAAGAACATCTTGCTTTGCTCATGTTAAACAGCGTCTGAATTTAAATAAATTTTAATAATTCTTTAAAAGCTTTTTTCCGGAATATTATCATAATTTTAACAACACAATATATCAGAGGAGATTTTTAAACAATTATGTCGTGTCCACTATTTTTTGTATTATTTGGGTTCCGTTGGCATAGTGTGAAAAACGAGACCCGCCCGCTGTCCGTCCGTCTGTCAGCAGCTAGCCGTATCTTATAAACCGTTATAGACAAGAAAATTTCAAAGAATGTTTATTTCTGTTGCCGCTATAACAACTAATATAAAAATATAGAAAAATTTAAAAACAAGAAGTGTGTTTTTATTTATAATTTTTTGCTTTTTCTTGTTTATATACCGAAATTATTTTAAAATAATATACCTACTGTTAAATTTACGTATCTGACTGTTTAATCTATAACGATGGTAAAGAACTCCTCATGTGCCAGTCCAACTCACACTTCACTTTATCGACCTCGTTGGCGTAGTGGTGGTCACGACCGCTTCCAATTACGGGACCCCGGTTTCTATTTCCGTCGTGGGGGACTTTTAGTAATGAGCACGTTTCGCTTTTGAGTCTGCGCTAAACAAAAGTCTACATTTGAAATACTGGCTGTTCATTTTTGAAATAAAGCTAGCAAACTGTGTGTAATTTAAATATTTTTCGTATAAGATTGGTGTGGTAAAATAATATAATTATAATAATAATAGCCACATCACGACATACACATTGACTCAGCTCTGTACTAAGATATAATCTTGTATCGCAGGCACTAAGCAACGATACGGTATAAACTACATAGATAAGAATATCACACACGTTCAAAACCGTTAAGCGACAACGCGTCTAGCGAATAACACAAAATTCCAACCCGGAACCTCTAGCGTAGCAGTCGGTTGTTTACACCACTGCGCTACAGAGGTTGGATAAATTTGGTAGTAGTAAAAGTTTTATGTAGAATAAAACTTAAGTGAAATTGATTGTAAAACACCTGTAATATACTACGTTAAAGTCTAATAGATAACTATTTTGTTTATAGTAATATTTAAGGATATTATGCATGTATTATATACATATAACTGTTCCTCTTGAATCATTCTAAATATTAACAAAATCCATCAAAATCCGTTGCGTGGTTTTAAAAATCTAAGTATACATAGGGACAGACAGCGGGAAGCGACTTCGTTTTATACTATGTAGTTATTTCAATTGGAGGTTCCAATCAAATTAATTATTATAAATATTGAGAAACCTCCTCTTTTTTTTGAAGTCGGTTAAAAATATATAGAATCATTAATTCGGTAAATTTTTGGAGATTTTATCTAAATTGAATAATAAAAATGCAATAAAAGTATTAGAATTGTTATTTATTAATAAGAAATATATTTAACAACAAATTAGTAAGTTAAAAATTACTCTTTCAAGCTTTTACTGAACTTCATTACAATTTCCAGCTATTAAATCCAGCCGGCTTCGTCACCTCGGAACGAGCTGTGAAAGTCAATTGTCCAATTTCCCACTTTTAAAAAATACGGCAAACCCAGTTTTTTAATTGTATTATGCACTTCTGAGAATTAAGTTTACTACTTGATTTTTTGTAACAAAAAGACCTGTTAATAAATAAGTGAAAACAGAAATTGGGTTCCATAGTAAGGGTGCCAAATGGGATCAAATGGGACGTGTCCGTCCGTCCGTTTATCTTTCGAACGTCGGAAAGGCTGATTGCGTGTTAATAAATAAGTGAAAAATAGAAATTAGGTCCCATAGTAAGAGTCCCAAATAGGATCAAATGGGACGTGTCCATCGATCTGTAGAACGTTTCTTCAGCGTTATTTGCTCCAACTTAATCTTGAAGGACATGACGTAACCCTTCTTGTCTAAACTTACTCGCACTTTTTCAGCTTTTAAACTTTCATCCTTACTAACACTATATACGCGAAAGTTTGTAAGGATGTATGGATGAATGGATGTTTTTTACTCTTTCGCGTAAAAACGGTATGTAACACCTCTACCTGCCCCACTCGAGGGATTAATTACGGCGTGGGTTTGTGTTTATTCTGAAAAAAGGTAAAATTTTAAAGTAAAGAACCCTGACAAATGATAAAACTGTATCCGCCACTAAAAAAAATCCTGGTCTTAGTCTAGCTGTCGATTGGTACATCCACAATGCACTATAGATTCAAAACAATCGAATTGAGGTGTTTACTCTCGCTGTATCCAGCATAAGCTAGTAGTTAGTTGACATATCAATTAATATCTGGTATTGTTATCAACTCAGTTCACACGTTGATCTAAACCCCTTTGTTCACACTAAAAACAATGAACCAGATCGAATTAACTGTACCTATAATTTATCAATAAATAAATAAACCACATCACGACACACACATTGATTCAGCCCTGTAGTAAGTATCGTAAGAACTTGGGTCACAGGAACTAGGCAACGATATGTTATAAACTACATAAATAAGAATACTACATCCAAGACCGGTAAGCGAAAGTTTGACTTGTTTAAAACACAAAGATCCGCCCCCACTGAGATACAAATCCCGTCACCCGCAACAGCAGCGTCGTCCCGTGCAGTCGGTTGTTTTCACCGCTGCGTCCCAAATGTTTAATTTTAAACTTGAATCATTTCAGGTTTAATTTAAGACTTTTATAATAATAATTAGTTTTATTATTTCATTTAGTTTTATTTTATTCAAGCAGAAGGTTCACCTTATGGAAGGTGATACCGCCGCCTATTGACACGACGATGCCCCTGATGTCGTGGAACTCCAAAAACACCGCCTGTGCGTCGCCTATTTAGAAGAAAAGTTTTTATACCTCTCGTGCCGGTAATTGCACTGGCTCTCCGATCCTTCAAACTGAAACAGCTATCTACTTCATAGCAGAATTAGAGGAGAAAATACATGTATGTATAGCATATAATCACAGCTTTTGGCCTCTTGGCCGTTTCTATTGCTGTCTCGTTTTGCCGGGAGGGAAGACTGAAACTGCTTTCTTTCTACCTCCTATTTCTTTTGATTAAATTCGTTGCGGGTCTCAAGTCAGCCGATAGGGTGTCCGGGCATAGCCTATGCGTCATTGTACCGCTGCGTTATTCGTTGATTATTCGATCACCACAGTTGATCCTGATGAATAAGAGTTGCAGTGGTGGGAAAGACAGTTTAATAAAACATAATTCCAATATTTTTAGCTCGAGAACTGCTGGATCTGTTTCTATTGTATATGATTTGTTTGAATTGTCTTTGTTCTAAATAGCATAATAACTTAAAAATTGGAAAAGTCAACGAGAACAAATTTAAGTGTGCAAAGCCACGGGGCGACAGCTTATAACACAAAGAATTTATTAAATTTTGTATACAAATATAAGTTATATTAATTGCCCATTCACGATAATAGAAAAATTTAATCCATTTAATTTGTGAAAGGTTTTTTGATATCGAATGAATAGTTTTGAATAAAACTTACAAACTTTTTCTTTATACTCGTAATATTACAAGAGATTACTTTAATAAAACCTTTGAGAACAATATCTCCCACAACTTCTATATAATGAGGTAAATTCCAGACCTGAATCCAAGTAAAATTTTCAAATTTAATCTCACTAAAACAAATGAAACTTAAAACAAGGACGTAATTTTATTTGTCACCGAAATATTAGGAACTCGAATGAATTATAAACATTAATTTGTTGTTATTTATAAGTGACTAGGGGCATCATAAAGTTTGTGAAGTTGATTCGGAACGACAGCCGACATTCGCAGGTGTTCCTAATTCGAAATTACAAACAAATGGGCCGGTATCTTTTGTTCCTTTTTATATTGTAGTTTCGGTAGTGAAATTCGTCAGAAAAGAATATAAATAATTTTCAACTATTATTTAACTCAGCAAGTTTTTTTAGCAATTTAAAATACTTTCGAAAAACGAAGAGGATTGCAGACAGACTAGGGGTTTTATATATATTTTTGACCTTGTAAGTAACATAGAAATAAAATAACTGTTGTTTATTTTTTTTGCTACCATACATAAATAAATCACACATTAAATTGTAAAATCATTGCTGAGCTTGTATCTATAACTTTTGTTACATGTTTCCCTAAAATGTGATTGATAAATCGGCACCAATTATCCGAAAAACATCAATCACATGTTACGTCCATTTGAACTCATGTCACATGTCACCGATTGTTTTAGATTGATGAATTCATTTGTAAATAACTTGTTATCATTACACGTTCTATCATAAAACGGTTTATATCACAAAGGTGATTGAAGTAAAGATGGACGACTGTATATCGCAATAATATGACAAATATAATATATAATAATAATAATATTTGGTACAAAGCCGAAAAAGTGCTCCAATACTAGCGACAGATAGATACATACAAATTGTCACTTGTCAAGTGATATGAAAGGGATACCGGTGTAAAAACAGTATGAAAGAAGAAGAGGGATTTATATCTTTTCAGCCCAAAAGTCAACAAACTGAAGATAGAATTCACCACCGGGAATATTCTAGTCTTTAATTAGCTAGTGCTTATAACATATCTGCCTTGTTTTCGGGAATCTTCGCGTAAATGGAGAAAAAACGAAGTCGCAATATTTCTTTCTCACTACAGTCCAGACGTTTAGAGAAATGCGTTTCTGACAGGTCGTGATCGAATAAGCGATGTGACTTTTACCTTACTAACGAGTTAAACATAAAAACTGTATAATTACGCCTTAACATTTAATTAATGTTAGAACTAACGCTTTGAATTATTTTGTAATGTTAAACAGAAATTATGCCTTAACATGTAATACAGGTTAAAATCCACATTATAAATAATTTTGTAATGTTAAACAGATAAAAATGTTTTCTAAAATCCATATTGCGCTGTGACAAGGTTATGTCGACTCTTTATTTTTGTAGTGACGTGCCAAAAATATCAGTCGACTATAACGTTATCAATCATTACAATATAAAATTAAACGTTTTAATTTATACCTTCATCAATAGAATGTACTTTCTGTATCTTTGAATTAAGTCACTTCTAAACTAACTTAATAAAAAATATGATTTGGAAAACTTGACCGGGATATCAGATTTTTTTTCCACCACTGCAACTCCTGTTCACCAGGATCAACAGTGGCGTTCTTTGATCGAATAATCAACTAATAATGCAGCTGTACAATGACGCACAGGCTGTGCCCGGACACCCTTACGGCTGTCTAGGGACCCGCAACGATCTTATCAGATGTTATAGGAGGTAGAAAGAAAGCGGAGACAGCAATGGAAACGACCCAGAGGCCAAAAGCTAAAGGGATCTTGACGTTTTGACGGTCAGGAGACGCCGTGGAGATGGTGATACATGTGAGCGAAGCATATTATAAAAAAATGAACATCATCTTGAATAATGAATATGTTTTAAAACGATAAAAGAGTGGCGTAAATGATAAATGGGTAGGTCGTGTGGGAGTAGGGTAGTGGTAGCAATGAACAGAAGAATGGAGTCAATAAATCAATATTCTCTCATTCAAAAATGGAGGAGTGAAGAACTTTAAAATACTCTAAATGCGCATTGCATATTTAAATAAGAGTTAATTATTCCAACAAAATAACTTGAAATTCAAATCCTATACGTTTTAAACGATTTTTCTTACCATTTCAAACGTTGACTTAAAAAGGTAGGTGTTGGAGTTAAAAAATACGGTTTCAATAACCGTGGTACTTATAACTAATAATTATTAATGAAAAAAAAAAGTTTTTTTTTAATAATACTGCTGTGACAAACAAGCATACGGCCCGCCTGATGGTAAGCAGTCACCGTAGCCTATGGACGTTTGCAATACCAGGGGCATAACGGACGCAGGGATATTCTTATTATATAAAACTTTTTACGTCTAAACTTACCAAACGCTGCGAGAATTCTGTTTCTTAAAATTTAATGACGGAACCCGAAAACTTTCCCTTTTGCTTTTCCGTAAGTAAAGTCGTTCCATTTCATAAAGACCTGTAGTTGTGATTAGTGTACAGTCACAGTGCTCTTGTGTGCGTTAGCTCTTCGCTGAGAATTCGATGTGACACACACTGAAACTTTGTGCATGTACACGCCTGACAAACACTAACAACTTAAATCAAACCGTCTTCGTGAGCTGGAATGGCTACTTTATTTACTTATTTATTACATTACCTTCTTAGCTGACTTATATAAGTTTGAGCTTTTACCTCGTAAATAGTGATAAAGTTTAAAGGAACGGTCTCGGATAATTAGAGTTCCTATGTAAATTAAACAGATTTGGGACTTTTGTGCTCGAAGCCGAAAGGTCCGCGAGTCCGAGGACTTAAACAAATAAATGTAGTTTATTTCGGTCCGGAAAGGTAAAGAGTTCACTTGTTGCTACAAATGTTTAATGCTAGTACATACCGCACATAAAGTTATACATTGCACGAGCGAAATCAATCCTTATCCAGTAGATTTTAAAGACGAAAGACAAAATAATTTTTGTGTGACGAGACAAATAACATACTTTTTGGTTTGAAAAAATTTGCTCTTTTTTTTTCTAGTACTGTTTTGGGAACCTAGGTTACGTGATTATATCAGAATTGAAGGATTTGGTTAATTGTGTTAAAAACGTGTACGTGATACAGCTAATGTTTCATAGGTAGTTATATACATTTGTCGCCTTTTATCTTTACTAATGTAATAGAAATTCTCTAGTGATTTTAATTACTCTAATGAAATACTCTTTCAGTGTGTTTATAGGCTACATAATGTTTTATACAAAATTACGAACTCCAAGCAGCAGAAGTCGCGGGCAAAAGTTACGTTTTATAAGTGCAAACGCACGGTTAGTTAGAATATAATGCACCTGTTACACTGTCGACGAGTAGTAACAAGCGATTTAAATAGAAGCTAGTAAGCTAAAGCTACGAAGTTGTTCTTAATTTTTTATAACTTTATTAGTGGCATCTTTAGGGAATTCGAATTAGCCACAATAGACATGCCATGAAGGAGATACAGAATCTTAGCTAATTTAGTTAATAGTAATTCATTTTATAGCTGCACTAACAGCGTGTGTAAGGGACAACTGTACTAACTCATGCAATTTTTCCATAACATAGATAATTTTAATTAACTAGTACCTACCATAAACTCAGTAGGAAGGCATTCTGAGGGGCAAAGGAATATCACTTAGTGTTTTCATGCTTAGGATTTTTCACTCAAGCATTGTTACCGGTCTTAGATGTAGTATTCTTATCTATGTAGTTTATACCACACCGTTGCTTAGCGCCTGTGACACGAGTTCTTACGAAACTTACTGCAGGGCTGAGTCATGATGTCGTGATGTGGTTTATTATTATTATATATTTACGTTTTTTTAAGCTAATGAGAGTTCGTTTTCTGCTCAACAGTTGGTTGGGAGCTTTAAAGTTGTAAAAGCTCAGTCAACCCCTTACGTTTTACGTTCTAGCCCTATTAATCCCTGCCTAGGTAACGATAAAATAAAATATCGCTTGTAACCAAGCCGTTTTATAGCCGCATCTTTATTGCGTCCTTTAAATGTGGAATCAGAATATTTATGGGTTCCATTTGACGTTGAACAGTCGTCACTTCGGATCTTGTCAAATAAAAATTCTGGTTACGGCGCAGTTAGTTATTATTATTTGTCAACGCATCAGTTACTGATTACCCGGATTACAGGTAGGTCCGTCTTAAGCTTAGCCGAGGAGCCGAGAAGCCGAGCTTCTTTTTTTATTATATCAAAAGAGGGCAAACGGGCAGGAGCTCATGGACACCTGAAGGCAAAATATGTCAGCAGATGCGTTGCCGACCTTTTAAAAAGGAGTAAGCCCTTCTTTAAAGTCTTCACTTCGACTTAACGATGGCATCTATAGAAGTTAAAGTCTTTTTTACCCAACTATTATGAGGCCTGTGTCGCTTTTGCCTCTATAGTTAAGACGGTATAGATATACAGGAATTCCGAACGTTCCAGAGCTAAAATAGCGCAACAACTGACATAAAAAAATATACTCCTTCGCAAATCCTACTATAACATGCAGGAGTTCTTTAATGATGTATTTTTTTAATGTAATTAATTATATTTCGAGTTTAATGTACAAAGCTGCGTTATAATGTACGAAATCTTGGAAGGAATTTTTAGTATTGCTTATGATTTTACAATTATAATTTTAATCTGTTTGAATTTTACGAAGGTATGTTTTAATTACTAAAAATTATTAAATATTGTATGCCTCCTTGCAGAATATAGTGTAACACTGTATACATGCGTTACATCTGCAATTTTATATGAAAATTTTAGAGGGTATTCTGAAATCGACCCATTTGTGCCCTAACTTTTGCATCAAGCGCTAAGCTAAGCTACGCCTCAGCCTAAACTTTTTAAATATAAGGTAATTAATATTACTAAGCAAAACAAAATTTCGTGAGAAATTCACGAACGTTCTTCGCCAAATGATATTATTTAGAACAATATCCTATATTGTTTTAGTATAACAAGACCCGTGATATAGGGAAGTTATTTCTTACATGAATATGTATTAATTAATTCTAAAAGTTTTCTGATATTTTATACCCTACTTTGAGGTTTCCGTTGCTTCAAGTTTAAATATAGATTACATGTTACAGAATGCTTCCTCTTGATGTTAATACTTACTAAGAAATTTATTGTCTATTTAATTAGAGATAGGAAAAGTTTAGTAAAGTAAACCACATTACATACTTTATAAGGTATAATTGTCAGATCTAACCTTGGAAATGAAAATAAATACGTTGTTATTATATTATCATTATTACATAGACTCTATGAACTAAGCCGACAAAACACCGCCTTATTATTTGACTCATGGACTTATTGTTATTGCACGTACTGTAAAAAACAAAGATACCAACGATATAATAATCATCCACATCACGAGACACACATTGACTCAGCCCTACAGTTATAATCGTAAGAACTTGTGTCAGGAACTAAGCGACGATATGGTATAAATTACATAGATAAGATTACAACATCCGAGACCGGTAAGCATCTTGCGAATAATATAATGTTCCGCCCACGCCGGGATTCGAACTCAGAACCGGTGGTAGTATAAAAAGGATTACGATTTAAAAGTAATGAATTTAAATCTATTGGAATATAAAATATTTTGACTTTGACTTTGAACATCTTGCGTAGCATTCGGCTGTTTACAGCACTACGTCACAGAGGTCGTCAGGACGTTTAATTATTACACTATATATATTATATTTGAAAGTATGTTTGTACATAGCAGATTATATTAAAAGCTACTTGTGACTTTTTAACTATTTCACATATAGTAAATACAGTCTCAGAGTAGACGAAAACCAAAAAAAAAAGTTGTCCATTCATCCATTTGTATACATTTAGTATTAATCACCATATTAATCACTAGCAGAAAAATGTTTGTTTTCAATTTAAAAAGACAATATTGACCTTAAACCTGTCCTTTATTGTATTTGTATTAAAATTGTACAATTAATCGTAGTAAAAGTAATTAAATAGTTTAAATTTTTTGTATCGTTCCATCTCATATGAGATAGCTCATCTAAAATTCTTTAAGAGCAATTTTCAAAGCCTTTGTGTTTCATAATGTAGATTGTACTCGCAGCCGGCAACGGAACCCAAGCTTATTTAAACCAGTAACATATCAATTTATGGCTTATAATACATAAACTCACGCCGTAATCCCTCGAGAGGTTTGGCAGAGGTGTTAAACACCGCATTTCGCGTGTTTATGTTTAGTCCTAGTGTGCCAGGTTGTGAATCTGTCGCCACTGTCCGGGCTCATCAAGAAACATGACAGCTACAACTTACGGCAACCCGAGACTCGAACCCTCGACCTGTCTGGTCGGATCGGTCGGTTAACCAAGGCACGTAACAAACTGAATTACCACGTCCTCTAAAATGCTCATAATAAAAACTTTAGTCGGTAGGCACAACGTGAGTTCGACATACTCCTTCGGTCCCCCCGGGCTGGAGAAGATCCATAAGTATTTCCCCACTTAAAAAAAAAGCTTTCGTCCAGATATCAAATCAAATGATTTAAAAATAATTTGCCAAATGTAAGTTTTTACAGAACTTATCAGTTATTAATGTTTCACTACATTTTGATATAATCATGCAAATATTCAAAACAAATAACAATGAAATATTGATATGGTCCGTAGAATGGTTTTCTCTAATGGTTTTCGTCTTGCCTGGACGGCTTAACCGATTTTGATAACTGATATGTAGTTCGATTTGTCTCTTTAAAAAATCTATATGACGATTTCTTAATAAAATATCTTTTTTTATCTCTATTCCATGAGAAAGAACGAGTAGTATCAAAGATAACCTTCTGAAAACAAACAAACATACAAATACCTCTTCATATATTAGTATTAGAGAAATATTTGACTAAAGGTTGAGATTATTAAAAAAAAGATTTATTCAACCCCTGTCATGGCGTTTGAAGGAGGGCGGTTTTGTTATTTAAATTTATATTACATTTTGTATTAATACACATATGTCTAATATAAAGCTACATGTTAGATCCCTTCTCATGTTGATAAAAAGCCAATTTTTATTACGTTTTCGCATAATAACGGTTCTATAAGACATTTTATATTCTGAAATAAAACAATAAAAATTTTATAAATGAAACTTTTCCAATAACAAGGGTTTATGTTTTTTTAAATTTGGTTTTCTAAATGGGACCTACTTGGATATTCTACGCAATAAAAAAGAATTATCGAAATCGGCCTACTCTATAAAAGTTCTTGTCATATACATATATACAACACCATATATATATTGTATATGCACGTCGACTTGAGAACCTCCTGCGGTTTTATTTTCGTTAGTTAAATACGAAAATCTTCGTTTTTCCGTCACCATTGTACGTAAATCTGAAAATGAATTTCTAAAAAATTTACTTAAGATTTATTTCATATACAACAGTAAACTGAAAAACGATGTTTTAAGAAGATTTAAATATGTGTGTTGTATGTAAGAATGTTGTGTATGCATGTGTGTCTTCCATGGCAAACACACATCAAGCAGTAACTTGGATATACCATTGAAAATATCTATTTTTAGGGTTCCGTAACCAATGGGTTGAAAGCTAATACTAAGCCTCCGATGTTTTCCGTCCGTCCGTCCGTAGACTCTAGAATTTTTAAAGAATGTTGCTTGCGTTGCTGGTATAAAAGCAAATTCTATGACGTAAACAATTTAAAAATGAAGGGGGGCTTGTATGGACAAGGCAAGTATTTTTTATTTAGCTTTTTCTCGTTTCTTCTACGATTTTATTTAAAAAGTAGCCATTGTTACAATTTATACAACGGTACAGAACCCTCCATGTGCGAGCACGACTCACACTTGACCAGTTTTTCAAATTTAAGTTAAATCTATATAATGAAGTCACGAACGGCTAGTCCGAATTCTATAGTCTTCAATTTGTTGGATTAATCTTTTAATACTGTTAAAACATTGGAATGGTCGACATAAAAAATTCTACGCGTACAAAGCCGCGGGGCAACAGCTAGTGAATAAGTATATACCATCGAAACTTCCTTTAAGGGTGAAAGTTCAGTAAGCTGCGAGTTCTCTGAACCTGGATATTGCAGATTCAATTACCGAATTAGATGCAGCGGAATTGGTCTGGACGTTATTTAAATTAAAGAAACGGCTCAGTTTTCTAGCTCGATTTTAAGCTGCTCTACCGGGAAATAGCTTCTCAACAAAATCTTGTTTTACCTAAGACTGTTAAATTAATGCGAAATCGAAACATACAGAAAAAAGAAGTTAAAAGAACAAGTTCCTACGTGTTAAATATTCAATGAGGCTGTCACAGTACTCACAGTTAAATAAAACATTTCCTTAATATGTCAGACCTGCTTTGATTGAGTTTATGAAAATGAGATATTGAAGGAAGGCGAAAAAGATGTGATTTCATATTAATTTTAAGAATGTCTTACAGAGGTTTAAACCTCATAACAGCAGATAATTGTGTGATGAGAGCCTGAGTATTTGCTATGGGGTCTTGAATCATCATCACCAGCTCAAAGACATCCACTTCCACCTTAAACTTTTTGTCTTTTGATGACCTCTGTGGCGCAGTGGTGTAAGTAGCCGACTACGCTAGATGTTCAAAGCCAAAGTCAAAATATTTTATATTCCAATAGATTTAAATTAAGTACTTTTAAATCGTATTTTATTTATATTACCACCGGTTCTGAGTTCGAATCCCAGTGGTAGAGGAACTTTATGTTATTTGCAAGATGCTCACCGGTCTCGGATGTAGTATTCTTATTTATTTATTTATTTTCTAAATCTCTATCTCTATTCCGGCAAGGGCGGAACTTTGTTTCATTTGCAAGACGTATCGTTTTGCTTACCGGTCTTGGATTTAGTATTTTTAAATATGTAATTTATACCATATCGTTGCTTAGCACCTGTGACACAAGTTCTTACGATACTTACTGCAGGGCTGAGTCAATGTGGCTGTCGTGATGTGATGTGTGTGGACAAAAGCATACTCCATAATGTTCCATAATGTGGTTCCAGTCAGGGCCGCTTGCATCCTGCTCCTCTCTGCTTAATAATCGGGGCACACCCGCCACTCTGTCCCACCACTGCAACTCCTGTTTATCAGGATCAACAGTGGCGTCCTTTGATCGAATAATCAACGAATAATGCAGCTGTGCAGTGATGCACAGGCTGTGCCCGGACACCCTACCGGCTGTCTTGGGACCCGCAACGAACTTAATCAGAAGAAATAGGAGGTAGTAAGAAAGCGGTTTCAGACTTCCCTCCCAGCAAAGCGGAGACAGCAATTGAAATGGCCCAGAGGCCCAAAAATCTAAAGGGGAGACAGTCAGGAGATGCCTGACCGTCTAAACACCACGGTATGCCACTAACTAACAGGGGATAAATTAGATACTAACCTAAATCTTACACCAATAATATTGGTGACAAAACTTTTTAAAGGCACGGAAGTTTCCCTTCGTTTTCACAAGATCTAGGTAATAAATAGGACTACACGCAGATACTTGAATCGAATTCAACATGATTAACCGTTCGTCATGCCAGAGACTACACTCCCACAAGATATGATGGGCAGTTTGCACAAATTCTTGATCCGACGTTGAACATTCGCAAAAAGGTGACGGCACCAAGTTAAATGAATAAAGTTTGCCCTTAAAGTTACCATGCCCGGTTAGAAATTGGGCTACGCAATGATCGATATCAAGCCACGTTTTATTTAACCGTTCGCGCACTATAGGGAAAAATTTAAATAAATGCCGCCCCTTAGTCGAAGTATCCCATCTAGTTTGCCATTCGTCGATTAGTTTTTTATGAACGTTGTCGTTGCTATCAAATAATCTACTGATTTTAGCCCTATCCTTCGGTTTTAGAAAATCTGAACTCATACCATTCCGCGAGTTGTAATACATTGCCGCACGCCGTTGTATTTCCAAATCTACCGGTAAAACACCCGCAAGAATCGGCAGGGCCTCAGTGCTGACGGTTCTATACGCTTTACAAAGAAAAATTAACGCTAATCTCTGACTCTGAAGCAATTTACGTCGCGCAGCGCCAATTGTGGCTCTATCCGCCCACACGGGGGCTCCGTAACAAATGCAACCCAAGAAAGTAGCAGTATAAATTATTTTTAATGACTTAAACGACAATCCCCAGGTCGAAGTTGATATTTTATTTAACGCGTAAAAAAAATGCTCTCTGCTTAATAAGACAAAGTCAAAATGTTTTATTCGAATAGACTTAAAATAAGCACTTTCAAATCGATAAACTTAACTAATAAACGATATGTAAATTGCATATTTAAAAATACTACATCCATGACCGGTAAGCATAACAGTGTGTGCTTAATATACTTAACTAGCGGCCCGCCCTGGCTTCACATAGGTGGAATTAAACGAATAAAAAACCTGTATGTTTTGGGGATAACGCAGCATTCTAATGGTGAAAGAATGTATCAAATCAGTCAAGTTATTTTTATTTATAGGAGAAACCAACAGTTTTATACTTAAATTAACAAATTATAATACAATTACACATGAAGTTTCCACTGATCGAAGTTCTCAATCAGGCAGAAAAACTAAATCACCGTACACATTACAATCACAAATTGAATAACAACGAATAATAAACGCAACATGGTTCGAATCAAAAGTAAATAAATGGACATATTATGTATAAATAATGAAATAAACGGAAAAACTCGATATACACTAAACTGGGCATTAAAAATCGATGGATACATTTATTACAAACATACAAAGGTCTTTGTTATATTTGTATTGATAATAGATATTAATAGCTAGGTCTTGAATAATTATAACTATTTAAATAGATTTTTATATATTTATAAATATATGTAGATGAGTATGTCGTAGCTTAGTAGGAACCGATCGCGTAAGCCTTGATTATTTATGTGATTTGTCCCTTACGATATTTTTATTATCTACTAGCTTTGCCTGTGACATCGTCCGCGTTAAAGTCAAAAATGGTTCTTATAGGATTTTTTATTACTCAACATTTATCGTTATATTTTTAGAAATTCCCAAGATATATTTATAAATTATAGCCTGTGTGTTATTCTGATGTATCAGCTTTTTTTTTTTGTAAAGATTCATTAAAATCCATTCAGTAGTTTTTGCGTGAAAGAGTAACAAACATCAATTCATCCTTACATCCATACATTCTTACGAACTTTCGTATTTATGATATTAGTAAGAATTTTATGGGTACAAACTATGGTGTTTTCGAGTGTATAGTACAATTGTAAGACAAGTTTGGTCTAGATTCTAGGTCCAGTTAGACAAACTCAAATACCTGGACTTGAAAGTTCAAGTCTGCTCAAAAGTTTTTCGATTTTCAATCGGATACTTTGTTCCAATTACAGGTTTTAGAGAAAAACGTAGAATGAAGAACAGCTACAAGAGATGCATTGAATTTAGGTAAATTTTAACTTTTCTTAACTAAATCGGTACGTACGGCCATGAATCTATCTAACCCGTTCGAACTTCGTTCTTAAGTTGTACCGCATAAGGATTGATATTGCACTTGTTATCTGAATCTTACTTGTGGCCGTCAACAAGTGTCCTGATTTTAAATTTTGGCAAAAAAGTCTCCACTTGATACGATAATATTTTTTAATCAAACGGTGAATAATGGTTAGCATGAAAACGCTTTTATTTCGGTGTAATAATGTATAAATAATTCATCGACAAGCCTATAGACCGTACTAATTTCATGAGAAGGTTAATTGTTAATTTTAAAATACTCTTTCTTTTTCTCTTCTTCTTGCACTATCAACTATTAATAGTATTTTTGTTTAAAGGATTATGTTTCTCCTATAATTATATGTATCACGTGTAGTATTCGTATATTATGTTTTTGTGAGATATGTCCGTAGTTGTCAGGTTTATGTTTGTGGTGTATGTTTCTCTTTTTGTTCCTATTTATGTGTAATCTGTCCACTGTTGTGTCTCCGAATAAATAAATATAAATATATTATACTATTTAAAAAGATTTTTACTTATATTTAAAATAAATAGACTTTATAACGTTGGCAACATTTTATTGAAGAAAATAGCAAAACGCGAGCTTATGCCAAAAAATGGTCTACAGGACGCACGTTTTTCTCAGAAAAAACAATTTCTGTGTTCGTAAGCGAATCCCCTAACCAAAGTGCAGCTTGCTTAGTAAAGCATATACAACTTTGATATAACATGATCAATGTTCATTTTAAAGTAAGACAATTATTCACTCATGCCATATCGCAGAGTAAACACTCAATTTCTTCAGTAAACGTTTACCTAAGCCTTACACGCCGAAACTTTTGTTATTTCATATAAGTACCGGGAATAATTTACGAAGTTTGACGTTGAGATAAATTTTTAATATAAATTTATGTTTGTTTATGTCTAAAAGAAAATTACGTTCAGATGTTTCATGATAGACTGGTAAAAAGTTAGTGATGACGTGGTAGCTCAGTTTATTACGTCCCTGGGTTAACCGACCGACCCGACAGGTTGAGGGTTCGAGTCTTGGGTTGCTGTAAGTTGTAGCTGCCATGTTCGTCAATGAACCCGGATAGTGGCGACAGATTCGCAACCACACTGGGACTCAACATAAATATGCGAAATGCTGTGTGTAACACCACTGCCAAACCTCTAAGAGGGAATATTTTTATGTATTAAAAAAATCAGTTAAAACGACTAGGAGATGAAATGTACACTCCAAAAAGGAACCATAAATATTTAGATATATTTTAATTGCTATTTTGGTTGTTTTTTTGGTTGCAATTATAGATTTAATACCAATATCGTATATGTACTGTGACTATTGTATTTAATGTTGCTGATTCTTAAGAAGTTAACATTGGCATAATAACAGTTAGGTATTCATAGCGTTATCTACATTTTTTCTTTTCGGGGCACACCCGCCACTCTGTCCCACCACTGCAACTCCTGAGACCAGGATCAACAGTGGCGTCCTTTGTTCGAATAACGCAGCTGTGCAATGACGCACAGGCTGTGCCCGGACACTCTACCAGCTGTCTTGGGACCCGCAACGAACTTTATAATACGAATCAGAAAAAAAGGAGGTAGTAAGAAACAGGTTTCACAATTCTCTCCCAGCAAAGCGTAGACAGCAATGGAAACGACATAGAGGCCAAAAAATAAGGGAATAAGACCCTGACTGTCTAAACATAATGCCAGTAACAGAGGGATATTAAATGCCAACTTATATATATCTTACAACGATAGTTTTATGTTTCGCATCCCCACTGTGTCTGTTCCCGTTCCATCTATCCCCGTTGTTCACAACACTCACGTCTGTCTACAAACTCAAACACAAAATCACGTAGTTAATCTTTATATAATATTTTTGTATCATTTTATTCTGTCATTTAATTTTAGTGTTTCCTATAACCTATGATTTGATGTTAAATTGTATCGACCAGCGTCAACACTCACTGTCCTTCTAAGTCGCAGGATTCTCCTAGATTAGGGGACAGGGAATTTCATAAACTGTAACATCTCCTAACACAATTTTTCACATAATTTTTCCTTTAATTGTTAAATGGCTGACTAAACAATTGTTATGATTAATGCTATTAGGAATTTATGTAATTTAATACATAAATCTAAATCGTTATTGTAAAACATAAGTAAAGGGTTTTCTAATTTCATCCACTGACCCGAAACTGTTTAAGGGCTCTCTTCAAATGAGATTTTCATCCCTTGCCCTTTGTGTATATGCTACTTTAACATAAGCCTGATTTGATCAACTATTTTGTAGTCATCAGATATTTAACATATTTATGACCATTCTTGTCACAAGAGTATGTGGTCCAAAACAGCTTTCAAAAGGTCTTTTTACAAACATACATAACAAACCTTATAAAGTTTTAACGAAATTTCTAGAATTCTCACTTTAAATATTTTGTTGTTGAATCCCACAAGAGGTTTTGGAAATGGACTTTAAATGGATGATGTAAACGGCGTTTTACTTTGAAAAGTTCGATATGAATTTTAGGTTGAGTTAAGAAATATTTTGAAGAAATCATTTTAAAATACTATTCAGTATTATATAAGAAAAAAATACAATAATGAGACCGTTTACATGAAGCACATTATTAAACTTAATTTAAATTAACTGAGAAGACTGTCGCTGTTCTTTTATTTATCGAACACTTTAATTGCCTGCAGTAAAAAGAGCTGTCTCTTTTATGATAAGCAAATAAAAAAGTTTCTTAAACAACTAATAAAAAGTTAACAAAAAGTAGGTACAGGCACTGATGCAAGCTGCAAGCTAAAGTTCACACTTTAAAGAGAACAAAGCGAGTTGGACACTTCTTTGTTCTAAGCCTTTATAAATATAAATAAAACAGTTAAACGCAAGATAAGAGAACCGTCAAAATACCTTTTTTAAAGTTCGAGTAAGGTCTAATGGGGGAAAAAATTTAACTTTTGGGGAAAAAAAAGCTCTAGTTTTCCTTTATTGATAGAACTTTTTGAAATAACCCTTTTTTCTCTGGTTGTCATATATTTTAGAACAATCGACCAAAGGCTGGTTTAGCTTTTATGTATATAGAATAAAAATAAATATGCTAATTAAACTGATATATTTAATTAGTTCTTTTCTTGACCTTCCATTAAGTTTGTTTTCAAACGTAACCAAAATACAACAATTTATCATAGATTTATATCTAACTAGGTTATGCCTGCAATTTCGTCAACGTAAAACTCTTAATGTATAATTTCTGAATTAAATTCCCTTTGTCTATACTGAAAATTCACTTTTAATATCGTCGGCTACGACGACAACCCGCTATGTGTAAAACTAAATTTTACAAGAGGAAAAAATTTGTTGTTAAAAAATGTTTGTATGGAACAAGTCTTTGATTTCTGTTGGATTATTTTCAATAAGGGTCTACCTTGTAATATCTTCGGTACATACAGTACAATCATAGATGCGATACAAGCTTTGTTTAAAGTTCAAACAAAAGATATTTTTGCTATAAAGCGATACACGAGGGTTTCACTCGTCGCTGACGATATAAGGAAATTAACTTGGTTGGTTTATTACCCGACAACGGCGAAGCAATACGAGGGTAATGATTTTGACCGCTATGAATAAACAAATAAATTAATAACCACATCACGACACACACATTGACTCAGCCCTGTACTAAGTATCGTAGGAACTTGTATCGCAGGTGCTAAGCAACGACATGGTATATACTAAATAAATAAGAATACAACATCCAAGACCGGTGAGCGAAAAAATGCGTCTTGCAAATGAAGCAAAGTCCCGCCCCCGCCGGGATTAGGTACCCGGAACCTCTAGCGTAACAGTCGGCTGTTTACACCACTGCGCAACCGAGGTCGCCAAAAATGTTCATCTGCTCCCACATAACTTCTAAACTACTTATCGTAAATTGACGATTGAGACATCGATAGATGTGAAATGATCGTCTGCTGGTTATAGGCTATATGACGTTATATTAAATTAAGAATGCCTTTACCGATCCTAACCTCACATAACAGAATTATGAAAGTGTGTAAGTTTGCCTTATACTATGGCATATGTTCACGGCTAAATTGAAAACTTAACTTCACAATTTCAGATGAGAATATTTTCTTGTTTCTTAAATTTTATAACACGATTTTCAGTAGTCGGGTTTTAGTTTTAAAAATTATTTTGTGCTGAAATAAACATAACACATAAACTCATTCCGTAATCCCTCGAGAGGGGTAGGCAGAGGTGTTACACACCGCATTTCGCATGTTTATGTTTGGAAGCTGTCGCCATTATCCGGGCACATTGAGAAACACGGCAGTTACAACTTACCGCAACTCGACCTGTCGGGTCGGTCGGTTAACCAAGGCACGTTACAAACCGAGCTACAAAAATTTTACATTTTTTTTTTCTTTTTAAATAACAAAATCTATTATTTCGACGAAATAGTTTTTGTCCCGTCACTTTACATAAAATCTAAATTGAGTTGCTTCATTCTGAAATTTAAGTACGTGTGTTAAACGTAATACGTGATTCAAGTGCAGTACAACTCGAGATGCCATGAAAATGAAAACATCCATCTAACTTTTCATTTAATATTAAAATTGCTGAATCTTTGCCGAAGCGAGTTTCACAAAATCATCAAATTAAATAAAGATTTATTATTATTAACGGGTAACTACCCAGTAAGGAAAATGTATCCAATACATCAACTACTAAAACCAAGACACATATATATTCCGACCTCTGTAGCGCAGTGGTGTAAACGGCCGACTGCTATACTAGAGGTTCCGGGTTCCTAATTCCGGCGGGGGCGGGACTTTGCGTCATTTGCAAGACGCATTGTTTCGCTCACCGGTCTTGGATGTTGTATTCTTATCTGTGTAGTATATACCATATCGTTGCTTAGTTCCTGTGACACAAGTTCTTACGATACTTAGTGCAGGGCTGAGTCAATGTGTGAGTCGTGATGTGGTTATTAATTTATTATTATTTATATCGCCTTCTTTCTAATATTTGTAGTATGCATGTTACAATGTTTTAAGCAGATAATGTAAAGAAACAACTACTACAAAAGGATTGATCAGTTTATCATTTCTAAATATACCTAGTCTGAAGCAAAATATAAGCAAAATAACTGTTAAAATTGACCCGCATCCTTTAAAAGTCAATTAATTTTGTCAATAATTTAAAAAGGAAAACTGAAGCTTCGAAAAGAAAATAACTCAATAAATGCTTTTCTCCCTTATGTAACCTACTTAAGGGATGAAATTTTTAAAACAAATCATAGGTTAAGGTTGGTACTTGTAGGGGAGTAACTGGATTTTTTATTTAATTTAAAAAAAAAAGTTTTAAATAACAATTTATGTCATTTTTAAATAAAACAATATTTAATTTTTAAATTTTAATTAATCAAACAACAACATAAGAAATACAAACAAAAATATATTTCTAACGAGTTGTGTTCGCGGGATCTTTTTGAAATAAAAAAAGTTGTAGAGTTAAAAACAAGTCTTCAACTCTAGCAATTCCCGGCAAGTCGTATTAAAATCCCGTCGGTTATTACTTTAAGTGCAGGTTACACTTTCTGACTTTTAAAGCCGCGTACACACTTAGAGCGAACGAACAACAGCGTGCATTCTCTTTGGATAAGCACTTATTTTTACTATTACTTACTACAAAAATACAACATATTGGAAGGCATTATCTTAGGTGTCAGGAAGGCATCCATTGTTACAGTAATTCTTTCATTTTGCTCCCTCCGTTCGAGAACCGTATCTCAGTGGGGAAACTGATCTTCCTTAATACTTTAGCAATCGCAGCTCAATAACATAAATTTTATATAAATGACCTAGCATTGACTTCAATGGATTTGACCGCCCGCCAACTACATGTTATTCATCCATGCTTGTACAACCAGCTGCCTGAATGACTTGACAGGACACTGCCCTTGATGTCTAGAACGAAAAGAGCAACGCCAATGCGTTGCCCATGAAGAGATAAAAGATCGTGCCAGCAATTACACTGGCTCTCCAATCCTTCAAACCGAAACACACCAGATTCACGGCAGGGACAGAAAGGAGGGTGGTAACAACCCAGACGATCTCGCACGTAGATATACCACCTGAGGGTAGTCGTAGTCGTAGTACCACATATTTAAGTATGCCTATTTACATACGTTGGTTATATAGCGTAATATATAAGTTCAAAGGTATTTGCTACTTCTACCTTTAATATAACCCTGGCATTATGCAATTTGAAAACTACCACAATTGTTGCAACTCTGCCACTACAAACCCGCAACAAGTGAAACGAAATTGAAAGAATGATTTATTGCTGTTTAACTTTAGAAATTCTTTGTGTAAGTCAGCAGTTTTTGAATTTAAACTTCTTCAAGCACTTGGTGAGAATTGTATCGTTCTGAGAGGAAATTTTACGAAAATTTTACTTGAGAATGGAATGTTATTGGTTTCAATTTGATTCATCATTCAAATTTATTTTTGATTTTGAATGATGTGAATTCAAATTGTGTTTGTTTATGCGCTTCTTTTAAAAATTAATAAAGCATTAGCACGCTGATGATTTTTTTTTTACAACAGTGAAGTAAATTTAAATTTACCGTTTTTCACGAGACAATTCTCTATTTAAAGTTTTATTAAATATGTCCTTTTAAAATGTATCCGACATTTTGTTAGTAAATAAATAACAAATGTAGTCCAGTCTTTAGAGCTAATAAATTTTATTTCCTCAATTGTAAAAGTTTAGTCTTAGGTAAGAGGTTACAATTAAAAAGCTCGTAAACGAACGTTCTCAGAGAGTTGTCAACAATGAATTCACTTTAACTGCTGACATTTGACGGGTACAGTAATGTCTTATGAGTAAAGAACTTATACTTTAGTATATATAGTGGAGTGTCTCAGATACAAAAGATTTTGATGACCGAAAAAGGATACTTCTGTTATAATTATCAATTTCGACCTCTGTTGCGCAGTGGTGTAAATAACCAACTGCTGCGCTGGTGGTTCCGGGTTCGAATCCCGTCGAAGAAGAAAGTTTGTTTTATTTACAGAACGCATTGTTTCGCTTGCCAGTCTTGAATGTTGTGTTCTTATCTATGTAGTATATACCATATCGTTGCTTAGCATCTGCGACACAAGTTCTTGCGATGCTTATTGCAGGGCTGAGTCAATGTGTGTGTCGTGATATGGTTTATTACACGTACAAACCATTAAATACCTTAAAATTACTGTCCGGATTCTTCATACGAAATCTTGCCTAAACCAGCATTAGAACCTGTGCCCTCAATCTTAGTTGTTAATAAGTACAATAGGCCAGATGGAAATATCTTAAAAATGCCTACTCTCTTGACTTCATAGGTCAAAGTAATGAAATGCGCGTTATTAATAAATAATAAAAGTTAAATAAAAGGTAATATAGTCATAGTAGCATTAAATTGTATGAAATAGTTAGAAAACTTAAATGTTCCAAAATGTAATGAAAAACTATTGAATTTTTTTGAAAAAGCAACTACGGAGGTTTCTTGCCGGCTTCTTTCCCGCAGGAAGCATTCCGAACCGGTGTTAGATAAACAAATTACGATTTGAAAGCACTTATTTTAAAGTCTATTTTAAAATAAAACATTTTGAATTTGACACACATATTGACTCAGCCCTGAACTAAGATATAATCTTGTAACATTGGCACTAAGCAACGTTATGCTATAAAATACACAGATAAGAATACTATACCTATCCATGACCGGTAAGCGAAACAGTGCAAACAATAGATTTATCCACTGAAACATGTGTTACAATGGTCTTACTTAATAATGCTATAATACAGGCCGCCATTTATTATTTTATTTAATCAGACGTTTTAAAATGAAAACTTACTGTTGTACCTTTATGCTGCTTAAGATGCCATTTATTTTATTGGCGAAGGGGCTGCAGTGATATTTTAATGCACGACTAAATTTAAATTATGTTTGTTCACGCCGTTGCCCGTGGCTTTGCTCGCATTTAATTATGTTTAACAAAGATTTACAAACTTTTTCATTAAAACTTTCAACCCCGGTTTCACCCACTTAGGAGTTGAGTCAGATGTCTTTTTATCGACTGAGCGAAGCGAGTTATGTTCTCAGAGTCTACTGGAGCAATCCGTTTGTATTCGTGTTTGTTTGTATAAATGTTTGTCCGACGATAACTCGAGTATCGTTGATCGGATCGTCGTGAAATTTGATAGGCAGAATAATTAGAAAAAAATGATGTATGAGCTTAATCGGTCAATGGGTTAGCGAGATAAGGGTGGTCGCGACTTCATAGTGTGGAATCACTAATATATATATATATATAAAGATACAAGGGGTATAAGTTTGTTTTTAAGAGTAAATATTCAAAACTGGTCATGCTATTTAAAAATCTGTCGCTAAAAATGCCTTTTCAGGGTAACAATAAAAGTCAAAACAATAAATTTAAAGCGAAATGCATACATACATAAACTCACGCCATAATTCCTCGAGAGGGATAGGCAGAGGTGTTAGACACCGCATGTCGGATGTGTTAAGTTCCAGTGTGACAGGTTGCGAATCTGTCGCCACTATCCGGGCACAATGAGGAACATGGCAGCTACAACGTACGGCAACCAGAGACTCGAACCCTCGACCTGTCGGGTCGGGTCGCTCAGTTAACCAAGGCACGTAACAAACTAAAGCAAAATAACATAATGGTTAATAAAAAACATATGGAACAGCATATGGAAACGAATAGTTTTAGAACATAACTTTAAAATGAGAAAATATGATGAAAATATTCTGAAATAATAAGAAAATATTCAACCAAATCAGCTAGACGTAAAAACTCAATTTTTGATATACTCTCGCCTCCAAATACGAGTGACATTGACATTTTCGTAAATCCCCCCCTTGATTGACTAATGTATTGATATGGCGTGTTTTAATAACTTATCTGATATGTGATTGCGGTACAATCAGCTACAAAAGTTAATGAACCTTTGTCATTGGTTGTACAGTCCGTGTCAAAATGTTATTGGTTACATTTTTTTAAAATTTGAACCTTAGGACCGTAAGAATAATAATAACCACATCACGACACACACATTGAGTTATCCCTGCAGTAAGTATCGTAAGAACTTGTGTCACAGGAACTAAGAAACGATATGGTATAAACTACATAGATAAGAATACAACATCCAAGACCGGTAAGCGAAACAATGCGTCTTGTAAATAACAACAAGTCCCGCTCCCGCCGAGATTCGACCCCGGAACCTTTAGCGTAGCAGTCGGCTGTCGTAGAATACAAAAAAAATCACATAATATAAAACATGTGAACTTTAATTATTGACTTGACAGACGGACGGACAGCGGAGGCTTAGTATTAGAGTAGCGTTTTTTACCCGTTCAGTACGGAACCCTAAAAAGTACATTTAAAAAAAATGTAGGCAAGTACAGTTTTGAGACTTGGTAAAAAAAATTAATTGGAGATTTATACACGTTCGTTGATTTTTTTTGTTTTTAATATATACGTTATATGGGATGTTTGCTAGAGCACGTACATTTGCTAATACTGCAGGATTAGCAAACGTTCGTGACATCGTTAATGTATACGAACCTATTTAATTCTTAATACTAAAAACAAAAATGAAGATTGCCTAGAAAGCCTTTGACAAATATCCAACGCAAAGACAAAGAACCCCTTTACGTTTCCAGGGTTCCGTACCGAAACAGTAAAAACGGGGCTCGTTTATTCGTCTGTCAGCGGTCTGTATCCGAAGAACAATAATGGAGATAATTTTCAGAGAATGTCTATTTCTTTTGCCGCTATAACAATAAGTACTAAAAACATAAATAAATTAAACTGGTCTCCCATAAAGAAACCTATTTTTTACATGTTGTTGCTTCTACGAAGTTATCTAAATTACATAAAGTTTAATTATATAAGATAGTACGGAACCTATGATGTGCGAGCCCGACTCATACTTGGCCGGTGACACAATATAATATATACTTCATGTATTTATACGAAGTGACAGTAAAAGTTTATTTGTTTCCTTTCATCTTTACAAAGATGGCGTCTTTAGTATTTCTTGCCTATAGACGAATCACACCAAAATCTCAGTGTCAGGTTTTTTGCTTAATAAGTACAAGTTATGCCTTAAAGCTTCAACTATATAGCGGGTACAATACTTACTAATAATAGAAATGCAAAAGTTTGTAAGGGTGTATTAATGTTTGTTTGTGCAAAAACTACTGAATGGATTTTGATGAGACTTTACAATGATATAGCTTGTACATCAGAATAACATATAGGCTATAATTTATAAAGATTATCCAATGTCAAATAATTAAAATCCTATTGGAACCTTTTTTTTATGCGGACGAGGTCGCGGGCAAAAGCTAGTGATACATAAACAAGAGGCAGTTGTAAGCGCTAAGTAAAGTCTCGAATTATTCTGTTCTTTAACTTTTGTTCTACTTTTGTTTAAATAGCGGTGTGGCTTTCGTATCATATGTCAAGTTTTTTAAAATGTATATGTGTGTGTGCCGCTAAGTTTGGGACACGATTTTTGTAAGAAAATAACATCTAAGTTTAGAAATGTCATTTCGCGGGTACTAGGTAATTAGGTTGATTTTTTTTTTTAATTCTGATGGCAATAGTTTTTTTTGCTACGGTCGAGTAAAATTATTTTTGTAATGACGAGAGATGAACTTAAATGATGATGTGACGAATAAAGATGACAAATGATTAGATGGATCTAAAGAGTTACTACTAGTTGACAAAAAGTGCAGTCAAATCGTCGTATTTCATGATCAGTACACTTGTACAACCCTACAGATATTGACTGGTTGAAACAGTAACAGTCTCTCGTTAAATTCCGCTGAAATAGGTACGCGAGACGACAATCAAATAAGAATTACACGGGATATCCCAATTACAGTAATAATAATAATTAAATTACGCACTATTCAATATAATATTAAAATGAATTAATTAAAAATGAAATAATGTAAGAGATGCATACCATACCATAATAATATACATTAATTCAAATTAAACATAAAAATAAAGTAAATTAATATTCGATTGTATGTATGATCAAAGATTAATAGAAAAATGCTCTAGAAGTTTCTATGATCAGAAAAGCAATACTTTATTAAACAGAAAAACAACGATAAAAATTGTTTACAGATTTCGTTCAAAAACACTTTAAAAAAAATTCTTAAATCATATTTTGCTTTCATAATTATTTTTTTTAGTCAACAAAAAACTGCAATTGTGTTTTTTGCAGGACATATCGTTTCGCTTACCGGTCTTGGAAGTAGTATTATTTATGTAGTGTACACCATATCGTTGCTTAGTGCCTGTGGTACAAATTCTTACGATACTTACTGCAGGGCTGAGTCAATATGTGTGTCGTGATGTGATATATTATTATATGACATCGAATATGTTGCTGGTATAAATCAAACCACATTTAAAATTTTGTCAAGTAATTAAAGACCATTTGGGAGTCATGTTTATTGAATAATACATTCAGTAAGTACAGACAACCATATTACTTAAAGCGATACTAATATAAGTGGTACGGGAGGACTTGGCAGATCAGTTTGTTACGTGCCTTGGTTAACTGACCGACCCGAACCGACAGGTCCAGGGTTCGAGTCTCAAGTTGCCGTACATTGTAGCTGCCATGTTCTTCACTGTGCCCGGAGAGTGGCGACATATTCGCAACCTGTCACATTGGGACTCAACATAAACCCCTCTTGAGGAAATACGGCGTCAGTTTATGATATTATGTGTTTAAGAGACAAATATTTCTGCCTTACAGAATAAAAATAAAAAACAAATCAAAAGCACTCTTGCGTCTAACTGTACTTCCGCTAGTCGGTTCAGTATCTATAAACTCCGATAAAATGACAAACAAAACGCGTATAGCCTTTTTATTTCTATATAACTTTATAAACATGTACGTATGGCAGAGATTTAACCAGCTCAATTTTATCAGTCAACAAGCAGTCGGGGTTTGCGGTGAATCTGAAATATTCGAATACGTTGTCGAAAAGCTTTCGCATTGTGTGTGTATTTAAAAAATATATATTTTGATATAAATAGTGTTCAATAGGATATAGCTCTAAGTAAGTTACACTTATTAATATAATATTGTTGAGAGATTTAATTTTAATAGGAAGTAATCTTTGAGACTTCTTATTCGTCTGTTTAAAAAAAATGCTTTAAATAGACTTTCAAATAATAGTTATCTTTTATTTTTATTATTATTATTATTAAACATACGCTGTAATCCCTCGAGAGGGGTGGCAGAGGTGTTACACATCGCAATGTTGAGTTCCAGTGTGACAGGTTGCGAATCCGTCGCCACTATCCGGGCACAGTGAGGAACGTGGAAGCTATAACTTTCAGCAACCCGAAACTCGATTACTCGATCTGTCAAGTCGGGTCGATCGGATAACCAAAGCACGAAAGAAACTGAGCTACCACGATCTTTTCATATGTAAATAGTATAAAACAGTTAAATGGTAATCTAACAGTTCTGCTGCTATGCAGCATATAAATATCCAGATAAATAAGCATAAAACATACCAGGGCGTCTACTCCGAAACGACGAAAAACGAATTATCGGCCAAATGTTCCTTTTTTTTTCTACTACGAAAGTCTTTTAGGCGGGTCGATCTGGCTCTCAGGAATGGATCATTCCGAAAGAACTTTGTTTGACATAAATTGCATTAAAAACCTTACGCCGAAGACAACGATACATTGATTTCGAAAGCAGTGTTGTCGTTCATTTTATGTTCGGTCGGTTTTTCAGTCAGCCCGAAGTTTCGGTGGCGACATTTCAGAATAGGGCCCCAGTTTAAAGAATATACAACAATTTAATGAAATGTTGTTAAAGTAGGCTACCGTTTATATTAGATAGTGATAAAATACTCGAAAAAAGTCACGGGCAATTGTTAGTTGTATATTAAAGCGGTGGTCAGCAATCGGTTTTAATTCGACACTGTTTATTTGAGCCCATTGCGCCTAAAATGATTCTGATGTATTAATTATGGCCTTAATGAACTTATTGCTTAATGACACTTATTGCTAACCGAATTTTAAGCACTTGCTCATTTATATGTACATTATAGAGACAGGTGCATTTATTATAATGTTCAGTTTGATTCATATGATTGGCTTGGTAAATGAATTATTGTATTCAAATTACATGAAACATGAATTAAAGTGGGTAAATGAATGCTTTAAATATGAATCTGTTATTGGGACTGGGCTAACGCCTACAATAGTTATATCATTATGTTTGCTTGCAACGGTTGTAAGAAACCTACCCAAAATGTAAAACAACTTTCTTTAATAATTTTTGATTTAATAATGTTTAATAACCTGAAATGGCCGCTATAGAAGAATTTCTACTTCTATCATTCATTGTAAGTATTAATTGCTAATGATACAACGAATCCAATTATTTTGAACTCAAAATTTTTTCAAAAATGCCAAACATATTTTTTTTGTTTCTTCCATTTCGGCCATTTACCCTTACAGGCACAAGCAGGAAAGTAAGCAAACAGAAACGTCTATTTTTAAATAACCTAATTTGACGTTTTTCTTTACGTTATTCGTACTGATTGCTTCAAAGTTGATTGTGTCTGTCAGTGAGTAGGGATTAAGAGTTAAAAGGCCTATTGTTGGCTTTATGACTATTGACAGGTGGAAAAAGAACATTGTTTTCTGGAATTCTATAGAATTCGGAGGGTAGAATGTACTATACCTCTAATCTCTAGCTCTCATTGGTTCTGTTGGATCTCGTATTCAAAAGTGCTAAGGTATTTAACGTAACCGATTTATTAGTAACTTACGTAAGCAACAAACACGCGGTCACATATAAACCTAATTTGATTAGACTTTGTATCGTTCTTAAGTTGTACAGCATAAGGATGGATATTGCACTTGTTACCATATTTATTTAAATGCTATTTGTATGTCGAGTATATGTACGTAAGTTATTTTATCTACTATGTATTACAGATAAATGTCAAGGGATACTTGGCTATCCTTAATACAGGTTGCTATGTAACCTAGCAACGAGCCAAAGGAGTCAATTTTACAATGTCAAGTGAATGTCAAGTGAATGTAACATAGTTTATAAGATACAATTGTCAGATCTAACCTTGGAAATGAAAATAAATACATTATTAATGTGAACTTTGTGTGGCCATCTGTTACAGAGTATTAGGGTCTGTTGTATGATAGTATACCTTACCTACCTTCTGTATACTATACTTTACATTAAAATTAAACTATTTAAATACCTAGTAAGGAGTCTAACATAAATAGATTGACGGCTTTTGTGGCGCAGTGGTGTAAATAGCCGACTGCTACGCTACTTTTCAGGTTCGAATCCCAGCGGGGACGGAACTTTGTGTAATTTGCAAAACGCATTGTTTCGTTTACCGGTCTTAGATGTAGTACTTATCTATATAGTTTATATCATATCGTTGCTTAGTTACTGTGACACAAGTTCTTAAAATACTTTACTGCAGGGCTGAGTCAATGTGTGTGTCGTGATTTGGAGTCGTGGATTTTATTATCCATAGGTTTTTTTTTAGTTTGTATACTGAATAAATGCTAGTACCTCTGTAGGCTTTATTGTTTTTGAAGCTATGCTTCTTATGGCACTATGGTCTCAGCAATGCGTCGTGCAAACAACACAAATTTCCGCCCTCGCCGGGATTCAAACCCAGAACCTCAAGCGTAGCAGTCGGCTGTTTACACCACTGCACCATAGAGGATACTTTACAACTACTAAGTATTATACATGTTTGTATGAAAATACGACCGTTATTTATAAATTCCGAAACTTATTATCTATTTATGGAAAACAGTGAAATTTTCATAAAGAAATACCTGAGTAATGAAAGTTTATTCTTTGATAGGAAAATCTTTATTGTTTGATATTAAACTTTGCAGGAAAATGTTGGTAAAAGTATTGTAATGACGTGCATAGTAAGATGCTGTTTTATCCTCTTAACGTTAAGTGGCTTTAACGGCTTAAGCAGGTAATATATATGAAGAAAATTTTCTACCGCTTGAAGCGACTCTTCTTAAGTTTTCATTTATGAATTCAATTCTTGTGGTCATGGCGACAATCGTAGTACAAGCCAAATTTATGAATTCATTTTTGACAGATAGATAATGTCAAAACATTTTCCAAGATGGCCGCTTATTAATATGTATTAGATTCACAAGCATAATTTACGATTTGAATTAATCATATTTAGATTTAAATACAATATCGCTGGTGCGACCATTTAAGTAATAATAATAATTCGACGATCATTGTACCGATAGTTGTTTCCGCGAACGGTCTCATAGCGAAGAGTATCGACCAAAACCTGAAGAGACTCTCGCTAGATAGCTGGATCAAGGGTCAGTACAGAAGGCAGTACTCCTAGACACGGCGCGCATTGTCAGGAGGTTCCTCTCTCTGCAGCCCTAACCACCGGTAGCTTGAGCATTGCCCCGCTGCCGGTGACACTCTAGGTTAGGTTTTTATAGTGTTTATATTTTGTATCTGTGTTTTATTTTACATTAATATAAATATTGTACAAGCCTAAACTATGAATTAAAATTAATAAAGAGAATAATACTAATATTTTTTGCCTTTTCCCACCCAATAGGGATTACAGATATGAGTGTATAAAGTTGTCTATACACAATGGCTTGATCTATACATATTCTGTTACATCCTTGACACTTTATGTTATTATCAAAAAGGTTTAGCTAAATAGTAATTCTGTAGATGGTAAACGATTTTCAAATGTTCAGAAAGTAAATTAAATTTATTTCTTACCTTACTATATTTTTAAACATACGTACCAAAAATCATAACCGTCCTTTTTGCTTCGCTGTAGTCTGGTTAAAAACTAAACATCCTATAGAGTAAAATGTACCAGTTATTTGTAAAAAAGTGAACTTTTTACTCGTTAAAAAGAATCAAATGACTTTCATTAATTCAGTTTAATTTAGATGCGTTTGTTTGTATTCGTGACAGTTCGCTAACGATCCGGCTTCGGATTGCAATGAAATTGTCGAAAAAAATACGATTTCATTCGTTTATCTCATCGATTTAGTTTACGTGAAGCTTTTACGGAAATAAAGGTTCTTTAAAAACCCTGTCCCACCATTGCAACTGCTGTTTTCATTATTAACAGTGGCGTCTTTTAATCGAATAATCAACTAATAATGCAGCTGTGCAATGACGCACAGGCTATTCCCAGACACCCTACCGGCTGTGTTGGGACCCGCAACGAACTTAATCAGAAGGGATAGGAGGTAGTAAGAAATCGGTTTCAGACTTCCCTCCCAGCAAAGCGGAGACAGCAATTGAAATGGCCCAGAGGGAAAAAAAATAGTGTAGTTTATCGCATAGAAATGTTGCGTAGTAGTTTGAATAAACAGTAACGGCAATGGTATAGTACAGAACGGTTGTTTCACTCTACACGTATCCACTTGCACACACTACATACCCGACAAATGTATTAGAAAAAGGTTTTATTGGAGTTTTTACACACATACACATGTATAAACTCAAGCCGTAATACATCGAGCGAGGTTGGTAGAGGTGTTACACACCGCATTTCGCATGTTGACGAGTATTTTGAGTTCCAGTGTGATAGGTTGCGAAACTGTCGCCACTATCCGGGCACAATGAGGAACATGGCAGTAACAATGTACGGCAACCCTCGACCTGTCGGTCGGTTAACCAAGGCACGCAACAAACTGAGCTACCACGTCCTCCCATCCGTTCATCCGCCATGTTTTTTTTCATGGTCAGTCGTCGCTGTTTATATTATATGAAGGAAAATAAACTATTCACTCTTTTTGAATGTAATATTTAAACAAACACTTTTTTATTCTTAAGATATCATATAGAACTTAAAGACATTTCTAATTTTAAAATGTTCTAGGAACTCTTAATATGCGATTATGAAGTAGAACTAAATGAAAACGAAATATCGAGTATTTTAGTAAAACAGAATCTGAAAACCAACATTTTCATATAAATAATTCATTACGGTAACAAATCATAACAACATAAATATATGATAATATTATTGCAATTGAAGCGAAAAATATATCACATGAGAAATGTGTAGGAAGTGACGTTAGAAACCGGTGAATGTTATTGTTTCAATATAATAATAAACCACATCACGACACACACATTGACACAGCCCTGCAGTAAGTATCGTAACAACTTGTCACAAAGCAACTATATGGTATACACGACATAGATAAGAATTCTACATCCAAGACCGGTAAGCGAAACTATGCGTCTTGCAATAAACACAAAGTACCGCTCCCGCCGGGATTCGAACCCAGAACCTTTAGCGTAGCAGTCGGCTGTTTACACCACTGCGCGACTGAGGTCGTCAAAATTATTTACTTGATACTTTTAAATAAAAGTAAAATTATTAATAATGCCAATAATGAACTAATTCATGAATAAAAAAATTAATTCAGTTAATGAATGAATGTGGATGGAAAAGTGGAAATCACAAAGTTTGACTTCGGTATATTGTTTGGACTAGGTAGTAGACAAACATACTAGAAGTCCCCACCCCTCGGAAGCTCTTGGGGAGGGGGGGGGAGCTCAAAGAAGGATCCGTTTTTTTTGTTTATATCTCGAAAACGGTGCGTCATAGGAAAGAATGTTAGTTGGCATTATCGGAGCTTATAACATTCTCTACAACTTTGATCATAATTTTTATACCTATTCAACGTTTTTGTAGATAGATATGAGCCAGGAAGAAAGGAAAATTTTATAAAATACATTACTCTACAAATTGCGTACAGTTCATCTGAGAAAGATAGTAATAAAACTTGTATGGAATCAAATTCTTTATGTAAATCTTAAGTATTTAGTATTATATATAGAATGCCATAGCACAATGATAATGCGTAGACTACTACGCCGAATTGTAGCAAGTTACTACGTAAAACCGTAGTACAAACTTAGGTAAAATAATTAAATAACATACTTAATTATAAAACTACTATAAGTTTTTAATTTAGTAACTTAATTTTTTTTTTTTTTTCAATTTATTTATTCAAGACCAGGCAGGCATTTGAACCCGCCTGATGTTAAGCGGCGATGAGGTATAAGGTGGATCACGCCTGCCTAGTTAAAAATAGAAATCTTTATTATTGTGTCTGATTATTTTAAAGTATTTATTCAAGAATGAAAATAACATTAATTTACTTTTACATGGCCGTTTTTCCATATTTTTATTTAAATTTTATAATAATGATAAATGAAATAGATGATCCAAATTATTTTTACCATTTAAAATATTGTTATTAAACCGTAAAAATTACAAAAAAAGTCCATTATAAAAGCATCTATTTAAATCAAATTATATTTAAACAAATTTGTAATAATTTTTTACCTTTACCGTTTTATTATAAACATTAGACGATATTACTGTGACCGTCCGTGTTGTTTGCCACTACGTGACGTACCTCCCGGGCCGGGAATTAATTTATACGTTACAATATCTCCCACGTTTCGGACACAGGAATTTACGTTCATGTAACTTGATATTATTATCTTATTATATCTACACCAATATTATAGAGAGGAAAGATTTGTTTGTTTGTTTGCATTGAATAGACTCGTACACTACTGGACCGATTTGATAATACTTTCACCATTAGAACCTGCATTATCCCTGATGATTATAGAAGCTAGAGTATTTTCAAAAAAGTTAAATACCTACATCTACCCGTTCGAAGTCGGGGCGGCCGCTATGTAATAGGCATATAAGGCCACGTGTCACAGTGTTGAAATAGTTTTGTACTTTATTCCACCACAACAGCTGGTAACAACAAACGTGTCATGCATACGTTGCCGACACCACAGGATTCAACTTCTGACGAACTAATGTCAAGAATTGAGTTGAATTGACGGTCTCTGTGGCGCAGTGGTGTAAACAGCCGACTGCTACGCTAAAGGTTCTGAGTTCGAATCCCGACGGGGTAGGAACTTTTTGTTATTTGCAAGAAGCATTGTTTCGCTTTCCGCTCTCGGATGTAGTATTCTTATCTATGTAGCTTATACCATTTCGTTGCTAAGCAACCGTGACACAAGTCCTTAAGATACTTACTGGGGCCGAGTCAATGAGTGTGTCGTGATGTGGTTTATTATTATTAATTTTTAAATGACAATCAAAGAAATTACTCGAGTGATTTTAAATATTTTTTGTCTATTGCCAGTATATTTCCACCACCCTAGCTTGCAACACCATCTATATCATGCACACGTTGCTCACTGCGCAAGCTTCAAAAGTTCTGGCGGCCTCATTTCAAAGAATAAAATTATTAACGCTAATATAAAAAATCACGTGGGTGATTTGTAATTCTTTCAAATCTTTTTCTAGCATCTATTTATCCGACTATAGCGAAGCAAAAAGGACACACAGTATCCATCATGCACACGTTGCTGACTCTGCAAAGTTCAAAAGTTCCACTGACATTATGTATAAAGAAAAAACGACGTCAAAGTCGAACTCATTTATTGTGAATATAGTAAATATATAATATTGCAGTCGTTAGGCATGTATACAGTCTGCCAGGAGGCAACCAATATTTAGTAATTATAAGTCATTAAAATTAAAAATTTAATTAAAAGATTTTATAATGGTATGTTAGCTAAGGGTTAAATATCAAGTACATGCAGCAAGTCTGAAACCGCTTTCTTACTACCTCCTATTTCTTCTGATTAAGTTCGTTGCGGGTACCAAGACAGCCGGTAGGGTGTCCGGGCACAGCCTGTGGGTCATTACATAGCTGCATTATTCGTTGATTATTCGATCAAAGGACGCTACTGTAGATCCTGGTGAGCAGGAGTTGCAGTGGTGGGACAGAGTGGCGTGTGTGCCGCGATATCAAGTACATATTCAATTAAATAAAAAATATTTCATGTCAAATCTAAAAGTAAGGATTGAAATATGAAATTTAAAGAAATTGATTACACGACATACCCTCTTAAAAATTAAAACAGATTAAAATAATTGAAACAGATAAATAAGATGCAATTTGAGACCTGTATTTTCCTTTAAAAACAACTGTTAACATTAAAAAAATCCCCAACAGAATGTATTTTCTCTACAAAAGCTGTTTACGTTGTGTTCCGACGTGCCGAGCAATTCAATATTTCGACTCTCCACAAACCACTTTCTAGCTAATGGATACCATCGATTTCGGTTAAGCATTTTCTAGCCTTTCGTTTTAGTTGCACCGGTTTTAAAAGTCCTTTAGTTTTTAAAAGTTTCTCCGGTGAAAATTCAATTGTATTAACTTTATTTTAGGACTGCGCTTTTTACTGATTTTCAACTGACGCTTTTACCTCGACCTCGATGGCGCAGTGGTGTAAACAGCCGACTGCTACGCTTGAGGTTCCGGGTTCGAATCCCGGCGGGGGCGGGACTTTGTGTTATTTGCAAGACGCATTGTTTCGCTTACCGGTCTTGAATGTTGTATTCTTATCTATGTAGTATATACCATATCTTTGCTTAGTTCCTGTGACACAAGTTCTCACGATACTTACTGCAGGGGTGAGCCAATGTGTGTGTCGTGATGTGAAAATTTGAATGCGCAAAAATGGCCAAGTTCCAGTGCAAATGGAACCTATTTCAGTATTTTATAAATTGTGTTTGTAAAAATATATATTATTGATATCTTTGCGAAGTGGCTAAAGATGAAAAAAAGTATCGCAATTGTTTTACCTAACTTTACCAAAAGGTATGGAATATTTCTTTGAAAACATTAAAAATAAACAAAAGGGCCATATTTAAACTAAACTTCTTATCCGGGGCGGATTTGGAAGGGTGCGAATAAGATTTAAAGAAATTGATATAGTATAGTGATCCGACGACTTGTGACGCAGTGGTGTAAACAGCGACTGTTACGCTAGAGGATTCGAATCCCGGCTGGAGCGGAACTTTGTGTTGTTTGAAGACGCATTGTTTCGCTTATCGGTATTCGATGTAGTATTCTTATCTATGTAGTTTATACTATATCGTTGTTTAGTTTCTGTGCCACAAGTTCTTACAATATTTTCTTGTGGGCTGAGACAATGTGTATCGTGATTTATTATATAATACACTTATAATGTGGTGAATAGTCTATTTACCTTGTAACTTGAGCATTTTCTTTTGTATTTATTGTTTAAAGTTTGCCAGCTGAGAAAATGTTCTGAAGAAATTATTAAAATGTATGAACATAGTGAAAGTTTTGTGGTAGGTTAAAAAGAAAATTTTCAGATTTATTTAAATAGGCGCAGAAACGATTAATTTTTATTTAAATTTACGCATTCAGTTAGCTTAGATAAGAAAGATATATTACATTTATGTAGACAAATTATACCAGTGACCAGTCTTTGATATAAAAGTAACAAAATTTTCTATAATCGTATACGAGTCAGAAGTTTTTCGTATCCATCAAATAATAACTTTTTAATTTTCTATATTATTTATGTAAAACACAATTGCTTTTACGTAAACTTTATATATTGACTTCCAATAAATTTATAAAGAATAAAATTGATAGGACATCAAAGTAGAATTCAGTTGCATAGGGTTCACTGGAAACGTTCAATTATTCCTCTCGCAACAATTAGTTTTTCGATAATTGCTAATTATCACGACCAATTACGCACTGGTCACGTCATTTCGTATGATACGAGAGCGTGTCGCGTGAAATCGTTTGTCATTGATGTTTGTGTAAGCCAGTGTTTCTCAAATTTTCTTATAAATTTTACGGAGCCCACCGATCGCGTATACAAACTTGATACACAATCAAACAAATATCCAACTGGTTGTACTTTTTGTGTGGTACGATAGCGACATTTGTCAGTAATTTTATTTTAGAGTTTTAGTAATATTGGTTGGTACACCTTTTTGTACTGTTCTTAAGGTTCAATTTGTATTTGTTTTTAAATAGAAAAATTGAATATCTCTGTATCTATCCAAAGTTGATTGAAGTTTTATAAGGGATTGTATATCTACAAAATAATAGATAGATGACGGATACAATTTCAATTCAACTTTCAATGGATATGAAGAAATAGTAATATCACCTATAACATTTATGATGTTACGATTATTCATATAAAACATCTCATGCTAGTAACTACTTCAGCATTCACTGTAACTTTATTTAACTTCCTCTAAACTGATTTCTCGAACCCTGACAGAGGGTTTGCGGAACCCCAGGGTTCCTCGGACCGCAGTTTGAGAATAGATGTTAACATATATGAACATGTATAATTTGCAAGTGCGTAACTAGATAGTCTGGGGCACGTGAGAAATACATAGAATGTCGCCCGTAAAAAAACTGTCAACCTCTTTTTTATTCTTCATTCCACAAGGGGGCCCTACTGATCGCGTCGGGGGCCCTTTAGGCTCGGGGCCCCTGACATTTTTTGGCCGCCATGCCACGTCATTAAGCAATATCAATCCTTAAGCTGCACGAAATAAGATCAGTTACCCAAACAGTGTAAATTAACCTGTAGCTGTATGTACGAATTGCAATGTTTTTAACTACCAGCATTGGCTTTGTAATGGTTTTATGGTGGATTTTTTGCCGAGAATTCGGTTTTACAAATGAATCTTTTGATTTAAACTGTGTAGAATTCGTTGAGTTTTCTGAGATAAAACACCCGTATGAAAACCCTGAAAGTTCGTTTTTCATAAAGATGAAATCATTTTTAAAATGACATGAGTTTTCGAAGGTCAATTTTTTCAAATTGTTTCTAAGATATAGATGAGGAATAAGAAGGATTTTTAGAATTTCAACCCTTAAGGGAGTGAAAGTTTGTATGGAAGTAGGTTTTCACCGTCCTAAACTTAGCGAAGCCGTAGGAATAAGCTAGTATTAGTCTTAATTGGTAGATTTTTTAGTATACCAATTTCTTAACTTGTGGCAGACTTATCTCTCCCCAATGACTTAAAAGGATAAAGGAGAAAACTTTTGTTTTAAACATGCAATTTATTGTTCTGACCTTTCTCTTAATTTAAATGAGGAAATTAGACTTTTTAAGAAAAGAGGTTTTAAACTTTTTTGTTATTTTTTTTTGTTGACTTTTTTTCTTCATAAAAATACACCAAAGGAACTTAGATTGAGTTTCTAAACTTATTTGTTTGATTGATAAATCAGTTGTTAAGAATAACGTCACAAATTATAAAATTGGACTTTGCAAGTGGTGGAAATATTCATGATTTTTATAATTTATTTATACTATAAATACTTTATTACTTTACTTTATTTATACTTTATATTTTTTTTATAATTTATTAATTTAATTTATTTATAATAAATTTATTTTGGACCAGACCTAAGCCTTGTTTATGCACATTATCTAATGCGTTGATTAAGAATTTTTAATAATTAATCTACTCGATATATTCATTATAGTAAAAATAATTTAGTTACTTTTGTATGTGAGACGCAACCCCCGGGCTTATATAATTACAGGGGTTGGATTAGGAAATGTAATCAAATTACACATTTACGAGTCATACAAATATAGTTACTGTAATTTTATATATTGTTACTCCTGTTTTCTTTTACATAGCATCATGAGACTTCTAATAAAAAGTTCAAATAAGGAAGACGGTGAAGTTTACGGGGATTCAGGATAGTGTAAAAATGAAGAAAAAAACGTCAAGAATTTCAAGAGTCTATTATTCTTTATGAGATACATCTCGCTGACATACAGACAGACAGCGGAGGCTTAGTAATAGGGTCCTCACCCTTTGGATACGGAACCTTTAAAGAGGAAATATAAAAATTCATGACCGTTTTATATCTCTAAGATAATTAAAACCTTCCTAAATAAAGTACCTTAAATTTATAATAAGGCAGGAAAATCCATTATTTGTAACGTAACAGTTTTCCGGTAACCATCTTGCGTGTAATTATAAGCAAAGCTGGGAGAGGAAGCTATATTAATGCACAATAAAACACAACACAAAGAAAATTTAAATGTTAGGCCAAAGGATTTTTGTTGTTAAGGCAGTTTCAGACTTGCGATCTGTTCCGCGCGTTTTACGTATTAAATACCTCATGATGGTATTTTTTATGATTTAGAAAGTAAGGAAAACCGCTAGTCTGAATCCACTTTTCGCTGTGACAAGGGCTGACAGGGGAGTTGATTAGTGCAACATCCTATCTCTCTTACACGTACGCTAATTAGCAAACACCCGTCTCTTTCTAACATTCGGGATACGTTCTGGAGTTAAGATTGTTTTTTTTAGGTTATTTTGGTGATTAAATTTTAAATAGGGTATTGTTTTATTGTAACCGTCTGGGTATATTTTTAAATGGAAAAGATAAAGTTAGATTCGTAGATTAATGATAGGTGGTGACGGTGCTCCTACCAGGAGAGAACAATCTTGAATCTATTGCATGATTTTTGGATCGTTTGAAAACTCTTAAAACAAGTAGAACAATTCAATAAATAAATCACGACACACATTGACTCAGCCCTTCAGTAAGTATCGTAAGTACTTGTATTGCAGGAACTAAGCAACGATATGGTATACATCCAAGACCGGTAAGCGAAACAACGCGTCTTGTACCTAACACAAAGTTCCGACCCCGATGGAATTCGAACCCGGAACCTCTAGCGTAGCACTCGGCTATTTACATCACGGCGCCACCGAGATCGTAAAATAAAGATAATTAAGACTTCTCTATGTACATTATTCAGATACACTTCCTATTTATCTGGGGTTAGACTTTTTTCTTCTATTCCTCTAAGTCACCCAATTAATCATCACTCACATCCTATCCTACTGCTTCAAATCTTCTGTTATGTTCTTTCACTTTTTATTAGTTAAAATTCGATGATCCAAAAAACTGTACACAGTCGAATTAAAAAAACTCTCACGAAAATAAAGACACATATTTAACGACCTCGGTGGCGCAGTGGTGTAAACTGCCGACCGCTTAGCTAGAGGTTCCGTTTTCGAATCCCGGCGGGGGCGGGACTTTGTGTTTTTTGTAAGACGCATTGTTTCGCTTACCGATCTTGGATGTTGTATTCTTATTTATTTAGTATATACCATATCGTTGCTTAGCACCTGCGATACAAGTTCTTGCGATACTTAGTGCAGGGCTAAGTCAACGTGTGTGTCGCGATGTGGTTATTTATTTAAGGTCGGTTAAAAAACGTGTACAAAATTAATACTATAGTCCAGTACGTGAATATCGCAGACAATAATATAAATCTTTAAGGATGCCGGTAACTGCAATTCGGTTTTACTTAGCATTGTCTGTCTGAAAGCCTGAAGTTTAAAACAGCTATCGTATTACCCTCTATTTCTTCTGATTAAGTTTGTTGTGGGTACCAAGACAGCCAGTAGGGTGTCCGGGTCCGGGTGACGTCATTGCATAGCTTTGTTATTAGTTGATTATTCGATCAAAGGACGCCATTGCTGATGCAGGTGAACAGGAGTTGTAGTGGTGGGGCAGAGTGGCGGTTGTGCAACGAAAAATATAAACCTAGCATTGCAGCGTGGTTTCTTATTTATTTATCAACAAACTGCTTCACTTTCAAATTCATAACTGCGTGTCTTCTGACATTAAACAAAACAATGCAATTACGTGCTGTGAATAACACATATTGATGAATATACATGAAACTTTGTATTCAAAGAAAAGAGTGCGACAGAAGACAGAAACACGATTCTGCTAAAGTAGTGACTGCTTCAATCCTGGTTAAGTTTTAAGTCCGTAACCATTTAACATTTCGTTTCTTTTTTTCAGATCGTACAAAAATGGGTACTACATCAATGACCTGCCTTGTCTTCATTGCAATCCACCTTATCCAGCTGGTGACGGCGCAGGAGGTGGTGAAGCGAGTGCCCCAGGGCTTCGTCGGCATGAGGGGCAAGAAGTTCCTCGGATCTGGCGAGTCGGAGCAGTTCTATAAACGCAAGCCCCAGTTTTTCGTCGGGGTTAAAGGGAAGAAAAACGACTTTGGCTACGAATACCTGAAGCGCACACCAATGGGCTTCGTCGGCATGAGAGGAAAGAAGGAGTATTTGCCTGATGGTTATGACACTTACGACCTTCTACCAAAACGAGACGGGTCTTTGTTCGGGCAGATCGATTACAGCGCTGGTGATGACGTCAAAGACACCAACTTTTCACTCCTGAAGGGCTTTTTGGAGGAATATCTGCAAAAACTGAAAAATGAAGAAGAGTCTTCGGAGTTGGAGGAGAATCTACGAGACGCGAACAACGAACCCAACGAGCACATCACTAATGAGATATCGAAGCGAGCGGCAAACATCCACCAGTTTTTCGGCGTCCGCGGCAAGAAAACCTACCAGAACAAAAGGCCTTTTGACCTGTCGTTTCGTGGCAAATTCATTGGAGTTCGCGGCAAAAAGGACGTGAAGAGCAGCGAGGCTCAGGAGGTGAGGTTTTTGCTGGATCAGAATCCGTGGAACAAAAGGAAGCAAATGGGATTCGTCGGGATGCGAGGCAAAAAGTGGAATGACGGTAAGCATTTTAGCACAAAACCTTCGACATAATTAATATAATATAATTATTATGACAGGGTCAAGTGCTTAAAAATATATGTTAAAAAGTAACAAACACTGGAATTTGGATATCTCATTCCCTAATATTCTATTATGGCTGTAGACAAACATTGTTGTTTACGAATGAGTAAGACTAGTAAATTGTAGTTTTGAAAATTTCTATGTTCAAAGTTCTTATAAGGTTGACATTAGCGAGGAAAGGGGGTTTACAGAAAGTATTCAGGAAGGCTTCTATATGATAAGTACCTTCATTAGCCTAGCCTATATCTATCTATAGATACCTAGGAGTACTTGACAAATTTTGTTTCTGCGAGGTTGGTTTGGTATCGCAATGCTAGGTATAGTAAAATTTGTTGACATAATTTCGTATTGTTTCAGATCAAATGGAGACCGAAACGGAATCGCCGAATTAAATAGTTCTATAATGAAAAGCTTTCCTTCCCTTTAAAGACTAACTTCAAAACACTAACTCACATATCTTTAAATTAAGGCATAGTACGCATACGTTAAAATTAAAAAATGTTTTGCTTTTTCCTATTTTACATAAACATGTTCAATTTATTCTATTTAGGAAGAATTTCTGAATTTTTGTTTGACAGTATAATTTTTTTTGTGATTGTTAAATTAAAGAAATTTTAAATTATATAAAATACTGTAAAATTGTACTTTTTCGTAATATTTTTTTATTTTGGCACCCTTAGGTAGGCATGTCTTGTCATTCCTTGTCATTTTAAATAACGTTATGCTATTATTTTGTTTAAATACTTATAAGAAAAATATAGTGTTATAAAATGTTAAAAATGGTAGATAGTATTCAGAATATAATATACTTAATTATCATAAAGTTGTGGCAATTAATAATTCTAAAAATTAAATAAATATAATGTACTGCTCCTCTTTATCTTCCTATGTACTTGCTTTAATTATACATTTATTTTATGATACATTTTGTTGAGGCTGGCGAAATGTTCAATTACCTTTTCGTTTTATTCTCTACCTAATGTAAATTAATGTAGCCCAATAAATGCAGTTGCTAATTTTTTATGTCAATTTATATTTAATTGTTCCCATTACCAAACACATACCACATGTAAAATTAATAATATCACTCCGCCCTGCGCTTATATTTAATCTTGAATTGCTGGCACTAAGCAACTAACACTACATAGATAAGAATACGACATCCAAGACCGGAAAGCTAATAAACTTTCTCCATATATCTGTTACTATTTCACCTAAACTGCTGAACATATTCTGCTAAAAAAGCCACCAACATATTATTTTAAGTCAGGTCAAAGGACGTGGTAGCTCAGTTCGTATCGTGCCTTGGTTAACCGACCAATCTGAAAAAATAGGTCGAGGGTTCAAGTCTCGGGTTGCGGTAAGTTGTAGCTGCCGTGTTTCTCAATGTGCCCGGATAGTGGCGACAGATTCCCAACCTGTCACACTGGGACTCAACATAAACATGTGAAATGTGATGTTTAACACCTCTGCCAAACCCTCTCGAGGGATTACGGCGTGAGTTTATTATGCAGGTCAAAATTAAAACCACAAACCGACATAAAGAGGAAGTTCTAGGAGTGGAAAATAAAAGAACGGTAAGATATTTCATATTATTTTTTTATTTAAACTTTCTCCTTATAAATCCATCGATTGCTAACGTAATATAGAATAGAACAAATAGAAGCAATGTCTCAAAATGTGATATACATAAATACATTACATACAATGTTTGTAATGATAGCTAACAACCTCTTCAAGTGACCGCACCAATGACAAACTTACACTTACTATACATGACGGGCCGCCATCTTGATTTAAACGTCAAAATTAAAAAAAAACAACCTAAAAACCTTAAAACTAATAAACATATAAAATGTAGTTCATATTACAAGTAGGTTAAACGTTCAGAAAAATTGCATCACTTTAAAATGTCTTTGCAATTTTGCCTCGATTATTAAGATTTTTAAGGGTAGGAAAGAATAACGTGTTTTTAATTTTATTCAACAGACAAATCATGATGTCGAGTTTCACATAAAAAACAAAATGGCGACCCGATCAGTTACATTTGAATGCAACATTACCTAACCATTTACACGCAGTACAAAAAAAAAACCTTCCTCTATATCTACTTTCATTTGTAAGGCCATACCAATGTTTATTATACATACATACCAACTATTATTACAGTTCCGTGAAAAAAAAAACGATAGAAACAGCAAAAAAAAAAAAAACTAAACAATACAAGGCAAAGTTGATTAGATTTGACAGCCAGAATTTTAAAATATGCCGCCTCTTTCCTATAAAAGTGATAAAATGAAAATTATTTAAGTTTTTTTTTTAAAGATTTACTTTCAAAAGGAGCGACATATGGAGTTGTTGAATACGATTCTGGCGCTATAAAATAACTAGTTACGGAATATACATTTTTCAGGGAGATTTTTCCCTACTTTTTAATAAAAGTTAATGAATGTTTTGTTAATGCAACATCTATTTATATACTCGTATTAGTGATTTTTTTAAAGATTATGTTTCGAAATAACACTTAATCTAGTGAAAATATTATTTTATCTGTTTTTTTTTTTTTCATCAAGTTAATAAATTAAATATGCTAATAATAAGTCTTATAATAAAATTCATGACTGAAGGGGGCGAAAAGCACGAAAAAAATCGAAAAAAAAATCTATTAGATATTTGTTTTCTAACTACTTATTATTATACAAAAATTGTTTATGCATGATACAAAATAACTTATTTATTATTATAATTATTAACCGTATTGTTTTTTGAGGATATTATTATTGTATGAAAAGTTTAACCCATCTTTATATTTGAAATGAAGTTCAAAAAAACATATTCTTTTTCTACATCCACCGAAAAATATTGCAGATTCACTGGCTTGTTAATAATGGCAACATTTATTTATTTTTTATCACAAAGTATTTAAGGAGCGTCCCTTTTCGAAGATTAGTTCGAGTAATAAAGTTGCCAGTGTGTTATGATCCGGAGAAACGTTAAAAATATATCCGTCCCGCTCTCACTCACCCATTCGGTATACCTCATTCTTTCCCGCGCGACGCCATGACAGCAGTTTTCGTTTACTAAAGAAGCGAAAAGTTTGATGTTATTTCACAATAATTAAGCCGGCTTTTTAAAGACAACTAATAAATAAATTTTAATATATTTTTTTATACTTCGTAAATATGTTAAGCATATGATCATTGTCCTAAACATAAAGTAATTTAATGGTTTAATTAATGAAGTAGACATTAGATTTTTAATTAGTATTCTACAACGAAACTAGCAAAATACGCTTGTCTCGCTCGCGGACGTTCGGCAAATAAATAAGAAGAAAAAAGACAGACAGATGTCTGTGCAGTTGATATATTCTTTTAATGGTTCCATTTAATGTCTAACCTGGTCCTAATGATATTATAATTTTATTATTTAATCATTTATTTATTAACGTACCCCGAAATTTTAAATGAATTATTTGATTATTAATAATTTATTTTTTTAAACAAGCCGTGAGTTAATACGAGATTTGATATTAGATCAAAAACTCGATACACGTTTCCAAGAATTTGATTCGCAAATTAAATGCATTACATATTTTAAAGGTAAATAATTTTATAATAATTATTATTTAGTTCTCATCGCAGTATTGAAAACGCGATCAGAGCGTTTTTATTACAATTTCATTGAATAGGTATTGGCAACGAAAGATCTCCGCATTTTTATCAGTCGGTTAAACACCACCTTCCCATCAAAAATACTTTTATAATCTAACTTTTTCTAAAAAAAAATATGGAAATTCTAGCACCAATTAAAAAGCATTGCAATTTTTTTTTAATTTCAAACCAAAATCATGTAAAGGCACATTGTTTTCTAGCATCGACTATTTTTTTTTGCTAAAGCAGTCTTTGAAATGTAATTTTTTAATTCAACTATATTGATTTCGAGTTTTTCTTTGAAGGCAAGCAATTCCATGAACCACATACAGTTTTTCTCTAGCGAATTTGAATTATATAGATTTGAGGTATTTCTAAAAACACGTTTTATGTCGTAATTATGTTATTTCTCATATCATAATAAATATATGATTTAAACACAGACCACCAAACAACTGTCTTAGACACAACACAAAACAGTAACGCGGGTGCTGCCAAAACATTTAAAGATATAACAATAATTTCGTATAAAAATTGGAATTGAACCCGGATTCGATCATTCAAAATCGCAGCACACCCACTGTCAATTAAAAACTTTCTCTAAAAAATCGGATACATTTCGAAATCAAACCACACACCCCATAGTTAGAGTTTAAATTCCAATGGTAAATAAGGTATCCGTCGCAGCCAATACCTAATCGATTACAACATTGATTTTTAATTTTCAACTCTACGCCCTATAGGTTTAGATCGCATTCTGCAATGTTAGAGGATGACTGACTTGATTGTGTCCGTTATGCGATGTGAAATCATCGTCAATTAGTTTAGGTACTTGTTGATCCAGTTTCTGTATCTCTTCGGTCATGATCTCAGTTTGTATGAAGTTGGCTGATATATGGCCAACGTTACCGTTGTTCGCCTCCTGTGTTGGCGATGTGTTGGCGTTGTCTATTGTCTTTGTTGCGATCGTTTGCTCTTGAGTTGTCTCGTCGCTCTGGAATATTAAAATTAAATCTCTTAAATAAAAATGTTATTTCGTATGTAGTAGCTTTGTGCAGCCAGTCACTAGGCATACAAATTTATATACGAATATTTATAATAAGTAGCTTTATTCGCGTAGAAGTCGAAAATGATTCTAGTAAGAGTTACAATTACTAGATATATTTTGGACAATTCACACAATATCTTTATAAATTATAACTTGTGTGTTATTCTGATGTATCAGCTACATTATTGTATAGTTTCATTTGAATCTATTCAGTAGTTTTTGCGTGAGAGACTAACAAACATCCATACATCATTAAAAACTTTTGCGTTTATAATATTAGTAAGGATAAACCGATCTGATATTTGTGATAAATCATTCGAAATAAAATTGTAAGGCCGGCAGCTAAAACATAACACGATAGTCCTAGGAGTGAGTATCACTAACAGAACAAGTATAATCTTTGAAATAATGATATTACAGTGCCAAACGACTGGCTGAAAATAATTCATCTAAAATATATTCTACCATTTCTAATGTTCACGTATAAAGATGATTTAAAGATGAAATAAAATTTAAAGATTTAAATGAAAAGCGGTAGCGCCATTAAGGTTTTTCTTTTGTGATGGATATCCCATTATTATGGCAATAACTTTGAATATTTTGGCAACGTCAAGTTATATTTTTTATCAAGTCTTGATGAGGAATAAAATGATGATGAGATGAATAATGATAGATGCAATGACTGATGAGAATGAAGGATGATAGGTCGCCGTAAGTTGTAGCTGCCGTGTTTCTCATTGTGCCCGGATAGTAGCCACAGATTTGAAACCTCTGGGACTCATTAACATGCGAAAAGCGTAGTGTAGCACCTCTGCATACCCCTTTTCGAGGGATAACGGCGTGAGTTTGTGTGTAATGTGCAATGATGGATCTGCCTACAGTAACATGCTAGTACTGTCAGTGTAGACTTGAGTTACTTGGGGGATAACGTATATATATCGTATTTGAAGTTCTCCAAACTTGTACAGCACTGCAGATATTCACTGGTTAAAACACTAGCATATTACACTTAAAATTCTGTTGAGAAAAAACAAAATAACGAAAATTCTAACCGCCGAGTAACTCTTTTTTTGTTACATCTCAAGTGAGTTTTATTATTATAGCTATTTAATATGTAGTGTGAAAGAAAATCTTACGTTATGTTGCTGTGACGACGCCAGTGGTTGAGTGACGTTCCCGTTGTTGGTGGGTTCACTGGCGACTGTTGTGCTGTTTGCCTCTACCACGGACGGTGCGGGATTCGATTCCACTGCTTTCGTTTCTTCGGTCTGGAGAAACAAAATTAAAGATTTGAAACAGTTCCTGTAAAACCTTAACTATAGAGAAGTTAGTTTTTGTGACAGTTATAAAAAAAATGTTAAAAGATCTGTCAAAAAAAACAGATACCCTATAAATTTCGTTTTGCAAAAACTGCAAAGTTTTGAAATAATTAAGTATTCGCAATGATAATGTTGACGGACCTGACTAGTGTTTAATCCAAGTAGATCTTCAGTGTGGTTGTTCCCGTTGTCCGTGGGCTGCGGTGCTGAGGCCGGAGGGGGGGGGTCGCCGTTACTGGCCTTCTCCTTCTCCTTCTGTTTGTCTTCTTCGGCTTGCTGTATGGACAAAAGAGGTTTAATATGATGTTTAAAGTAGGTCGATTTAAAAGTACTTTAAGTTAGTTTAAATAAAAAAAACATTTTGGCTTTGTCTTACTGCCTTAATTTATAGGTACATCAACTGGGTGTTAAACTAAGACCTAAATACAATATGACATCAAGTTTGGAAAACATTTATTTAGAAACTAAGAGAGAGAAGAAATATACATAAATATATATACATTGTTTCGCTGACCGGTCTTGGATGTTGTATTCTTATCTATGTAGTTTATAACATATCGTTGATTAGCACCTGCGACACAAGTTCTTACGATACTTACTGCAGGGCTGAGTCAATGTGTGTGTCGTGATGCGGTTATTATATTATTATTATTACATGGTTAATAAATTTATAGCTACTTTTTTATGTATATTCATTAGTTACTCAAATTATACATTGTGTTATATCTAATATTGTATACATATCTTCTCTTAATTTTGCTATATTGTCTAAATCGGTAGCTAAAATATACTTCACCCTTTTTTAGCGGTAATTTTGTCAAAACCCACCTTCTTTGCTCTAGTTCTAGCCATGATAGCCTCGACCCTCTGCTTCCTGGCGATTCTCTCTTTCTCCTCTCTCTCCGCCTCTTCTCTTCTCGCTTTCTCCGCCTCTTCCGCGGCCTTTCTCTTCTCGTCTTCCTCTTTGATCCTCGCCTGGCGTTCCAACTCCTCTTTGGCCTTGCGCTCGGCTTCTTCTTTCTCTAGTTGCTGTTGCGCCTGATCGTTTAAAACGAAGTGATGTTAGAAATATTATTTTCTTCTTCACAACAATATGGTAGTTTAATATAAGGTTTAAATATTTAAATATAAATTTAACGAATTATTTTGAATGATTTGCATGGTTTCGAATTCTGGTATCAATTGTTATTTGTTATTTTCCCTTGTTTACATATATTTTTTTTTTAATCTTCAGAACTCAAAGAACTTAAGAAAAAAAAAAAGGTAATGACGTTCCGTTGCATAGCATTGATGTTTAAAAAAATCAATATGTATGTCAACATCATTTGCAAAATGAATTAATATTTTTTTTGTATGATTTCAGATCAGAGAACTATGCACTGAAAGCATAGGAAATTGTCTAAAATTATATACCTTGATGTATGTTTATTTATAGTATATTTAATATATCATACCTCAATGGCCTTCCTTAGTTTCTCCTCCTGCATTCTTCTCTGTTCCGCAGCCAGTTCCCTCGCTTCGTCTTCTTCTCTTCTCTGCCTCTCTTCTTCCTGCCTCTGTCTTTCAGCTTCTTCTTCCGCCTCGCGCTGGAGCCTACACCAAAGACTTAATAAGAACCTATGCTTGCTTATACACAAAGGTAGAAAAATAATCGTGAAATATAGGTACGTAGATTGGATTTTTTTAAAACACCTCGAAATAATTGAACGATTGTTATAGATTGCATAATAAATAAACATTTCGATGAATATTTTGATAATAAATTGATAACTATTTTTATATTGTCATTTTGGAATGCTATCTACTGTTAGATAGCATTGATGCGGTGCTGTGCCCTTGGTAGATAAATTTTCTTTTCTTTTTTCTCTTCTCTCTTTCTTATTTACTTTTAAATATTCAAAAGAGCAAACAACGAGAGTACATAAATAATAGAGAATATGAAAATCTTTCAAGTTCCACGGTTTTATTGAAATTAACGTCATTTGGTGGCCATATTGCAGTTTTTTTTCATGGTGTACTATATTCATCTAGTCAAGCCCTTTCATTTGTTACCCGTATTGAAGGGGTGGTGAAAAAACATGTAGTCCGACATTTTATAGCGGCGGCCATATTTGCTTAGAAAGTAATAACCTAAGGTTGATGGCGTTTTTTCGCCATGCCACCCTGTATTAACGCCACAGTGTTATTCCTAAGCAGTAAGTACGATACCTGAGTCGTTCGAGCTCCGCCTGCCTCTCTAGTTCCTCCCTGGCTCGGCGACGTCTCTCAGCCAACGCTGCTTTGGCCTCTTCCTCAGTCGTGATGCGACGGCCGGACATCGAAGCTGACGAAACAACAATTTATACATTACTAGCAAATTTTAAATTCATCGTCATGTTACGTAAACATAACATGAACTCACGCCGTAGGCAGAGGCGCTACACATCACATTTCGTATGTTTATGTTGAGTCTCAGTGTGACAGGTTGCGAATCTGTCGCCACTATCCGGGCACTATGAGGAATATTTCAGCTATAAGGTACGGCAACTTGAGGTTCAGACCCTTGTCCTACCGGGTCGTGTCGGTCGGTAAACCAAAGCACGTAACAAACTGAGCCACCACGTCATCCCCACCATGTTATCACATTATTATTATTATGCGGTGTGTAACACCTTTGTCAATCCCTCTTGAGGGATTCAGGCGTGTGTATATGTATCTATGTTTATATTAAATCTAAAACTAGGCAAAATTTAATTATAAATCTATACTAATACTGAAGTATACATATTTTGGAGGTATATAACCATCGAAACTCTTTATTTCATTTCATTAATTCTTTTAGCAATATTTATAAAGGATTTTCAGGGTGAACGTCAAAGGAAACTGTTTGCTCTTAAAAACGTAACTAAGCAACGAAAGTCGTTAAAAGGATTCGAAGAAAAGGATAAAAACAATAAACACTTGAGATTTCTTACCCGTCATCTCATTCTCTTCGGTTCTCTCCTGCGAGCTCTCCTTCTCTACTCTCTTCTCTTCTTTTTTCTCTTCTCTCTTTTCTTCTTTCCTAACTTCTTTCTCGACCGGTTTTTGCACTACCGCTTCCTTTTGTACTGTCTCTTGTACAACTTCTTTTGTTACCGTATTATTTATTTCAGTAGCTTTAGTTTCTTCTACTCTGGTCTCTACTTTTGTATTTTCGGATTTCACTTCGATTGGTTCTTCTATTTTTTGTTCTTTGTTTTCGTTTTGCTGTGACATCAGAATTTTATATTACATAAAACATTTTTTTTATTTGGAAAATTATTTATATAGAGGATCTTACAATTTGAAACTAAAACTAAGCCTTGTGCTTTTGAAACAAAAAAAGGAAAAATTCTAAAAATAGTTGGTTATTTAAGATATACCATAAATTTCACTAAAAATTACTACAGCCGATTTTTTTCTAGAAGCATTTATTTTAAAAAATCTAAGAAAAATACTAAATCAATATTAAAAATTGTTAAGAAATCTACGTAAGTATATATTTAAAAAAAAAACGTGTTAATAATATCTACCTTATCGTTAACAAGTGCGACGTTATTAATTTGCAGAGCCTCGAGTTTTTGAGTGACCTCGCGTGCGTTCAGGTTTGTATGGACCGCTGGCTTCTACGTGATGTTTGTAAAGTCACGTTATACATTAAACAGCTTTATACATGGAATTAATGTTAACAAATCTATTGTTCGTTCCCTGAACTGAGCTAATGTGACTTATACAAAAAAAAAAAACTAGGGAGGTTTCTTGCCGGATTCTTCCCCGTAGAATGGCTTTCCGAACCGGCGGTAGTTTAAAAATTGTCTCAAAAAGAGTCTGACTGGATAATGGAGGGTTCAATATCATCAGGATAAAACATTATGTACCTTTTTGATGATTTCGTAAGAGAAACAAGAACATGCAAGAAAATTCGATAAGCCAACTTTATTTTTTAATTAATTTAAGTTTTCTATTGTTATAGCGGCAACAGAAATAGACATTCTTTGAAAATTTCAAGAATCTGGCTAGTATGGTTCATGAGATACAGCCCGCTGACAATACAAACGAACGGACGGACAGCGGCGGCTAAGTAACAGGGGTCCCGTTTTTCACAATTTCGGTACGGAACCCTAAAAAAGTCACAGTAAGTCTGTTTAAATAATAAACATTGATTTTTAATATCCTACATAACATAGTGTTGTTTTGGACTTTAGTGCATTACTTGCAACATGTAATGCAGTTTTCAGTTCAATTCTTTTTACGTACTGAATAATTCTATGACAGAAAAAGTAGTATAATAGCTCAATTCAGTGAACAATGTCCTATGAATTACTCTAGTATCATATTGTAGTGTAAAGAAAATTCATTAAAATTGATGATCAAAATAGTCTAAAAACGTTAGTTTCAACTGACTTAAAGCATCTACGTTGAATTAATTTACTTATTATTTGAAAGCATCTTCTCAAGTTGTTTTCAATATTTTATATTTGTTATTTTAATGAATACATTACCTTGACAGGTGTATCTTTGTCTATGATATCTTTAGAAGCGTGTGGAGATAAGCCGCGGCCGGGAGAGGCTGATTTGCCACGAGGTGTCTGGCAATAAAATATACAACAATGAATATTAAAGAAAATACATTCTCGTTGATACTGCATTCACGTGTGGATGATATAAAGGCGAAGTGCACATCCTACACATCCTACGGAACAGTACGGTCCTAGGTTGAGGTACAGTGGCGGACGCGATTAAGGTCGTGTTTTGCTTGTAGGTTTTGCGGCTGGGGGCTTTCATACTATATTTGTGAATGGATGAGATTATCATACTTTTAAAACAACATCATGATTTCAATTAATGATTTGCTTCCTTTACCGTCATTGGTAATAGAGATTTACTACGGCCAATTAGGATGGCGCTTGCGATCCAACCAATAAAACGTAGTATTATCGCGTACAGAGGAATTTCGATGGCAAATGATACTCCGTGGCAGACCTCGACTGTACATCCTACTTTTTATTGGCCTAACTTGAGATGCTTTATTTATCGTATTCAACATCATGAGCAAAGTGATACCGCTGCCTATGAACACAACGATGTCCTTGATGTCTGGAACGCCAAGAGCACCTTCTATGCATTACCCATGTAGAGGTATCGATGTTAAACCCCTAGTGCCAGTAATAACATTAGCAATGGGTAATTAAGATGAAAATTTATGAACACTTTTACAACATTTCTGATGTCTTGTCACTTTAATAGTCGTTTTACGTCAGTTCTCAACCAGGCCTCAATGTTTTTATGAATCAATCCGCAGTTCTGAGGTTTTTATTACCAAAAACTTCCATTTGTTACTGAAATTACCATTCCCCCTGTCCCCTCAAAAATTATGTCCACTGCGTTACAATGCAATAGTTTTTCATACTCCTAACTCACATAATTATACCGATAAAAAAAGTTATCATTCGGGTAATGTGTCAAGAGTAAAGAGTTTTTAATTGCTATAAACATGGTACATAATTATAAAGATGACATTGAGAATTTTAGATCCAAATGTTTTACCACAAAAGTGTGGCCATTCTCATCTGAATTACAAAATGTAAAGTATTCAAACGAGTAATAAATTATGCGTTGAAATATACAGGGGAAATTTTTATAGGAGGCGAAAATTTGGATGTCTTTTGTATAATGAAGCTATTTTGATTGGCTGTATATTAAACAGAAATAGTTTGGTGAACGCATCGACAGTCTTAAGTTTAGATTGTCCAACGATAAAATATTTACAGTAATTTCTCTATGCTCTTACGATATTGTCAAGAAACCATTTATGAAAATTAGAGGAATAAATACATTTTAACTCTATAATTCTAAAACAATTCTGAGTTTAAATCTAATACTCTCTCACTTTTAATATCATCCATTAATTATCAAAAAATGCTGACTTTTAATTCTAGTTTTTAAAATCTTTTCATAACTTAACATTAGCTATGTATTGGGCTTACTTTATCATGATCTTTGGATGGTTTTGGTTTCCTATGCAGCGGTGGCTTGCCCTCACCCGGTGCTAATGCGATGGACACTGTGAATAAAATTAACCATCAATATTATGCTATATTCATCTACAAACATTAGGGTGGGTGAAAAAAAAAAACTTTTTTTCTTTAGGATCTCATACACAAAAACTTATTGCTAGGCACCATTAGAAAGTACTCACCCAGTATGGGCTCTTAATATTAATGGGAACATTATCCTCATCACAGTTTTCTATTTTCAGTTTAGTTTGATATTAAAATGGTCATATCTCATCACCAATAGCTTGTTGAGCCCGTACCATCGTCAATATATGTAGGAAATTAAATGCTCTACAAAAATGGTTTTTTATACTTTTTCGATAAATCTTGCCATTTAAAAGATATTTACGCTCAAAAATTGAAGAATTTAAAGAAAACTAACTTTTTTCTCTGAATTTTGTTACTGACTCAGTAATAATTATTATAGAATTTTGTTACTGACTCAGTAATAATTATTATAGAATTTTGTTACTGACTCAGTAATAATTATTATAGATTTTTTTTGACCCACCCCAACAAACATACATACATATAGAACTCCATACTATATTTGTTGAAATACACTAGAGTTAACTTTTATACTAAGTTAGAAACATTAACATAGCAAAATTGACACTGGAAAATATTTTGATTGATAACGTTAAGCACTCTTTAAGAGAATTCTTCGCTGACAAGGTTTTATAACGTAACATCACTGATATTAATGCATTTGATTACATATTTAATTTGTTATCATTAACTATTTAATTCGAATAATCAAATAATAATGTAGCTGTGCAATGAAGCACAGGCTGTGCGCGGACACCCGACCGGCTGTCTTGGTACCCGCAACGAACTTAATCAGAAGAAATAGGAGGTAGTAAGAAAGCGGTTTCAGACTTCCCTCCCAGCAAAGCGGATGCTAAACTATGTAGCAAAATGTAGTGAAACATTAATAACTGATAAGATCTATAAAAAAACCTATATCTGGTAAACAAACCATTTGATTTGAGAATTTACTTAATCCGAAAACCAACGGCATTAATGACTCCTATATCTAATCATTCGTTTTAATTGATTTCACTTATTTTCTAGTCAATATATATACTATTTTGTCATACTGGGACTCAACAGAGACATGCTATATGCGGTGTTCAACGCTTCTGGATTAATTACAATGTGAGTTTCCGTTATTATCCAGCTAGTATTAATTTTTGTTTTTATTCGAATTTATCATTACATTATTTTTTATCGTCTTAAAAACGTTGGAGGTTTTCTAGTCGATCCCTTAAGTAAATATTAAACAAGACTGTGTTTTTTTTTAAATATAAAGCGTAAGTACATGGCCTGGGTGCATGTCTGGCCCGCAGTTGCGTGGTGTCACGTGACACAGTCGGCGTCGTCGCAGCGCTCATTGACTCGCTCATACCGCCCTCTAGCAGACCTGGAGGTAAACATACAACGAATAGTAAAATAACCGTCAGGATAGACTTGTTCATTGACTGGAAGAAAGTGACGATTCAATAGTAAATTTCGATACGTTTGTCGTTACTTGAATTACGTACACTGTCGTTAGTTAAAAAATAAATTTAAAAGGCTGAAAGACAAACGTACTAACCCTTTCTGTAAAAAATATTATTGTAAAGAAATTTACAACAGATTAGTGTAGACTGAAGATTCACATTAGTTCTGATGTGTTTTTTTTATAAATGTTCATATTTTGAGTTTTTCATTAAAAAAAATAGTTTTTCAGGTGATGGATGTTAAAAATAACAGCAAAGTAACATTAAGGTAAATTGCTTCACAGTATGTAACTTAATTATGGATTCAATCGTATATTGTAAGCAGCGCCATCTCTTAGTAACATTAACAAACTACAGTTAAAAACTAACGTGTCATAATAGGCAGATCAGGCTACGGATAAGTGTTACAATATCGCGGGTTTATGCACATAAAGTGTTATTAAATAAATAAATTAAAAATAATCATTACTTGTATTACGAATGTGACGTTATGCGACTTGAATATATATTTTTAAAATTCATCTTCGTGGGTAAATAAGCAATTGGTTCACCTGATGGAAATTGAGATCACTGCCAATTGACAAGACGATGCCTTTGATAACTCTAAGAGCACTGCCGATGCCTTGTTTAAGTAGAGGTAAAGATGTTATGTCTTTCCGGCTTGATAATTACTCTAGGTTTAATTTTTTTTCGAAAACAAAGCGAAATGTTTTATGGCAGAAATAGAACGGAGGGTGGTACCAAATTTTTATTAATTGGACCCTAACTGCGGCCCTATTGGCCTTCGCAGCGTAACCGGACTAACCGCGCGGCGAGTGCTTCCCCGCGAGGGAGCGAGGCGCAGCGTAGCCTCCTTGCGTTGATGCCCTCAAAGCCGGGCATTACGTTGGGTCTACAAGCCTTAAGGCTAGGAGGCCTCAAAACTTGTAGCCCCAACGGGGTTATTTTAATTTTGGATGTAGCACAAAAGGTGCTACATCCCTCAACAGGTGCAAAGTGCAGATCTAGACTACAGGCTCATCCTAAGGGCACCCATAGTGGGCTTGGACCTCGCTTAGGTGGTGCTGTTTTGTGCGAGTGAATTTATTCTGACTACTGAGAGAGACGCTTGGTGTGGATGGGCCGGCCCTTCCACGCCAAGTCGTCCTAACCGACTGGTGACACCGGCTAGTCTCATCGGATGTGATAACAGCCTGTAGGGTTGTCCGCTGAGAGAGGCTCAGACGTTCCAACCGGACTGGGAACTGATTTTTAGTTGAGGCTTCGAACTTAGTGTTCTCTGCCTATACACTGAGGTGTAGAGACGGGGACCGCAGCAACTCTAAGGGGTGTCTCGGAAGGAGACCGAACCTCGGCCTAGGTTGCCGCGGGCGATGCCCGAATTGGACTGAAGCGACCCGGCGCGTTCGTGTAATGTCTGTAGGCTGAAGGCCCTAAAAGCCTAGGCGGACGTCCTCTTCTCCTCCGACGTCGAGGACGGTGAACGTAATGTGTAGTAGTCTGTGGGTTAGCAAGAGTTATAGAATCGTCCGCGTCGTCTAATACGTTACGTGGGCGTCTATACTTCACAGACACATAAAGCGATATCTCTCTTTTTGTTATTGTCATGACGGATAGAAAAGTATTTCATCAAGTGGGATAAGTCACATTCGTCTCGTCTTTGTTCAATAAAACTTACAAATTATGTAATTCTTTGTTGAATTTTTGAAAATTGTGTTGTAAATTGTTAATCTAGAAGTTTCTGTTACTTGTTTACTATGATGGCAAAAATTACATTTGAATTGTGAGTTTTATTCAGACGTTTTCAACTGAAATTGTCAATCAAGATTTGTTAAAACTGTTGTCAACTATGATATTAAGTAGTAGTGGTGTTTCGTGAGTAAATGTATGAGAGGGATGTGTATAATAGTGTAGCGTGACCTCTGGGCGTGTTGACGCCGGTGCCGGCGATGGAGGCGGGGCGCGGGCGGCGCGGGCCGCTGCGGCGCGGCGCGGCGCCCAGCGCGCTGCCCGGCCGCGAGCCCGGCGTCGAGCCCGGCCGCGAGCCCGGCGTCGACTCGCCCGAACGACCCTCGCCTGCACGTACAGTCACAAACACATCACGACGCATACACATTCACTCAGCTCTGCACTAACATTCAATAATCATTGGCCAGGTTTTTTGAACTATTAATTAATTACATTAAGACCTTTAAAAAAAAAATCAATCTTGTATCGCAAGCACTAAGAAACGATATGGTATAAACTACATTGATAAGAATTCTACATCCAAAACCGGTAAGCGGACCGGAGCGGTTTATAAGTTATTAATAAACTACTACAATCCGAACAATGATCTATTACAAAGAAAGATTATAGATACAAAGCTTCACTTGACAGATGGGTAGTCTTGTAGAAACGAGCTCACTTTAAGGCAAATTCAACCTTAAGATATATACAAGAAGGTTAGGGTGATTAAAAAAAAAAAATTTTTTTTTTGTTTGGTACTCTGAAAAATAGGTTCCTAGACACCTCTAAGAAAGCCTCTCCAAGCATGAGTTCTTAATTGTAACGGGAAGGTCCTCCTTCTTACAGTTTTCTATTTTTTCTTATTATCAGATAGAAAAATTTATATCTCGCTTCCAACTACTTGAAAAAATATCTTGTCTAACCCAACCGTTTAAAAGATATTAACGGTTAAAGTTTGATTATTTTCGGGATTTTTTTTTATTTCTTATGAACTCAATGAAAAAAAATCATTATGAATCTTTTAAACGGTTGGGTTTACGAAAAAATCGTAAGAGACCTTTTTTGTAGAGCATTCAATTTCCTACAAAATCTAAGGAACAATATATTTTTTATAGAATAGAAAGAAAAAATAGAAAACTGTAAGAAGGAGGACCTTCCCGTTACAATTAAGAACTCATGCTTGGAGAGGCTTTCTTAGAGGTGTCTAGGAACCTATTTTTCAGAGTACCAAACGAAAAAAAAAATTTTTTTTTTTTTTAATCACCCTAAAGAAGGTGTATCAACCAATATTACTAGAAAAACTATAATAAAATTACTGACTAACATCGCTTGTCACACCATACATAAAATTCACTTGAGTTCGTTTGACTGGAAATTTAGTGACATTTTCTGTCACTTGATTCTATATCTATAAAATGATAGATGAGAGAAAAAAATCAAGTAAAATGACTAGATACTAATTCCATGAAGGCAATAGAAATGAATAAATCTAGGTATGTTTTATTATAATGAAGCCAAATAAACAAAATGTACAAAAACTTAACATTACTTAAGTATTATAAAAATTCAATTAATTTAATAGCGTCCCTGCATTTATTCACACAAAAAAATATTACATTACATACAAAAATGTGCATCACACATGAAGGTGTAAAAAATTAAACCCGAGAGCAAAATAATTACACATTTTTTATTTCAATATTTAAAATGATTACTGCTTCAAAAATGTGCTGTTATTTGGCTTTAGAGTTGATATTATTCATCTTACATACTTACATGTTATGTGAGGAGCCCAAAATGACAGATATTAGTCACCATGAATGTACGAAATAATGAATCGTTTATTATGATAAAATACATACCCATAACACTGCAGCTTAAGCACGAGTAAACCCTCAGACAATATACATATATATATATATATATTTTAAAAGCAACCATTGGCGAAAGCATATGTTATAACATGATAATAATACATAGGTACCTTATATACCAACCTTTTGTAAATAAGGTGATGGTGTGAACCATAGTTTTATTTATAAGTTATTCAACTTTGTTATAAATTTGATGAGTAGGATGATTTTAATTTTAAAATTTGAATCATAATACAATTTAAGACTTGAATCGAAATTATGTCATACGTACGTTTTTCTACAGGGTAAAATAATTTTTAGCACTCATTAAATTTTTCTCTTTTTCTTTTTTTCTAATTAGCTGTCAAAATATTTAAGCACCAACCTCCAAACTTTTAGCGCCACCTTTTATTAGGGAACAAATACTGCAATGTTCTCGCGTCAGAGGGCAGCACTCAATGAATGTTGCTATTTAAAAAAATGACAATTTGCATGTTGGCAGTTACTAGAGCGCCCTCTGCCTCGAGCTTTACGTATTGTTCCTTTAGAAGCCTTCCAATTTAGCACCGTACAACCAACGAAGCGAAGCCCCCAATCCTAGCAACTTTAGACTTTCTAATCTTACGGGTCCTATTCAGGTGATGGAGGCTGGGCGACGCTGGTAACGTTCTCTGGGGCACGTGGTCCAATCTGGTCATGGAGTGGGCCCTACCTGGGGGCCTTGGAGCGGGGATCGTCGGCACCAAGTCCGTCCGTCTCCTGGCGACTGACGACCAGAGTGGCTGCGGGCTGCGGTCCGATTCGTCTGCGGATAATTAATTTATCGATAATGGTTTTAGCATTTTCTTGCGTATTTTTTTTTCGGAGCTTTGTTTAAAATTATGAAGAGCTGTTCTATAGTCTCTCTAATACTCGAAGATAGAGACCGAATGAGTCTTAGGGTTTCGTACCCAAAAGGGTGAAAAACGGAAGCCTATTTACTAAGCCTCCTTTTTCCTTGTCTAGTAAGTCAGCGGACTGTATGTCATGAACCGTAATAGTTAGAATTTTGAAATTTTCAAAGAATGTCTATTTCTGTTGCCACTATAACAAAAAATACTAAAAACATAAAGAAACTAAAAATTAAATGGGGCTCCCGTACAAGAAACGCGATTTTTTCAAAAATTTTCAAAACAATTCCATTTATCCCTATGCGTTACGTCACTTATAAAAGGACCTAGTGACGTTAAAACGTTTCTAGTCACAAATTAAATTTTAAAATAATTTATTTTTATTTTACCTTCATATTTAAATACTATAACGTCATCGATTGAGGAACAAAAAAAAAAACAATTCCATACAAAGGCTTGATTATCTTTTATTCCCACATTGCAGTGCAAGGTCGTCTTAAGATTATCTTCGTTGAGACAATTTAAAAAATACAAGTAAAAAACACTTTAAGTTTAACCACAGAAGGATCATTTCCCAATGACAAAAACTTGCTTAATTTTGTTCAATATATCAATTATACTCGAAGCGAATTGTATTATGTATAGGAGATGTTTTCTTTTGTATATGTTTTGCATCTTTATATACTATTTGGTTTATTGTTTGATGGATCGATTTAGTTAATGTATATAACAGTTGTTTGTGTTACATAACACAAATGGTGTCGCAAGGCAAGTTTTTCAAAGTTTTAGAGTATTTTAATCAGTTAATATTGCTTCAAATCAAAGTGTGTTTTTTTTAAGTTATTCTAGGGTATTTTGAAAAATTGGGTGAGCCCTAAACAGTTTTAAAACTACCCATTTCTTTGATCTTGATATCTGATTTTTTTTTTTGAACTATCAAGGTTGTTGGAGTTTTTTTTAGAGATTGTGTTTTTCTTCCTCTACCACATTTTTATTGCATCGATAATAAGAATAGCAAAGATTGCCCTATGTTTTAGTATGTTTTATTTTATTTTATATATTGTTTTTTTTTACATTTTGTTTTATTATGTTGGTCCCTTTCCCCTGTATTGTTATGCTTTTTTATTATTATTTGTAATCTACCCATTGTTTGATCTCCAAATAAAGAAATAAACGCTCTATTTTTTAAACTGTACATTTCAATCAAAAAACAAGATCATACAATAAATCTAAAACTTACATAAACTTGTGAACATGACGCCTTTAAAAACTCCTTCAAAAGCAGCAGGGATAGAAACAACATTTGAGATAAAAATACATCCTATGTCAAGCGGAACTACAATATTAAAGTATGGACTGCATATTCTTGTCATTAATTTTACATTTATTCAAACATTAAAGTACATATTATATAATACTTAATAAATTTCACTTAGTTACATTTAGATGATACGAAAAAGTAAATATTTTTTTACTTAGTTCAAAAATAACTATGAGATGATGATAAAGATCGGCTTAATCATAATTAAAATGCCGATTAAGAATATTTATTAATTCATTCTAGTTCACACTAAATTATCATTAGTGCCTTTTAAGTTAATTTATTTTACCGAGACATCGCAACTTTCATGGACTGTAATGATAGAAATTAAGATTTTATTACCTTTGCCATCATTTTCAGAATCCAAGTTCAATGCTGATGCTCGTCTGGTAAGCGGGGCAGATGCAAACATCACGTTAGTTGTTGATGCTGCCCTGAAACATTACATACAGAACCAAATTAGACTTTTTTACGATAACATTACAGATTAGTTCAGGTTGCAGTTGTTAGACAACATACGTTAAATGGTAAATTGTTAGGTTATTTTCATAATTTTATGTTTTATGTGTTATTTTCCATGCACTAGATGCAAAGATAAGATATAAAAAGTCTTTATAGATGTCGTCTGTCAGGAATTGCCATAACAAAACATGGGTTTAAATATAACTAATATAACTTCGTGTTTTTAATATAATTTATTAACAAAGAATTAGAATACTAACTTTTGTATTTTTTTAAACGGAAAGAAAAAAAAAACAAAAAGAAAACTAAACGTTTAAGATTTTTTTTTGGTTTGCATTTCTTATTTTTTAACATTCCTTATTTTATTTTTCGAAAGATACTTATACCTTTTAATACATTTTAATTATCATCGAAAGTACACATAATTTGCTGATTTAAATTATAATATATTTCGGCAAAGTGACACGCTTTTCCTCTTTGGTCGAGTGACCCTATTACGTAATCTTCCTTCCGCCATATTTTTTTAAACCCCATTGTTGTCTGCAAAACAATAGCCCTATTTTAAACATGGCCGATTAAATTTTGTCAATGGCAATTTATTTTTTCGCCATAGACTATTTATTTTGCAATGTTTCATCAATTAATGCTATTATCCGTCCATTATTTTTGTGACAGGCATTGTTTTTTATTTGGGTGTCGTTTGAGGGAGTGTTTAATCCATATAGGGATAACCTTATAAAAATAACGAGACCAAAAGCCTGCTTTAACAATATTGTATGCAATTTTAAATCTGATGCATGTGTTTAATAGCTAAAAAAAAAATATATAATGTCAATTAAATTTTGTTTACAACAAAACAAAACGCTTATAGAAGATTATTTAGTTTACAAAATTTACGTTTTTTTTTTTCCTTTTTCGCATAAACTTAGCTTTGACTATAAATACTTGTACGCCGTAATGCGGACATGAAGTACCTAATTATTTTTTAAACTAAACATCGGTATTTAATTCTACTCGCGTTTAAACATATAAATGTACCTTTATCTTTCTTCAAGAATTGCTGATGCCTTTTCATGTCTACAGTCATCGCTTTCGACTAAATCCTGGTCAAACCAAATGTTAAAAATGCATTGAAATTGGTCTGTTTAGATGTCTGTATACCACACCGCAGAAGGAGACACAACTCAGGTTGATGATTAATTTTTTTAAGATTTTCGATATTTTAGGGGGGAAAAAAAATCTAGAAAAAAAAAATACTTACGGGAAAATTTCAGCGACCTATATTCTATACCATTTATTCTAACCATCGGATCTAAACTATATATTTTTTGCTTTTTGAAATATTTGATGATTTGGCATTCACTACGAGCGATTTTTTAATTATTTTTTTTTTGAGTCATACTCATTTATTGATTATTGTGAATATCGTACATAAAATAAAATGTACCTACATTTACACGTATTAAATTTATATATACGTTTGAAAGTATGATGTAGGGTGCAGCATTGTTTATTTATATATCCATTACTATTAGGAAGTGTTAGTCACCATCACCGCTATACAAACGACGATTGAATATCTAATCAACCGCTAAGATTCTAATGGATGGAACCGTCAGCAAAAAAAAAAAAATCAGCAATACAAACCGGAAGTTTTTATTGGTTTATTTTCAAGTAAACAGCGTTAGAAAAAGTTCAGCAATTTATTAGTTTTATCGGCTGTTTCGTGAGTGCAAACGTATATTTTACGTGATACCAAAACGGACGGTTATTTGCTTAATCTTTCATTACTAATTTTCGCACTTTTTCGTTGTAAGATTCGTGTTATTGCACAAATATTTATTTTAAAAAACCGCCTTTATCAGTAGATATTATATTAAAATCCGAAGTAAAACACGCAAGGGTTATCTTTAAGAAAAGTCTGTTAAACCTACAGTAAGAGAGCTACAATAAAAAAAGAGGTCGTTTAAAAATATAAATTAAATCGATGACACGCTTTTTTTGCAAACCGTAACGCTTTGTCCTAATAATAACCGATCAAGCGACAAATACGATCAATTGTAATCATTTGACCTAAATTGTTTAGGTTTTTTTTTGAGATTGGCAAAAATATATGACGATTCTTTTGTTTGCTTTGGGATGACACTTGAATTAAAGATATTAACGTTACTTAGTTGCCTACGGAGCCGAGCGTCGGGGGTTCGAATCCGGGCATATATTTGCTTTAGGATTTATTATATTTTCTTTTGATTACAGTATATTTTTTACTTTGATTTTTTTTTTAAATAAACTTCTTATCTCAGGCTTGGCAAAGACACAACAAATAATAATTAAAGCGTTTGACAGCAAACGTTATTACCAATAAAGGTATAAAAATGTATCCCAGTGACATGACATGACATGAGTTAAGTTAATGTCATTCACATATACATTGTACATTCAACACATTTTGTATTTTTCTACTGGCAATGTTTTCGTAAAACGGGCATGTCTATAGAAACTACCCCTTACGACAAAGTCAATATTTCCTCAAGTCATAGTGATGTTATTTCGTAAATTTTTATTTTCCGTTAGCGTTGACGCTTGCGGAAATACGGCATTCGTCAAAGGGGGCTATTTTTTTTTTTGTGTGTTAGTCAATTTATTATCGTTCTGATATATTAATCGTTGTTATTTTTTTATAATATTTTATTAAAATTTACATTTTGCTATTTGATAATAATCTAATATAGTATAATTGGATGAGCATGTGAGATATTTTCGTAATTTAATTGTTGATAGGTAAATAATAATAATTAGTATTTTGAGCGCTTTGGATTTTTCTGTCTGTTAGCTTGTAAGATCAAATTAATAAATTAAATTAAATCATCATTTATATATTATATATTTGTATAATTTAAAGGAGTCATGTAAGTTGTCATTAAACATTTATTGCGTTTGGTATTACTACTATCAATTTATGTATAGATAAGATACTGAATCTTTATTTGTTGCCACTTGTAAAATGTATTGTTTAACTAAATAACCTAATTTATTACTTAAATTTGCAACTGCATGACCAAAAGTCCACATTTAGTAGGTCTGTATGATATTCTGTCAGAAGCCATGTTTAATCTGTCACATGTTAAGAAGTAGCCATCTTTTATCACCAGCTGTTTCCCAGCGGCTTTGAGAGCGTGGATTTTCTTTTTCGCGAACTTGTTTACTACATATCATGCTATTTAAGACAGGGGGAAATCAAACGAATCAAAAACAATATAATTTTTTCAGCCTTTCTTGAGATATAAAAAACACATCACGACGACACACATTGACTCAGCCCTACAGTAAGTATCGTAAGAACTCGTCTCGCAGGACCAAAGCAACGATATAGTATGAACTACATAGATAAGAATACTACATACAAGACCGGTAAGCGAAACAATGCGTCTTACAAATAACACAAAGTTTCGCCCCCGCTGTCTTCGAACTCAGAACCGCTAGCGTAGCAGTCGGCTTTTTACACCACTGTGCCACCTAAGGTCGTCAAAAGTAAAAGAAAAAAGCTTAAAAACTTGAAAGTAAGTTTAGCTAAAGACAATGAATGTCTATACGACCATTGTTACACTCTTTAATTGTAACGTGACTTTCAATCAAACTTTTTAAATAAATTAAACAAATCACATTTTGATTATATCTCAATCAACGCGGTAAATAAAACAACAATGTAAGTAAATAAAAATTTGCATACCCAGAATTTATAATAAACAAACCAAATGCACATGAAAACTTACTTAACATATTCTTAGAAATTATTGGGTAAAACAAAAATTTGACCACCTCAGTGGAAAAAAAATTAGGTAATCAAATAAAAATTTTACCCGGCTAAGGTGTGGTAATTTAAAAATATGATTATGTGTTTCATTCATTAAATATTTTTATAACATCAAGAAAAACCTGTTGCTTAAAATAATAAAAAACATGCATAATTCATGCTAACTATAGATACCATATCAAATTATATATAAAAATACGATCTTTAACATTAAAATATCATGCTAATAAACTACGCTACAAATACATTCTACTCTAATTGTAGATAGAACCTTTTCAAAATTAATTTTGTCAGAAATTATTTCTTATTGTTCCCAAAATTGCAGTGAGGGACGTTTGAAAAGGTACTATCAGTATAAATAACTACTGGATGCATAACAACAGTCTAATCCATTAATTAAAACCGATCATCTAAACAACTTGATGCATTCTTTATTAAAGCTAAAGAAATAACCAACAAATTAGTACTGAACGATACAAAATACATTGAAAATAATAATAAAAAATGCTTACAAAGATTCAAAAAAGTTCATCTGATCTATTGGGTTGGTACTGGAAGGGGTTTGGAAAAATAAAATATAATTAGAACATAAAAACTTAAAAATAAAAAAAAATGATTGTCGTCAGGTTCTGTAAGTTATTTACTACTGGAATATCTAATAATACCTTTGTCTCTATAATAAAATTCAAAGTTATCTTTTTTAACTCATTTAAGCCGCTATAGAACAATACAAATCATCAGATTTGTAAGTAAAACTGGCAGAAATGATTTTTTTTCCAGACTTTGTATGGCAGTCGTGTCACTTAATCCTTAAAAAAAAACCACTTCATTCGACTTTGTTTACTTCGCAAAAAGAGGGATGTTATGAGCAGTGGCGTGCCTAGAGTTTTAGTACAGGGCAAGCCGAGAGATGTACTTATACACATGACACATACTTCCGTTGTGGACTTGCTGGCTTGGACGAGCTCAGCAAAACACTCAGAAGTTTGCGAACATGTCAGCAAAACCACAATTTCGGTGGCTTTTAAAAAAGTCGTTTGATTTGGTAATGAATAAATAAGAGCGCGAACTTATTTTAGTTTGATAGGGCAAGCCTGGCTTTTAGGCTTCTATGACATTACCGCCACTGGTTATGAGTCTGTATGTGTGTCATTCTGTGGCATCATAACTCTCGAACGAATGAAGGGATTTTGATTTAGTTTTTTTTGTTTGTAAAGTGACTTAATCGAGCGTGTCCTTAGCTATTGAAGATCAATATCGGTTACCCCATTAAAAAGTTATGGGGAGTGAAAGTGGGGATGAACAATCGAATGTACGCAAATGTCCAATAGGGGTTTTTTCAAGGATTAAGGGGAACGCCTGCTTGTCTTTCTCGCCACTGCAAAGGCTGTCAACCAGCATCAGAAGTGGCAGTGTCCCTTGAAACGAACAATGCAGCTGTGCAATGAAGCACAGGTTACGTGCCTGGATACACTACCCACCGTCTTGATGTCAGCAACGAATTAAATCACAAGAATTAGGTAGGAGCAATCGAAACTGATATTTCAAAGGGTTATCATAAGCGGGGAAATTACCGTCACCCAGAACCCGTAAAAGACCAAAGCATAAGAGGGGGGAAACAAAAAAATAGCACCAAACGTAGATTTCTATATTGTTTTTGTCTGTAAACTGAAAAACACCTATTTCATTGCTAGCGATCAGCATAATAATTTAAAATTTGTACTTTAAACAACCTTGTCTTGTCCAGACGGATGACGAGAATTCGAAATTATGATAATCGCCAGCGAGACGAGTGCGAATCGTAAACAAAACACACAAAATCGTGAATATAAAACACTCGGTACATTTAAATGAAAAAAGTGTGGTATTTAAAAAAAAATTGTGTAAAACAAATGTTCCCTATTATTTTGCTGTAAAGAAGTTATAAATACTTACATGGAGCTCAAAATACTAGATTCAAACTATGTAAATTAAAAGTAGATCTAGCGAGCAACTCCATAAGCGCGTCTAAAAAACCGACCGTGTTCACGTAGTTTGTTTAGTGCAAATTAAAAATCTAATTTCAAATTTCCAATGCATGATTGGAAAGATTTAACAATTAAAAAAATAAATTGATAAAATTTATAACGGCCGTGTGTACATCTTTCCTGATCGCTATTTCCAAAAAGAATTGTTTAACATACTTATAATAAGGAGACATTAAAAATCTTTAAATTTACCTGCGCGCAGCCCAAAAGAATCCCCCGGAGTCTAAGGGCTCTAGCAGACGGGGCGTGGAGGATCCGAACGCGAACGCCGGCCGCGGAGCCGAGCGGGCCGCCCGCGCACGCTCCATTCGTTCCGTGCGTTCCTTCTCCCGCTGCAGTAACGCCTCCCGTCGGGATATCGAAGCTTCCCATATAGCGCGTTTTCGTTCTTCTACCTGGAAAAAAAAATGTTCGTGAGTTAGTTAAATTTTTGTCATGGTGAATATGCTTCGGCAGATATTTCAGAAAACTTATGATGAATGGCGAGGGATACAGTTAAGCGTTGGATCTATAGGTAAACTATATCTATTTGTATATATCATTTAAAATTTTCAAAACTTTAATAACGACATAAAATGACCAAAGAATTGATTAATGGAGGATAACACTGCCATCACTCGAAAATTCTCTGCTCTCAAACAAATAACGACCTCTGCGGCGGAGTGGTTCAAACAGCCGACTGCTACGCTAGAGGTTCTGTTATTCGCTTACCTGTCTTGGATGTAGTTTTCTTATCTATTAATACTCTATCATTGCTTAGTTCTTGTGACACAAGTTCTAACGATACTTACTGCAGGACTGAGTCAATGTGTTTGTCATGATGTGGTTTACTGACGAAGAAAATGTTACCCGTAACACACATTTTTTTTTTAAGACAACGTGACGGGACGTGGTAGCTCAGTTTATTTCGTACCTTGGTTAACCGACCGGCCCAACCCGACAAGTCGATGGTTCGAGTCTCGGGTTGCGGTATATTGTAGCTGCCATGTTCCTCATTGTGCCCGGTTAGTGGCTTTAGATTCGCAACCTGTCACACTGGGACTCAACATAAACATGCAAAATGCGGTGTGTATGACTGTGACTATGACCCTGTTCTTTCCAAAAATATATCTAGATTTTGACAGCAGCTAACAAAATTATCCTATTATATATATTTTGAAACTAATCACTAACTTTCAATCAGGTGAACCGTTTGCTTGTTTGCCCATTGCTTTGTAAAATAATAATAATAATAATAAACCACATCACGACACACACATTGACTCAGCCCTGCAGTAAGTATCGTAAGAACTTGTGTCGCAGGTGCTAATCAACGATATGTTATAAACTACATAGATAAGAATACAACATCCAAGACCGGTAAGCGGAACAATGCATCTTGTAAATAACAATTCCGCTCCCGTCGGGTTTCGAACCAAGAACCTCTAGCGTAGCTGTCGGCTGTTTACACCACTGCGCCACAGAGGTCGTCAAAAAATTCATTGGAATTGTTTGGTTAGTTTCGGATATATTAGCGATACACATTTACTTAATAAATAATAATTTTTATTCAAAATATTTTTTTGGTATTAATAGCGGCATCACACGACGGACCATCAGGCTGTCATGGGTCGTCGTGTTGAAGTGGTCGGGAACCTAATGGCAATTTATGGCCCATCGTTATAGGAGTTACAAGGTAACAAACTAGCTTTGACTGTAAGAAACTTAGTAATGTTTAACCTAGCAACAGAAGACATATCACGCGGTAGTTGCTACATCACATACGACATAGCTTGTTTTTGTAATTCGATATATTTTTTGTAGGTAAAAAAACAATGCATTCTTTTTACAAGGTCTTTAAGTAATTATAAATTCATTTTGTTACTGTGATAAGGCGATAGCGAATTCGATATCTAATGATAGTGAATATATTATATACAAGTTTTATATGATATCTAGGATACCTGACTTAGTAATATAATTAAACAATTTTTATTTTTGATATAACAGTAAAAGTTGTTATTGTAAGGGGCTACAGGGAGCCACTGGATGAAACGGGCTCTGATCTCTTGGGTTCGAAATATTAGGGAAGGCCTGACCAGCAGTGGAACTATCAGCTGATGATGAATTTAATTTGATTATTCAATCAATTTACCGAAAAATATGCGGTATAGAAATAGTATATTTACGACGAAAACAGAATTGTAATTGTATGATTAACCAGGGAGATATAACCATTAAAATTAAATATGTCTGTCTCGGTCATCAGAACAACCTTTTCTATGGAAGTTGTATGTCGTCCGTGTACTTTGACGTCATTGTACATATTGGATCTCTCTGCTTAGCTTACAAACGACTTTGAAGCTTATAACTTAGTTAATAAGTCAGATATTTGAGAAAATGTTACGGATTTGAATATATCGAATTATAATAAATAAATATAAAAAGTCATGCATACTCCCTATTATCCCCTATTCTACCAAAAATCCCAATCTTTTTTTTCTTCTAATCTATTGTAATAACATCTACCTAGTAATTTGAATGCCTGCATTGCTATAACACCTGAACATTGTACTCTGGGTTCTGAAAAGTAAATGATTATGAACAAGTTTTCGAATAAGTTTAATTTTCAACCTTATGGCGAACATATAAAGGTGAATCGAAAATTAGGTCACTGTGACGTCTTAGGGTCGTGTTTAACGGACGATGACGTGAAGGGTGAAAACTGACAAGAGTTTCACATACTTTAAAATACGTACATATTTATTATAAATTTGCTGTGCCTAATTTACAGCAAACCAAAAATATTTTTTTCTCAATAAAAATTTTGGTTGGTTGTAACAAACTGTTGTTAAATAATTTGTTGTCATATATGAAAACAAAATATTTGAGTCGATTTTCTATTTATTTATTTGGATATTATTATTTCATTATTTGTTTAAAAATCTTATTTATCTTTTAAATACCATATAAACCTTACCTGGCAATAACAAAAATGTACTTGTTTTGGCATTTTCACTTTTAAATAAATAAAAAAATCACGCACAAAACACAACCGTCTGTTTCAAAACAAGTGATTTTATTAACTAAAATATTTACGTCAGTACGTAACGGATACGTTATCTCTGTTACTAAAAAGGAAATGTTGTCACTTATATTCAGAGAAATTCATAATACTTATGAGAAATATTATTAGTGTATAAACAAATGACTTCTTTGAAGTAAAACTTTTTACTGGAGTAAAAAAAAATTTTAAACAGTTCAATGACCAAGTAGTCAACTAAACTCAAACGCACGCTGTAATTAATCCCTAGAGATGGGTAGGCAGAGGTGTTACGAACCGCATTTCGCATGTTTATGTCGAGTCCCAGTGTGACAGGTTGCGAATCTGTCGCCAATATCCGGGCACAATGAGGAACATGATAGCTACAACTTACGGCGACCCGAGACTCGAACCATCGATTTCGGGTTGGTTGTTTAACCAAGGCACGCAAAAAACTGAGCTAACACTTCCTCATAGCCATCACTTACTAACTCTAGTTTTGTCAACCCCTGAAGAGATGAATTCAGGCCAAATGGAGATGATGACTGCTATATCAATTGAGACACTTTTAAACATCAGTCAAAACATGATTCCTTCATAGATTCTGTACGGCACTACTTACTTAAGACGTCACGAATGTTGCTAGTCAACTCAGTAACTATTAATCAGTTTTGATGGATTTTAAAATCGCATTTGAGATATAATTTGCAACGAACCAGTTTTTTTACACTTTAGGTCTTATTACGGTATTGATGTCTTAAATTTTTTGACTTGTGTCATCATCCCCGCATTGTCGCCTAAGCAGTAAAGACAAATTTAGGAAAATAATGGTTAATAATCTTTCTACCTTTTTTTTTCGGGGCATACCCGCATCTGTCCCACCACTGCAACTCCTGTTCACCAGGATAAACAGTGGAGCCCTTTGATCGAATAATCAACGAATAATGCAGCTGTGCAATGACGCACAGGCTGTGCCCGGACTCCCTAACAGCTGTCTTGGGACCCGCAACGAACCTAATCAGAAGAAATAGGAGGTAGTAAGAAAGCGGTTTCAGACTTCCCTCCCAGCAAAGTGGAGACAGCAATGGAAACGGCCCAAGGGCCAAAAGCTATCTTGGTACCTATTGGTACTTGAAAATAAAACTAAGAGACAATTGTAACTTGTAAGGACTTCATCAAACGACGCGTCTGTCTAGGAAATTCCCATTTAAGAGGTCGTCGGATTTCCAGATTAAAAAAAAAACAATCTTAATTTAAGTTATTTTAAGGTTGGATTCCCTTAATATAATGACGTAGTTCTAAGAATAGTTGACAATACACCATTGTTTAGATTAAGTTTCTTTTATAATCATTTTATTAAATAAAGTCGTCTGCTGCTAACCGTCATACAAGAAGGTCTTTCAAAATCAAAATCAAATAATTTTTTATTCAAATAGACTTAAAATAAGTACTTTTAAATCGTCAAAATTATTTTTAAACTACCACCGGTTCGGAATGCCTGTCTACGGGGAAGAATCCGGCAAGAAACCTCCGTAGTTGCTCTTTTCAATATCATAATACAACCTTTCATTACAATCTTAGTTATAGTATAAATGTTACATAAAAAAATGTATATTATATCTACAGATGTCAATAAAAACATTTTATACAGACGAAATATAACAATAAACAAGTACCTACTTAAGTAGTCCTATTGAATTAAAATATAGTAAAGTTACTACATGAACTACTGGAGTTGTAACAAAGACCCAACTGATAAAAGCTGGCAGAAAAATAGTTTATGTTCTGAATCTCCATTTCATGGACCATGATTGCAACTCCTGCATTTCAACGGTCAATAGAAGTGCCTGCGAGGGTGTGATACATAAGCCTACTTGTCTTTGTCATCAATACATTTATAAATTTTTATAGTATACTTTTTTATTTAGAATATCTTTAACACGCATCTAAAATTTTGTGTCTGTAATATACAATGGTATGTTATTATAAAATCTGATACAATTTCCGATAAATGATTTACTTGTCTTTACTAGTCTTAGTTTTGGTATGAGTAATTTATCTTCCACTTAAGTTTTGACGCAAAAAAATTTTTGGTCAACAACACAAGGAAAGAACATAGACAGGCGTCTCTTTGAGTAAAAGTATGAAACAATTAAAAAGTGGCGAAAAATCGTCTCGATGATTTTTTATCACACTTTCACCGGTGACCTTGAGACAGATAAACGGTTTTAAATGGACCGTCGTGTACAACTGCAGCTACAGCTTCCGATTCTTTTGATTCATTCAACTGTTAAATCAATCGGAATAATAAAACGCATTTTAATGAGATTTTCATAAAGGTTTCTTCTTTGATTTTCGCTTTGAATATTTATTTTATTTATAGAAGAATAATTGCTAGACGATCTTCTAACAAAAGATTTTATAAAACGATGGTTTCCGAAAGTGACTACAGTTGTTTTTTTTTTTAATAATATTTTTTTCGACTTACGACTAATCCGGCAGTTTTTACTTTTTTTTAACTGAGGTGGCAAACAAGCATACCACTCGCCTGATGATAAGCAGTCACCGTAGGCTATGGACGTTTGCAATACAGGCGTAACTCACGAGTCGCCGACCAGGCAAAAACATTTTAACACCCTTTCTGAAGAACCCAATGCAGTAGTCACTTGAGAAAACCATACCAGGGAGTTAAATTAACCATCTAAAGCAATAAGACAAAAAAATACATTCTAATAGATATCCCATTTCATCAATCTCCTGTATCGAACGTGCCTTGGTTAACCGATCGACCCGACCTGATAGTGCGAGGATTCGAGTCGTCGTCAACTGTAGCTGCCATGTTCCTCACTGCTCCCGGATAGTGGCGACAGAATCGCAACCTGTCTCACTGGGGCTCAACATAAACATGCGAAATGCGGTGTGCAACACCTCTGCCTACCTCTCTCGAGGTATTAATTACGGCGTGAGTTTATGTATGTGTATGTCGATAGTTCATTTCCTCAGAGAATGATAATAGCCACGAGCCGACGCGTGCAACTAAGGAAATGGGTGTATTATTTTTGTCACGGCTACTGCAACTCCTTTGCCGAATGCCGGGGTTAAATTTAAAATGCTTTACGATGTACAGACGGCCACACATGCTTCACATAGCAAGTCCGTACAATCAATCCTTGTGCTGTACAAATTAAGAACCCCAAATAGGTTAGGATCATACATACCAATGAAGATCGATTTATTTCTTTTTAAATGAAAAAAAAACACGATATATAAAGTATGAGTAAATTAAAAAATGATTATAAATTTAAAAAAAAACTCAAAATAGTCTCGGATCGCGATTTTTTTTTGGTTTTTGTCCCTGTCATTTACATTGCAATGTGGCCAGCGGAAATTTTCGAGTTTGTACATTCTCAGTTCAGTTTTTAAGTTTCAAATTAGTATTCCGAAAAAAAAAAACATACACACATCTAAGTAAAAACATATAATGATTTGATGTAATCATAAAAAATAATCAAAAAAACTTTTGACAGCGACCGTACCCACGGGAACTAAAAACGAAGATATTTCTGTACGTTCGTGAACTTTCAATGTTTGCTTTGATTTGTTTTTGGATTCTTTTATACGTGCTTTGAAATCATTACTCTAATAAAACCTGACTTAACAATACAATTAAAATCCACATCCTGCTTACAAAAACCCAAACATTTTTGAGTTAAGAATTGTTGTAAAGACCCATGAGGAATCCACAAAATGAGCTAGTGACAATAAAAATATAGTTTAATAAATAGATGTTATCATATTATATTACGCATTTATTGTCCACTTAGTTGTTAATTCTTAGTAACCAATTCCCGCGGTCCACTTTGATGCGGGCCGAATAAAAAAAATTACTGAAATGACATTGACAATGACATATCTCGAGCGTTAGCAACTGTCATTTCACTACATTTTTATTTTCTACGCTTGCGGAAAATGGTTTTTGTATCAAAATCTAGTTGTCTAAGGCGCTGCGCGTACCGGTGTCTTGTGTTGGAAACTAGGCACGTTTTGTTGGTGACACAGCACATACCATAGGAAACAGTATTGCTGTGCTCGGTGTGGCTTCAACCACACACACGACACAGCCGCCGGTTGCTACTTTCGGTGACTGGTAACCGATTTTTATGAAAATATGGCGGTGGCTTGTGTCCCACACGCGATACACGTTTGCGCAGCGCCTTCACTGACTTTATCTTCTTTTTCCAGTGTCCACCGGAGGGGGACAAGCTTGTGGTAGACAGCGGGTATTAGCCCTCAAAACTGAGAAAACAAACATTTCAAAGTCTATGTTAACATTTTTCTTTGTTTACAAATACCTAACCAGTGACGTGCATTGTGATCTCATTCACTCGACACCTATTAAATCCTCATCATATAAAAATGGCATTCTGCATGAAATCACTTTTAAGAGATAAGGACGTATCATTAACGAAAAAAAAAAATGGTTAGCATACTGCAATTTTTTTTGTTTTTTTTATAGCGCTAAGGTGGCAAACTAACATACGACCCGCCTAAGGACGTATAAAACGCATAAAATGATAATTTAATAAGCATAAATAAATATTACCCTAGGGCGTGGACAAACAACATGGCATAGATTAAATAAGATTGAATGAGACAGCTGACGGATCCCTCATTGGCATATTGACGACTAGATATTTAAATTTACGACTATACGACTACAAATAAACCATGTTTTACGACCTTGGATTCATCAATAAGGTTCCCGCACATTAAAGCTTTGATTAAATATCAAAATATTAAGATGGCGCCTATCACCATTGGCGTAGATAGAGCGAAACGAAAATAAATAAATTGAAAAAAGAATCGATAGAAAAATATTAGAGAACCGAAAACGGATTTTTTTTAAATGTTGTATATGATATATAAATAACTTGCTGATACTTATGTACTTTACCTATATACTACCTAAATACAGCGTTATAGGTACTTACTTTCTGTATATAATTATTTTGTTTCTTTATACAATCTTCACTTTTCGATAAAATCTTTGAAGACAGTTTCTATATAAAATTTCCTTTTATGACAATATTAACACTAAATACATAAACCGCCTCACAGTGTGTGTAGTGATGTTATTTTAAATACCACAAAAGCAGAATCACGCACGTTAAATACTGAGGTATGCGCACGCACTCTGCCGAGACGGTATTATTGCGTATGACCTCATATTTGACAATACTCTAACTGGGTTATATAACTCTTATTAATGTACAATTAAAGTAAATAATTACAGCCTACCACTGACTGACTGGGTCATAAATTATGCATCCAGTAAATTTTTTTGATGGAATTCTGAATTTAATAAAATATTATTTAGTCTACTAAAAATTATATATTTTTTAAAGGATGTTTGTCGCTCTTTCACGTAAAACTACTGAATGGATTTAAACGAAACTTTACAATTATATAACTTATACATCAGAATAACAGATAGACTATATTTTATATTGATACTGTGTGAATTGTCCAAAATATATCGATAAATGTCAAGTAATTAAAAATCCTATTAGAATCACTTTATAATTTTTTATTTTTTTAAAAACAGGTGATCCGCCTCGGCTTCGCACGGATATTATATGCATATAAACCTTCCTCTTGAATCACTCTATCTATTAGAAAAACCGCATCAAAATCCGCTGCGTAGTTTTAAAGATCTAAGCATACCTACATAGGGACAGACAGCGGGAAGCGACTTTGTTTTATACTATTGTTAGGTGTATTTGTTATGTTCAGATTTATTCATATTATTGGCTTAGTAAATCAATTATTCTATTAAAATTACATATAAACTTTAAAGGACTAACTTTTTTAAAACATCGTGAATACCGCTGACATGACGTTGAGATGACAGGTGATAGTTCGTAGGAGGTGTCAATTATTTTAAAAAGTGAATAAAAAGTTAAAGGCGATAAATGAATGCTTTAAATACTATGTACTAATAAAACTAAATGGTTTAAAATTATTCCATTTTTGTAAACAAATGTTAACAATAGGGGAATCCCTTTACCACCTAACCTGTATCATAAAGATCAAAATACAATCTTGGACAAAATTAAGGCTACGACAAAGAAACATTTAAAAAAAAATCCTGATCTTGTCAATGCTATTAACAATAAGTCTTTGACACCTTTTGGATTGGTTTTAAAGTTAACGAATATTAAGCAAAATTAAAAAATAATGAATTTAAGTACTACAAGCCATGACATTTTATTTTTTATCACGTTTTTTTTTGCGTTCCACTTATTTTGTCCTTGAGTGTACATAAATACTGTGCGCTTTTAAATATAGGAAGTAATACTGCGACGTTCTCGCATCAGAGTACAGCACTGACGTAAATTGGAATTGATGCAATATTTAACATTATAATATAAGATATTTTTGACGACCTCGGTGGCGCAGTGGTGTAAACAGCCGATTGCTACGCTAGAGGTTCCGGGTTCGAATCCCGGCGGGGGCGGGACTTTGTGTTATTCGCAAGACGCATTGTTTCGCTTACCCGTCTTGGATGTTTTATTCTTATCTATGTAGTATATACTCGTATCATATCGTTGCTTAGTGCCTGCGATACAAGATTATATCTTAGAGCAGGGCTGAGTCAATGTCTGTGTTTCGTGATGTGGTTACTTTTATATATTACTATTTTACATATTTATTTATTAGGCTATCCAACTAGATAGTACGATTTGCATTACATACAATTTTAATCAATATTATGATAGTTACATGAAACCCAAATTATTGTATATCATACTTTATTGGCGGTGTCACACTGGGACTCTGCATAAACATGCGAAATGCGGTGAGCAACACCTCTGCCAACCCCTGCCGAGGGATAACGGCGTGAGTTTATGATATATTGGCGGATATTCAATTTCAAAATATTTGGATTTTTTATTATTTGTTACAGTGTACTATAACATTACAAATTAAGCACGAGGTGTTTACCTATAATTGTTTTTCACATTAAATATGTGAATTTAGGATGCTCTTAGTTTGTAAGTTATAATGTGTAAAAAAATGTTGGTTTTCCTAATAATAATAATAAAAATTATAAAAAAAGCAAAAAGTCCCAGCATACTACAGAGTGTGCTGGGACTGTTAACCAGTGAATTCCGTAAACGTTACATAAACAGACCGTTCAATAAACGACCTTGCCGGGTGATGTCATCGCTGACCTGCGTACGCGCACACGGAAATGCCTCGTATACAGTGATAAGTACAATAGTATAATTTTCACATTTCACTTATATATTTTCGTCTCGATTTATTATGTATTTTGTACGCTATCAAAATCGAAAGAGTTTTCATTTAAATCGACTTAAAATAAGTACTTTTATTTTATTTTATTTTGGTACACCAACAGCATACATATCAAAACATTTAAATATGGACAGTCACAATGTTACATCTAGATATATATGCCAATTATAGGTAAACACCACATTCATAAAAAAATACACATAACTATACTATAACACAAGACAACATAAAACTGACATAAACAAACACCCTTAAAATTTAAACAAGGTATAAAGAAAAATACATTATTAACTAGATACATGGAACTAAGCTATATTGCCAGCTATTGCATGAAGCAGTGCATGCCTAAATCCTTCTGGTTTCTCGTAAAAAACATCAAGGTCAAAATGAAAAATATTGTATTGACGACAAATTCTAATTGGTGGATCATTATGTTCCAAATTGGTCCTGCGATACTGACAGTAAAATATTTGCTTCATAGGTTGCCTTGGCAAATTGCATGGAATACTTAGTCGAATTTCATTTAGGATACTGCTACACTTTACTTTACTTTTAAATCGTCAAAATTCTTTTTAAACTACCACCGGTTCGGAATGCCAGTCTACGGGGAAGAATACGGCAAGAAACCTCCGTAGTTGCTCTTTTCAATATCATAATACAACCTTTCATTACAATCTTAGTTATAGTATAAATGTTACATAAAAAATGTATATTATATCTACAGATGTCAATAAAAACATTTTATACAGACGAAATATAACAATAAACAAGTACCTACTTAAGTAGTCCTATTGAATTAAAATATAGTAAGGCACTACATGAACTACTGGAGTTGTAACATAGACCCAACTGATAAAAGCTAGCAGAAATGTTTTAACACTCGAAGTCATTTTCATCTAAGTATATAAAATGAATGTGGCATGTTACTGATATCGAGGTACATATAATACCGATTTTGTATGCTACGTTATGATATTCAAATTCAGTCATTTTCATATAAGTGTAAATGAAGCCTTTTTAATTCTCATTTAATTTAAGTTTCCCGCGCCTTACCTTCAGCTTTATAAGTAAAAGTATTTACTATGGAAATTCTATATAAAAGAAAATGATCTCTGCTCTAACATTGTATAATAAAACGTTAATGTGATTTAAGAAATAAATTATCTCATGATTATATGAAATAATATTTGAAGCAGTAGCTTTTAATGTGGTTTCTCTTTACAGGCGAGTAAATTAAAGTAACGCGTAAGTTGTTATCAAATATTCGTTGTGAAAATGTTTCTTTAAAAATAAACTACTCTTTACAGAGCAACAATTAAAGTTGTTGTTTCAATAAACAATATATTACATAAGTATATAAGCTGAATGTGGTATTTACTGTGGTATGTATTGTGGTCGTGTATCAATTAGTTTTGGAGGTGTTTCAACTCACATAACATAAACTCACGCCGTAGTCCCTCGAGAGGGGTTGTCAGAGGCACATTGAGAAACATGGCAGCTACAACGGCAACCCGAGACTGGAACCCTCGACCTGTCGTGTCGGGTCGGTCGGTAATCCAAGGCACGTAACAAACTGAGCTACCACGACATACTACTACGTCATGTTTCTACTCTTCTTCTAATATTAATAGAAGTATTATTAATAATAATTAAAGCAGTAACGGAAGAAGAAAATCGAGAAAAAATTTACAACAGAGTCTGGGATGAGTGAACACCCCAAAGCTGTTAATCTAAAGATTATTAAAATTTGAACATAGAAACATAAAAAATAGGGTCCAAAATAATGTAAATCGCTTAGATATTAACTCAACGAAATAGTTAAATTTTGTTAAGTATCAAATACCATCATCTCAACCTGTACATTGTCGAATACAGTTTTGCTGTTGCTTTCAAGTAAATTTGAATAACAAGCACCTAGCGTCGAGTAGAACGCATCATCACATTAATAATATGCTAATCGGTCGCATGGAGGTGGTAATTAACCACTGAAACATTGCAACGAACGTCGTTACATCAAACTGTTTCGAAATGCAATACTATGGTACAGTACTACCTCACGAAGGCGGATCCACTCACTTTGTGTTAGTTTCATCAGGCGTGTACGGACGGCAACACGTAAAGCTTCACATAACAAACCGTTTGAATCAACTCACTATGCTATTCAACTGAAAAACGGTTTATGTTGATCAATGTCAGTGTGTGCATGCACATTGTTTCAGTGACCCTAACTTCGAGCACGCTCAATACGACACTCACTACAACATTGTGTACGTACACAACTAACAACGGCCAAAGCTAATCGGTCTTCTTGAGATAGAAAGAGTCTGTACATACTTAAATTAATATGAAAGTGTACAATTTCACATCATAACAAGTAATACTTTCGTATGAAAATTCAGATATCAAACGATCTAATTTTAAAGCTAAGAGATAACACTAAAGATTGAAACATTTTTGTATCAATATTTAAGTATAAACTAGCTGATGATATAATAATAAAAATAATAATAGCTGGATCAAGGGTCAGATACAGAAAGCAGTACTCCTAGACACGGCGCGCATTGTCCGGAGGTTCCTCTCTCTGCAGCCCTAACCACCGGTAGTTTGAGCACTGCCCCGCTTCCGGTGGCACTCTAGTTTAGGTTTTTATAGTGTTTTATATTTTGTATCTGTGTTTTATTTTACTTTTATATTAATATTGTAAAAATCTAAACTATGTACTGAAATAAATAAAGAGAATAATAATAATAAACCACATCACGAAATACACATTGACTCAGCCCTGCAGTAAGTATCGTAAGAACTTGTGTCACAGGAACTAACCAACGTTATGGTATATACTACATAGATAATAATACTACATCCAAGACCGGTAAGCGAAACAATGCGTCTTGCAAATAACACAACGTCACGCCCCCGCCGGGATTCGAACCCGGAATCTCTAGCGTAGCAGTCGACTGTTTACACCACTACGCCACAGAGGTCGTCAATCATATAAACCCTAGACATTCAATTACGGCTTGCCAGAAATAAAGAAGAATCCCTTCAAGATTGAATATTACCGATAAGAATATAAATGAAAAAAATAATCAATTACTACGTAGTATAAAACAAAGTCGTTTCCCGCTGTCTGTCCCTATGTACGCTTAGATATTCAAAACTACGCAACGGAATTTGATGCGGTTTTTTTTTATATAGATAGAATGACTCAAGAGGAAAGGTTTATATGTATATAATACGTGCGTATTATCCGTGCGAAGCCGGGGCGGGTCGCTAGTTAAAAGTAAAATTTTATTGCACCATTAACAATAAAATCTAGGTGGTCTTAAGCAATCCAGCTTTTAATCTAGGCTAAGCAGAGCTTGAGGGCGAAACGTTTAAATTATAATAAACTTTAATTAATATGCAGTTACGATAAGAATCATAACATTTGCTTTTAATAGTTTGCATTTACAATAACAACCACTGTATAAGAACTCCCCATTGTATCGCGATCCGTACAAGGTAGGGGTCAAGATGTGTATTAGTTTTTACTGTACAAATTTTTCTTAACAAGAACAAAATAAACTTACACATGGCCATGTATCAATCTAGCCTGTTAGGACATTGTACCGTTCTTAAGTCGTACGGCATAAGGATTAAAATTGCACTTGTTATGTGAAGATGTGACTATTCTAAAACGTATCATATATATATGTGAACTGACTGATTAACAGTCGCACACACACACAGTGTACCGTTTTGAGTTTCTAAAACGCTGATATTTTTTCCATTTGCCTTCATAAATCTACTACTAGCGCTGCCTTGCGGAAGAAAATGGAAACTATATGTTTTTCTTTTATTTAGGATTTTTTTTTTAAATATAAACCTCAAAAGATTTAATATTTTCAAACATACAGTTGAAACAGTATAACGTGACTGAATGGATCCTAAAACGTGGACGGTTTATCCGATAGTCACTATAGGCGGTATATATATTAAAGGGGATGGGATTCGGCCGGTTGGGACCTCGCAATTTAATCATAAAACCGATATGTAAATTAACCCATGTCGTAATAACAAGTTTTGTACTAAGCATCAAATGATCGCAAAGATACTAAGTTAAAACTTTTGCATTTAGGATGTATGGATGAATAGATGTATGTATGATTACTCTTTCACGCAAAACCTAATGAATGGATTTAAATGAAACTTTACAATAATCATCGGTTCATCTTGGAATAATATACATACATCAGAATAATACATAGGATACTACAAGGATATTGTGTGAATCGTCCTAAATATAGCGATAAATGACGAGTAGTGAAAAATCCTATTAGAACCATTTTCGACTTCTACGCGGATGAAGTCACGGGTGTGAGCTAGAAAAAGATTAACAAGCTAATACTCGTACATAGCAAAGGTATTTACTTGCTTATGTAATAGACTTGATACTATTATTCTAGACCTTTAGATTAACATTGGTACGTCAAGCATTCCTTTCATAGGCAACCTTGAGTCGTGCTAACATAGAAATACAACATTTATTATGTGTACGTGTTAATTACGTTTCTTCGTCTATGGCCATAGAAGAGTTTTTATTGTAGAAGGCAGGGGGCAGTAAATTATTTCGCTTAATTTTTTCCAATCACCAAAACTTTCGACATCACTTTGCTATTCAAATATCCAAAATCAAATTTAAATTCGTCATCATTAATTAATATAATTAAATTATTAAATTTTCCGCCATATTGGCATACGAAATTACAGAAGTCTTTTAAACCTAATACCTACAATTACAATTACTACAATTTAATCATTAATAGTCAAAAATCAATCAATCAATCAATGAAACGTTTAAATGTGTATACAGATGAAGACAGTAAAGAAAATTTGCTCGTTAAAGTTAAACAAACTGAATAATTGGGAATTTTCTCTTTATATATTGTATGTGCATATAACTTGGAACTCGATGTATGTGCAAATCATTTCAGTTTTATAAGATTTATACTTTAAGGTAACGTGTAAAACTTGTTAATTATTTTGACATACTAAATGCAAATGACCCAATATTGCAAAAATTACAACCGTCCCAACGAATGAGCGAATAGTCAAAGATTTTACGAATTAAAATTATTTTTGATACAAACGTCATTGGCAAACCAGCAGACGGTTCATCTTGGATTACCGTTGCGTCATGGGCACCGGGAGGGGGTTGCAATAGGGAACCCTGGCGACCGTCATCAGAAACGAAAGTACACAGAAAAAATTACACATTTTTTACCTAAAGGCATCAGCAGTGCGGTAATGTAATTTTTGTATTGGTTAGTAACATATGTAAATGCAAATTGACCGATCTGAAAATAATCCTGGCGAAGGACAAGACCGCCGCCTATTGATATGATGATGCACTTGATTTCATAGAACGCTAAAAGCACCGGCAGTCCTATTTGTGGTTTCCCAATTTAATTCCTACAAATTTGACCTTTTGGGGCAGTAAGTTAAAGCGTCACTTACTAGCTGTCTCCTGTCATCATCCCTCGCTCGCTGTTCAGCCTGCCGTTTCCTTCTCTCTTCATCTCTTTTCTCCCTCTGCGCCTGCGCCGCGGCCGCGTGCGCTCGCAGCTCGTCCAATCTCTTTCTCTGTTCCGCTTCTCTTCTTTCTCTTGCTAGTCTCGCACGGTCTAGGGCTTCTGCTGACGCTGTGGGGAAATTTAATTGTTAACCTTTTTACTTTGATATTTCTCAGTATTTTGACAATAACTTTGCTGGTTTGGTGCTTGATTTTATTCACATTGACTTAGCCCTACATAAGAATTTGAATCTAGATCGCAGGTGTAAAGCAACGACATGGTATACGATTCGTAAGTACGTGGAAATTTTAACATTTAACAAGTCCAGTGATCGATCGATGCAACTGAACGACTTGGATTTTCTGTGACCAGTAGTTTAGTAGGTATTAAACATTTTCTTGGTAAAAAAAGCACAACAAGACTACTTTTTGATCCAGCAGAGTTCTTAAAAACTTATAAGACCGTGAAACCAAACTTGCTAAAATCCCAAGACAGGCCGCAAATACATAATTTTCTTAGAGAACACAAAAGCGGAAAAACTCGGTAAGTTATCCTTTACGACCAGTCTAGACTTTTGGTTGTTACATAAATTTTTTATGTCCATTAACTACTTAACTTGATGAAGTTAATGCTAGTTGGAAGTATGTAGAGCGTTGCATATGAAATATGACTTGTTAAATTTAGAAGCGCTTTAGACGAAAATACAAGTATTTCTTACGCGACTGTTGTGGGGAAAATACCGTCTCGGTTGCTTGATCGTAAGCAGACACCGTAGCCTAAGTTACTATGCTTACTTCCTTGTCACCTCACAAGGAGTCATACTCACCTACACTGTTATTTAAATCCAGTCTTTTGTAAAGTTGAGGTTCTTTAAAAAAAGAAGAAGGAGAAGTGGTTTAAAGGGCATTAAGATAGTTTTCGACTTTAGAAGATTTTCGAGAAGCTAAAATATAAAACCAAAAATTTACGACCAAACTTTCATTCCCTTTTTATGTCCCCAAGGATAGAATTTTGTTTTTTTTTTACTTTTTTTTTCCTGGTCTACGTCTTAAAAATAATACTTGAGAAAAAATAGATTTAAGCTGGTAGTTGATGAGTCAGTAAATAAATATTGAATAAACTACATCACGACAAACACATTGACTCAGCCCTGTAGTAAGTATCGTAAGAATTTGCGTGACAAAAAATAAGCAACAATATGGTATAAATTACAGAGATAAGAATACTACATCCAAAACCGTCAAGCGTAATAATGGGTCTTATAAGTAACACAAAGTTCCGCCTTCGCCGGGATTCGGACCCAGAACCTCTAGCGTAGCGGTCGGCTGCTTACAACACTGCGCCACAGAGGTCGTCAGTGAGACAGCTCTCTCTTAGAATTCTATTATATTCTTCTTATTTTTTAGAATATTTCGATACAGTTAAAATCAGAATAGTTGTAACATGATGTAACATTTATAAAGCTTAAAAAATTCTAAATAAAGAAATCAAAGCAAATTTCAACGAAGAAAATGAAGCTAACGACCCTTTCACATTTCCGAATCAAACTCTGCGCGTTCACCAAGTTATTTGCGGTCCATTTGAAAATATAACACTTACTTTATAAATTACAACCGAAAATATCGTTATAGTTAGTAGACATGAGAGTGAAAGCGGTCGCACTAACGATCTAACTGTAATTTTTATGCACAAAACTGTTTTAGTGAACAATTCATGTTTCGTACATTTAGATTTTTCGAAAATTTACGATATCTTAGAAGAGAATAGACATGTGCGATTCGGTAGTGTTAAAAATTAGTTTGATTAAACCAATTATAGTATCAAATCTCTTTAATTTAATCAAAGTAGAGTGTCGTTCAGCCTCTTATATATTAGTTTAGCCTTCACTTACCACAGCAGTTTTTTTTTTCAAAAACAACAGCCCGACCAAAATATATTAGTGGGTAAGGGTGGATAATGGTGCCAGTAGTCCTTTATAGTTGGCGATTGTGCTACCGACAATCTTCATGTTTAAAAGTAGAACTAGATTTTTGACAACTAAAAACACAAACAAGCAAAGGTTTGACTATTAAAAGCCTGCAGGTTTTTGGCAAAATGTGAAACTCCACCCAAAACTGCACAAGTCTATAGGAAATGCTTGACCCATTTGGCACTCGCAGAAATGATCCCCGGGTGCACTGCGGACTTTGTTCACGTTTAAACGGATTGCACAGAACATCGAACACATCGCCTCGTTCCTAGATAACAAGTCATCGGAATCTACGACTAACACCGCAATGTAGGACAAATAAAACTCGTTAGTGAGCTGTTTAGGAATGCAAAATCCAATCTCTGGAGCATTTTAAATACGTAAATGCTAGCGTGAACGAACACCCCGTATCGTGACCTACAATATAATTTACACTACAAAGCAACGAAGGTTTGACCTAATTAATTCCTTACAAGACTCACACATGCTGGTATATTGTATGCGACAAAATTAACACAAGCAAAGAAAGACGAATAGTAAACAGTGTGAATATTCGATCAAAAATTATTGTGGTAAGTTTATATCAATATTTACTACATAATTTAAAGGAAGTTGAATAGGTTGAGTACCTACTAAGGTAAGTGCTTGTGAGAAGAAATAATCAATTTCATGGATAAGAAGTAAAAAAAACTCTTGAGTTATCTGTTTTTAAAGGAACAGTTAATTACCTATACAGCAAAATATTTTAGTATAGTTAAATTCAATATTTTGAGAAGATCCAGACTCTTACTTTTAACTATAAGGTGTTTTATGAGACAAATGAGAGACAAAAATCTTTCTCGATATTCAAATTATAGTGAAAACACAACATCCAAAAATGATCACGTACGCAAAGACTTATCTCATATAAACACGCAATCAAAGGCAGATAATACAATTGATCAGTACAAATCGATAATAGCACTCCAAGCGGGAACTCAAAGTAAATTGCTTCCATGTGAAACTCGGTTTCTCTAATCTAGATTTCTTTCTTTCCATTACCAGCTTTTTGCTCTGAAGCCTTACTGTTTTTTCTGGTGAGGCAAAAGTTTTTTTTCCGACAAGGTAATGACCTTGGCAAGGAAGAAAAAGCCGATTCGAGATGTCTGTCGTGGACAGCTTTAAACACAAGAAATGTGGTGGGTTTAAATTAACGTTTTGTCGTTGTAAAATAACACGTATGTCAATGAAAAAGGGATCAAATTGAATAAAATAAATTTCTCATCTCATATCTGGAGATAAATTGCTTTTATTGAATCTTCATCGACTCTGAATTGTGATCCTAAAATAAAACGGGATTTTGCTTGTAATCCCGAGGCTTTTCCGAAGAACTTCTCAATTTTTTTGATCAAGTATTTTGGAAATAAATTTAGAGTTATTTATTTCCTTATCTTTGTTATTTATTTCGTCAATTTATTTATTTAGTTTTCTAATAAGAGATTGTTTCGATTTTATCTCATTAAATAATCTTTTTTGCGAGCCAAAACAAACTTTACAAGTAAAACGTCAAAAATACACCGAACGTTCTAAACCGGAGAACGTTATCATTAATTTCAATTGTGCAACCTAACGTGGGTGTTACGAAGTCCCATCCTATAATGTCGATGTCTTGGAGACCAATATCCAGTTTGTGTCAACTAGACAAGGTTCCACGAATGTTTACAGCCACCGCGCTCATGATACGAGTATGAATATGACTAATGCAATGACGTTATGAGTAAAGTCTAATGGATTAGGTGTTTGAAATGTGGATGATGATACCTAATCTTACAAAATTATTTTGAATAAGATAGGTTCTAGCGATACTGATGGATTTTCTCATTTATTCGATATAGAACTAGCCTTTTTACACATGGTATTACATAAATCAATAAATAAAACAACACAATGTTAAAAACTTTCTCAATCAATTTTCAATGTTGCCATAACATTTGTAGATAACGCTCATTAGTAAATACACATTTTTAAATACCTACGAAATGTAAGCCCCAGACACATGGTCACTTTCCTCGTATGTTATGTCGATGACGCAATGTGTTGCTCATTTTGTACTGGTTCTAAGAGCAATTAAGCGACCTTCAGGTGTACAAGGTCAAATTGAACAGCAAGCGGGTCAACAAAGTTTCCGATCTATTTGGAGATGATGAACGAAGTAAAGATGAACTGATTGAATTGAAGGTTCAAAGAGGGAATTGAATCCATCTTCCCATTAAAGAAACTTGTTGAATATCAACAAAATAACAAAACATTTGAGTAATAACAAAACGCTACAAAAAAACATACTAAATTGCGTTTTCACGCTGACTACGGAAAAGGAAAAAAACACATGAATAACAGTCGTAAACACGAAGTTAGTCAATGTTTAAACATCAAAATCGATAGAGAACAATCTTCAATTGATAAGAATGATTGAAAGGAATGCCGTTTCTATCTATTAGGTTAGAATTGTTTACATTCAGTATAATATCAATAAAACGACACATTTGAATCTTATTACTATGATTATAAGGACTGTTAGAATGAGAAACAACAATTGCGAAACGATTACCTACCAGATATGCTATGGAGAATTTGAATAGCACTAGAATTTCGGACAAATAAAGGTAAAAATAGGGAATCTATTAATATAGACAATAAATAGTCAGAAAAAAGTTACATATTCACACTTTAATAAGCACAATTTAACAAATACAATTTTAAAATGACGGAACAAAATAACCGAAACAAATACAAATTAAGATGCACCAAGTAGATACCATATCAATACCGTTTGAAAACTTCGTAAGTGCAAAAAAAAAAAAAAACAATACTTGTAATAGGTTTTTCGATATAAAACTCTGTAACACTGGTGTGTGCTCAAAAGAAATTAGCAATATGGACCTCGAGAGACATATGCTTAATGAAAACCATGAAGTATTTCTTTAATCTCTATAAATAAAATGATTCTTTTGCTTCTTCGGTAAAATTTGATTGAACTCATACGAGGTTTTCATAGTACGGTGTCGATACACAGCTGTTGAGAATATAAGTTCAAAAAAATAAACAGTGCCTTCGTTCTAATAAAATCTATCGAGCGAGATACCGTTATGTATTTCAATAAGATCAGAATATTAAAGGATTAGAATTCTAAAGATAAGGATGAAGAAGAAAGAAACAGAGAAGCGCGTCATCATCTTTTAAAACACCGTAAATACTGACATCATGTTAAAAACTTAGCATTTCAATTTTAGTTTTTTTTCAAGCTGGTAAATATATTATTAAATACCTTTCATATCAATCTACCAATTTAGTCATGGTTAGGGTTCTATTTTTTGGTCTTACAGTAAATATTATTGTAAATTGTTGAACAAGAAATGTAATATCATCACTGAGTAGAATTCATATAAGAGGATAGTTTGCAAAATGCCCATCCCAAAATAATAAAATATTAACTTTATTACTAAGTTGTAGCAAAAGTCTTGATTACATGACCAGCTAAACATAACAGAACGAAATAGTGTGAAACCTTATTCGTTCAATTAATAGTAGGCGTTGAAATCTAAAAAAAATAAACACTCTACAGATCTTTCACTAATCGTAGGTTGAAGTTAAGGTCACGTATGAAATTCCAAAAGATGCACCCACTCACGGTAAACGCATTTCCGACCATATTTCTAACTACATAAGGCTTTATCGATTTCAAGTAAGCATTCAAGGCCGTGTTTCCTAATACGTGTTCTGTCATCATAATATTTTATTACCAAATTCATTGTAGCATGAATGTGTTTTATATTTGGATACAGCTCTAGATATCTTATGACTACAGATCAATAAATTTATGCGATGGATACAATTTAAAATTAGGGCGTACCTCAGGGTGATGTTGTTCTACTGAATTTGTTAATGTGATATATCACTGTCAATAGTAGGAACATAACAAAATACGTCCTGGTATCTCTAAAGGTGTTTTTAATAGGTAAGTTCTAGGTAAACATGTTCAACCCCTTGCCACATCATTAATTACCCGTCAATTGTGGCTAAATGCTTGTATATCATACAAAAACAAACGTAGTTGATTTTAAAGCGATTAGTTCAGTAGTAGATTTGTATAATATTCGACCAGATTCAGAGCTACCGCGAGAAACATTTTTTGTTTACATATTTCCAAGGCAGTTATCATTTGATTGGAATTTATTAGCAAATAGAAGCAAGTTCTCTATTATGTATCAACCATGCGGGCATGTTGTGTGGGACGTGGATTATTACTATTACACGGGTATTGGGCACATGATGTCCTTTAAGTACCTTACCTTGACCTCGTCATACCTTGCTCTACAAATAGATTCAGATTTTTTTTTACTTTGACCATATTTTCTAATAATTTTGTGCAAATTACTTGTTTAGGTCTGTTCGAAATCTTCTTTCTTCTGTCTCTGTTCCGTTTTTTACCTTAAATTATCATTGTTTTTTTATTCGTTTAAATCTCTAGTAACTAGAGTTTTCGACTTAAATTAATTCTGACTGTCAAAAAACCTTAATGAGATACTTTCTTCACGTCTTCATTTGACAGTCTGACAATAAATTGAGAACCACCAAGTCACTTTTGAAGTTTACAAAGAGCCTACTTAACTTTAAAAGTAAGATCTTGTTAGTAGGTAATATAACTTACTTTTACAATTAACTCATCCACGATAACTGTTCAGCGAACGCGTTAGATTAATCAAATTCAATACACATAACTACACGTGGTAAGCCATTAAAATTTGAACCCTACCCCCATGAGTTTAAAAGCTTTCACATTCAAGAAATCGTTGCCAGACTTTTTCTGAGTTTCGTTCGTTTACCTTGTCATTGGCTAGTCCTAGACGTTTTAGGCCATTGACCTTTGGAGCAGTCAAAATAGACAATTAAAGTAATTATTAAAACATAAAGGTAACATTCTAGAAGTAAATAAAGTGGGTAGAGCAATTCAAATGATGCAGAAACGTGTGAGAATTACATATATGAAGACATCACAAAGTGGAATGGACAATTGTCTAGTCTGCACCTAAAGTAGGTGCCAGATAGCCGGGAAATCTGTTATCCCGGAATTTTTCGTCACGTCCCATGTCCATTAATTGGATTTTATTGTTCCGAATTCCGAAGATCACTAGTAACATTATTAAAGCACATAAATTTTGTAAATTAAAAATTTACTTATTTACTTGTCCGGGGTAGTCAAAATAGGATATTAATATTTTTCACCTTATAGGTTCAACCCTTAGGGGTCGGGAAAACATGGCAAAGTTTATATTACAAATTAAATGAAGTATTTAGTAGATACGTTTTGTCCCTGTCCTTCCCCCAAAATAGGCCCAGAAGTTAATTGCCAGTTTCTGGGAACCCTAAAATTTGATTTTCTGTAAATTTATTTATTGAAAACAGAAATTTATCACAATTTTTAAAGGTTTCTGCATAACAAATGTATCAACAAAAAAAAACAATGATTTTAAGCTACTGAGTGTTAATTTAAATATTATAGAAAAGATGTGTCATTCATATTTGAACTCTCCCATACTGAGTTAGTAGTTGTGTGGGTGGCGTTTTAATGTCAAAATATGATGATACCAAAAGGTGCTCTTGGTGACAAATATTTTTTTATCATTATTGCATATGGTCACATTAACATAAGCGGATCATATGGCCATAATCCGCCTTATTATATGACAAGTACTATGATAAGTTTAACCCAAAATTTAACAGTCCAGGACTATTTCGATTTTAAAGTCAGCATCTGAACACAAATGCAAACTTTTTGGTGGTAAACTATGTTTTGTAGTGCCATTAGAAAATTAAGTATATATTTTTTATTCCACATCACATAAGACAGAATATACTTTTCTTTGAGTTAACAATGAGTGTAAAAATAAGAGAAAACATAAATAATAAATCTCTGCATTACAAAGCATTAGTTTATTTACTTTGTTTATGATTTTTTTGTATGAGTAGTTTTACTGACATTAAAAAAAAACACACTTTGAACAAGTGACATTATGTAAAACTTGCTATGTTTTAATTTGATGAGGTAATTGTGTACCTATTTATAAACAGCGGGTCAATGTTGATCATGACTTTGCATTCAATTTGTTTGACTTTTCAAATTATATTTACTTATCCTATAAATTTTCACATTTATTCTAAAGCCAAAATATAACTTATAGGAATTGGTTAATAAATAAAATAAATTGAATTAAAATTAAAAGGCATTTGTTCTTAGTCTAAAAAGAGATTATCTAAGTACGGAACATTTTTTACACACCAGAGGGCTTCCTATCCATCCTATTCCCACCCAGTACTGAAGTCGGCCAACATTTCAATGATTTAAAAGAATACTACACACTCCTAAAACATGAATGACATAGTCAACTGAAAAGTGAGACACAGCCAAACAAAACTTCTTCAGTGAATGATTAATTTATTAATGTCTTATTTACTTATTGATTGATTAATTGATGTTGTGTTGATTCTAAACTGCCTGACTGAGCCCGGCTAATAGTGGTTCATAGTATGAATAGATCAGGAAGTTCAATTCTTATCAAGCCTATGCAGTGTTATTGCAGTTCAATTTTTGAAGACATTATAGTTAGCAAGCAAAACCAAAAAAAAAATGCAAATTTGTTATTTAAAAATGCCCTCACATATTTAATTTTATAGTAAATCAATATTCTTCAATTTCCATACAATATTTGTATAGCTTCTAAACAGATCTGTCAGACACTTTCTTTAAGCATCATAATTTCACCGAGTCATAGTGAAAATTTTGTATGTACAATTAAACACCTGGCTATTCAGAAATGACAAATACTTGAGAGAATGAGTTTTGAATTTATTAAAATTCATAATGAAAAGCCGTTTACTGTCAGGCCAGTTATATACATGTATGCAATATTGCAATGTCACTACATATTATAAAACTAAGCAGCCACCCGCTGTCTGTCCCTATGTATGCTTAGATATTTAAAACTATGCAATGGATTTTGATGCGTTTTTTTTTTCATAGATAGAGTGATTCAAGTATGTATATAATATGTACATGAATAACATCCGTGCGAAGCCAGGGCAGGCCGCTAGTATTATTTAAATGAAAATAACTCTCTTAAAGTGAGTTGCTTTAAGATAACTCTAACCGTTACCAATGTCAAAGTCAAATCTCTAGTTAGCATAAAATGTGTTGTGCCATTTTAATAGTTAAATGACATCACTACAGTGAATTGCACTGTATTACTTTAGCAATAACCAATCATTTAAGCTTAACTTTAACAATAATATACAGTTGTTTCAGTGGTTTTTTAGGATTAAGTATGTGATAGACCATACTCCTTGGATTAAAAAAAAAAGATAAGTATGTAATATCAATAAGTAAAATAAACAACTGTCCCAAAAAAAAAAGTTGTTTGATGTGTGTTCCTACATTAATTTTGTATGTCTGTTTGTTGTCTATGTTAAAATCTTATTTAAAGATTTTATTGTTTACAAGACATACAGGTAGTAACTTTTTTATAATCATGATCTGGTTTGATTGATGATCAAAACCAAAAAAGATAGCACAAAATATTTTTTTGTATTATATTTATTAAAAATGATGCTGGCTCAATAATTAAGCAATGAAAATCATTTTGGCAACCTTTTCTTGCAAAACATTAAGAAAAACAAATTTTCTAGTTTAAAATTTAAATTATCTTGAACATGACTCAGTGATTTGAAGGCTCACATCCTACACTAATAAGTATTGTTTGATTTAATATACAATATACCTGTTAACCAGTTTGTTGAATTCCATAATTAGATATTTTAAGCAAAACAGTAACATTATCATTTGAATGGAAAATGTTTTATAGTTAGTGATATTGGATAGCATGCATATTTACTGAACAAGCAAGCAGATGTAACATTGATAAGATAAAATAGAAAGTAAATGCATTTTTGCACTTCATTCTCACTGTAAAAACGTAGGTAGGTATGTATGCGCTTTTGTCATATGGCAACAAAATACGAGGTGCCAAATTGTAAGGTCAAATAACAGATGATTCAACCAGTACTTTAACTACTACAAAGGGAATTATGAAAACATTACACTAGAAAGGAATTTAACGGACCGAAATAAAGAAAGCAAAGACCGCAATTTCGTACATCCAAGTCAACGGATTAAGATCACGAAATTTGAAGAACAATTCATTTTAATCGTCATCACGGGCATTCTAGTTCCCTTCTTACCGTCGGGAACGCATTTTCTAATAATAGAACGCATTGGAACGTTAAAAATGTATCCAAATAAAGACGAAAAACAAATAGCAAGGCCCAGCCCACTGGAGACGTTCTCGAAAAAAAACTGAGAAACGACGTGGGCCCACCACGGGTAGGGTTATATGCCTTTTCCAACACTTAATCACATCCAAACGACACTATAAAACTTTATTATCACTAATACCTTTGCTCGCAGCGGTTTCCGTAATATCTTTCACGTCATCAACCATCTTGCTGACAGTAACTTCACTTTTTTATTCTATCATATTCGAAAACTCATACTTCACTATTTCCAGCTAGACGGCTAGCCTGTCGCGATTGGTCGCGATCTATAAAGACACTGCGTTCCGTTCACTGCCAACCTGTCGGGAAATGGTTGCCACAAACGCAACGCAACACGCGAAAATATTTAATGACTTGAAAATAAAACCGTAGGTTTTCGTAAAATAGTATTTTTTTTAATATTTTGTAAAAATATAAATTCATCGAAGTAATTTGATTGATTTTTTTCATAATGAATCGAGTCTCCAAGGTTAACAATTTCTTTAAATTTAGATATTTTTCATCGTTTTCAAAACTTCTCGAAATGAAATATTTAAAGCGTAATTTAATTAAGAGTATAATAATTTTTAACAATAGTCTTTGATCATGATTTTTTTTTCGAAAAAAATACATTAACAAAACGTTTTGACATCTCAAGTCGGAAGGTATTCTGCGCTTGCTACTCCATCTCGTGGATTAGTTATGTCACTAATTTAAGTTGATTTTAGCGCCACCTTTATTTTATTACTTAACGTTTAGTTTTTACCACTAACATATAGATGGCAGATCAAGTCACATTTATTTTTCATTGTAGAAAATAATTATGCTATCATTGACCATAAAACTATAATATAAGCTTAATAATTTCTTAAAAATGTAAAATCATTTTTTGAAGATGAAGCGACTTTTAACTAAGAAACGTCAGTAGATAAACCAAAAAGCAGGCTATTCATTCATTCATTTTCATGCTATGCTATTATAATGCATTATAAATATTGGTTTAGATAATTACTGAGTTCCTGGAATCGAGACCAAAGTGAAACGGTAACTTCCTGAGGAAGAAGCGTTATTTTTCCAAGGCTAGGTTGGTCTGCGAAGTTTCTTTTGCCTTAATAAGTATTTCTAGTTTAAATTATTGATTGAACATGAGTTTAACTTTTCGAAGTGTTGTTCTTTTTCACCGCCATTGTAAATCTAATTGACGGAAAGTGACAAAATATGAAACAGCCTCGGGTTCCGTGGCGTACGTAGCGTTCTGTGACACGCCAAGTCTTGGGTTTAAATCGCATCTCTGGTAGGTATAAGTTTATTACAAAGAAACACAAGTATTTGCTCTGAGGTCTTCGATGTCTGATGTAAAAAACATTAACTAAGCTCTTTCTACTCTCAGATACTGTTCTTCTGTGACTGGCGACCACTGTGGTTTTAGATCTTCTAATCTTCTTTGGTGAACACTTCAGTTTTCTTGGCCCATAATTTTTCATAACCTTATCTTCACCACTTAGTTACCCTCCCTAGGGTAGCGGCTACACTAGGGTTGCCTACCATCATGTTTTGCCAGGATATGTCCTGTGTCCTAGGACGTCTTGGATACTTTTTAGCAAACGTGCTGGGATTTTAAAAGCACCCTGATGTATTCTAAAACTCACGTGCAACTTTTGTAATTTTTACCATCGTCCCGGGAAAACTGTATCAATGACTCAAATATTTTAAGAAATACATTTCTGATGAGCATTATGCCTACTAAGAATGTGGCTGAATATGTATTTAATATGACTGGAACATGACGCTAATATTGAAAGAGTCTTTTCTTTTTATATTATTATCTACTTGATTTTCATTTAAAAAAAAACTACATATTGCTACTCTGATGCTGTGTCTTGTTTTTAAAACGTAGTGTCCTATTGTCATCTTCAAATCCTAGTTTTTTGAAATTGTGGTTGGTAACCCTACTCTACTACACAAGGGCTGGCTCTGAGTATTCAAATTCAAATTGTTAATTGCTTGTAACATTACAGTATGTACAAAAGGTGCTTATTTAGATAAAGTAAACATCTTCTATCTATTGAGAGGGAAAGCTTTTGATATACGTATTCAGTGGCGGATCCAGGAATAATATTTGGGGGGCGCTCTACTTCTTAAAAACTGACTTTTTTGAGATATCTTCGTTTTTGGAGGCTTGACGTCACTAACGTTAGGTTTTAACGAAGTAAGGACTACAAGGCCGAAGAATTCAGAAGCGTTTGAGGGGCTTGAGCCCTCTAGCCCCTACCTATAACCTGTTCTGTACCTACTTGCATTAAAAAGTGCACGTCAAGGAATTCCTTTAAAAAACCGGATCTTTATTGAACAACTGATCGGAATTTCGGTCACACATCCGGATATGACTAATTAAACATTCATAACTAACTACAACACGCACCTTTCATTGAGTTATTGCGTTACCGATTACGGTAAATTCAGACGCAGGGTAAGTATTTTTCCTAAAGTAAACTTTACCAAACTAAAAGAGATCGTTGGGCCTACCATGAGATTTTAATTCGATTGACGCTTGCGACTGCAGTTACAAATTTGTGTGAATCTTTGTAAAGCCTAACGGATTGATGAGGAATTAAGATTGCAAATACAAAATCACTGTAGTAGTCTATGTTAGTTGACGTGCAGACAAACTATACGAACTCATGGTATACACACGGTTCGAATACTAGTTTCGTGTACATATTAGTAATTTGCTGAAATCCATAATCTCGGGTGTTGAAAGAAAAAACGGTTGAATCTCTATGCACCTCGCTCATCTCACCCTCGATGTTTTATAAGTAAAAAAAAATCGTACTACTAATGATTTTGCTCCAATTTTTAATGACGTGGACTAAAAAAGGTTAAACCAAAATCTGTCAATAAGGCAAAGAAAAAAAAATCGATTATCTTACCAAAAGTCAGCACCTTTAAATAACAAATGAAAAGTAATTATTAGATAAGTAACTCATATGCTACCCATGAGTTTTAAGTATATCGTCTATTCTCAAAATCAAAATAACCTTATTCCATAAACTTAAAAAAGTAATTAATTTAAAAAATCTTTAAAATAACTTGACCACCGGTTCGAAAAATGTATATTGCGGAAGATACCGGCAAGAAACCTCAGATTCTGTAATTCGGTATATGAACATGTTTTATAGTAGTACTAATACATCTTACAGTCTAGGGTGAGAGAATGCTATAAAGCTTAGGTATGTATATTGACCTATGTATAGTAACGTATTATAGACCAAATGCAGGTATATAAAATGTATGTATATTGTATTTTATAGTTGGCCAACTAATTAGTTGTTTTAAACCAAACTAAAAAAAGGAATTCTCATATATTTTAATAAAATGCAAAAACCGACTACAGCCAATATTGTCTCCTACAGAAAAAAAAACAATTTTTTCTATGGAACAAAATTCTAAATCACAAACTTAACTCGCAGAGTTTTTTTTTTTTTTGTTTATTTGTTCAAACGTAAAAAACAATTTTTATGCTTGAATAAATGAGAAAATTCAATGGTATGACAAATTTTCGAGTATTTCGTTAAATGGAAAAACTATAAATAAGTTTGTTTTAGCAGATTTTACATAGAAATCTAGTTTTCAATTACATAAAACTTATTTTGAGAATATAAATATCTTTTCTTTTTATTACGGAATTTTTTAAACATAAATAAAATCAGAAAGCTTATTATAAATTGCAAATGTGTTTGTTTCATGCGTGGGTATTAAAGTTATTTGTGACGTTCATATAGGCAGTTTAGATTTTATTAACTGACAGTGATGAACTGGGTTCGATTCTCAGCGGGGAGCTTTACTTCTTACGCGATAGATGACCTAAACAGAAATCTTTACTATGGATATATACTGCATAGTGTATAAATATATACTACAAACTTAGCCAACCCCGGCGTCTCCTTGATTATGATAGTAAAAGTGAGTATTTGTATAATTCGTTACATATTTTGAGCGAGATCTTATTATTTAATGTTTTTTTTAAATGTAATTTTGACAAAAAAAAAAGTAACAAAAAGGCACTTGTAGATTTTTCCGTAAATAAGCACTAGATCATTCGAAATCATTAAAAACATCTTACCTGTTTGTAAATTGAGAAAAAATAATTTAGAGTATTGATTTTTATATTCAGTTTTTATTTCATAAAAAGTATTTATTACTCTTTTAATTTCAACGTCTCTCGTCGGCCGTCTGTCTAACTTGAGTCGCACGGTCGCCGCGCGTTTTTTAATGAAAAAGGCGATCGTCCGTTAGTAGGATCGCTAACGCAAGGCTTTGGCATCTCAGACGGCCGACAACAAAAGTCCAAAATGAAAGAGCCCTAATCAGTAAGTTTTATCCCTAACAAAAAAAAACTCTAACCTATCTTTTGTCGAAGTAGGTTAGCTGTTTTCTATAAGTGCAAAAGCCCATCAGTAATCTGTGTGATCTATTAATAAAAAGATTCGCTGAAGCGTAAAAGAAATATTAATCAACTGGCACACTTTAATAGTAAAATCAAAAGTGATTGGAAGCAATATAAAAATAGCAGTTATGTAGCTATCGGCTCAATAAATCAGCAAGAACTTTTACCATGCCAGTTTATAAAAAGAGAGTGTAAATATTTTAAACAATAAGGTTTTATAACGTTTGCTGGGTTTTTTTTCCTCGTGTATTGTTTATCAAGAAATTTTCGTAATGCAATCCGCATTCATCAAAATCTTGTTTACTAATAACTGTTTAGATCAAATGATTAGTTTTTCTTTACTTTTGGAATTTAAACAATTAAATGAATTTGTGATTTCCTTGTTATTTATTTCTGTGTGATCATTTTTTTTTGTCAATGTTTACTATTTATCATTATATTCTAAAACCTCTGAGTCGATTCTCTAGGGGGATTTAGAATACTTGTTATATTAAGAAAACCAAATAGCAATTGGTTTGTGATTGGTCCGGTATTAATCATAATCAAGACCAACTACTCCTGCAAACGTGACCATAATAAAAATACTGGTCATTTACAATTTCCAATGACGAACTTATTCGTGAGTTCAATGTTAAATATTTTAGCAGAACTGGTTCAAAACCGAATGCACTTACGGTAGGTGTAACTCGGCTAATTTAAGAATACAATTTCAACTGTACATAATGGTTGTAATTAAATAGAATTGCAACTGGTTGGGTTATGAGAGTTTCGTTTTCCTATACACCTGACTTGATACTGGCCGCACATAGCGCAGTCTGCGTTTGACTTTCGAACGAGTTTGTCCGTTTAAAAAAACAACTGTCACGAATCGATTGGCATTCCGCGCGCGGGCTTTTTGACGGACTTTTTTAGGCAAAGGCTTTCTTTAATATAGTGCCAAAACAGGATTTATCTGACAATGATTTTTTCTTTGATGTGATTGTTATTGATGAATAATTGTAGAATGTTATAGTGATTAAGTGGGTTTTAGTGAAAGTGTTAAGGATTGAAATTGTGAAAATGAAATTAGTAAACACGTTGCAGTGCAGCTGTTTGTTGCTGTTGGCTGTTATAGGTAAGCAAATTGCAATGCAAAATATATATATTTAATTATACATATTTATTTATCTACCTGTTACTCTTGTTAGATCTATAATAATATCACATTAAGGTATCAAATAAGGTTTAAAAATACTTAAAATTAGTTTAAATTAAACAAAAATTATACGTGATTCGGTCAATATAACTTAATACTTAATATGAAATTGCTCTAATTAATAATGACCATGTACCAAAACCTAACTACATACTTACGAGTGTTAATGGCCATGTGTCATGTCCGGTAATTAATAAAAAAACTAATGCTACGAAATCACAAGTACATTGAAAAGTTTTTTTCTTCCTAAGCCTGAAAGAAAAACAAGAATAAAATCGATGATAAATGAAGTTCACAAAAATTAAAAAACAATTGTCTTTTTATTTCAATTAATACTATTATAAATATCTAAATACTACCGTTATACTATAGTATTCGTGATACTCTCATTTATTTTCAACATAATTAAAAAAATACACAATTATGTTAGTACATTTGGAAGTGCGTGACAAATGTACAAATTCCCCGTAAATTTTCCAAAAAATAGTCCTTATAAAAATCAATAACAAATCCAGCCAAATGCTAGGCTTTCAATAAGAAGAATTGATCTATCCGTTCTTAAGTTCGTGATGTGTGTGGTGTCAATTGATATTTATTTCTATACTAGCTTTTGCCCGCGACTTCGACCGCGTAGAAGTCGAAAATGGTTCCAATTTTTTTTTATGTATGTGTATATATTGAACAATTCACACAATATCTTTATGAATTATATCTTACGTGTTATATTGATATATAAGCTATGTTATTGTAAAGTTCCATTAAAATCCATTCATTCGCTTTTGCGTGAAAGAGTAACAAACATCCATTCATTTATACATCCTTACAAACTTCCGCGTTTATGATATTAGTAAGGATCTAAGTACAATTGTGAATAAAACATATTTACCTATAAATTACCACAATGGTTATTAAATATGCGAGAGTTTTGCCACCAGCCGCTTCGCTATAGTAAATTTAGCACCGGCTTCTGACTTATACGTACGTGTTACAACACAAAAATATTTTAATTATATTCAGAATTTCAAAATGGAAAGGTCATCTTTACGTTCCTGTATATCAAGTCTTGTTTTATTGTGTTCATGCTTTCACAGTGAAAGTTTTTATTAATTCACTTAAAAAGATCTCATTCAGCCTCGAAAAATCTGAAAAAAACAAGTTCCTAGGATAAAATTTTGAATAATTAATCTTGCTTAACAACAAACCAATTTAGTTTCTAGGTCTTCTGATTATGGTAATAAAATGCTAATGGAAATGGGCTTTTTTAAGGTTACTATTTATCTTTTTATGAATATTCATAGTTTGATTCGAAATATTAATAAAAGTGTATCCTTAGTTAAAGATAGCAAGTCCGGGTGAAATATTTTTGCTGGTAATTTAACAGTTCTGGCTAAACCAACAGGGAATATATAAAGTTTTGGAAATGTATGCTTGTATCCCAAGAACATTTCTACGGCCTTTGTAGCACAGTGGTAGCTAACTGCTTAGCCACAGGTCCCGGGTTCGAATCAAAGCGGGGGCGGAACTTTGTGTTATTTGCAAGACACATTGTTTTGCTTACCGGTATTCAATGTAGTATTCTTATCTATGTAGTATATTCAACACCGTAGCTTAGCAACTACGACAAAAGATTCTTCAATCTTACTGCAGAGCTGAATTAATGTGTGTGTCGTGGTTATTACATTAAAAATATATCCTAGACGAATATTGAAAAGGTTTTACACAGCTTATACAGCCTACATTTTATGTCATAAAATATTCAAAAATTTACTTAAATTGATTTAATTAAAATTTTATATAAACTAGTAATTTGTAAATGTTTTTATTATATTGTTTTTTTACGCCTGGACCATAAATGTTGTGTGCATCTGTAATTGGCGTGTACACTAGACTATGCACCCTTACAATAAAATATTGTATTGATTTATGTACACGCTGTTGATTTGCCAATTTCAATGAATAAAGTAAAATACAAAGTTGAGAGAAACATGTCTGAATAAAATCATACAAAAATAGTGATTAAATTTTCTTTGAAAGCAGATTTTTCTAGATTTTTTTTTTGTGAATCTATAGTATAAGTACAACGTCAACAAATTAATAGATAATATTATAATAATAACCACATCACGACACACACACTGAATCAGCCCTGCACTGAGAAATAATCTTGTATCGCAGGCACTAAGCAACGAAACGAAACGAAATTAAGAAAGAATCTATTTTTATAACTCAGCCTTCGGAAGCTATTTTAGCAGGCTTTGATGAACCCGCATGATGCAGCTGCGCAATGAAGCACAGGCTGATTTTAAAAGGCTATTAAATTACAAAAAGCGGTCTTCAAGGTCGCATCAAGGAAACCGTCACATGACGCCTACACACCGGCGAAAGCGAACCAGCCAACGTTCGGCACGCTTGCACCTTTCACCCATAAGTGGCAATTGGCTTACTCATAATAGATGGAAAGAAAAAAAGAAAATTCAATCTTCGCTAACACAGATTTAAGTAACTAATTATTATTAGTATTAGGAGTAAAGCCCTGAAATTAAATAAAGAAAATAACACTTTTTTTTTTTTGAACGTAAAGTTCATCCATTTTGAAGCGTTAAATTGAACTGATTTTTTTTAATTCTAAATCCTCTTTAAAACATATATGTTTAGTATCCAATGTGTGTAGGCGTCAATAAAATTGCATTGTAACGGTGCATAGCGACACTTGACACACATGCTGTATCCTGCAGCCCGGTAACGCAACTAGATTGAAACATATTGACCAATGCATGTTCATACTAGACATTCAGTTATTCCATTTAAAATATAATTAATTTTTGCCCTAATAGAATCTACAAGTCCATGATGACTATTTGAGTAGCAGGTTTTTACAATATTAATTAATTTATAACTATAAGCTTTTGATTCTGAATGGAAAAAGAAAAATAAATAAAATAAAAATTATAAAGGCTTTTACAACTCAAAATAGTCATCAAAAACTTAGAACTCTCGTTCATGTCTTTTGTAGTAAACTCAAGTTTGCGAATCTCGATGTTACATATAGAATTGATTTTAAGGTTTTTATGTTATTTACATTTGATTGTACTGAGCAAATACGTTATTGATAATACACAGTTAAAACTTAGAATAATTGAAATTGTTTTCTTTGCAACGGTTGGTACTAATGAGGCAGATTTACTTCCATAAATTATTATATTGTTAACTATTTATAATTAACAATACAACATTTTGTTTCAATAATTAATTAAGTACTTAAAAGTTCTTGAGGACTGTACGATTAACAAGGTATGCTTCATCTTTCATTTTACAAGCATTTTTAGCGAGGTAGATCTATTTAGTTTTATTGTTAAAATAACTTTATTCCTGTATAAGACTGGACCACCGGATCTTTTAATTTATGTTGGGGAAGACACCGGCAAGAAACCCCAGATTCTGTAATTTAATCTCCCTGGTTTATCATTCAATTCTAATTCCGTTTTCACTGTAAATATTCCAGATGCTTTACTCTAAATTTATTGAATCACCAAACTTTGTGGAGGCATATTTCCTAATACATGTATATTATAAAGAACAGTAAGTTATTCAATACAAAGTTAGCTACTAAAGTATGAGGTTTAAAACTCATGTTACAAGAGTAACATGGAGGTTCGAACGGTAGTTCATAGTAATTTCTCCACACAAGAAGATTCTTTATGTAGTTGTAAATTGTACCAGATTATCAGGCGGTTTCTACGTATTGGTCCGTTGTGGTTTATCCACTTACCCACGTGCTGTTGCTATCTCCTATATTCTAGTGGAAGAAGAAAAGGAAATAAGACCTTTATGCTAAGTCATGTTCTTTTTCTGAAAAAAAAAATGTTGCAGTGCTGTCAATAATTGTCATGTGGAGCGGGAAGGGGAGCTCTACACCCTCTATAGGCACTATGTTTTCTCTCTTTCTAAGCGGTTTCGATAATTGTTACATAAAATATTGTAATCTTAATACTAAAACGAATTATACAACTGTTACAATATATTTGTACATATGTTTAAAAATTATAGGACAAAATGTTGTATTATAGTCTTCTCTAAATTCCATATAAAACTAAATAAATAAAATTGAAACAGCAATTATTAAAAATTAATTTTTAAAATAAAATTGATTAGTATTTACATGAGGTCACAATAGTTTTTTTTTTTTGCTTACATTTTTATATCCAGCAATTTCGGCCAATACTAACTAGCAAATATATAAATAAACGAATTATACAATTGTTACAATACAATTATATAAATTTTATCTCATGAAGACGGTTCGACTATGGCGGTTATTTGATTTGTACACGCACATCATTCTAGTGTGCGTCACCTTTTTACTATTTCATTTATTCATTACACTTGTACAATTTGTTAAAAAACATTTCCGTTGGTCCCCGCACTAGGGCTAGCCTGTATCGCGGGCGACCGGCCTTACAAAGCAGGTTTAACTAATATAACATTTAAATTAAATTGTACCCAACAAAATTAAAATATTACTAATCATTGTATTATTTATCCTCATTAAATTTAACTAGGCGGATTGAGTGTGTGTGTGACTGAGCAAACTAGCGGTAACGCACACTCTGACAATGTGCTCGTACACGCCTGACAAAGCTAACACAACCTTAGGCGAACATTCTTCTTGGCATCGAACAAACAATTCAGAAGTCAGGCATACGATCGGTCATACTCGACGCCGCGCCGACGGTAGGTCCCGAATTGACCACTTTCCCTTTAAAGTGAAAGTAACTGTCTCTTCGCTAATTTGCATAAATTTTTGGTGACTTATGAATGAGTTCGATATGTTTGTTTGTATTATACAAGTTATAAGCCTCTTTCACCTGTTAATTGATTGTTTACCAGTAGTTTTGATCGCAACATATTTCTTTCGTTTAGAATTCATATATTTGTTTTTTTTTTATTCTAATAGTGACAAGACAACATCAAAAAGGGTTTGACATTATTTTCCGTCAGATTGATTGCAGTAGCTATTCAATCTGAATAATGAATACTTTTAAAACTTTTATCTTTTTTCCGAAATATATGTTAACAAATGCCGCTACAGTACTAACTGTATTATCCGTATATCTTTTTAAAATTATGTTAATTGTTTTAATTAAAAAAATTGCGAAACGAAATATTAAAAATAAATAACACTATACTATAAACGGAATCTAATTAAAACCAGTTGTGAATCAGCTCAAATGACTCTTAGCTAATTAGCTTAAATAAAAAAGATCCATTACATTTAAGTATTTATTAAATGGTAATAAGTAATGCAATACTTACAAACTATTTAGACGAAAAACCAATGACCAATGCAGGTGTCCGCGTTCCTCTACGTCAGATTGTTCAAGGTTATAATGACCATTTTGAAAAAATTGATATTTTTGCACTTACCGCATCAAGTTTCAGACGGTCACTAAAAGATTCCCTTAGTAAAAAGCTAAGTTTAAAATAAAATAAAAAAACTTTAATTAATCCCTTAATCTTAGATTTTTTTTTGTCACTGAATGTATTATTATAATTCAGCTAATGTATTACTGTTTGTTATCCCTAATAAATAAAAAATAAAAAAACAATGACGTCCGGTTGCCCACACATAAAGCTTAACGTAACAATTGCAATATCAATCCTTATGCTGTACAACTTAAAAGTTACAAAGTCCAAACAGTATGTCAACAATGAATTCGTATAGTTATTCGACACGTCACGTAACTTTGTTGTTTTTGTATTTGTTACTGTAGTCCCAAGCATCAGTCGAAGGTAAAGCTCACGGTAGGCACACAGGTTAAGTTAATCCACGTCCATGTGTACCATAATCAGGACCTTCTGAAAGTTTAACAATGTGCAATTTATTTATGAAAGTAAAAATCTCAAAATAATAATAATAATAATAATGAACCACATCACGACACACACATTGACTCAGTCCTGCAGTAAGTATCGTAAGAACTTGTGTCACAGGACCTAAGCAACGATATGGTATATACTAAATAGATAAGAATACAACATCCAAGACCGGTAAGCGAAACAATGCGTCTTGCAAATAACACAAAGTCCCGCCCCCGCTGGGATTCGAACACGGAACCTCAAGCGTAGCAGTCGGCTGTTTACACCACTGCGCCACCGATGTCGTCAAATATAAGAAATTCGTCGTATCCAATCGCAAATATGTCGTGTCGATAGTCGGTATCATTTTCCCTCAGATGAACCGTCAGCCTGTTTCATCACGACATTTTATTTAAAAAAAACTGGTAATAAATAAACTTTTGATTTAAATTTTGAAATCTTATAGGAATCAAATCTAATAACTAAGTAATTCTTGACTAATGGATGACCTATTTGTTTTTAAATATTACAAAGATTTTGAATATTAAGAAACGAAACGTAAATTTTGACACTATTCATGAACAATAAAATACAAAACACTACCAATACTGTCCTCACCAAATGTCCTCCAAGCGAAAATCAGGGTAGGCTTGATAAATAGAACCTGAGGAAAGAATGGATATATCTTGCATACAGTGACCTAATTCAATCTGATAAAAATGAACCAACCTATAACAGATTCACAACACACAGCAAACTTAGGTGCAGGTTTTCCAGGTGATAGATATAAGTTCGGATCGTCTGGGTTGGTACCACCCTTCCTCAATTCTACTTCTGCCGTGCAGCAGTTCGCTGTTTCAGTTCGAAGGATTGCAGAATCAGTGTAATTACCGGCATGAGAGAATGACATATTTTCCATTACATAGGCGACGTATTGGCGATTCACGAAATCAGGGGCATCCTCATGTCAACCGTTTGTTTGCACTTAGACCTTGGACCCAAACTAAACTAGTAAAATAACACCTGCCAATCCCTCTCGGCGGATTACGGCGTGAGTTTATGTTACGTGATAAAACTTAAAGCACCAGGCGATTAATATTTGACAAAGTCAAAATCTTATTTACCTAAATGTTAATAACGTAGCGAATCTATCCAACAAAACACATCGCTACAATCCGACACAATACCTGAATTAAGTATCGTGCAAGAATTTTTTGTGTCGATTATAAAATTTCAATACTTTTCGAATGTCATGTGAAAAGACGTGAACACGCAAACTTTGGCAGTAAGCGAGTGTTAATATTGCGTTTTGGTATGATTATATTATCTATCGTACAGTAAATGACCTGGATGGAATCAGTATGTTTATGAGCATGAGTTTTTTTTTGTTGTAATTACCTACTTAGATACGTCATGATAATGAGAGACTGGCGTCCGTGCTGGGGTACCTACACCCCGTGTTACAGATCACCAGGCCCTCACCCTCCGACTATACAACTAATCTATACAGTACAGTGTAAATAAAATGTCTTTAAGTAAAATCCTTGGTAGACTTAAAATCTTGTTTATTGAGAATATTATAAATTTTGATTTGTTTTATATAAAGGTAGTCAACATAGTAGCTTCAAATTGTTCGAAAAAGTTAGGAAAAATGAATGTTCCAATATGTAATGAAAAAGTATTGAAAAATTTTTGAAAAAAAAACGATTTGAAAGCACTTATTATAATTCATAATAGAGTGAGAATGAGTGATTAGAAGTTGACGAATTTAAAAAATATAAGAATAAACAGGTGTCACGTAGGAAAAAAGTATTTTGTTGAACGTATACTTGAAAAGTACATATTAAATTTGTATCAAATTGCTGTGGTAAATAAAATTTTCCTTGAATAATCGTAATGATATGTATTTTGGTCCATACTATGGAATATGTCTTAAAGTTAGTTGCAGGTTAGATTTTTGAAATTTTTGAGACCAGTAAAAACTATCAATTTATAAGGATTTCTATAATTTTATTACAGCCGTGGAAAATATACGCTGCGCCACTTATTTACTTTTTTTTCCTAATTTTTGAATTAACTCAATCTTTTTTTTTGTAAAAAACTTCAAAAAAAAATCCGAACACAAAAAAGAACTGCAAAGTCATTTTACGACATGTAATAAATTATAACACAATATTTTCAAGTCAAAACGTATTTGGCAACCATACAACGATGAATGCTTGAATATAAATAAGGATCACAGTGTCAGGGCTCGATATACATTATGCCTAGGCACATATATAATGCCTATTTACCTAGTTAACGTACATAGCTGTCAACAAGTCAAGGGTAAGCTGCAAGATGAAATGAACCATGCATTAACAATTATGCTAACAAATTTGGACTTTAACACAGAGGCGTAGAATTGAATTGACGCTGTCATCTTCTAAACGTATGGTATTGTATTCAAAATTGCATATTCACACGCTATGTTTGTGTAGAAATTGACGATTAATTTTCCTATTTTTTTCAATTAAAGTTCAATGATTTCTTAGTTATTGATTTCTTCTAGGAATACTGTTATTTTTTTTTTGTATATTTGTTGATGTTGAATTAATGGTCGATTCATGATATTGACTTAGAACCAGTCGTATTTCAGTTGTGGATTTAGCTGTTAACGTGGTTTGTTATAGAATTTTTAGCATGTTTTTGTTCAGCAGAGATTATTAGCAAAATTGCCAGTGTCTGATGATGTCTGTTTTTTTAACAAAATCTTTTTTTTTACATACCAATAAGATTGTAAACAAGCATACCGCCCGCCTGATGGTAAGCAGTCACCGTAACCTATAGCGTTTGCAATACCAGGGGTGTCACGCACGCGTCGCCGACCTTGCAAGAACCTTTTGACATTATTTTTGAAGAACCCCATGATGTAGTCACTTGGGAAACCATGGCAGAGAGTTCACAGCCTGAGCGTTCGCAGGAGCTAGCTTGTTTGAAAGTTCCCGATTGATAATTTCATAGAAAAAACACATCATATTGCTGACTTTAATCTTACAATGACTTTAACAATATTTAATTGTTAAACGTACAGATTAGTAAACTTTGAATCGTTAAGCAAATTGTTTCGATTCTAAATTATGCATTATTTTTGATTGGATTTCTTTTAAATTTTTAGTTCTTTATTCTACAAGTTTCGGCATATACTTAATTATAATATTATCAGGATTACTAAGCCCACGCTGTTCGTCTGTCAGTCAGCGGGCTGTCTCTCAGGAATTATAATAGTTAGATTATATAAATTTTCAGAGAATGTTTATTTCTGTTGCCGCTATAACAACAAATACTAAAAACAAATAAAGGCATTGAAAATTTAAGGAGGCCACCGTAAAAGAAACGAGATTTTTTACATATTGACATTCAATTTATTAAACCATGCTGTAATATTACTGATTTTTTATCAGAAAATCATGGGATTATTTTCCATACATTTCAGCAAACGATTTCCAAATAACCTCCAAAACAAGTTGACACTATGTCAAATCGAAACCCAGAGTTCGTTAATTATTCATGGACACGTTTCAAAAGTGTTGGCAAAGGTTATAGTGATGTGGCTCTGCATATTTTCGCTTTTCTCACTTGATTAGTGAATTTGTCAATATCCATATTTTGTAACAGTTATTTATTGGCTAATAAAGTTTTAGGAACCGGCCGATAATAGAACCTCAGGTTCGATCAGATTTCTACATTAAACGAACTTTGTGTTCTAAGTTAAAAGACAAAATTTATTCTCAAATGCTTAGTCATTGATAATTTAATTACTGATAGTAAAAATATAATCAAGACTATGTTTACACAACTAAATTTAGACCTACCACTATAAATATATATTTTTTGTTTTTGGATTGAATTCCTTTGATAAGTAAAAATTCAATGACGAAATATGGAGATGCACCTTTGTTTAATAACGCCTACCGAAAAGTTTTAAAAAGCTAACGACTCTTAAAACCTACACATGAATACTTTCTGTTACGAACTTTTTGACCCAAAATTACGGATTTTCACAAACATTTGAACCTTTTTACGGGTACACCCGCCACTCTGTACCACCAATGCAACTCCTGTTCACCAGGATCAACAGTGGCGTCCTTTGATCGAATAATCAACGAAAAATGCAGCTGTGCAATGACGCACAGGCTGTGCCCGGACACCCTACCGGCTGTCTTGGGACCCGCAACGAACTTAATCAGAAGAAATCGGAGGTAGTGAGAAACCGATTTCAGACTTCCCTCCCAGTATTAAATAGAACCTTATATATTAAACGGTTAGCTAACTAGATGAACTACATACCATACAAACTATCAATCTAATAGTCAGAAAACCTGGATTAAAACGCCACTCCAGCTCCATAGATACATTTTCCGAAAGCGTTAACGCTAACAGAAAAAGTATGGCTATGACATTTCCTCGCGCTCAAGAAAAAATACAATTTTCTAAATGGGACAGGGCTTCATTACTTCTGCTAAGTAGTCTTAGATCAGAGAGAAATTGTTCGACAAATTTATTGAAGCTTCACTATTGTGTTTGTGTTATTTACTAAAAATCCCTTTATACATATCTAAATATGTAATTATGTTGTGCCTACCTGCAATTTAAGTATATATATTTATTGTTTTATAGACCAAGAGCTTAACTGTGCTAAAGTGTAATCTTAGTTTCTTATCTTAGCAATTTTTTGATATTGACAACATTCCTATCTCTATCAAAAATAATATTAATATTCATAAAATTTTAACGAAATTTTATACATTAGCACGAAAATACATAGAGATACCTAATAATAATAATGAAGCTTTATTTATTTCCGTGCAATATATAGTTACAAAAATTCTTAACAATTAATAATAAATTTAGCAATATTTGACAATTAACTTATGAAATTATTGAATGAATTAATTTGATATTCTAATTGATGATATTGATAAATTATTAAAAGCTCATGGTAAAAGAGACGTATCTAGTTTTAATGTTTTAAGCATTATTAAAATTAAGTAAGGTTTACAACCGTGCTGTATTATTATAAATGGACAAACAGGAAACGTAATTTTGTTATTACGCTGTAATAAATTGGATTTCGATTCGTTAAGCACAAATGCCAATACTAATGAGTAGAATTACTTCTTATGTTCCATGATTTCTTAATTCTCATAAACTATTTTGACGTGCTCTGTAACGCAGCGGTGTAACAGCTGGCTGCTACCCAAGAGGTTCCGGGTTCCAATGCCAGTGGTGGCGTTTATGTTATTTCAAGGCACATTGTCTCGCTTTCTTGTTTTGGATGTCGTATTCTTATCTATGTAGGATACACTTGTCGCTTGGTGCCTGCGATACAAGATTATATCTTAGTGCATCGCTTATTCAAGGTATGTGTTGTAATTTTGTTATTATTATTATTTAATAGCTTTAATATTACGGTAATTTATAAATTTGTGTATCAATTAATTAAGTAAAATTAGACGATTCAAGGATTAATTATATAACAAATTAGATATAAGATAAACACGTTTTAATGTCAACTATTTGAAAGTCAATGTTAATGTAGTATGTATTGCAAATTTTCAAGTCTACTTAATATTACAAGTCACACCTTTGCTTAACGACAAATATTTCAAAACAATCCATTCAAAATTACACCTTAGTCCTTCAAAATAAGAGTCTATTTCGCTTGCCACAAATTGAGACAAGTGAACCGTAAGTGTACTTATATTGAAGTGAATTTCGTTTATTTGTTCAACCTTTTTTGTGGAAATCTTTTATTATTGAGAAAGCTTTGTTTTCATTTCACACCTATTTTTTCGGCAATACAGTAATAATTGATGTGTCAATCTTTGAGTGTTGACAAACTGTCAAAAAGAAGGCGTTAATTGTTGAAGGTTTTGTAATGTTAAAAAAATTGAAAGATGTAACCTACGCTCAAGCAAACAATATGAATGATAGAGTATAGTTTTCAGAACGGTATTATTACTCATTTAATAGAAAACTATCCTGATTTATTTATTTATTTTCTCACATTAAAATTATCAAAAATCAAATAATTATTACTTACGTAGACTCAACAAGTCATTGTAATGAGAGACTGGCGTCCGTGCTGGGGTACCTAAACCCCGTGTAACAGATCACCAGGCCCTCACCCTCCGACCATACAACTTATCTATACAGTACAGTCTTTTATAAATATATAAAGTATATACAGAGATAGAAATAATAACGTAATATTATAACGATAAATTGAAGGTAGACTTAAGATCTGTTGTTATCAACAAACGCACTGTATAGTACGACCACAATGAGTCGGGGCATATTTAGTTTTGTGACAAACATATTTTAAATCACGAAAGACAATGACGATTCAAAGACAATTACGAAATTATAATAATTAGTTAAATTTTAATATCACTGAGCACGAAATGTGACATTGTTCGACCAAAATTGTTCAGACCGACAAACTTTGTTGTTCATATCATTCCTGCTTAAACCACTAACTGGTGTCTGTGAATTCGTTTGGAAACAATGAGAAAATTATTGGCTACCTCAAAAAATTCTAATGCTATACATTCCTGAAGAAAATCAGCTTATATATTATAAACTACTTTTTGAAGTCCCGACTCCCATGCTGCTTATCTTTAATCATCAAAATTGCTTCAGCGGTTTTTGCAGCAGCAGATAGACAGTTTTTTCGAAAATTTTTGTAATTTTGCGTTTATTAATTTGCTATAAACTAGCCTTGAAGATTTCATTAGAAAACCCAAAGATAGCAAAAGCAATACTCAACTATCACCAAATACAAACGTTCTAAAGCCAAACCTTGACAGTGGTCACGGGCTGGCTGTCAATAAAATGACAACTGTCATCGGCAAGACGGACTTGACAGTCAATTTAACAGACGCGCCCCAATAACTTGACATTTCTAGTTGATAACTAGTTCGTTTTCGTAGAACATTTATCAAGTTGTGTTTAGTAAAAAACGCTATAATTTTCATTTTAGCTGCTTTTGTATCAGATTATTTTATAGTGCGTTTTCCAAAGTAAAAAAACCTAGAAAAAAAAAATCAAAATTTTATTCTCGGGTGTATTCGGAACCGAAGCCATGCATTAGTCGTCCTGCTAACTTAGGATCTTTTCTTTGATAAAAAACGCGCGGTGCTGCGTCCGGGCGACAAACGCACGACAGCCAAACGAGAACGTTAAATATGTAAAAAAGAGAACGTGAGTAGTATTCGTCGTGTTAGAAAGACGGCCGAGAAGAAACGTCTTAATTGAACGAGCTGTAAAATAGATTTAAAATATCTAAAACCCACGTTTTTAAATGTCCTAAAATTAAGAACATAACCCTACGGTGCTGAAAGAAGAGGCTACAATTATTTGAGGGATTATTAATGGGATAAATTTACATGACGTGTGTAGATCGTGGGTGTAACTTGCAAAGATACGCCCCCACGTTTTGAGTGGATTTTCTTATTTTTAGGACATTTAAAAACGTAGGTTTTTAGATTTTTTAAATCTATTTAATATTTTTTTCTGCCTCAAAAGCCACTCCATACAAATGTGATCAAAATCGGTCCAGCCGTTTTTATAGTTGTAAATTGCATTGCCATTCGGATTTGAATCTACCCTGAAAATTTCAGCCTGCTAGCTTATTGGGAAGTGCCTCAAAAATGAGTTGCAAAAATCCAACCGGAACGACAAACAAACAAGAAAAGTGAGTGTATAAAAACGTGGTAATAACATAACCTCTACATAATAATATCTTTAGCTCTACGTAGGCAACGCATTGGCGACGCTCTCGGCGTTCCAATATCGTCGTGTCAATAGGCTGCAGCACTTTTCATTAGGTTAACCGTCTGCTTATTTGCGTATGATGTTTTATGCAAAAAAAGTAAAATGGTTTGTGTGGATGGTTTCATATTGTTATTAGTCATATTATTTCCGATAGATACAAACTCACGCCGTTATAAATCCCTCGAGAGGGGTTGGCAGAGGTGTTAAATCCGTCCTTTCAGGGTGGGTCGCTCGACCCTTGACGCCCTTACCCAGCTAAGAGGGCTGGCCGTGGAGGCTGTTAATGGGGGGGAGGTTGTGCTGGCTATATCTTTGGACGTAGCCAATGCATTTAACTCCCTTCCTTTCAAGACGTTGAGAGAGGCGCTCCTTTATCACGGAGTGCCCCTCTACCTGCAGGCGGTGGTGACAGCATACCTTGAAGACCGGGAGGTCTTGTGGGAAGGAGGGAGCGGGACACTTACCAGGCGTCTTGTCTGCTGCGGTGTTCCACAGGGTTCGGTCCTTGGACCAATCCTGTGGAATATCGGGTTTGACTGGCTTCTCCGGCAGTCGGTTCTCCCTGGGATGAAGGTCATCTGTTATGCTGATGACACTCTTGTCACTGTCCGAGGGAAGACGTACGAGGAGGCAGCGATGAAGGCCACGGTTGGTGCAGGGTTGACGGTGGACAGGATCCGTCAGCTTGGACTTGAGGTGGCCTTGTCCAAGACGGAGGCCCTTCTTTTTCATGGACCACGCAGAGGACCCCCGCGGGGTGCCCAGTTGGTCATCAGGGGAACGGTGGTCCCGGTAAGGGCCCAGATGAAATATCTGGGTCTTGTCCTGGACGGTCGTTGGAAATTTGCGGCACACTTTGGCCAGCTGGGTCCGCGGTTGGTATCGGCGGCTGCTGCCTTGGGGAGACTTATGCCCAATGTGGGGGGACCCAATGGGTCCTGCAGGCGCCTGTACTCTGGAGTCATCCGGAGTATGGCCCTGTACGGTGCACCCATTTGGGTTGATGCACTAGACTCCACCAACAGGGCGCTTCTAAGAAGGCCACAAAGGATTGTGGCTATAAGAGCCATCAGAGGCTACCGGACCGTTTCCTGGGCTGCAGCAACACTGCTGGCGGCGGACCCTCCGTGGGAACTTCAGGCTGAGGTTCTCGCAGAGGTTTCCCTGTATCGGGCTGGCCATCGCGCTGGAAATAGGGCGCTAGACTGGGAGGGGGTAGCCAGGACAAGAAGGGCGGCAAGGAATGCGGTCCTGGAAAAATGGGAGGAGCAGCTCGGGGCTTCGTCCTTCGGCCTAGCGACGATTGAGGCCATTAAACCTCAGTTACGTCGCTGGGTTGGCAGGAGACACGGAGTCCTGAGCTACAGACTTACGCAGGTGCTTACCGGGCATGGGTGCTTCGGTGAGTACCTGCATAAGATAGCCAGGAGAGAGGTGGACATGGTCTGCCATGAGTGTGGAGCAGTGGAGGATACCGTGCGCCACACGGTAGAGGAGTGCGCAGCGTGGGGGCCTCAAAGGCACGACCTAACGCAGCTCATAGGCAGTGACCTCTCGCTGCCAGGCATGATCAATGTCAATGAGGGGTGATGGGACGCGGTAGCTACCTTCTGCGAGTCAGTAATTTCGCAGAAGGAGGCTGCGGAGCGGGACAGAGAGGTCGACGCCAACGCTGATCTGCTCCGAAGACGCAGGTTGGGCCTGCGAAGGCGCCGATATGCGCATCTTCTGCCTCCGCCGTGATAGTGTGGCCGGGGTGCTGGGTCGGGGGACCCTGCACTCGTAAAAGGCCCACTGGATGAAGGCCCGTTTTGAGACTACTGAGATGGTGTAGCCTGCTTGTTTTCAGGGCTCACTGGCGTTGGTTCTTAAGACGGGCCAGCCGTTGGAGTAGTACGGTGTCTGAGGGTTCCTCTGGCTTCCCTCTATCCCGTAATGCTCTGATAGCTAACGGCGTTGGCGGAACGTGGGGTTTTAGTCGGTAGGCACGGGTTCTTCGTGAGTCTGACATACTCCTTCGGTCCCCTCGGGCTGAAGGAGATCCATGAGGATTTCCCCACGTAAAAAAAAAAAAAAAAAGTTGTTAAATCCGTCCTAACCAAACCTACCACAAATAACAACTTGTATGTTCGTACTGGATTCAAAATTCTGGATATGAACCAAGGACCTCGATTTATGATCCGAAAATCACTTTATCACACCTACGTATGCACCGTCAGTTTACCTAAACTAGCGAAAGTACAAAATTTCGTGTGAACCGCGAACATAACGTGAATTTTAAATAACACACGTATTACACTGACTAACACTAACCTTACGCTGTTATATTTATATAAAATATCATGGGCAAAAATGCGGACTGCTCACCTGATGGAAATTGATATTGCGGCCTATTACCGACGATGCCAGTTACGTCTTAGAACGCCAAGAGCACCGCCAATGCGTTGCCCATGTAGAGGTAAAGATGTTATATAGACAGGAGGGTGGCACCAACCCAAACAATCTCGCACGTAGATCTACCACCAAACGCCTTATGCCTTGAATTAGCTTGACTATTAGGATTCCTCGTACTTAATAAGTGCCAACGGAACCTGATAACTTAGCCAATGACCTTCAATCCGTCTCTTAAACTTATTGTAAGTATACATGGGCAGTTACAGTTAATCAAGCAACAGATACATAAGAAGTATTACAAATTAAGATTTGGTGCTAATATTCTTTTTGAGTTCACTATAAGACTCGTAAGGGGTAAATTTTCCTAAACTGCATAACATTTTTAAAATAGCTACATTTATTTACGGACAAATTAGGTGTTTGATAATTAAAATTCTATCAGTTTATTTCCAAGAAGATTCTCTTATTCAAGAGATTTCCCCAAGGTTCAAGGTCAGTAAGACGCCTTGCATTAAAGGCATTGACTAGTAGCTTAACCCAGATTCATTCAAATTATAGATTTCTAACACTTATCCTATATCCGTCTTATTACATAAACTGTCTCCATCCATAATCCCATGGAGAATGAACGAGCCGTTGAGATAAAATATACCTTTCATATAAGTTAACAAGGCGGATTTGTAATTTAATAATAACCACATCACGACACACACACTGAGTCCTGCACTAAGATTGTAGAATCTGATACCGCAGGTGCTAATTAACGACATGATATAAATTAAGTACATAAGAATACTAAACCCAATAAACGAAGCAATGCGTCTTGCAAACAACGCAAGTTACGCCCCCGCTGGGACACGAACCCGGGCCTTGTTGCTTTGCAGTCACCTGTTACACCACTGCGCGAAGGTTATAATTATAAGAATAAACATCAAATTATAAAAATAAATGTGTGAAAATTGTATTGCACGCGATTTTGTATGGATGTACTTGTAAAGAGGAAAATTAAATTTTGTATCATGGCTTTTAAAAGCCAAAAAGCAGTAATCGCTTTTATTTGTCATAAATAAAACAGGCATTATGTTTTACAAGTTAGTAAAGTATGATCCATGAAGTTCCATCCTTTCTATGGGTTAAATGAAAAAAAAAGAAGAAAATTGCTTTAAAATTAGAAAGAGACATTTAAGCACTTAAGGCCAACTTGATAGTTGAGATTTACATATTATAACATTAAAGTTAACTAGTGGTAATTAGAATTCAATCAAAAGTAGGTATCGAATTTAATTTTAAATAAAAAAGTTCGATTGAAGATAAAAAAAATATATAAGATACTAGCTTACCCAGCGAACTTATCGCATTAGAATCAATAAAGTTGTGTTCGTATTAGCCGAACACAGCAGCGCCATCTACCGGGACAAGTTTTTTTTTCAAACCATCCAGTAACAGTGAAATTTTGTCACCTAAATCCAGAAGGTACGTACTGAAGAATTATATAATAATAATAATAACCACTTCACGACACACACATTGACGAGTAAGTCAGTAAGTAAGTATCGAAAGAACTCGTGTCACAGGAACTAAGTAACGATATGGTATAAACTACATAGATAAGAATACTACATCCGGTACCGGTAAGCGAAACAATGCTTCTTGCAAATAACACAAAGTCCCGCCCCCACTGGGATTCGAACTCGGAACCTCAAGCGTAGCAGTCGGCTGTTTGCGCCACCAAAGTCGAAACCTTACGTATACCTATATCAAGAACATAGCGGGTGTCTTTTTAAATAATGTTTAAAATTTGACCTTAAGATTCTGCTTTTAAACAAAATTAAGAAGTGCGTCGGTCAGCAAGCCATACAGGAAGTGCAAGTTTTATATCTATTAAACTGCAATAGGTACCAAGATGGTATTCGTACCCGTCTCTGGTATCATATTCGACTCATCTCGACTCGCATGGGAGTCTGTTTTGAACTTAGCCGGTTTTAGAGTTCTGAAATTTAAACCAAAAAAAATTAAGACAATCCTTGACCAAAAAAACCTTATTCTTGCGGCATTTCATGCTTCACCTTGTCTATTTTACAAAAATATTTAAATATATAGTGTTAATATTCGAATGACGTGATGTTATGGAGCTCTTTCCATATAAATCCCTTGTATTGAGTATTTAAGGTTCACAGACGTGAGCGATAATATGTAGCGGTATCTTAAGATATCAGACACAGTGGGAATAGCGGTTCACAGGTGGACGCTATGTATTAATCTGTTTTAGCATAGCGGCCGACTGTGAATACATTTCCCGCTGAGTGTGCGATAGCTTACGATATATTACAGCACACGTCTGTGAACTCCTTTAAGGAACGCCCGCGGTTACATCGCGGTGAGTTTTTTTAGTTAAAAAAAAAGTTGTAAAATCGTAAATTCTTACGCAAGCGCAGTGAGCTACTGATTCGTGTCGAAAGTGACGAATATCTTCATATCGATTTTAAATCATCTAAACACCTTGACATCAATTTTCTATGATTTAGGTAATATGTTACTTGTCAGGTTATAACATTTAAGCTTTGCTTTCGTCGAATGTTATTTTATTACAACTTAGAAATTAACATTCGATTTTTTTGACGGCATCTGTGGTGCAGCGGAGTAAACAGCCGACTGCTACGCTAAAAGTTCCAGGTTCGAATCCCGATGGGAGCGAATCTTTGTGGTATTTTCAAAACGCATTGTTTCGTTTGTTTGTTTTGGATGTAGAATTATTATATATGTAGATTATACCACGTTATTATTTTGTTCCTATGATACAAGTTCTTACTATACTTACTGCTAGGCATTTGTGTGTCGTTTATTATTTGTTTTATTAATTGATATGACTCACCTTTGGCAAGGATCCAATCAATTTAACCGGGATGGGATACTTTATCAATGATGAGCTTTTACAAATATTTTTAACATTATTTAAATAGAAGAAATAATAATTTTTGTTTTAACGGTAGAGTCGTGTAAATGAGTAGGTAAAAATTAAGATCTAAATACTAATGATATTGTATCTTTATTTCTGACGTCAAAATACATTTCAATTTAAATATATATTCATTTCAAATAACAATCATAGCCATGTAAAAGGACACACACACACACACATTGACTCATCCCTGCGCAAAGATTCAGTCTTGTATTGCAGGTACTAAGCAAGGGCGATTTTTAAATAAATAGAGTGATTCAAGAGGAATGTTTTAAATGTTTATAATACATGCATAATATCCGGCCGAAGCCGGGGCGGGTCACGAGTTATAAATAAAGCTTTTCATTTAAACAACAAATCCTTATAAATTACCTTCACCAATCATTTTACTCCAAAGTAAGTGGCGTTTTTTCAGATGAAACCTCACTTTACTTTCTTCGAAATTATTTGACATAGTACATTAACTGTTTTTAATGTAATTTCACCTCTAAATAATTAACTTATTATAACCATAATTCCGTTTCTTTATAATATATTTATTTAAACACACTATTATTATGTTTTGTTGTAAATGGTACAGATGAATAAAAATGCAATTTGCAATTTAATTCAAAGTTTTGTTATCCAGACAATAATTTCGTTGCATTTTGAGACACTTTACTGTAAGTCTTAGGTTGTGATTTATAAAACGGACTTAGAATTATTCAGAGTTAGCTATAGACAACTCAGTAGCTGAGTCTAGAACTAATAACACTAACGCTTTGTAAACATTGTTTCCTGTTAAATGCACAAGAAGTAATTAAACTAAACATTAATAACAATTCAAATAAAAATCCTTATCAGATTTAGTATCTTTTCAACTTTTGTTCTTCAAGTTAAAGCCCTAAGATTAAATTGCATCAGGTCAAAAGCGTTTAAGAGTCTAGCAAAGATCAAAAGCGTTTATAGATACCAGCCTAAGAGATAGAGATCAAATGACACGGCCATTACACAGATGCACACACAATGCTACATTTCTCTAATGCCAACAAAACCTAGATAATCAAACCAGACACCATAAAATTACATTAATTAGAACATACATTAATAAGTAACAACAACTTAGTTATTTCATAATATACTAAACCAAATAAACTAAAATTTAGTAAAAATATATTGCTCTCAGCCTATGATAAGTTTGGACATCGACACAAATGTCGACACTTCCTTTGATGTTCACACCTGGACAGATTTCTCGATTTCCAATGATCCGGACCTCTTATTTCACATTTAGACTCGATGTATAGACTGAGTGCGCGGTGTATAGTGCGCTAGTCATAGCTATTTAACAATTAAGCGGTAACTGACCCTAATATTCCTGTTACTATCTTAATCTAAATAGTCACCAGTTAAACTGCATGTTACGAAAATTACAGGTTCATACTATTATGCCGGAGTAACAAGTTAAAAACTTTCTACAACTATTATTATTGTCTCTAGACATAATTTCTTGTTTATTCCAAATTACATAATACGCCAACTGAGCGATGAATTCATAATTTTGACGATTAAAGTCGTAATTTAAGATGCAAATATATTTTTTCACTGCTTTCATAATTTGTTATATCACATGCGTTTGGGAATAACTATGATTATTACACTACGAGTCTACCTTTATAAACATAGACGCATAAACTCACGCCGCAGTCCCTCGGGAGGGGTTGCCAGAGGTGCTTGCTACACACCGCTTTTCGCATGTTTATGTTGAGTGCCAGTGTGACAGGTTGCGAATCTGTCGCCACTATCCGGGCATATTGAGAAACATGGCAGCTACAACTTATGGCAACTCGAGACTCGAACCGGTTGATTAAAAACTAAAGGGATGCATACTCGTAAAAGTTTTTTCTTTTTTTCTTGCTCTAATAAGTAAGTAATCATTGTATTTCTTTAAGTGTATAATGTTAAATCTTGTACGATGCTACGAAACCTCTTGTGGACGAAACTGACTTGCACTTGGCCTGTTTTTAATATTTTTTTTAGTATAATATAGTTAAACTTTGAAAAAAGGTTTGTGAATTCAAAATTTATCTCTACTCTTGTTTCTTTTTTATTCTCTTCTCTATTGTTATAGCCAATTCGTCATTAATACGAGTAATTTTGTTAAATTAACGAGATCATACCGCCTTGTAATTATTTATCATTTAAACTGCGCACGAGGAATATTCAATGTCATTTGATTACAATCGTTCAGTAACTGTTAGATACAATCTAAATATTACGATGAAATAATACATTTTTTCAAGAAACTTAACATAAAATAACCCGTAAATACGCGTAAAACGCAATCGACGCAAAAAGTGATTTGATAGTTAAGTTTGACGACCGGGGGGCAGGACTTTGTGTTATTTGCAAGACGCATTATTTCGCTTACCGGTCTTGGATGTAGTATTCTTATCTATGTAGTTTATACCATTTCGTTGCTTAGTTCCTGTGACACAAGTTCTTACGATACTTACTGAAGGGCTAAGTCAATGTGTGTGTCGTGATGTGGTTATTATTATTATTATTTTAACGTTGATCTACCGTTCAGAAAGTAGGTGTTGGATAACTTAAAACAAAAGTTGTGGGTCGAGTCAGAAAAATATTAATAAAAATGTGTTTTAAATGAGTGATCGAAATGATAGATCATCATGAAACAACTAACGGTATTTAATTCCGATTTAATACCATTTGACACTTTTGGTTAAATATTCGGTACGAGGAAATTTGGTTTAATAAGTGGTCAGCCATTCTGAAGTCAGACAACCACTATTACCAGTGCTGGCTTTTCGATAAACAAACGTAGAAATATAAATTAAATTCCATCTAGTAAGCAGACGTAACTGTAATTTTTATATTACCTTGGTTCATGCCATTTAAAACGTAAACAGCTACAATACCTTTCATGACTCTAACTGTCTTTTAAAATTACGTTCAGCATAATGTTAAAGATGTTATTATCTTCGTAAAATTTCACATAAAATGCAGTTAAACTCCATTGTTTTGTTAGCCCGTGAGATTGTAAGTTGTTGCAACTCGTAAAGGTTAATGGGAAATGAGCTAAAATATTACCTTTCTTCTATTCTAGCTTGTAAAATACTTGCTTATTAGAAGAGTTTGCTTATTCCTTACATGTGTGGAACTCACAGTTGAAGGTCCATAATAACATAAACTCACGCCGTAACACCCTCGATAAGGATAGACACTGCATGTTTGTTTTGAGTCAGTTAGGTAGGTTACGCATCTGTTGCCACTATCCGGGCAAAAGGAGGAATATAACAGCTACATTTTACTGCAACCTGAGACTCGATCTCTCGACCTGTCGGGTCGGGTCGGTCGGTTAACCAAGTAACGTATCAAACTGAGCTACCACGACCTCTAAGTCCATAACTATACACTCATAGATTAATTTATTGGTAGTCAGAAGAGACCAATCATTATACTATGTATCCAATATTGTAGATGACATATTATTTTATGATTTTTAATGTGTTTTTTATTTGTTTCAGGTAATATTGTGATTTGTACACTCTACTCATTCAGTTTTAACTGGCGATTAAAAATATACCAGTGAGTAAAAATAAAGTTTAGCCTGAAATCGGTTTCTTACATCCTCCATTTCTTCTGAGAGGTGTCGAGGTACAGTCTGTGCGTCATTGCATAGCTGCATTGTTCGTTAATTCTTGGATCAAAGGACATCACTGTTGATCCTGGTGAACAGGAGTTGCAGCGATGTGTCAGAGTGGCGGGTGAGACCCGATATAAATAATATTCAGATTTAATCACGAGAATATATTATTTATTAGCTACTAACGTTTGCCCGGGACTTCGTCCGCGTAGAAATCGAAAATGGTTCTAATAGGATTTCAAATTACTTGATATTTATCAATACGTTATTACAATGCACACAATATCTTTATAAAGTTTCATAAAAATTCATTTAGTAGTTTTTGCGTGAAGGAGCAACAAACATCCATTAATCCATACATGCTTACCAACTTTCGCATTTATAATATTAGTAAGGATAATAAATAATATTCTTTATATTCTAACAAAACAGATCTTTGGTTAAAAGTTAACATATTTATAAAAATGTCGCATTCTTAAAGCAACCATTCTTAGTAGGTCCAAAGTAATGTTCAAACGCCAATATGAAATGAAACAGTTATTTTCGAATAGTTTTCACCATTTCTCCTAACACAATAGCCAATATTATCAATCGGTGAGAGCTTTACGTACTTTACCGTACATTTCATTATATTCTTGTACATTTTACATGACAAGTGAGAGTATGTAATTTCTTTGTAGAGTTTTGATTTTCCTTTGATACAACTCTAAAAACTCATTGGAAGCTCATTGAAAGTTACAATCTTAGCCAATTAAGTTTATGTCGTATATTATAATTTCGATTTACGGAAAAGTTTTCAACTGTTTGTATATGATTTGTGTCAATAGGTTATGATGTACAAGCATTAATAGTGGGCCATAATGTAAAGTGGATAAAACTTATATTTTCTCGACTAGGTATTACAAATTTCTTAAGATTTATTTATTCATACATAAAGTTATAACATTACAGCAGAAATACTCCAATCCAATATTGTAATCACATAAGAAGACTTTCAAATTACATTGATATATCCAAATAACTTTATTTAATACAATTTTATCTTGCTATATAAATAATTACTTCATACACACCGCTTGATTTCATCTCAATTACATCTTCATTACTATTCATCTATATCTATTGCAATAAATAAAAAAATAGGACAAAATTATTATCTAGATATAAATATTTAATCATTACCCTCCTTCTGGGTAAGTCGAGTAAAAGTAATGTTTTAGCTAAATTGAATAAATGAAAATGTACCTATTACATTTATTTTATTGGATTTATTTATCCTTGTATGGAGTTAATAAAATTATTAGCATTAGCATAGGCAGTAACTTGTAAAAGTTTCATCGCAAGCGGATGAACGGCACAGCAACGCATAGTGAACAAACAAACATTTACTTTAATATACGAGTATTAGGTACTTGGTGAGAAATAAGCTGGTTTCCTTAAAAGCAGATCCTGTATCTATGGACATTAGCAACGATGGATATTATGGATATTTGCCTATATAAATAAACTAGCGACCCACCCGGCTTCGCGCGGATAAAATGCATGTATTATATACACATGAACCTTCCTCTTGAATTACTATATCTAATATTTTTATAAAACCGCATCATAATCCGTTGCGTAGTTTTAAAGATCTAAGCACACATAGGGACAGACAGCGTCAAGCGACTTTGTTTTATACTATGAAGTGATCGCAGAATCGGGGTTTGGACAAAGCTGCCAAAAAATGCTTAATTCTTTGCCTGCCGATGTGTTCCCTGACGAATATAACTTGGGCCTCTTTAAGGCAAGAGCGAATAGGTTTCTCCTAGGCAGGCATGATCCACCTTAGATCTCATCGCCGCTTTACATCAGCCTGGTTTGGGATCGAATACTTGCCTGGTCTTGAATATAAAAAAACAACTCCAAAATGTACATTTTACTATTGTTTTTTGCAATTATTTTTACTATTTACCTATATTAGTAACTCTGTTATTCATATTATTCTACTATAAAGCTATTATTTGCTTTACACAACGTCAACCAAGCGGGCCTTTCGCCTGATGGAAAGTAATATCGCATAAATGACAATGACCTTGAAGTCATACGCCAGGAGTACCGCCAATGCGTAGCCCATGCAGAGTATGTTAGAAATGTAGTGTATGGTCAATTTATTAAATCTTAAATACTTCATACACTCTTTTTAACTTTCCGTCTATTGAAACTACGGGCGTTTTTGACATGAATGACATTTCTTAAGTTACATTTTTACCGTTTTTACATTATCATCTGAGAATACGTTCTGTAACGTACATTCCATAGAAGCACACAGGCAAAAGATCGCAGAGTCGTTCACCAGCAAGCAATACTCATCATCAGCCAATTTTTACACGACTGTAAGAGACGCGCCGGACAGAAACCGGCGGAGGTGCGGAGGACAGGACCATGCGCTCGTGCAATCCTGATGCTGACCACGATCCTCAGACATGAGGGACAAACCAGAGAAAGAAAACGCACATTATCTTTCTGTCAATATTTTCTTACATTTACCGTTCGTCGTTTTGAATGTTTAGCTAATAGGTACTTACTTAGTAAAAGCCCCATTGTTTGTCCATTGTCAATTTTGTAACCAACCGGTGGTATAGTTAATGACCATAATTTACTGCTAGTTATTCTTAATCTTTATAGCTATTGCCTAACTGTGTTCTGTAACTCTTGTCCCCGTTCCCGAATTTGACTGATCAACTGATGTATTGATTGATTTGAATCTGTTGATTGATTGATCTATGAACTTTATCGCCTTTGCCTGCGTTTGAGGTTTCGCTTCTGCGATGAATTTGTGACGCTAAAAATAATTTATATTTAACTAGCACCCGCCCCGGCTTCGCACGGATATTATGAATGTATCATATACATGTAAACCTTCTTCTTGGATCATTCTATCAATTAAAAAAACCGCATTAAATTCCGTTGCGTAGCTTTAAAGATCTAAGCAGACATAGGGACAGACAGCGGGAAGCGACTTCGTTTCATACTATGTATTAAAGTGTCTTAAAGATATTGTTTTGTACCTGAAGAGTGCATTAGACAAAGGATAATATTCAGTAAAATAAGTTAGATTTAAAGGTTTTTTTCTTTCTTTTCTTTGTAATATTTCACTTCAATTTTTTCGTTTATGTCATCCCATACTAGCCACTCAAAATTAATAATTTGTAAAAAAGTCACATGAGTTTTTGGATTACAGTACAGCCATAGCTTACGGTAACAACTACATGATACTTGATATCTGTTTCGTGTGAAAAAAAAGTCATGACGTACAGATTAGTCTACACATTGTGACTACAGTATTTTCAAAAACACTCAAAGGTTTTTACAGGACCAGCAACGCGTTGATGCTTTTAATATTGCAAACGTCCATAGACTACGGTGACTGCTGATCAGGCGAGCCGTAAGCTTGCCATTTAAGTCATATAATTTTTTTCACTGCATGATTTGTTGTGCTTTAAAAGTGAATTTATTTCACCTTTTAAAATTTGATTCGAAAGTGGTTAAAGAAAGTGTAAATTGTATAAACACTTCAGATTAACTTTTACTTTTCATATATCCTTGAGCGACCGGTCAATGTCATTTGACAGTTAATACAAGATGTACAACAATTTCGGATGTGCCAGTAATAAAACTTAACAATTTATAAACGCAGCTATGCAAATTTTAGGTTCATTGTTGTCATTGTATTGCCGAAAGTAAGCGTTTTCTACAATTATTGTTACTATAACATTACTAGATAACAAATGCTGTAAACATCTGTAATTGATGTACACATACATAAATATATATATTTTTTTTGTGGTATTCGGATTTACCCCAAAGATGGCCTACACATATACGGACATATATATGTACACTATGTGTACTTTACAATATTTTATAGATTGTAAGTATATACATTGCAAATGTTCCTTTTTAAATAAAATTAAAATAAATTATCTATATTAGTAAGTTAAGTCTTACTAATATAGATTCTTTATTTTTATTTTATTTAGAAATTAAGTTCAATGATTTCGTGAAGTACATATAATAGAAATAGTCTGACATCTATTTATATATCTTCTTAATCTAATAAAAACGTGTTGAGTCCACACGCCTCACGACAATTATTAGATATCATTATTAAAAATGTTAAATTTAGTTAACGTTTAATTAGGGTAGCCCTATGCCAAAAGTCACAAGAACTTAACACATTTTCTGTAACTGAACAAACCAAAAAATGTTAATTTTCTTATCTAATTTCTGAATAGACGGCTATTATTAGTTCTTTTTTAATTTATTTACATTATATTTAGAAATACACCATAAACTTATCAAGGTTACTTCCCGAGAATATTAAAATATTACCACAAGTTAAGTACCGTATCCGAGTTAAATACTGCAGTTGTTTAACTTTCACTAAAGCATACTCGTCCAAAGGCCTGGGTTTTCCCTTACACGTACAATCAAAACACAATACCTAGGTACAAACAGTGTACTTGGATATTTTAACAGCATAAAAAACATAAACTCAAGCCGTAATTAATAGCTCGAGAGGGTTAGGCAGAGGTGTTGCATCTCATTTTGCATGTTTATGTTGTTCCCAGTGGTACAGGTTGCGAATCTGTGAATAATATATGGGCACAATGAGGAACATGGCAGCTAAAATGTACGGTAACCAGAGTCAAACCATCGACCGACCTGTCGGGTCGGGTCGGTCGGTTAACCGAGGCACGTGACAAACAGCTACCAGGTCTTCGTACACGCCAACATTGTCGTTTTAACAAACATTGTCTTAATACGAAACTAAATTTCGGGGTTGTACACACGGAAATGGAACCACTTAACCTGTTTGGACTTTGTACTGGTCTTAATCTATACAGGATAGGGATTGCTTTTGCACTTGTTATGAAGTTTATGTGTAGCCGTCTGTACTTTTTATTTTATTTATTTATTTATTTACAAAATACACAGCTCTCATTAAAATTAGTAAATACAAAAACACAATATCCAAACCTAAGCCAATTACGGATTTACATTTTTATGTACAACATTGATTCAAAACAAACCGATACGTGTATATAGAAAGAAAAATAAATAATTTATCCATAAAAGAAATGAAATTATTAGTTAAGCTTTATGTTTTAAGAAGATAGTGAAAAAATATATCAGAGCACATTCTCTTAGCCATTAAATCATTAAAGTTATGATTCGAACTTAGGATGCTAACTTCTATTTATATGATGACTATGATTTGATACGTTTAACAAAGAAAATTCTATTCACCAATAACCTTGAACAAGCCCAACTGCGAATAACAGAATACGTCAATTGATAAATTTCATAGGAGATCGCAAATAATTTTTTTTAATAGCAAACCGATTTCTAAAACAATCTACAATTCCATAATCGATTTCTGAAGCCACTGAACTTCATTTGAGGCAGTAGTTCACTGTGTCAGTATGACATTTAATAGAAAATAATAAAAAAAACGACTGTCCATCCATCCATTAGCCTCAAACACGTTTACACTTGTTTTTATACCATTACCGTTCTAATACTCGTCTTGTTTCGAACTTACCTTTTTAAAACGGCAATGGACATTGTTTCATTTTGAAAGTTTTTTAGAAAGATAATATGTTTAACGTCGATTGCATAGCACACCTATTAACAATTAGTAGGTAATTGCCGTAAAATAATTGAGTTTGTTTCTCTTAGAATCTATCAATTTGAACACAGCTTAAATGTTGGTTTTTAAACGAAGAGTTTCTTTTTTTAGAGTAAAAGTTTTTACGACTCTGGATACAAGTCCTTTTGAGAAAAAATTGGTAAAGCTGTTAGTGTTGTAACTGCTGGTTGTTTAGCTAGTCTTTTTTTTATTTGCTGGTGCTGCCATCATCATGCCCAATAACTTTTAAATATTTTTTCTAATTAATAAAACATTTATTACCATCAAGAATCAAAAGGTTATGGGTTCAAATCCCGGCGGTTGCGGAACTTTGTGTAATTTGTAAAATCCATTGTTTCGTTTTCTGGTCTTGGATGTTGGATTTGTCTATGTTGCCATAAAGTAGCTTAGTACCTGCGATACAGGATTACATCTTAGTGCAGGGCTTAGGCACTGTGTGCGTTGTACTGTACTGTATTAAATCTTAAATATTCACGAAAAAATGCTACATTAACAAACAACAAAACTTTATTTCGAAATCTTAAAAAATATAAGATTCTCAAAACAAGTTCTAATATTTGAAACTTAGATTAATAATTGGTCTCCGGTTATTGAAATTTTTACATGACACATGTATCTAGTTTGAAATGTAAACGATAAAACAAAAACTAAATGTACTAAATAACCCTCCGTTTTGCTTCTCCGTAATCGGGTAATTAATAAAACCTACAATTTTTAAGACAGAAAAACAAATCGCGTATTTTATAACCATTATAAAAAAGAAAGCGCATGCAAAATCATCCAATATTCCGGATCAATAGGCGACCACTTATTCTAAGTCTGTGTAATGTCAAACGAAAACTTGACTTACGTTGTTAGACCTGTCAAACAAAACAAAACATGTGACAAATAACTCATTGAAGTGACAAACACGACACAATACATACGACCCACTTATTATTGATAAACTCTCTTTGTGTATCATTTCTGGAATTCTGCAAAAACATATTCATTTCAAGCGAATTCGTTCCTTATTTTCATGCAGATAGGATATATAATAATACTTATTATTGAATTTAAAATGACTTTCTCGTTTCGCTTCGCTATTTTCTTAGTGATTCACGTATACTCGCAATCCATTTATACTTTTTAATGGTGATAATTTATATTTAATGAAATTGCTGATCTTGAGGTATAAAACCAGGAATTCGTTTGTTTTTTCTCTGAATAAGTCGTACAATTCAACTAAGTGGTCATTCCCACATCTCCTGAATATTTTTTATAAAAATGAATAAACGAAATATAAGGCGAATAAGCGGACGGCTCTCCTGATGGAAAGTGATACGCCGCCTATTAACACGACGATGCCCATGATGCCTAACATCATGGGCGACGGGAGGGAGGTGCATGGGAGTGCACTTGGACCCCCCACTCAGAAAGTCCATAGAAAAAAAAATCTTCACTCGATGACACCAGCAGGCAGTGTCATAACTAAGGGGTGGCATGGCGGCAAAATGCCAGAGGCCGGGGCTCGGGAGCCTAAAGGGCCCCCGACCCAAGCAGTATAAGCGCTGCCTTGGTATGAAGACCTAAATTTATTTTTTAAATGCCATGGGCCTATTTGGCAGTTTAATATTGGTTAGTAACATGTGTAGTTGCAAATGCACCTCCCTGAAAAAAGTCCTGGCATCGCCCATGGCTTTCCAAGAGCACCGCCGATGTGTTGCCTGTGTAGAAGTTAAAGATGTTATACCTGTTGGTGATAAAACCAACAATTAGGCCTTCTCACTAATTTCACCTTGAAAAGATATACATTGTGTGGGCTATCTCAACCGAAGGCGCAGGCAAAAGTACTCAACAAAAACAAATAGATTAAATTACTTCTCAACACACGTTGAAAACAAATTGATACATAAACTGTACATAAGACAAGCATGTTTAAAATATAAACGTTACAAACTAGACGGTTAAATTGAATTGTTATTTAATTAACCATTTATTTATAAATCGTGATAATGCATAACGAGTTGTACGGTAAATGATTTACAAATAAATTGGATTTAATATGAAGTTATGGTACGTGAAGTAATATTGTGTATTCAATAAAGCAAATACGCAAATGTGGTAAAATCTTTGTCCATAATACAATAAATTATGACATAAAATGAGTTATAGCTGGTAATCATTGCAGCAATCTAATGCACATACAGGGTGCGGATCGGAACTACCTTTTTTGAAAAACATAACAAACATAATCACATTTCGAGAGGGATAGGCAGAGGTGTTTGTGACACACCGCATTTCGCATGTTTATGTTGAGTCCCAGTGTGACAGGTTCTGTCGCCAATATCCGGGCTCAAAGAGCAACATGGCAGCTGTAACTTTCGGCAACCCGAGACATGAACCCTCGATCTGTTGGGTCGAGTCGGTCGGTTAACCAAGCCACGTAACAAACTGAGCTATCACGTCCTTTAAAAATAAAGAGTATTGAAAATATTATTTCATTATTTTACATTAAAAGTTGATTCAATTGCTTTTTGAAAACGATATCTTGGTGGTCTTCGATCCAGCCAATACTCCGAGAGAGTCAAAATTTGCTCTGATTTGTCCAGCATTTCTGCGTTGATCTTGGCGATATCAGCACATTTATTGTTCTTTAGCTGATCTAAGATTCCTGAACGATTAATACACAACAAGAATTAAAGATATCTCCAATACAAATATTGACATGGAGCTGAATCTGGCGAGCGTTAAAGAGATAAAACGCAATTATTTCCGCATTTCGCACCTCACCCTTTATTTGACACATATTATACAAAGAATTCAAACACAACACAAATAACATCGACAATAACACTGCCTGAATATAGCTTGCCCGTTTCGTAGAAACGATTGAATTATTAAATTGAAAATGACAGATTTCTCATTTCTTCAAGACCAAAAAAGTCTCTATGCGACGGTCGTGAACGGCCATGCTTTCGAAAATGTAGGGCTTGTTAACTAAGAGACTTCTTCATAAAATCCTTTGTTTTTTGCAAAGTAAACGCTAGCTTTATAAGGCTCGGAAACCTATTTTACATTAATACTAATTATTTTATATCCATTTTAAGCCTGAAACGTAGGATTTTCATTCATTTATTTATTTACTTATTAATTTGACTTCTACTTTTGTTGTTCAATAAAAACTTTTAGCTCTTTGATTTATAAAATTGCGTTAATGTACTAACAATTGATTGACTTTTCTTTGTTTGCTATTTTATTACTATTTGTATGTTTTGTTGAATAATAATTGGTAGGGTATCTATATATACTCAGTCATTGTGCCCAGTCGTTCATACATATACAAACGACTGAGTACAACGACTTCGGTCTTTGACCACAAAATAATTTAATAAATTCGTAATGGTTAGAATATAACCGTAAAGTGAGCGCATGTGCTGCTAACCACAATATTATGTAGCGGCTTATGTAAGCAGGTACAAGTTACACTTATGCATGACCTTACACTCGTTTAAATGTGTATGCTTGGGTTTAAGGGCTTCGTTTCACACATAACTTGTGAATCAAGTTTACATATCTATTAATATACAAAATTGCTTCTAGATTATTACTAATAACTATTATTTTTTTGACCGGGCTTTCTCAATCATCCTCTGACGGGGACTGATCCTCTGCCGGGGATCAGTCACCCTAATCTTTCCCCCTAGGTAGAGAAAGTGGATAAAAAAGTTCGAACTGTCACCTTGTTGGTCAGAAGTGGTCAGATGAAATTGTGAAAGAGGGAACACTTCGAACTGTCCGCTCGTCGCTGACAGGGTGAGAGATTTAAGTTGTTTTTCAAGCCATAAAATTAAAGCAGTTCACAATTTGACATAGGCTTATCTGACACAAACACTCCGATTCTCATATTCTCAATCGCGACCTAACCCCGAAATAATTTTTTAATTTTAGCACGAATAAGCACCAATTCATTGATTATAACATTAATTTATTACCATTAATAAAGATAGATTAATGGATAATAAGATGTGAACCCGCGACCTCTGGTATACATTCGAAGCACTATGTGCGTCACCCGGGTTTTTACAAGGTGAAATTGAATACCGAAAGGAAAATCCTTGGTAAGCGATCTTGATATCAAAACCTTTTACGGCTTAGCCGATATCATACTAGCTGACACCCAGGACTTTGCTCGTTTAAAATAATCCAGTTGTTCCAGACAGACATTACAAGGACTGGGGTGATAATAATAACCACATACACATTGACTCAGCCCTGCACAAAGATATGATCTTATATCGCAGGCACTAAGCAACGATATTGTATAAACTACATAGATAAGAATACTACATCCCAGACCGGTAACAATGCGTCTTGCAAATAACACAAAGTTCCATCCCTGCCTACGCTAGAGGTTTCAAACCCGAAACCACTAGCGTAGCAGTCGGCTGTGTACACCACTGAGCCACTGAAGTTGTGTATATCGTAATACAGATTATGTTATAGTAGGTATCTAAATAGCCCTATCAGCCCTAGATTAATTATTAGTCTCCGCTGTAGGAGCAAAGCGACTACCAATCATTAGTCCATGGCAATACCATGGCAATACCATGGACTAATGATTGGTTGAATGGAGCAAAGCTAATCTTTGCTTGACTAATTTTTACTACCATCGCTATATTTCGAATCAAGATGGGTAAAGATATGTCGAGATTAAAATAAGCTTGCGTCTTTCCAGCTTAAACTCTAAAGCATTAAATTTTAATTAAGATCGGTTTAATGGTTTCAAAGATCAACCAGCACAAACACAGTGACACGTTATTATATAAAGAATCAATACCTAATTACGATCTTACGAATTTAATTCAAATAAATTCCAATTATAAAGGTTAATAAAACATTTTGACTATTGGATAACTCTTTTAAATTTGATACAGTCGTGCATGACCAAGCAAAACTATTGATAGTTCGACCAAAGTCAAAAGAAGACTTAGGTCAAAAACCATAAATAAAGAAAGGCGACAATATCCGATCGAAAGTGTGTTCAAATCAGTAGTTTAATCTACGATGGTCTTTTATAAAAATTTATTTCAAAAGGTCTTACATATTTTATAATTAGATAGGTCACCCGTGACCTCGTCCGCGTAAATATCATTTGATCAAAATCTTACATGTGTTATGTGATTATGATTCTATGATTATGATTTGATATTCCTTATGAACACATCTGCTGTCAAAAATTTCCAATAATACCATTTTTGCTGTCAAATTTTTGTACCACTTTTGCAGCCAAATGTTCTTATAGGTATAAATATAGACGAGCAGTTGAAAATCTAACGTAAAATGTTGTCATCCTTATTTTAAATTTAAACTTTTATAAAAATTTGGAACAAAACACTTCGGCAAGTTTATTACAAATACATACTTTTATTACGATAAAATTTTACTTACCTACGTAACAATAACAGGAATAAACATTTATAAATCACTGAGAGAACAAATCTTCGAAATTATAACAGCGGTGATTTATTTGTCACATTGTTTTTAGATTAACAGTAGACCCAACAAAATAAATTAAGTAACATAACACATCAGTACATATTATACATTAATTAACGTAAGTGAAACAAGTTTTAACTAGTTTTTTATGTCACCACTCATTGTTCTAAGCCTTCGCATTTGACCTTACCGTGGCTTAAAATTATTTGGCATATCTACCGTTTAATTTGTAATGCGTGTATGAAAGGATGTGTTAAGTGCTCATTACACAACTTGCCCTGAGGTCGTGGAAGTATCAATTATTGCTGATGTAGAGTTATTTTTTACTTGCGCATATAATGGAATAGTATATTTTTAAACTCCTAATACAGAAGTGTTGAAACTTGTAGTGGTTGGGAATAATGAATGATCACCGTCGTTCACCAACAAAATGGAACGATCAAATAAAAGTCCTCAACCAAATTCTACACTTTAAGAACTTTAAGATACGCCGCGAGGCAGATCATCATTTGATATTGAAAAAAGCAACTACGGAGGATTCTTACCGGATTCTTCCCCGTAGAAATAGCATACCGAACCAGTGGTAGTAAAAGAAATGACGATTTGAAAGTGCTTATTTTACAAAGATTACCTAATTACGATCTTACAAATTTTACGTCTTTCAAGCTAAAACTCTAAAACATTTAATTTTAATTAAGATCAGTTTAATGGTTTCAATGATTAACCAGCACAAACACATTGAAACGTTATTTTATAAAGAATCAATACCTAATTACGATCTTACGAATTTAATTCAAATAAATTCCAATTATAAAGATTAATAAAACATTTTGACTATTAGATAACTCATTGCATGCATGACCGAGCGAGAGAAAACTAATGATAGTTCAACCAAATTCAAAAGAATACTTACGTCAAATGTCAAAAATAAAGAAAGGCGCCAATATCCGATCAAAACATAACTTTAGTACAATCATGTTGCTGACCACGATCCTCAAGCATGAGGGACCGAGAAGAGAGAAAGATCGAAATGTCAAACCGATTTTAAATTCCTGCTACCTTTTCTGATTAATTTCTTTCCCCCAAAGAGCCGGTAGGGTGTTCATTGCACAGCTGCGTTTTTGCATCCTGAAATCAAAGAACGTCTGTCGATCATGGTGAACTGGAGTTGCTGTGATGACATAGTGACGGGCGTGCCCTGATCTTGGAATAGTATTCTCTAATCGTCACCATCACAAACTAAATAGTTACTATACAAGATTTAGTGCTCCTCATATAGTTTAGCGGAAAGGGCAAAGAGCATAAATAAGCACATATAGCACAAGTCTTCCGTATTCATAATTTCATGTTTCACGATGAAATTATATATCAGATGATTATGATAGGATAAATGATAGATGGAGTGATGAATCTGCCTACAGAAATATGATAGTACGGTTACTTTTGGTACTAAGGAGTTACTTTTCAGATGACGAAAAGAGCAGCCAAGAAAACACTTAATACCTATCTGGGATTCGCGAAACTTTATTTCGGCAAAATAAGCTTGGTTTCCAGTGTTATTGAATATGAATATCATAGTCTCTAGATAATAATTCTATACCAAACCGAATTGTAGGCATACTTAATACAAAAAATGTTTTACAATCTGCTTGTCCGCAAGTTTGTAAGTGTTTGTAGACTCGCGCTCGGAACACGCAGTAAAGTGTCATCATTAATGACATTATAATGACGTTTTATTACGTAACTGCACATAATAATCTCATTTACTTTACTACTCATATTACAGGTTATTCGCATGTCAAGGTCATGCAAATGTAGATGATTTCAATCACCAGGCTGTCCACTGCAATTGGTTTTACAAAACACATGATAACTATGTATTAGAGTAAATTAGAAAGGTTTTGTATCAATGCTTGTATGTAATGAATCCTTGAATTTTTTTTGTATGTCTGTCCAAATATTTGACAGCCTCTGTGTTGCAGTGGTGTAATAGCTGACTGCTACGCAATAGATCCTGGGTTAGCATCTCGGCGGGGGCGGAAATTTGTGTTATTTGCAAGACGCTTTGTTTAGTTTTCTTATCTATGTTGTTTATACAATGTCTTTGCTTAGCACCTGCGACAGAACATTTTACAAACTTACGGACTGGGTCAATGTGTGTGTCGTGATGTGGTTATTTTTGTTATTGTAGTTATCAATTGAAAATAAATTCCGATCAAATAAGAATTTTGTAGCTGCATCTAGGTAAATACATATTTAGTACTATGACCATAAAAAGAGTAATAAATTGCATGGATTATAATTTTACATGAAACCTTGTATAAAAATTATCTTTGTAACAATAAATCTTAGAGTGGCTTTAACATGTTTTTTTTTTTCGACTGATAACTTCAATAGCTCCTACTAGTTTTCATAAAAATCGAGTAACTCATTCGATCATCTGAACTTTTCCAAATTTTCTTTATTTAGCGAGCTTTAAGCGAGACAAATAAGTCCTCTTCCCTCGAAAATAGAACCTTTTTATGGATAAGAGAGGTGTGATGAACACGAGGTTTTGCTCTGGGGATCATAGATCTTTATGGTCTTACTGATCACTTAGTTTGGGATTCAGGGCACTTTCAATTTAGACGTTTGTAGTCGGCCGTTTTCATTGCCAGCCAGCTAAAAAACGATCGCTTTTTTCATACAAATCGCGCGGAGGGGTATTTGTACAACAAACGGAAGATGGCATTTCTTCTAATTAAGTTCATTGCGGATACCGCAATAGCCGTTAGGGTGTCCGGGCACGGCCTGTGCGTCATTGCACACCTGCATTATTCGTTGATTATTCCATCAAAGGACGCCACTGTTGATCCTGGTGAACAGGAATTGCAATGGTGGGACAGAGTGGCGGGTGTGCCCAGAAAAATACTTTCTATTTCTTCTGATTAAGTTCATTGCGGGTCCCAAGGCAGTCGGTAGAGTGTCCGAGCCTGTATATCATTGCACAGCTGCATTATTTGTTGATTTTTCGATCAAAAGATGCTAGTGTTTATCCAGGATTAAACAGGATTTGTTGTGGGATGGAGTGGTGAGTGCACCCCGAAACGGCTGACAATATGACTAAATTGAAAGAGCCCTAAGGAAATTTGACAGAACGAAAATGTCAAAGTTAATAATAAAACTCTCATCTTTAGACCATCAATCATTTAAACCATGACTTCAAATGCAAAATGACAAACGCAGAGAAACTACAAAATGTCACTTATGTTGAAGAAGATGTCACAATATTACTGTGACAGCTCTGTCAAATTAGTTATTTATTCGAGTAGTTTTCCGTTGTTTAAATTTACGTCGACAGAACTGTCAAAATAATTTTGGAGCAGTAAAATTATGAATTAGACGTCTACTGTGCTTTTGACTGTGCCATGCTGATGTAAATTTCAAAGCATAAAACAATTTTCTGGTTCTGATGATGAGGTAACATTATCATCATGTTTTTTCAACACAAGAAAGATAATTTTAAAGTGGGTATTTATATATGAGAATCAAATAGTTGACAAATAATAGGCAACTGAATATAAAATTTGTTGTATTTAATGTCGTCGCTGTGTACATTTAAAGCTACCACAGGAATAAAGTTAATAAGATGATTAGCAAACAGTTGACGAAGCAGTCGAGCTCAATTACGTGCAAATTGTTATTATTGTTACAACACCAAGAAAGGTATTTGGTGAACGCTGGGTGGGGCAAAAAGTTTTTATTTCTTTTGTAACACCATTTCAAGGAAAATTCATCTCGGAAAGCTTATTTAGAAACAGCGGAAATTCATTTTGAATCTCATTTATGAGTAGAAATTAGAAAAGCTGATTTCTGCTTCACCTAGTATTAATAGGGAATATGCATGAAATTTAATTTGATTTTTCAATCAATTTATCGTAAGTATATGGAACTTAGTATATTTAAAGTGAAAACAGAATGAGAATTTAATGATAAACACAGGAGATATAACCATTAAAAGTAAATATTCTTTGCCTGCTGAAGTGTTCCCTGACCAATATACCTTGGGCTCTTTAAGGCAAGAGTGAATAGGTTTCTCCTAGGCAGGCATGATCCACCTTAGACCTCATCGCCGCTTAACATCAGGCCGGTTTGGGGTCAAATGCCTGCCTGGTCTTGAATAAAAAATATAACTAATTCGCTCATCAGAACAACATTTTCTGTGAAAGTTGTATGGCACCCGTGTACTTTGACGTCATTGTACATATTGGATCTTTCTGTCTAACCAAAGACTTGATGTAACGGATTCATGTATATGTGTGGTAGTGCTTCCTATTCTTGAATTAAGTCTAAGCATTCAATTCTCTCACACCGAGGGTTTTGAAACTTGTAGGTTGGTATATATGTAGAAAGTTGATCACAAATATTATAAACATATTTTTATAAAATTTAACTACTCATTTACAGTTTTTTCCGTAACTAGTAGTCTATAACATGGCTTCTTACCCAATTGTATGATTCTTAGTCAGCTGGAAGTATTAAACCGAAGTATTTAACTACATATTATTTTATTTACATTGCGGAATCAGCTGCCGAAAGTGTTATACCCGGATCTACATGACATAGAGACCTGTGTGAAGTTGGCGGCCATGGTTCAAAAACTGTTCCGTTTCTGAACTGATTCTGGAACGGAAAATATTTATTTATGTTTTATTTATTGAACTTGGTTGCCGAACAAATTTTCACCCCCCATATTTTCTACCTCCTTGAGGTACAAACGAAATGAAAAACGGTACAGTTAGGTACACACCTAGTACAATCATATGCAATTACCTAAAAAACAGTTTTAGAACCTTGGCTGCCAACTTCACACAGGTGACATAGAGGCTTTCAAAAATAGGGATTAATCCTTTTTAAAGTACGGCAAAGCATCTGACATGTTTTGATTACTCTATGGGCATCGCTATCACTTACCATTAGGAGACCCGCCTGCCTGTTTACCCCCAAAACGAGTAAAAATAAAATAGTGAACATTAGTTATCGACGAAAATTTCGCCATAGTTCAAAATCAAGTAAGTACTTGTCAAAAGCAAAAACGATTAGCTAAGCAATTGATGATTCACCTTATTGGTTCAGTTTTAATGACTCCAGTCTTTAACTTTCATTAAAACAGGTACTCATTAGATTGGTTTGTAGAAAAGAACTTCACATAATTTTGATTTACTCGGCATCGTATAGGCGGTAGTTGTTTATTTAGTTTAAAATTAACATTCCATCTCAAAAACATTCGATTAAGATGTATGTAAATGCACATTGTTTTAGTGCGTAACATTTACATAGTTTTCCAACACGTCAGGTAACATAGATTACTACAGTGTTTTTGTATGAGCAATCTTAATTCCTCAATCCGTTAGAGGCGGTTTAAAAAGATTCATACAAATTTGTGACTGTAGCCGCAAGCGACTATCGAAGGTAAAACTTATGGTAGGCACACAGAAAGACACACACTAGAATGATGTGCGTGAACAAGTCAGATCACAGCCATAGCCAAATCTTCATAAGAGTCTTCATAAGTTGGCTTGACTGTATTTAATTTATAAATAAACGAATATGCATGTAAACTTCTTCTTGAATTACACTATCTATTAAAAAAAACCGCTTCAAAATCCGTTGCGTAGTTTTGAAGATTTAAGTATACATAGGGACAGACAGCGGGAAGCGACTTTGTTTTATACTATGCAGTGACATGTTCCTTACTTATACCCTTTGGATGTCATTTCACCAGAATTTAGATTAAACATTGTATTGTTCTTTTAATTATGGAAAGGCATGTATGGGGACATAATTCACTTGATGGTGAGCGACAATTTGATCGAAGGTGGCGCTGCTCATACTTGACTAGAAAATAGGTAGTAGGTAGTAGACCCTCGACTAGCAGAGGTCAGAGTTAATATTGGTCGTAGGTGGTGCTGCACGTACTTCTCTAGTAAATATTTACGCGACTAGCTGAGGTCAAAGTTGTTTCATTCAACACATCTGTGTAGGTAATATTAAGGGATCAAAAGGGGAGGAAAGTATCTGTAGTTCCATGGGACACACTAAGACGCTAGAGGTGAAAGTACTACACAGGCACGCGAGATTATAACTTTAATTTTTTTGTGTTTGTTTTGACAGGGAAAGAAGGTCTGATCGCACGGGATACATCGCATTTATTACGCTAGGAAATCTAAAACTAGTAAGAATGTTCCACATACTTTAAGAAAGAGCTTCTATTTAGCTAGTGTTTGTGTGTGTGTGAGTAGTTTAGTTCTTTTATCCTTAGCTTTGATAATTAAGCTTAAATACGTGTTTAAATTCGTTACTCGACAACTTTCATACACTAAATCCATTTGAAAGCGGAAAGTGTTTAGTTATTATATATATTATTATAGTGTGATAGGATGAAAAGTGAAACGAAAGTGAAGTCTAACAAACCGTGACCAACTAGCCTCTAATGAAATAAATAGCTGTGTTCGCTCTATACAATAGTCTAGCTAGATAGTATTGACACTTCATATGATCAGTGTTTTTTGGGTTACTTTGATTTTTACGTTTAAAAACAAGTAGCTTATTTTTTTATACAACGGGCAATGAAGCAAACTGTTCACCTGATCAAAAGTTATACAGTCGCGTATTCACTCAACAATGCCTCTGATGTCGTGAAACACCAAGAGCACCCCCTAAGCGTTACTCTCCATTCACTATTCAAAGTCAAAATGTTTTTTATTCGAATAGACTTAAAATAAGCACTTTCAAATCGTCATTTTTTACAACCACCGGTTTGAAATGCTATTTCTACGGGGAAGAATCCGGCAAGAAACCTCCGCAGTTGCTTTTTTTCAATATTCAAATACAATATTTTCTACTACAAATAACTTTTTTTCAACAGAATAATTCTAGCTACACTCTAACTGTCAATAAGATAAACCTGTGCAGCTAATTAAATTACTTCTTTCTTTATTATTACACTGGCTCTCCAATCCTTCGAACCGAAACACAGCGAACTGATTCGCAGCAGAAATAGAGAGGAGGGTGGCACCAACCCAGACGATCTCGCACTAAAATTTACCACCTGTAAAATTGGCTGACTGTTCAAATTTAATTGAATTCGTTTTGGATGTTTCTGAGATTAGCGCGTACATAGTAGTTTTTTTGTATTAATTCAAATAGATTACCTAAATCTCAAAAGTTGCACTCAATATGGCTTTCAAATTACTTCTAAGGTAATTTTATGTACTTTCAAAGAGTTTTGTTAAATGAAACTACACAGGTATATTTTCAAGAATTTTGTGACTTATTTTAGTTATAAAGTACCAGATTACATGGTATATACTATGTAACCTATTACCTAAAAAACCATCCCATCCCCAGGCAATTCTTGAGTTAGCCGGCTTTTGAATGGTTTTAAAGCATACTATCGCCTAAAACATGAATTACATGGAGGATGGACGAGTGAGAAAAAGCTATAGAAAAATAATCTATGATTGCTTATTGACGTTATCGTAAAACTGCTTGGTCGCGAGCCCAGCTAATAAAGACTCATAGTACGAAACTTTCATGCATATCAATATTTAAGATGCTACAGTAGGCACTCAGTACTGTGTTTAAAAAAAATCTAAAAAAACCACTGCGTTGATATCATCTCGCCTTGTTTATTATTGTTACAAAATCCATAGAAAATAACATGATAGCAAATAGTTTTCATGGCATCTAATCACCATGAAATCGCATCGTTACGACCATTAGTTTGAAGTTTATGATTGAATAAAGACACCATTGTCTTTTACAATAGCACGGGAAGAGTGATTTATCAGAGAAAAAATTTACAGATGAAAGTGACATCAGAAATGTACATTAAAAACAATTCAGCTTAAAATTTAGGTTTAATGATATTCTCACAAAGATATTTTTATTTTACACTGTGTATCTATAAGACGGTTCCCTTATAATGAGAACTTATAATAATTCTATTAAATAAATATCAAAGCAACTTAGGAAGAATCCGGCAAGAAACCTTAATATTAAAGATGTCGATTTAAAAGTTCTTATGTTAAGTCTACTTGAAAAAAAATCTTTTATCTGTATTATTTTTTGCGTAGTGCAGCTTCCAAATACGGGAAGACAATATAATAAATAAACTGGCGACAAGAACGAGTGTTTTGTAAAAGTTTTTTAACTCAACGTTGTTATTTACTATAACAGTCTAACTAAAGCGAAATCATTCAAGTCGATATTGCGCCTACGATGATTTTAATATTGCTGCCTCCATTTTCCTCCAATTACATCCTTAATACATTCCATTACATAAAATGATGATAGATGCTTAAGTATGATTCACCTTAAAAGCACAGAATAACTAATACATACATACTGGCGTAAAAGATTTTGATTTTTTATTTATTATAAAGGCTTTTTCGTTTAGCGACAATATCGCCCTGTAAAGGCAAGAAATACAAGAACAACCATAAAAAAATATTAATACAGACAATTTACAATTTTTTAAGCCTCAAACAGCGAACTTAATTAAAAATTGAGCCTCGTACGATGACGGATTAGACAAGATGCCGTTAATAACACCGATATTATAATTGATTTTGCCAAATAAATATTTTCGACTAGAATCGTTTCGGATACATTTCATCAAAATGTGTTGAACGTCTGCAATTAATCCAAAAGTTAAAGTTAAAAAAACATGAACATTTTGAATTGTTTAACTATTTCCGAGATCGAACCTGCTACCATAATGAAAAACAAAATCCACTGCACTACTTGGTTTTTCCTACCTTAATCATAGTTTTGATTGCTTATTACTTTAATTTAAAACATTTTACTAAAATAGTTCTGGGTTTTATGATGGGTTTTCTTGAACAAATAAATAGATAGTAATTTACGGGTAAAACCAGAGTAAAACCATGAGTCAATTATCCGAACCGCAACCAATTATGAAGAAGAAAAGCCATCACGAAACCCATAACTTTCTTTATAATCTACAACATACTATATCTTCTCTGTAATGTACACATGGCCTGGCTTCAACCACAGAATAGAGACAGAAGTAAAGCTTCATTCAAAGCGCTTTAGCAACTCATACCTAGAAATCATCCACTAGTCCTTCAATGAAACAAAATTTCAGAAGGTTTAGGAAGGTAGCATGCTTGACTGTCACTCACGGCAAACACGTTATTCGTGACGTTTTTCTTGCAAAAATAGAGCGACTAATTAAAAGATTTTGTGGGTGTTTCAAACAAAATCAGACCTTAGTTTTATCGTTTTTTAAATTCCTAAAAAATAAACATCTCCTACATGAGGTTGAACCTGTGATTTTTTTACCTTGCAAATGCTTCTAGTAGCTTTCTGAAAAACCCTATATATATTATAATGAGAATTTACTATATATACTACTCAAAACAAAATAAGGGCCACGAGGTATTTTTTCATTTTGGTGTAAATTATTAAACATTTACATATTGAAAGTAGTAAAATATTGAGTATACAAACTCTTTGATACCTAAACTTTTTAATATTGTAGTATTCATGTAATGCTGGCAACAATTTTAAATAAAATTTGATTTAAAATTATTTTTGAAAATTTTGATTCCATTTTCTTTGCCGTTTTGCTTTCCTTAGCTTCTTGGTTTATTAGAAATTATCAGAGTTCATTGATATCTCGAGTCAGAAACATCTTTTGCAATATGCCACAAGCACGCAGGCGTCATATGGACTCGCTGACAGCAACCAGAGCCGTTACAATTATTGAAGAAGGTCATTCCCAGCGATCTGTGGGTTTGCAATTGGGATTTTCTCTAAGAGCTATTTAAAATCTATGGAATCGTTTCCAAGAGACCGGCAGTGTTAGAAGAAGATCTGGTTCGGACAGAGTTCGCATTACAACAGCTCAAGAGGATCGTTACATTCGATTAAGTGCGCGCCGAGATCGCACAAAGACGGCCCGCAAGCTGCAAAATCGTTTACGGCTCACAACGGGTACTCGTGTCAGTGACCAAAGTATTCGTAATCGATTGCATGAAGACCAGCAGGCATCAAGAAGGCGAGTTGTCCGTGTTCCATTAACCAGAAATCATCGTACAAATCGTTTAAAATTTACCCGTCAACATTTGGACTGGGACATAAACCAATGGGGCATGGTGCTTTTCACAGACGAATGCAAAGTTAAATTTTTTAACGACGATCGGCGTATTAGTGTATGGAGAAGATGCGGCGAGAGATTTTCAGAAGCCTGCATCCATGAAGTCGATAGTTTTGGTGGTCCAAATGTAATGATTTGGGGCGGGATAAGCTTAAACGGCAAAACTGAGCTCGCTATTTTAAATGAGGGTACTGTTACTGCTCAGCGGTATATTGAGGAACTTGTCAGACCACATGTGATCCCATTTGCCCAGCGAGCGGGTCCTCGATTCATCTTGATGCAATGCTCGTGCACACACGGCTCAAGCGACTCTGTTTGTACTGGAAGCGTCTCAAATTCAAGTCTTGCCGTGGCCGGCGAACAGTCTGGACTTAAAACCAATAGAGCACATGTGGGATCAGTTGAAACGAAGAGTTAGAGACGGTGATCAGGAAATCCACAACCAACAGCAACTCATCAACGCTGTTAAAAGGGCCTGGGAAGAGATTCCAATGGAAAATGTCAGGCATTTGATTGAGAGCATGCACTCCAGGCTTCAGGAGTGCGTAGCGAAACGAGGAGGGCATACTCGTTACTAAATTTTAGATTAGATTAGATACGTTAGACGAGCATGGAGTATTTTTTTTTTCAGTAACTTTACATTGTTTTATTTTTAACCTTAAATGTGATTTTTTCTTTCAAAAGCAAATAAACTTCTTAATCATTATTATTGGAATAAGTTTATTGGTCTACACGGTAAAAACAACATTAGTTTTCGTTATGGAGACAAAAAAATATATATTGGTTTTATTATTTTCATGGTACAGTCAAAATACCTCGTGGCCCTTATTTTGTTTTGAGTAGTATATTAATAATAAATATAGGTATGACGTCTCTTTGGTAAGTTGGTAGGGTAGTTTTATTCTTTTTGCAGAAGTCAAAATTGACAACCCTAGCGCAAATGTAAAGTATCATGAGCTTTACTTCTGAACACTCTCTATTTTGCGGAACTTACTTACCGTACTTAAGTTTTTCAGCATAAGGATTGATTTTGCACTTGTTATGTGGAGCTTTATGTGTTGCCGTCTATATCAGTGGCGGTACTGTCAAACAAGCCCAAAAACCCGGCTAGCCCTATCGAACCAAGGTAAGTTCGCGCTCTCGTTCATTCATTACTTTTCAAATCAAATAACAATTTGCTTTGCATAGCGTGGTTCAAAAGTATGAAGTGTAGATTTAAGAGTAATGAGGCAATAAGACATTTATCGAAATGAATTATAAAACTACAATAACGTATCTCTCGGCTTGCCCTGTTCTAAAACTCTAGGCACGCCACTGGTCTATATGCGTATGTTTAAACTAGATGGCCGGCCATTGCATTATTGATAGGGAGTTATGTTCGATTGGGTTGAAGTGTGTTTGTCTGTCGATCCGTCTGATGAAAAGTGTGCCGTCCTTTCTCTTTGCGCATCCGGAGTTCGGTTACCAGATTGACTTGTTGAAATCAACACCATAAATAAAGATTAGTACGAAATAACAGTGCAATTATTAACGATAGGTGAAAAAAATTGAAAAGGTTATTTGTCTATACATAGACAAAGATAAAAATATCTGATTATTAATACATGAATCCTCAGTAAAAAGACAGTGGGGAATGCAGTCAGAACGATATTTTACCCGTGACTTTGTCCCCGTAGAATTCTTATTTTTAACACGCTTTTATTGGGTCGACCTGTATGTAACATACTATGTAATGGAATCTATGGTAACCAATTTAACCATCTTCCAAGGGTCGTATCGTAATGAAAAGTGGCAGCTGTATATAATTCTGATGACAATACAATAATATGGTACCGTCGAACTGATCTGATGATGGAGCCGGAAGATATAAACTGGAATTTCATGAAAATCGTATCATAGCTGTTTTGGATTTCTTAGAAAAGTCTTGTAATGAACTTTGACCACGATTTTAGGTTTCGAGGTCTGATAATGAAGCCGGAAGATAGGCACTGTGTGGTTTTCTAGTGTTTTTAAACTATTAATTATTTAACAAAAGTTTGCCCCTAACCAATTGTCCACCCTGAAAGTAATCCAAATTTAGGCGAAGGAATTGAATAAATGAGATCAGTACGGTTTATAGATTTCGTATGTTGCCATCTCAATGAAAAAAATGTTTACCAATTTTTTAAATCAGTACATAGGTCCATGTACTTTGAATTACTACATAACATAAAACCACACCGTAATCCCTCGAAAGGGGTTGGCAGAGGTGTTAAACACCACTAACCTGTCGCTACTATCCGGGTACAATGAGGAACATGACAGCTACAATTTATGGCAACCCGAGACTCGAACTTTCGACCTGTCGGGTCGGGTCGGTTGGCAACCAAGGCAACAAACTAAGCTACCACGTCCTTCCTTCATCACTTGGTGTTACTATTTACGCATTTTATCAGTGTTTTACAAGTCTTGAAATTAGAAACAATATACTTAATTACTTCGTGCTTTTCCCTTGAGATTAGATATAATTATAGTAGAACTTACTTCAGGTAATTACGTGTTTTCTATTAATTATAAAAACTACATAGAAAACAATAAAAAAATTCTAAATTAGCTATCAATATCAAATTTTCTAAACATAATAAGAAGGTATTATTCTATCATTACTGTCTATTAATTTCGTTCATGGAAAAACCTTTGACGGTCGGATGAGAGTAAAAGTTGTTTCCCAACCAATTCAATTAACCAGTTAGTATCGGATTTCCCATTGCGTTTTTATTCAAATCCAAGTGTGAACTAATGTTTTTAATGGTAATGAAAATTTCCCACCGATCCAGCTAAGTCAAATAGTATTTTTATTGAGAATGTGTTATTTTACAAGGTAATTAAAGCAATATAGTTCATGCCTGTAATCGTTTGCCTTGTGTCGGATAAAAGCCACATTTTTGTTGCTGACACGGCACCGCACGGAAACCGCAGTTTCTGTGTTCAGTAGCGGCAATCGGGAAATCGGACAAAGCCGCGGGTTGCTACTTTCAGTGACTACTGACTAGGTTTTATGAAAATATAATATTCACTGGTGGCCTGTATCCGATTCAAGAAACGTAAACGTTGGGGCAGTCCCTAATAAAATTAACGTTGAAAATTTTTGATGAAAATACAAACAAGCATTTTTATTATGCACTAAACCAAGTGGGTCTAGGTCATTAAGGAATCGTCTTCGTGTCAATAGACATCACTTTCCACCTGCTGAACCGTCAGCTTGTTGGCTCATGAGTTTGTACAACAAAAGTCTCACCAAATCTCGCCAGACTCTACATAGAAATAATAATAATTATAATGACCACATCACGACACACACATTGACTCAGCCCTGCTGTAAGTATCGTAAGAACTTGTATCGCAGGTGCTAAGAAACGATATGTTATATTCTAAATAAATAAGAATACAACATCCAAGAGCGGTAAGCGAAACAATGCGTCTTGCAAATATAACAAAGTCACGCCCCCGCCGGGATTCGAACCCGGAACCTCTAGCGTAGCAGTCGGATGTTTACACCACTGCGCCACCGAGGTCGTCTAACTAATACCTATTCGTAGACAATGTTATGACTGAGCCATCGATAAATGACTTTCTTTTACCTTCATCATCAGCCGAAAGAAGTCGTTTTCTCTCGTAACGCAGTTCGCTGTGTTTCAATTCGAAGGATTGGAGAGGCAGTGTGATTATCAACGGACAGGCGGTATTCTTGGTGTTCCACGACGTCAGGGGTATCGTCGTGTCAATGGGCGGTAGTCTCACTTTCATAAGGTGGACCGTTTGATTGTTTGCTCATGACACAAAAAAGTAATCTGCTGGACAAAAGCGTCCCCAAAGCTCTTCCACACCGATTGGTCCTGTGCTGCCTGCATCCAGCAATTTCCCGTGATCCTTGCCAGATCGTCTGTCCACCTTGCGAGAGGTCTACTTTGCTTCATTTTGCCTTACTTGCTTTCAATATGTCAAAATCGAATCCACAACCTCGGGCATCGGAAGCTACTCAAGCTATAATAAGCACTAAACAGTATCCTATTAAATAAATGTACGTAATGTTAACGTAACTTAGTGTAATGGCGTGAATATGGCGTTTTTAACATCTACCATTAGTCAAATGTAACGTCATCCAATTAGGGTTAAACATGGCAGAAATATATGGTAGAATTATATGGCTAGAAACACGGAGAGGGAAAACATGTTATTGGACATTTCACTTTCTACGAACGAGGTTATATAAACTTGTTCTTGCCTATTCACTTTTATTCTTAACCAGCAGCCTGGAAAATGTATGTTTTCTGAATTTGAAGACGCCCAAGAAGATTTTCAAGTTACAGTGCTAGGGGAACACGAATCAAATTTAAGAAAATATTATTCTGCAAACTTCAAAAAAAGTACTCAGAATCGGCAAGTCTGTCGAGAGACTCCAAATACGGCAGTGCGAATGATATAACTAGGGAGGCAACAGATTCGCGACCTGTCACACTGGGGCTCAATATAAACATGCGAAATGCTGTGTGTAACACCTCTGCCTACCCTTCACGAAGGATTTATTACTGCGTGAGTTGTTTATGTTATGTTAAGGTAGTAGGATCACGATGGTGTTGATTATAAATACCCTTGTTGCATCGATCTTTTGTTTTATAGATACACAATCCCATATAAAACTTCACTTATTAAGTGGCAAAGACAGAGAGAAGACGCATTAAAGCAAATCCATCCTTAAAGAACACAACCCCCGAAAGAACAAAACAGAAACAGGAATGTGGTACAGAAAGGTGTATCAACCGATCATAAAAAATAAACTGTCTGGGCAATAGTCGCTTGTCATGACGTACAAAAAGTTCACGCAAATGTTTGTTTGTGTGGATATTTGGTGAGGAGAGGACATTTTCTGTAACTTGATTGTACATCTATAAAATATTAGATCGATGCCCCGTCGTGAAGCGCATCGCGGTTACAATACAATAATCTTATGTAATAGGAACAGGTCACCATTAAAAAGCCTTTTACCGGATGTAACTGGTTACAATGCCAAGGTCGAGTACAACCACAAGCCTCTCGAATGGCTCCCTTGTGAACCCATAGGTTTAGAGTACAAGATACGTCCATATAAACATATACACTATCCAGCCATCCAATTTAAAGTTAAGTTTTAGTCGACTTCCATGCATCTGCGTAGTTTTGGGGAGAACCAGAATTAATAATTTTTATAAAAAGGAATATTATATGGGAAGCTCAAAATCGAAATGATTTCAGCAAAAGAAGGTATTTAGTAAAAAGAAAAGAAATTCATTTTTATCTATTAATATATTTCAATAAATGAGTTTGTGTTAGTGACTCAACACTTACAATTTTGATTTGATTACAATACATTTACAAATTACTGCGATTTTGCAAAACACATACAAATAACAAAACATTAGTATACGAACAATATAAGTTCCCGCCACGTACGGGACTTGTCTGTTTCTCTCTCATGTCTGAGGGTCGTGGTCAGCATCAGGATTGCATCTGAAGTGGATGATCCACCGGTTTCTGTCGTGTAGACTTTGCCTGAGTTTGGCTGCCTTGTCAATTTAAAAGAACTGAATAAAAGCCACAGGATTAATACTGCTACTATTACTTATTCTGTGCTCATACCATCTAATACGTTTGTCTGTTTTTATAAAAGACAAAACAGTTAAAGTACATAAGTAAAACCAACGCATTAACTCAATACAAAAAAGGATCTTTATAATTTTATCTTTTATTCATGCATAAAATCGTATAAACATTATACTCAAGGCATAGGTATAACTTAAACCTTTGGACTTAAAGTTCAAAGTTGATTAGCAAGTCAATAAACTGCTAAAGAGAAATCTAGGCCATACCTTACTAACGCAGGTACAAAATGTCCTGAACTTGTCACGCCTATGCTTTTTGTTGTATTTACCTAGGTTTTGTTTGAAAACACTAGGTTTTATTGTTATGTTTACTAATTTTGTAACAGGTTTATTGACTAAGTATTGTTTGTGCAATATATTAATTGACCTTTATTTTACAATATGCCAATTGACAGGGTCCTCTGTAAAGTCATGCAATGATGTAGCAACTTTATGGATGGACGTAAAATGAAAACCTAACAATATGGGACATAAATTACGGTTTGCTTTTAAATGGCTAGATTTTACTGACATTTAGAGCTCAAAAATTATGGACAACTTTGTCCGATTGCCAAAACAACACAGCCCAATTAACCTTTACCCAAAATTTTCAATTAGTCTATAGCTTATTTGACTTATTGTTTATTTGGGATTATTTAACAGCATACAAACAGCAGTTGAGAAAGATTGCCAGGAGTTATAGGTGCCTGTAGACATTATTTGCTGATCGTGAAAGATGTTCTCTCGCATACTACCATTGTAGCTAAGGTTTACCTTCATTTACTCACTTATTGAACATGCAAATTGCAAATTATTTATTCTTTCTTTTTCTCCTTTCAGAAATCGTCCAGCCAACGTGCGTTTTGGAGTCAGACTTCGGTTTCAAAATCAACTGCGCCTTCAAAAAAGCTGGTCTCTTCAGGGTTAGGAACCTTGGGGGTATCAAGGCGCATGCGAGTTTAGGTCAGTATTAAAATCACTTTTTGTTTATACTACACATCCCATTAAAAGGTTTGGCTGTGGTTGAGATTTGGCATACATGCACATCGTTCTAGACTGAAAACAAACACAGCCGTAGTCTAACGCTTTTCGTGAGATGGAATACCAAATGTTTACTCTTGCAAGAGTGCTAGCTTTCTGATCCCGATGTTTGCTTAATATTTTTGTGAAGGTACGTTAACGACCAAGTTTTGTTAATTTAACCTAGAGCCCCCTAGTGGATGTCATCCATTAGGAAAAAATAAGTGTCCATCGGAAAACACAGCCAACTTTTTTCTTGTGTACACTTTTTTATGAATCCTGAAACAGAAAAGACTCATAGACGCATTACACATTGTTGTTTTGATAAAATTCACAAATTTGGTTGTTAGCGTACCTTCACAAAAAGCATTGGCACAAACACCGGAACTAAATACCAGCTGTGGGCCATAAATCAAACGGCACACGGTGATCATTACCAAATGAGTCGTGGCGGATGTGAAGTGTGCCTAATAGCATTTTGATTTGCGAGACCGATGGACAGTAAGAAATTGTTAAGAATCTACTGCTGCAGTGGCCACCTTTGTCAGCTTTCGATGACAAGGCTTACTTTTTAAATTACTGTGCCACTTGCATAAGTAATACAATAAGCTGACCACCATGGTTTAATGATTTGTAGTCGCGGTGCTCCTCATCGGAGACCAGTCACAAACATACGTCTGCCTACTTAACTCAGTCGTCGCTAGAGTGGGACAGATGTGCGGGGGGAGACAACCACGGGGGCTGAATGAGGAGCGGGAGGCAGGGGTGATAGTAACCCAGTGTTTGTACCGGGCTGGCGAGGAATGACTTAAGTGGTCAACAAGTGATGGATGGATGTTGATGAACGATAAATTTCCACAGTTGTAAATTATATTTCTTTAAACCTTCTTTTCATCTGATTTCAGGGTTTAGCTTAGGTGATGAGTTAGGATTCGAGCAGTCACTCACAAACTTGGATCCGAGTAGACGGAGATCTGTCAACGTCAAGAATGGAGCTCCGCCGAACTTAATATCGGATGCGGCGACGCCGAGGTCCCTTGGGAAGCAGGAGGTGGGTTTTAATGTCTATTGGTGTTTCAGACAAATCCTTGGAAAAAAAAATAATTAAAAACTAAACCTTTATTATTGACTGGGCACAAAATAATTCCTGGTTTAGTTCCTATTTAATCTACATAAAATTTAAACCTAGCTTTTTATATCTAAAGTGATCAACACATACACAGATACATATTTCATACTTACTTATTAATACACTTCTTTTCAAAATTACAGAAACGTGGCAAACAAAACCGCATAATGATGCGTCCACCAGCCCCACCAAACCGTCCGAGCCAAGCTGCGATGGACAAACTGACAAGCCTACATCGCCAGGCAACCACCATGAAACCAATCATAGTTGGCCCAACCATCGAACTCCCCACCATTCAGAACAAAGTCACCCCAACCATCACAATGGCCAAACCAATGCCGATGGGAGTTCCACCATTCAAACCTCTTCCACCGAAAGATGATCTTCGAGTCGTTCCTTTATCTCCAACCACGAAGAAGACCTTCACACCACTCCAGCTACCTCAGTCCAAAGGCCCTGGACTTGTCTACCAAAGTGAGCAATACCATCATGTACCATACCAACATCTACATAACATGATGCCTATGGCTCACAGCCAACAGTTGATAAGAATTACACCCACTCCGATCATTATTAACACTCCAAAAATGTACTCTATTCCCACTACAGTAAATCCATTTTTCCCATTACCAGTAGCAGCACCACCTACTCAAATGTCTTTCATGCCCGCACCTATTTACAAAGACACTTACAACCAACCAGCCACTCCAAAAACGACTCAAAACCATAACACGATTTCTCATTTCCGTCAAACCTTCAATCCCATTTCTAACTTTGTAGATCCAGTTTCCCACAAAGTCCACGACCTGGCAAATAATTACCCTGGTTTCAACACCAAAAAAGTCGACGATTATAATACTATCACTGGTTATGGAGACGATACTTCATTAATGTTTAATAAGGAAGATATAGCTGCTAAGATTGCTGAGATAGCCAAAGCCGGTAACATTTCAATGGAGGCGGTAGAAGCAGCCATATCTCTGAGACAGCAGCAGTTACTTAACAAATATGCAAATATTCCGATGCCTCCTTCTACAACTACAACCACAACGACCACGACAACTACTACAGAGGCGCCACCTGTCGTGTTTGAAACAGAACCAGAGCCAGAAATCATTGTAGCCGTCCCTCAGAAACCAACCATCCCTAAAAGGTATTTGATTATGACATCTAATCAGTAAATTGAGATGCCAAAATTATCTTTGTTACACTTATTTTAATAGTTTGTTTTTATACTACGTATTTAATAATACTGTTAAACTTTGTCAATTTGAACGAAATCTTTCGCACTACTAACTTATTCTTAAAAATTATAATATAAAAGGAAAACCAACACTTGCTATAATATGTTGGTACTTGAAAGACAACTATTTCCCAGTCAGACAAATTAAAACTTTAAAATTGAAAGTTTAACCCATCATTACCAAAAAATATATATATTTTTCCCTATGGACATATTACAATAAATGAACGACAGTTTGAGAGTTATCATCAACTTGCAATTTTGATTTGATTACAATAAATTTACAAATTACTGCGATTTTGCAAAACACATACATATAACAAAACATTAGTACGGGAACAATATAAGTGTGGGAAAATCTTTCGCGCTTACAACTTTTCCCTCAAAAATCATACAGAAAAGGGAAACCAACACTTACTAATATATTTTGGTGCTACCATTTAAAATAAAACATTTCTCCAGTCAGACAAAATAAAACATTAAATTTTAATCCATCCTCATTCGATTCTAGGCAACCAACTTCAGGCAAAGTAATGAACGCACCCCGGGAATATTACCCGGTAGGCTACGAGAAGAATTTCGATGATCAGTTCCAATCGAAGGTCGACCTCCCAGACACAACTTTCCACTGTGGAGACCAGAAATACTTCCCAGGATTGTACGGAGACGAAGGCCTTGGCTGCATGGTAAACTACCATTACTATAATGTTTTATGAATATAATTTTCATGAAGTTATTAAATAAAAAACACATATATATATTTCACCACACAAACATTTTTAAATCGTAAATTTGGTCGCATTACAATGTAGCATCCTAGTTAAATCATAAGCATAGGCCGTGGGTACGATATTCCAAATCGCTCAGGTTATTTAATAATCTGACATTAAACACCAAGGCAAACCCCTGATTTGTTAGTATCAGATTTTGCGGTATACCAGTACTGCATAGCACAAATAAAAATAGCCTAAAGTTATATTTAAGGCATGGATATAGTATTTAAGTTTTATTCACGACTCACACATTGACTCAACCCTGCAGTAAGCATCGTAAGAACTTGTGTCACAGGAACTAAGCAACGATATGATATAAACTACATTATGGATTAAGTATTGGTATCTAGAATACTTCATCCAAGACTGGTAAGCGAAACAATGCGTCTTTCAAATAATACAAAGTTCCGCCCTCACCGGGATTCGAACCAGGAATCTCTAGCGTAGCAGTTGGCTTATTACACCACTGCGTCACCGAGGTCGTCCCTTAGATAAATGCCTGAGTTTGGATGAGCCCTTTTAATTTTACCAATCTTTTCAAGGTTTTCCACGTTTGCGCGCTGACTGATGATGGATTGGTAATGAAGTCTTTCCTATGCCCTGAGTCTACTTTGTTCGACCAGACTATCCTCAAGTGCAACTGGTGGTTCTACGTTGACTGCAAAAGCACTAGATCTTTGTACGATACCAACATTCCTGTCTCAAAGAGCTACCAACTCATGAAAGCGCTTACCTTCTTCTCGTCTTATAAGAAAGAAATCCAGGAAGATGCTAGTAAGTTCCCCTTACCTTATGTTTGTAGTACCTAGATCACCCCTGCACGTTCAACGTAATGACAGTGCTTTTGAAGTTCTTAAACACCAAGGATCATGTCAATTAGTGGCGGTGATGGCACCTCTGTCGTTAACATGTCTGAAATGGATACTTTTATTGTGTCTGAAATGGTCCTCATTTTTTTTCTAATCAAAAATATTACTCACCTTATTCATTCACTTTAGTGAATTAATGAATGGCTACTAACTGATAAAAACTTAAAAACTTTTGATAACTCCGTCATCCATAAATAAAAGTTACAACCGACTTTTGTTTCAGATCGTCAACCCAACCCTGAAGATATGGAAGGAGTTAAAGAAGCTATTTCTATTTTAGAAAACCAAAATTCTAAACCAAGCCAGCAACCAGAACAAGTAAATGCTATTCACATAATTACCCCTGCAACATTTGTTGATGAAAGAAACAATTTCAAAAATGATATTTCTAACCAATCTTCGCCGGTGTACCGATCAAATAGAAACTACTGGGGTAATAGTACTAGAAGATCAACGAACAATACTAAAAGTCAAGAAAAAGATAACAGTTCAGAATTTAAAGTGGTCAGAGTAAATGCTGGATTTAGGATAAAAGATGATAGGCCAACTTCTGCTGAAAACACGTCATCGAAAGAAAATGTAACTTCTAAAGAGAACACTACCGCTGAAAGGAAACACAGAAGAAGATTAACATTAAAAAGCAGTAACACCACAACAAAGTTGTTCACTTCATCCCCAACAACAGTAAAGCCTACTGAAGTTACTACAGATTGTAATGATGATGAATCAGGTGCAACAACTCAAAGACCACAAATTCAAGAGAAACCAGAAAAATTAATCGACCAATTAGAAGATGCGCATAAAATAGATACATCCATATTAAAAGAAGCTGAAAATTCTCCTCCAGTCAAAAGATTTTACAGGTCTAGTGCTGAAAATACTAAGGACGACAAAGAAATTACAATCGTCAAAAATGAGAAGATACAAATCATAAGGCCTACCACAGCAAGACTTGTTGGAGAGTTCCAAACCCCAACGGCTACTATCGCAAAATTAGATGAGGCCATTTTAGGTAAAAGATTTAAGAAAGAGGCCGTAACTATAGTTACTCCAATCAGACAAGAAGACTTTCGAAATTTTAACCATAGGGATAGAACATAGCTTTTAAAAATAAAATAGTCAATATTTAAATTTAAGTGTCATAGATGAACTTGTTAATTTATTTATTCAGATACGTAAGACGCGAGGCCAATAACTATGATGTAGGTTTACGTATGTGCTCAATTTTAAATAGTCTAGTAGAAAAAAATCAGTCAAGTGATATTACGGTGTATGTTTTAGAAGTGTAAAATTAAATAATGTTTCCTAAAACTTTCTATTTTATTTCAAATACCGAGTAAGTTTTTGTAAATAAACAATAGAAAAAAAAATTATACCCTAATCAGCGGACCTCACCTAACTATAGAAATAACGAGATATCTTTAATTTTGATAATTATCCGCTACTAGGTAAGAAATAACTCTCTAAATAATACTTAATTTCTCATTAATATAATAAAAAAGAATGTTTAGTGCTAGCAATATTAAAGCTATTATTTTCTCACAAAAATATACTGCGAACAAGCCAACTTATTATAAGGACTGTTTTAAGATCAAAACAAACAATCTACCAAAACAAACGGCAAAACTGCTAGAAGATAATCATTTATTAGATCTTCAGTATATTTGCTATAAAATACGATTAACCACTGACGTTATTCATCTCCTTTTAGATGCTGAAGCAAAACAAGCCAGAAACTTTTCACACAACAATGGCCCACAAGCAATTAGCCCAACAGCTAGTGCTACTGTAGAACATGTCATGCAAATCATCTTGGTCCCCTTAAACCTGGTGTTTGCGGAGAAGGTAGCAACTCTCTAGTAATTTCTAGAAATATCTCCCACAGTCAGGACAGGTCGGATTCTTCGGGCAGTAGCAGGTTCTTCCAAGAAGTCGGTTCACGCAGGTAGGTAAGCAGACCACAATACTAAAAGCACCAATTATGCTTAAAAGTGGTATGCAAATCATATGACGTAACTTGGATCCTGTAACAATGAAAATAGAATACTGAAGACAGTTTGTAAGTTAATCTTGAAATGAGGGAGAAAAATTAGGGACACAAATGTCAACTGCTGCACTACTACAGTTGCGTTAGAAAAATAAAATTGAAATAAGGAGTCACAGTTAATTGTATTGAAATAAATATAAGTTTTATAGCTAAATAATAACAAAAGTATTTACAAAAACAAAATATTTTATCGCTGCATAAACCGCAGATACTTTATATTACTGCCAAGTTATTATCTTTGCATACAATTCTTCTTATCTTTCCCTTTACCCTTACGACATTTAGTCATTTTTTCCTTCAAAACACAGATTTGCTCGCAGATTAGGGGAGCGCAAAAAAATACCGCGAACCCAGTCAAGAGAATACTGGACAAACAACAACTGGCCATCTTCAGATCGATTCCATAATATCCGAAGATCCGCGTCAAGGATCTGAAAAAGTAACAATGATAGATGTGGGACGACATAGGAATAATTTATGTATGAAAATAGACTTATCTTGTATCTTCAATAGGTACAGTTCTTCAAACAAGTTTCACTGAACGCGATTCCTTGTGTATGATTTAGGAATTTCGATGTAAGAAGAAAGTCTGATGACCCATTCGGAAAAAGTGAAATTATGTCGAGAAAATATAAAATTATAAAATTTTTGAAACCTTTACAAAGCCATTAAAAACATTTAAAATCTAAAACGACTCTAAAAATATAGACAGCTGTTCAAAGCTGTATTTAGATTTTAATTATCTTTTAAAAGATAATGACGACCAGCTTTTAGAGGCTATCCGTTATCAAAGATCGTTTCATCTAGCCTTTAACCTGTATTAGAAATAGTGCTGACTCTTACATGACCCTATGCTGTATGTCCCAACGTCTTGAATGGCTGACTCAGCATCCGGTTATCTTAAAGGCCAAACGAAAGGCCCGTGATCAGTATTATCCTTGCGCAGTTCCACAATAATTTAACATTCATTTTGTATGTATAAAGATCGAAAAATCAATACCGTTTCTACCTATAACTGTTTCTAAGTGTCAGTGGCAAAAACTTCTGTCACTAAAGACTTTCTGTTTTTGAAATGAATTTTGTTTTGGATGAAAAATAGTTTGAATAGAGATTTTTTCACATGAAAAGTTATTTAGTTTAGGAATTGTTCGCTTACATCACTGCGCTTCTTCTGTCACCTCTGCTTTGCACGCTACGACCACACTAAGCCACTTATCTCCGCACACTGGCAGGTCCAGGAGGCTGAGAGGCTCAAGCTCTCCTAAAACCATCTGAGTTCTTAGGACCTTTATTTTATTAAAACATAATGTTTGTGAGGTCAACGCACCCCTACAGCGTTTCTAAAAAAAAAGTGGTTCGGTTTGAGATTGTAGCCCGACTCAATCAAACCTAGATTCACCGGTCTCCGGACATCTCTGTTCCTCTCTACTTTGGTGGATATAACCTGGTCGCTATGCCACTTGTCTCCGGACATCCCGTCTCGCCTCCGCTGTGATGGAAAACGGCCATAATGCTCATCTGTTACTTTCTTTGCGCTTAACTTAAATTTAATGTCATGACAACTGTGGCTTAGGCAGACTCTTGAATAGGCAACAATACATTGTAGGATAGGGACCTTAAATTGAAAATAGCCGATGTTTTCTAAATAAGAATTACACCTAAAGCAAAGCATGATTTTAAAATTCTTTATGTGAAGTTCTGTCTAAGATATCATTTATATTACAACTAACCGTGTCGACGTGCACTTTGAATTTAAAACGTTTCATACAAAATGTATGAAATGTAAATAATTAAATGCTTTTGTTATCATATAAAATAACAAATGAGCGAGTATATGACCTACGAATAATATCCTACCCATCCTAAATGCCTTCTATTCTAAATCCCCTCCATTTTTCAAGGAAAATTCTTAATTCGAGAAACTTTCAAGCTCAGATTCCAGGAAGGAAAGACCTCATATTTTTTCATTCACTTGTTAGATTTATGTAGGTCCTGATCTGACTATGTCTTACAGAAGCCAAGATTTCTTAGTCTTACAGAAGATCAAAACTATGTATGTGTAGCTGACGACCTAGGTGGCTCAGTGGTGTAAACAGCAGACTGCTACGCTATAGGTTCCGGGTTCAAATCCAGACCGGAGTGTTATTTGCATCTCATTGTTTATTGTTTCTTAGATGTTGTATTCTTATCTATGTAGTTTATACCATGTCGTGTATATACCATTAGTGCCTGCGATACAAGATTACATATTAGTGCAGGGCTGAGTCAATGTGTGTGTCGTGATGTGGATGTTATAATTATTATTTGTTTAAAACAAAAAGAAAACTTTAAGCAGCATTAATTTATTAAAACAGAAAAAGAACAATACAATCAAGACTTGTTCTTGCAGGTGCCTAATTGACAGCAAGATTCCCCTTTAGACTTCTTAAACTTTTCGAATACCTTCACCCAGTATTGGTCGACGACAATGGGGCAGCAAGCGATGCACCCGAAACCTATGATGGCAGTGACGAATGTCATGCAGATGGCCATAGCGAGGGTCACAGCTCACTTCTTCCTAATGCAGTTCATAAACTTCTTGCAGTTGAACTGCCTGTAGCAGACTGGAACGCAAGCCAGAAGAGATGCAGACGCTAGCAAAGTGCAGAAGGACAAGCAAATCATCTTTCAGCTGGACCACTAGTTGTTTTTCGATGATAAAGCTTATGCCTCAAAGCTTCTGGAACAAAAACCGTTAATTTGAACAATTATATGCAATTTAATAAAGTTTCCTTTGTATTTAAGTACAAATACTCTCGAGATACCTTGAGTTATCAGACCGTTTCATAATTTCATGCGTAACACCTGGTATCGGAAACGTCCATAGGCTACGGTGACTGCTTACCATCAGGCCGACCGTATGCTTGTTTGTCACCTTATTGGTATGTAAAGAAAGAACAAAAAAAAATTATACTTTTACTAAATAAATTTTAGTCTTACCTCTTCTGGTGCATCAAATCATTTATCGCGTTTAAAATTACATTAGCTGATCAATTTGACTAAGATTAAACATCACAAAACAAAGATATAAAAAATTTTTACAGAAATTTAACAACTAAAAACCGAATGACATTGTCTGACAGATATTTAACTTTTTATTTTTATCAATCTTTTCTACAAGAAGGATGGTGAGGTTCTTACAACTAAAGTCAGTTCTAAATTAAAATCAAAACTTCTGACATTGATGGCAGTGTTCAGTTCAGTGTAATCATTTGTTTTGCAGCAAAATTCTATATTTTTCCACCGTTCTTAAGAATACCGCTAAATTAAACCGCTACAGGATCTTAGGTAACCTGGCGGTCTTTGAAGACGTATTTGACAGACTTAACAAAAACATTTAAATGAGACTTTATTTGTGTTTGTTGCTGATTGCGGGCACTGCTTGGGGTTACCCTGAAAGAAGAGTTGAAAACAAGAGATCTGCACTGCCTCAACTCGTTCAAAAGATTCAGGAGAAGAAAGATAGTAAAGCAGGAGAGACGCCGAGAGATTGCAAGGGAAAATGCGTTACTAGTATAGCTCAAAAAGCTGCTGCAGAAGCTAAGGCAGCTCAGGCAGCTCAAAACGCGGCTGGGGCTCAAGCTGCTCATATGGTAGGTGGTATTTTTGACAATTTCTTGCCTTGATAATTAAGATATGATAATGGATTTATTTACGAGGCTATTTATGGCACTCGTAATTGCCCCAAACTGTCTCGTTTGTCTGATACAAAATTATTGTACGCCTTACTTAATTTTAAAGCAAACTTTCAACAATGTAACTGTTTTTAATAGGATCTTTGTTTTGGGTTTTCATGAACTTTTAGTTTCCTAACCGAGATCTATGCGATTGATATCTGTGAAAAAGTTTTATCCTTCAGATTTTTTGTAATAACAAACCGTTAATCTATTTCAGGTGAAAACTCAACTGGCCGAAAAAGCTTTGCAAGCCGCAAAAGCAGCGGAGGCGGCTCTTGCTGGTAAACAGGCTGTGGTTGAACAATTACAGCAAGAAGTTAAGGAAGCTGAGGCAGTGGTTGCTGAAAATACTGCAGCCGTACATCAACAACAAGGAACTGTTAATGCTGCAGTCCAAGCGGCTCAACAGGCTTCTGCACTGGTAAAAACTACGAATCATAAATATTCTTTGGTAGATTTACGAGTTTAGGTGTCTCAGGTTTGAAGGAAGACGGCTAGCTTTGTTATGTGGTTACTAGGCATCGTATAAACTACATATAAAATTATCGATGTGTCCCATTTGTTCCATGGAAGATGACGTAATAGAACAATTTGAGAAAATATTGTCCCTATTTTTACCATAGAACTACATACTAGCTTTTGCTCCTGTTTTGATTTGTCTGTGAACTAAATGGGAATAGACTTTTCCCAAATTCTTCCATGGTGTTTGATGAGAAAGACGTGAATGACAATCTCTTGACGTTAATAGTTCGCTATCAAACTACTCGCTACATAGTATATTTTTAATGTGTATATTTTCAACTTCTTGAAGTTGATATATAATTTGTTCTATGGAACAATTTTAGACAAAAAAGTACAAACTGTTCTATAGTACAAATAGGGACAATATTTTCTCAAATTGTTCTATTACGTCATGTTCCATAGAACAAATGGGACACATCGAAAATTATGATGTAACCGATACACAGACTGATAAAAAAAACTATTTTGTCATGTTCTGCGATTTGAACTCAGAGTGGGTTGGGTATACTCAAATTACTACCATATAGTCTGATGAAAAGAAGTACTACTTTAAACCAAACTATCTTCAAAGTATCTTCTTTCAGTTTTGTTTTTATAGACGCAATTAATAGGTACCTACCTAACATGAAATATAATAACCCTTTTGAAACGATTTCTACCAGATCTTAGACTTTATTATCAAAAATCATTAGCTATGTGCGTTGACAAGGCGAAGTCTAAACCCGAAATTTTCTTTGTTGAACAGATCTGGTAGAAACTGTTTCGAGGAAATCGCCGGGCATCGAACCTAAGACCATGATAGTCATGTCGCTTTACACGTTCTTTGCCTTGGCAACACTTTTGTCTTGCGCACCAGTTGTGTACAGAAGAACAAAACAATCATTGGATAGCTGTTTTTGTAACGATGGCTCTTAAATTAAAAATACTGTATTACGGTGGATGTTTATTTGAATTTTATTGGAAATAAAAAATTTTAGTGAAGTCTTGTTTTTTTTTGCTATTAGCACAAGTTGATGATGCAAGCGACACAGCTCGCTTCGCAAGTGGGGAAGATAACAAGCTGTGTTCTGGACAAGACTAAGTTTGGACTGCAGGAGAAATGCCATAACTTGTCAGAGGCCCGGTCGCGGCTGGCGCAGTTGCAGCATAAGTTGCAATGCGCATGTGCAGAGTGCTCCATCACTAAACAAGCTGCCCACGCCGCTTGCGAGGCGGCCAGAGCTGCCTGCGGTAACGCGAGAAAGAAGAAACACGTACTGGACCAAAAAGAAATAAGGAAACAAAGGAGGGTTCGCTCCAATGACGAAAAAGTATGATCCTAGACAAATGAGACAAGCTTTGAGTGGTGGATGAAGTATGCCTTACGTTAAGAAATGTTGCTCTAACGTATTGATTTAGATTAATTTGAATTTAGTATAGTTTTACAATGGGTTTGGTAAGAAAAGTCGTTCAACTCTTTCCTACATTTACAAACTTTAAGCTTCTGATATTTATACATGTGTAGTCTAAAATGTTATTTTCGAATAAATGTTACAAAAGTTGCAGATTATTTTAATGTTGTTATTAATTGAACTTTTTTACAATAATCAAATGCATCCAAACAGTCTTGTAGATCATTATAGTGTTTAATAATTTCAGAGATGGCGAAGATGAACATCGCCATCTCTAAAAGCGCACAGTATTGTGCATATTAGTGTAAGGAGACTTACGGACGGTTCATAAAATACATTGAACTCAAAGTTTAACTTTTACTTAAATAATAATGTTTTGTGCTTGAAAACCTTAATAATAAAACTAATCAACAATTCCGAACGCATCGTTCAGGTTTTGCGGACTAAATGCCATGTTACTGTTCTTGTAGTTTACATAGGGAGATATGGTCGCTGAAGCAACATCCGAATCTTCAAATCTGTCTGGTGGGCTGAAATCTTCTTCATTAAACCTAGTGTAACTCCTAAAAGGATTTGATGGTTGCTGGTAACCCTGAATGAATCTGCCAGGCGGCTCCGCGTATGGACCTCCTACAATTTTATGTTCCTCTGACTCCTTCCCTTTCCAAGGGCGGTTGAATTTGTTGCTCACAGTCGCGTACAGAGGTTTCTTCTTGCTGGAAAAGCTTGCAGGTTCCTGTTCATGGTTAAACTTGTATACATCCGCGTAGTTTTCCAAATTGAAATTCAATTCGGGTTCTGATTGGGCGATTTCCCTTTCGGTGTCAGGATCTGCAAAGCTTGGATTGTAATTGGTGTAGGCATAGCTGTTGTCGATGTGTTGGTCTCGTTGGAAACTTTGCCATGATTGGTGGTACTCCTGATCGAACTCTGGCCTTTCGAAATGGCTGGCATACGAATGAGGAGATAGTGGAATCGGAGGCAGTTTAACAGGGGAACCATAAGAGTCTACTGTAGGCTCAACATCGGTCGGTCGTGGTGCGTGATAATCCATAAACTTGGGTGGTTCACCAAATCCTGTTGGTTCTGGTTGATAGACATGCTTTACTGGTATTTTCTTCGGAGGCTTGAAGGAATATTTAGTCGAGTACTTTGGAATCTTCTTCTTTGGTGGCCCGTATCTAGTTTTGCTTCTCGTCTTTTTCACTGGGTATCTCTTCTTCACTGATCTTGGTTTATGGCGCGGTGGACGGATTGGAGTCGGTATTCTTGGGTGTCGTGAAACTTTCCTGTATATCACTTTGGGTTTTAACCTGTAGCTGGTGGGTTCAGGGAAGTGGTCTATTATTAATGAGGCATCTCTTTTTGCGACTCGTTTCTCTACGTTTCCCTCTGCAACATCTTGATCTTGATCTTGTGTGCTGACTGCTGTCACTGTTATCTGGAAAGATATATTGGAATTATTAATTTTAAAGAGTATTTGCCATTGATGTACATAAAATATAAAGGATACAAGTTTTAGCATTTTTCTTTTATGTAACCCTAATGACGGTATAAATAAATTATATATGCATGTTAATATTGGTCTGTTAACTTGTAAAATGAAATAAATTGTTAGCTGTGTTCTCAAACTAAGGATTAGCTATCACAAATAATAATAAGGAAACCAGAGATATAAGCAAGCAAACAAATGATTTCTAACAGCAACTGTAAACGAATTTTTTGCCGTTTCATTTAGATCGTCGTTTTGTAGCATTAATTCCTTTAGAATTAAGAGCGTGAAAAGAAAATGCTTCTGTTTTATTTACGTGACGTTAATTATAGAAAGCGAGTGTGTTGCATCGCTTCTTGCGAGATCAATTTCGCTGGAAATTACATGATTGGCTTCTTATTTAACGACTACGAAAACAAACCGATTGTCTCTTACGCCAAAATTTGTCCTTTTCATTGGGATATCATTCAGTTTATTTTGCGATAAACGCTTTCTATGAGTTAATTAATATATGATGTCACATATCTCTTATATTCAGATCTTTTTGTCTTCAAACGTACTTGTACTTAATCATGTCGAGCCTTTTGAGGAAGAAACGAAAAACTAAAATAATCAAAAAAAATAAAAATTTTCGTAATCTATTAATCAGGCAGTTTTTCATTTTATTTCAGTTAGTTTGAAGCTTTATTTTAATTTGCCATACCTTTATTATGGCAGGAAAGTATTATCGTAAATTACATCTATTACCTAATTTCATTTTTAAAACAATGGAGTTTGAACTCTCTTCTGTAAAAAGCAAATTGTCGCTTACGATGACTAAAGCATTCGTTCATACGCTAATCTCTCAAACCTTTTAACTATGGTAAAATTTTAAAAATGTATGGTTCATTTCCATTTTTTAAATTGGATACTTAGAGCTGATAGGTAGGGGTTTTTTAGAAGGTCTAAAAATTGCCCGAAAGAAGCAGAGGCGGTAGTAGTACATTCTTTATGTTTCCTAATGGATATGAGGTGTATAAATAATTGTAATATTAACATTGTCGACGGCCTCTGTGGCGCAGTGGTGTAATAGCTGCTACGCAAGAGGTCCCGGATTTTAATCCAGGCGAGGGCAGAACTTTGTATTGCAAGACGCATTGTTTCGCTTACCGGTCGTGGATGTAGTAATCTTATCATCTTATCTATGTTGTTTATACCATATCATTTCTTAGCACCTGTGATACAAGATACTACTCGTACATACTCGTGATGTGGTTACAATTTGATTATGATACAAGTACTGGTTTACTTGGCTACCACAATGACCATACTTTTTCTTTGGAATTTTCTATATATTACCATACAAAAGGAGACAGTGGTTAGATGTAAGTTTAAACTTTCTACCAAAGGGTCGCTATATGAATGTATGAGGTCAAATTCCATAAATGCGTATGTTAATACTGTAGGTTTCACTGTCAAATGTTTTAATGACCATAATGTCTTGAATATCACAATGAGTGTTATCTAGTAAATGAATTCATAGTTTTTTTTTTTGTTCGTCATCATTACTGTTGATATTTACATCGTTTGATGAACGGTAAGTTGTGACCGCATTTTGTCATTCATTATCTAAACGGTTTAGCAATGTATTTGTTATTTTATCTAAGGCTAGTTGACGCAGCGAAGTTTGTGACCATGTGAAAATTCCATTGCAGATATTCTAAATTTAAACCTTCGCTATTAGAGCAAACACAGTCAAAAAGAATTATCCAAATCGGCCCACCCGTCTTCTAGTTTAAGGGAGACTAAAAACAGCTCAACATTTATGTTCAATAGAAGAGATACCTTTACAGCAGACGTTTTAAGGAGTCATAAGTCTTAAATATAAAGTTTACATTAAAGTTTGTTATTAAAACAACATTAAATTATCGATTTAAACATAATTTGCATTGAAACGTGAAAAGGCAAACATTTTAATTGGATTTAGTCTAAAGTTCTCGAAATCTAGATAAAATCCCAAAAAAATTGGCAACAAATACTAAATGGGGTTTAAGAGTTGTTGATGTATGTATTTTAATTCCCAGGAAAATAGCATGCAGGGATAATAGGGTGCCATCATAGGTTCGCGATGCACGAAGTTGCACCTGTGTTGTGATTAAGTTATTATAAACATAACATAACATAAACTCACGCCGTAATCCCTCGAGAGGGGTTGGCAGAGGTGTAAAATATCGCATTTCGCAAGTTGAGTCCCAATGTGACAGGTTGCAAATCTGTCGCCACTATCCGGGCAGATTGAAGAACATGGCAGCTACAACTTACGCCGACCCTAGACTCGAACCCTCGATCTGTCGGGTCGGATAGATCGGATAAACAAGGTACGTAACAAACTGAGCTACAATGTCTAGTTCTAATTATGCTGTTTAAAAAAAATCTTTACAGTAACAAAGCAATCTCTAGGACCACAATAAGCAATTTTATTCTGTTATTTGTTATTGTATTGGTCATATAGCTGGGGTCATTCACATCATCCGGTCATTTGCGTCATCACAAATTTATGTTTAAAGATGCATAGTGTCCTTAAGTTAATATTTAATTAATGAAACTCCAGGAACAGCTTAATGAAAGAAAAAAAAATAGTGAAAGAGTAAAAAAAAAAAAAGTTGTTTCGAATTCTCTAAAAATTTATTAAAATACTTAGTAGGTCTGCCTAATCGTTAGTGTCAGGCAGTCATTATGTTGAAAGGCTAAGTCGGTTAGTCATATTATTAAAATGAGTTTCCTGACTTAGGCAAATTAAAATAACGGAAGGAGCCGTGGTAAAATATAGGAAGCTCAACTTAGTTATAATGTCTTACCGCAGAACTGTAGAGTAATTTGCTGGGAAAATAACAGTTTTGAGATGAAAAAAAAAATGCAAGTGTGAACTGGTCTTACAACGGAAGGGTTCTGCTGCTATATAATTAACACTGTTTCACTCAATATAAAAATCTAAATAAGCATACAGCCAAGCCTTGGTAGCTAGTGGTCTCAAAGACGTTACGTCTGATCTGATGTATTAAATAGGAACCCTAGTTGACACGTAAAAACCGGGAAAAACATATAAACATAAACTCACGCCGTAATCCCTCAAGGGGGTTGGCAGAGATGTTAAACATCGCATTTCTCATGTTTATGTTAACTCCCAGTGTGACAAGTTGCGTATCTGTCGCCACTATCAGGGCACAATGAGGAACATGGCAGCTACAACGTACGGCAACCCGAGACTCGAACCCTCGACCTGTCGGGTCGGTCGGTTAACCGGGAAAAACGATTCTGTTAAAGTTTTTTTTTCCAGTGTGCTGATGTTTTTTGTTAGTCTTTTTGGAACTGCGAAATCTGGACCAGCTAAAATCACTAAACTTAACTAAACTTTACGAAATTAAACGAAAGGAACCCCAAAATGACTGGTAGACATTAGGTACATGGTGTTTTTTTTATGTTTGATGTGAAATAAAATATTTTATTAGTTTTGGAATGCATTTCACTTGGTATGAAATATTTGCGGTCAGTTATTGTCAACTATTGCGATATCTTGTAAGGAGAAATACTTATAACTAAATAGTATTAAAAATTGCTTCCCGCTGTCTGTCAGAATGTATGTTTAGATCTTTGAACCTACGCAACGGATTTTTATGCAATTTTTTCCATAGTCATTCAAGAGACATGTTAATATTTAAATAAGAAATGCATAAGGTCGCTAGTATCTATAATATTTAGATTAATACCATTTTTCAAATCACGTTGCGTTTCCTGCGAAGTTAAATCAAATCAAAATTGTTTATTTGTAAGATTTTTCGTTGTAATCGATGGTTTAACAATTTAAGTTCCTTATTATTTTCTATTTTAGTCATTGTGTTTAGGGTTAAGCAACTTGTAGTAATAACTCGTATTGTTAATAAACAACGCAAAGCAATGGTACATAATTTAAGTCTAGAAAGCAACCGGATGACTCTTGGTATATAACCAAGTGTAAAATACCATTTGAACATCAATGCGTGTATGTTTCGATATTTCAAATAGGTGTGCATAGTCTACCTGCAGATAATTATAAAGTTGAGATTAGAGTCATTTCAGATATATAACTAATCCTTTTAAGGGTCAAAAATAGAGTGAAATGTTATATAAACGGATGACATATATTATAGTTGCTACTTTTGAGAATTTATATATAAAACGTCATCAGTTTTCACGATGTTATAATTTTTTAAACGATCTTAAAAAAATCGCCATTACGTTCAGTTTCTCAAAAACCGTCCGCCAAAAATGGATGACAATTTTTATAACAAAATGAATTTTCCTCAATGTCTACCGGTACTTAACTAAAAAAAATCGTTTACCCACCATCGTCCGTTCGCTTCATTTGCCGATTTTTAAAACAAAAGAGAGTATGTGTAATTCAAAGCAACCGCTTACTATTCGGTTTCCAAATTTTTATTTTTATTTTCACCCCTTTTTCTCTGAATCCGTCCGTTTTGAGCTTATGACGCACTGTTCAAAAAGTTTTCATATGACGCCAGGAACTCAACTACCAAGAGCCATCCTTGCTTTTTCCACACGTAATTACGCAGTATCGCTTTAACGAACGTAAGTCAAATGAAACAAACGAAACTGGCAATTAAAAGAAAGCAAGTAAAATCGAAAAGAAAATTCTCAAAAGTGAAAAGTAATTTCTTGACAGGGGTAAAACAGTTAATAAGCCAATCTAGTTTGATCCGTTATTTCATAGCGATGTGATGTGGGAACGGATCAATTAACACTAGTCATTGTTACCGTGTTCTTATAAAGTAATTGTCTGTGTAAAGTGAAGATTATCTGTTCTTGCTTAGGCATTTGCGAAATGTATTTCTTGTTTAATGGAAAATTTATTTACTGTTCCGCCTCAGATATGCTAGAGCGAATAAAAAAACATCCCCTATTAAAAAGAGATAGTGTAATACTAAGCTAGCTTAAGTAAGCTAATTAAGCTATCGAGGAAGTTAACTAAGCTATAATTAACAAAAAAACCAGTCAATTGCAAGTCGGACTAACGCACTAAGGGTTCCGTACAAAAATGAAGGAATAAATCATAGGTAGAAAGTTTGTTCATCACGAGAATCGTATTTTGATATTTATGTTTTTTCGTACTTTTTAATGATGATGACAACGAAGTGATCTTACAAGTCTTCTTTTTTTCCTTTAAAGGTACGGTACCCCAAAAATCAGCAAAGACTTTTAATCTTAATGACCAAATAAAATATTTTTGTGCATTTTTTTAATAATCTTTGAAATTAAGTGCTGATTAACCATTCATTCTAAATTTCTTCTTCGTTCATTCATTATTATGACTATGTGAATCACGAAATGTTATTTTTTGCTTACTCACCACAAACTGTCGTGTGATTTTTAACTGTAAAAGTGATGGGCCGATAGAACTTAATTCATTATTATCAATGAGTAGTTCCTTGTTAGTTGAAGTTTGTAACGGGGCTAAGGAAATCTAATATATACATATATATATATCTCTAATATATAGTATATAATATAATTAGTTAGTCCATTATAATAATAATATAAATCACGACACACACATTGACTCAGGCCTGCAGTAAGTATCGTAAGAACTTTTGTCACAGGAACTAAGCAACGATATGCTATAAACTACATAGATAAGAATACAACATCCAAGACCGGTAAGCGAAACAATGCGTCTTGCAAAAATAAATAAAAATAAATTATTATTTAAACCTGAACCTCCTTCGATCGCATTTCACGTACATTACATTCATTGCATCCTTTGTATTTCATACAATTTATAGCGGTAAACTTTAAGTCATACTCAGCATTTTTTCTTTCATTATTTATAGCATAAAATAGCGTCATATTGCAGAAAAATATTGTTTTATAATAAAGTAATTAATTGATTAAAAATTTAAACTTATGTTATACAAATTGTAAATTGTAATTGAAATTTATTGATATTTGTTGAATATTGAAAAAAGCAACTACGAAAGATTCTTGCCGGATTCTTTCCAGTAGATACTGCATTCCTTATTAGTCGTTGTAAAAACAATGATTTCTTGAAAGTGCTTATTTCAAGGAAAACTTTGATTTCGACTTTAAATTAATTTTTAAACCATTAGAGCAAACAACAAAGCTAATTTAGCTGCAACATCGCGAGCAAAACGCATTTGTTACCTACATATAACATAAAATCACGCCGTAATCCCTCGGGAGGGTTTGGCAGAGGTGGTACACACCGCTTGTATGTGTTGAGTCCCAGAGTGACAGATTGCGAATCTCCGCCACTCTCCGGGCACATTGAGGTACATGATAGCTACAACTGACCGCAACCCGAGACTCAAACCCTCGACCTGTCGGGTAACCAAGGCACGTAACAAACTGAGCTACCACGTTCACCCACACACGTTAAGAGCGTATAGCGACAAGTTAATGTTGTTGTTATATTATTGTTTTTGTGGTCATAAAGATAATGTTAGCCTTTACCCTGAGAAGTTTAGAGCTCATTAGTATTGTTTTTGAATTTAAAAAAAACTAGAAACTAAAATTAGAAAGGCGTATAGAATTCTACTTTTTAGGCTACATTGTCGACAATTTTGAATTGACTTAGTTCCTTTACTTCATCTAACAGTAACATGTTTATAAAAATACAGTTTGAAAGCATTTATTTTAAGTCCATTTGAATTAAATGCTTGGATCTGTTGTCTGTTATTTTAATTTTTTTTTTTGTCGTTTGTTATTTGAATGTGTAATTAATTGTATCGAGGGATTTTGCTCAAATTTTGAAAAAATATAAACTTCTTTATATATCTTGTCTTCTTTTAGCCTATTGGCCTGTTGGTAGATAGCCTATATCTAAATACATCTTAATAACATGGTAAATAATATGGTCTATCCGTCTCTCAGCGGGCTGTATCTCATGAACCATAATAGTAAGACTCTTTAAGTTTTCAGAGACTGTCTATCTCTATTGCCGCTATACAAATACGAAAAACGAAACAAATTAATAAACGTGATTTTTTCGTTTAGTTTTGCTTTTTAAGTAATTATCTAGAAAGTGCAAGTTTAATCTTGAACCCTCCACGTGCGAGTCCGGCTCACACTTAGCAACGCAATTTCAATCATGAACCGTTGCAGATTGTAACTATTTCCATACAAAGATAAACACACTGACATAAATCCGTTACGATGTCACGGTTCTTTTCATACTTTTAATAACCATGGCATCAGCATTATAATATGGTGCTCGTAATTAATGTCATGTATGAAATCGTATTGTATTGTGAGCATTATGTTTGATATAAAGACTGTGTTTTTTTATTATAATCGTATGTATTCTCCGAGACGGTGTTATGTAGGAGCAACAAAGGACAAGCAAGATTAGATTTATTTTTAAATGCTCTTTCTAACAAGACGTGACAATATTTATGTGCAAGCTTTTGCCCGCTACTTCGTCCGCGTCGAAAATGGTTATAGAACCGATTATTTTTACTTATTCGTTATATTTTGGACAACTCACACGGTGTTGTAATGAATTATAGCCTATAATATGTTATTTTGATGTATAAGCTACATTATTTTAAAGTTTCGTAAAAAAAATTATTCCGTATTTTTTGCATGAAAGATAAACATCCATTCAACCATACATCCTTACAAACTTTCGCGTTTTTAATATTAGTAAGGGTTGCGCTCCTTATTTTACTATGAATTTCCATTCAATTAATGTTGTTTTTTTTCTTTGATATCCGTCAAATCAATTTGTTAAAAATTGTACAAGTGTAATAAAAAAAGTATTTTCCTTTCAAACTCTTACTTCCACTAATAAACTAGAAGTAATAATTGATTTAAAAAATCTAAAAACCCACGTTTTAAAATGTCCTAAAAATAAGAAAATAACCCTACGGGGCTGAAAGAGGGGCGTATATTATTTAAGAGATTATTAATGGGATATATTTCTTATTTTTAGGACATTTAAAAACGTGGGTTTTTAGATTTTTTAAAGATATTAACTATTTTATTATTTTTATCTTTGTTGTTTGTCTGTTTGCCGATTATTTCAGCCTGCTAACTTATCGGGAACTGCCTCAAAAGTCACTCCATATAAATGTTATCAAAATCGGTCCAGCCGTTTTTATAGTTGTGAATTGCATTGTCATCGGGTTTAAAGTTACCCTGAAAATTTCAGCCTGCTTGCTTATCGGGAAGTGCCTCAAAATTGAGTTGCAAAAATCCAACCGGAACGAAAAACAAACAGAAAAGAAAAGTGAGTGTATAAAAATTCAAATACAACTTAAACTCCTTAAAAGGGTCATGTATTAATATTATGTATTGTATATTTTTTGGAAAAGTGCTGGAGATTTTGTAAAAAAAAAATAGAATAAATAATATTCGTATATAAAAGTTAGTTTTTCCACATATAAAAATATATATATATAAAATCACGCTGTAGTCCCTCGAGAGGGGTTGGAAAAGGTTTTTGCTACACACCGCTTTCCGCATGTTTGTGTTGAGACCTATTTGAGATGTAATTCTGAAAATAATATCCAGTAGATATATCAATTGGAAACACACATCTGAAATTGTTTTGTTCTATTTTTAAAGCTCAGATAAGTTGATATAATATTAAAAAGCTTACATACGAGATTAAGAATAAAACATTGCCTTGCGAATAGGCTTCTATGTACACATACAATGTGTTACATAAAGCTAGAGTTATGGCAAATAATGGGCGCCTCATTACCATTTCTCACTTTCCTAAGTGAAAATGCGACATGGCCACTATTTTTCTACCAAACTACCTTCATTTAGTTAATTGACACGTTTCGATACCTGCCACTAAACATTAAACTCACTTAGCGACTTTTTGTCGTGCGGTAGTCTCTGACTGTGAGATTAATTTTGTCTGTTAATGTCATGGAAGGTTTTACTCGCGAATTTGTTCTACTGGATTTTTTGTTCGGCTAAATTTAGCCAGAAAATATTATAAAATATTTGTTATATCTATTTATTATAGGATGCCTTATAGTTAGTTAGTTACTGGTCAGAACGTTGCTACAAAAAAACGAGAAAATATTGAATGTAGCAACTAGGCCGCTCTTTGTAAAACGCCTCATCGTAAACGAGCTTAACCTAAAAGGGATAGCAACAAAAAGTCGTCTCGTCTATTTCTAGCCTTATTATTGAGGTATGTAATTGAACTGTCAATTATTAAGTGTATTATGTTGTTTGGGAAAGTTATTTGGTCTCGTTAGAAGTTACAATGGATTTTAAATTTCAATTATATGTTATTTACAACTAGACTAGCAATGAACATTTCTCAATCGTACGGGACTTTGACAGCTGGTATGTTATGACATGTTAAATTCGATTCAAGTCTCTGCGTGTTAACCTATTTATTACCAAGATCTTGTGAAAATGAAGGGAAACTTCCGTGCTTTAAAAAAATTGCCACCAATATTACTGGCGTAAGATTTAGGTTAGTATTGAATTAATCCCCTGTTAGTTAGTGGCATACCGTGGTGTTTAGACGGTCAGGCGTCTCCTGACTGTTTTTTCCTTTAGTTTTTTTGGCCTCTGGGCCATTTTGGATTGCTGTCTCAGCTTTGCTAGGAGGGAAGTCTGAAATCGCTTTCTTACTACCTCCTATTTCTTCTGATTAAGTTCATTACGAGTCCCAAGAGAGCCGGTAGGGTGTCCGGGCACAGCCTGTGCGTCATTGCACAGCTGTATTATTCGTTGATTATTCGAGCAAAGGACGTCACTGTTGATCCTGATAAACAGGAGTTGCAGTGGTGGGACAGAGTGGCGGAGTGGTATGTCCGGGAACAGCCTATGCTTTATTCCATAATGTACCTAAATAACGCCACTGTGAATCTGTTTTGTGTCAGCTACCAGCCTCCCCCATATTTTCGTACAGAGCAGTTAAAACACCCTGGTTGGCAGAACGGACACCGTAATAGAGTTTTCTATGGTGGTTGTGGGGTGTCAGCAGCAAAAAGTGGATGGTGCCCAAGACAAGATACGTTTGCACAGCGTCAGGTGTGGCAGCGACTTTATGGCTTTTTCTTTGTTAGTTCCGGCTTTGTTTGGGTGGTACTTTTGTTACATTAACAAATACAAGCTATGTCACTTATGCATAACGTAGTATTCTAATGGTAAAAAAAAAATACTCTATCGGTCCAGTAGTTTTTACAAATTTTTCCTCTTAATAATATTAGTTCAGATGAGAGGGAGGGTGCATCTCAGAGGGAAGACCTTGATTCTGGCTAACTGGAGTTGCAGTGGTGGGACAGAGAGGTGGGTGTGCTTTGAATACGGGGCTTTGGTTCCCAAGGAAGAAATTGCAAAGTAGGCAATGAATTTGTAACTAGTATCGCATTTTATTTTATCTTTTGAATAATTAAAAAGCTGATATCACATTTATAATTATATTTTACGTCTGATTTAGATATTACAAGGTAGAAGCTAGTTGAAAACAAGAGAAATCAAAACTTTGCCCATACAAACATTTTCGGGGGTAAACGTTTTTTCTCCTGTACTTTTTTTACATGATTTTAACTCGTCGCCGACGATTTACACATTTGCATACAAACGATCATTAAATATAGTGTCAGTAGCTTCTCCAAGAACTTAGCAGGAAACTTAACCTGTGATTCTAATTTATATGTTGGTATTTTAAATAAAATTTTAATAGTTAAATACAAATCTACTCAAGAAAGTTCTTTGATTATTTACATGTAGTTATATTATGTAGATGCAGACTTTGTTTATAATAAAGAGGTTATTTGAAATAACTTAAATTACAAATAGAAAGGGGATATTGAATTAATAAACTACGTAGCTTTCTTGCCGGATTCATCCCAGTATAAATAGCATTCCGATCCGGAGGGAGTAAAAATATGACGATTTGAAAATGCTTATTTTAAGTCTTATTTGATTAAAAACATTTTGACTTGGACTTTGGTCTTTGTGGACATGGTATAAAAAGATCACCTATATATATATATATATACACGTCACGTTATATATATATACACGTCTATATATATACACAATATATATATATTTCCAGGAGATCTTAGTTGTTCATCGTTACAAATTTCGTCTCCGAACAATCTAATGCAAAATGCCGTAACAGAAAATGTCCTCACCAAATATCCACTCAATAGAACATTTGAGTTTAATAGAAGATTCGGCGCCAGCTCATAGAGCGAAGAGCACACAAGACTGGCTGGCGACGGGTGAAATCGACTTCATCCGGCACGAAGATCCGTCCAGATTTGAATCCGTTAGATTACAAGATATGGCAACACTTGGAGGGAAAGGCGTGCTCAAAGCCTCATCCTAATTTGGAGTCACTCAAGACATCCTTGATATAGGCAGCCGCTGATATTGACATGGAACTCGTTCGTGCTGCGATAGACGACTGGCCGCGCAGATTGAAGGCCTGTATTCAAAATCACGGAGGTCATTTTGAATAAACTTTAGTGTCATAAGAATCTATGTTTTGTTAAGTTCATTTTGGTATATAAATGGTTACATAATGAGTAAACTTGTTTCAAATATTTTATATTAAACATGTGACAGAATTTATGACCTGACTAGGTATGTGTTTATTTCAAACCTATATTTACCTTTCTGGTGCTATTCAAAACTGATGCCACTTTTTAATTAAGTTTTATATGGGATTGTGTATCTGTAAAAAAGAGATCGATGTCGAAAATACGCAAATGATTGTTCTATGCGTTCAAAGTCGGGGTCAAAAGCTAGTTACTGTTATAATTATGCGTACGGATTGAGGTTATGTCAATGGTTCCGTAGAGAAAACTGGAGGTCAGTGTCACAAGTGGTGTCAAATATCATTGTTCTGAGAAATTATATTTGTATGAATGTACTTTGTCCGTATGTATGTTCCATCAGTCCAACAAAAGCTACTTAATTTTAGTTTTCTCGTTTTTATTATTCATGTATTTGTTTTTTTTTTTTTAAGGCAGATATTTAAATAATAATAATAAACACATCAAGACACACACATTCACTCAGCCCTGTAGTAAGTATCGTAAGAGCTTGTGTCACAGGAACTAAGCAACGATATGGTATATACTACGTAGATAAGAATACTACATCCAAGACCGGTAAGCGAAACAATGCATCTTGCAAATAACACAAAGTCCCGCCCCCGCCGGTATTCGAACCCGGAACCTCTAGCGTAGAGGTTGACCTCTATGTGACTAACTATGTAATGGAATCTAAGGTAACCAATTTAACCATACACACACATATGACAGCATAAAAATTTTTGATACTAAATACATATAAATAGATTCTTAGACTGTTATATAAGAACATATATATTTTTAATTAATCCTGTACGATGGTACAGAACCGATCACCCTTGACCGGTTTAATTTTTTGTACAATCCTGACTGTTCAAATGAGCTTGCTATTTAACTAAAACTCAATAAAACATTTTTGAATTTCCCTTAATGTCATAAACATACCCTGTTGTTAGTACAACGCTATTGAAAAGTAAACAGCTAAAGGAAATATGGTGGGAAAACTCGCTTCCCTAAAGACATATTAAGTTTGAGAGCTGGAATTATTAACCTAAATTAGTATGATGATTCATTAACTTACAAAAAAAAAACAATATTTCATCAAATTGAGAACCTCCTCCTTTTTTCGAAGTCGGTTAAAACTTGACTTTGCTTTCTGGTTATTTAATTTTAAAAAAAGGGAATTATGATAAATTGTTTGTGTCAAAGAAAAGAATGCAGGTAGAATATACTTTTTAGGGTTACGTAACTTAAGGGTGAATAATGAATAGATTTAAAAAATCCTTTGTCCTAAAAATAAGAAAATAACCCTACGGGGCTGAAAGAGAGGGGCCACTTAAAACGTAGAATATACTTTTTAGGGTTACGTAACTTAAAGGTGAAAAATGGGACCTTATTATTAGGCCTCCGCTGTCCGTCCGTCAGTCTGTATCTCAGAGGGCTGTATCTGATGAACCATAATAGTTAGACTCTTTGAATTTTACAGAGAATATCTATTTGTGTGTATTTTGACGACCTCGGTAGCGCAGTGGTGTAATCAGCCACTGCTACGCTAGAGGTTCCGGGTTCGAATCCCGGCGGGGGCGGGACTTTGTGTTATTTGCAAGACGCATTGTTTCGCTTACCGGTCTTGGATGTTGTATTCTTATTTATTTAGTATATACCATATCGTTGCTTAGCACCTGCGATACAAGTTCTTACGATACTTAGTGCAGGGCTGAGTCAATTTGTGTGTCGTGATGTGGTTATTTATTTATTTATTTGTGTTACCGTTACAACAACAAAGACTAAAATCACTAAGAAATCAACTTAAAGGATTGTTTTGACTAATTCTTGTTTATTTTACGAAATTATATAAAAAGTGTTTTTTTTTTTACATTTTTGATGTGCGAGACCAAGTCACACTTGATCACTTTTTAAATTTCCTTTTTAAAACATTTAAAAGCTTTAATTATCTTTCAAACAAGACGTAAGCATATTTAAATATACTCACATATTTATTTTATTTTATTTATTAAATTATATAGCCTTAATATATATTGTACCGACTTCTTAATATTGTGTCTAAAATAATTCAATATAACCGTTTAAAAAATATTGTTTTAATACGCATTAAGCATTGGGTACAAACCTCCGTTGTTTTTACAATACCTCAATTATCTGTTATTGTAATATCTTTATAAAGTTAAATAAATTAATAATTATTATTATAACAATATATATAATATTTAAAGTGTGTATGTATATATAAAAGCCACAGTTTAAAAAAAATATGCAATGAATTCGATCTTCATGCAAATTTTTCCGTATCAATGGACACATAAAAAATATTTAAATAAACTTTCGCTTTTCGATTGCTTCTCGAATCCGTGACAGTAAATTAATTCAGTAAATATATTTTTATATTTAATTTTTTTTTTCATAATTCTATTATTTTATTTGAATTTAATTTATTTAGTCGGTAGGAAAATGATTGAATTTCTTATGAGAAGATTATAAGCTTGAGATTTTTTTTAAAATTAATATCTATGTAAAGCAAAAGCTAGTAATTTTATATATATTTTTAATTTCTGAAATAAAACTTAATTTAATGATTTTAATTTAAACATTCATAGACATCAAAATTCATCATTTTATATAAAGGCTATTGAAATTACTAGTTGTTAATTATAGTTGTGTAATTAATACTACATTTGCCCAAATTTATGCAAAAAAAAAACAATTATCTTACCGCCAAAAGTGCGTAGCAAAACGCATCAGCAGCGGTGATTTTCATTTTCCACTGAGCACTTTTCTCGTCACGGACGAAGCACAAATTAAAATAGACTTTATAACAATAGTGTTAAGGTTCATTTGCTATGCGGTTTTATTCATACGTGCGGTCCACTGGAAAGCTTAGTGCATAGTGAGTCGCATGGGCAGAGATGACTGATATGTACTCAACTGTGACAGGAACTTTATAGAGTTGTCATAACACCCTTTCTAGTTATACAAAATTACAATTAGAAAATTAAATATAAGGGAAGGAGAAAAATATTGTTTTTTACTAGTATAGTTAAGAAAAATTTTATCCCAATTTCGTTTGTGCAGTAACAGGAAACAATATTTTTATAACAACGTAAAGTTTTTGTTATTGTAGCTTTTTTTAGTCTTTATGGTTTAGGTATCCTATTTTGAATGCAGGTATTGACTGTCGAAAAAAAACAGTATTTTGTTAATGTTAAAGTGATAAAAAAATCCCGATGTATTGAATTTTTTCTTGCTCAATCCACGACAATAGGCAAAAAAGAGCAGATTATTAATTATTGTTTTATTTATTAATAAAGACCCAATGACATAATTATTCAACCATTTGTATCGATTATTATTACAAATTTAATAAAGACAAACTCCTTGCCAAAACAATCTTAGCAAATAAAAAATATATCCGGAGTACTTCTAGGAAATCTTTTTGTTTTAATTTTGTGTTTAAGAGTGAATTGGTTTCTCCTAGGCTGGCATGATCCACCTTAGACCTCATCGCCGCTTAACATCAGGCGGATTTGAGGTCAAATGCCTGCCAGATCCTAAAAAAAAATATGATCGTTTAGGATTCCAGGCTGCGACGTTGATAAAACTTGATATGAATCAATTAACTTGAAACTGTAATTCATTGGATTGGAGGAAAAAATACCAACCACTTCCTTGAAACCGTTCACCGACATTATCATTGAATTTTGTCAATTTTTTGGATTCCAAGTTTGTCGCCCAAATGAAGATCGCAGTGGAATCGTGCTGAGCCCATAACCTAAAATGAAATACATTTTGTAATTCGGTGCAGACTGAGTTTTATTATTTTGATACCAACCTTAAAGTATATTGACATTAATACCAACCTTAAAAATATTAACAGATCTTTTGTAGGTAGCTCATATAGAGGTCTTTGGAATAAGTGTCTTTGGACTGTCGTAACAACTCTATATATTTAAATACATATTTTGTGGAACGCATAAACCACAGCGCAAACCGCTCTCACAAATCCCTACTTATTAATTGTTAATATATATATATATATAACAATACTGTGCCATTCATATATTTATAATTATGTATTTCTTTGGGTAACAATTACATATTTGAGCCGTTCGGTTTCGAGACTATGGATTCTTGGGGTGCGAATTTCAAAAGATTATCCCAAATTTTTATGTTAAATTAAAAAAAGAGAGTCGTGACCGTCACGTTGGTCTGCATTTCGCTCAGAGGTTGAGCATCGCTATACAGCGTGGAAATGCAGCCACTGCTATGGGCACACTCCATTGTAGACATGATTTTTAATAGGTTTTCAAATGTATTAATTAAATTAATTATTTAAATAAAAAGCTTATTATATTATATGATATAAATATTTTTATTCACATTAGAATTATGTGTAGGTGTTTGTATGAAAATTTATGAAAAGACTGAAAATCTAATTTAATTTTTGAATTCTTGTTTGTATACAAAATAATTTAAGTAAACTTCGCAGGAGGTTTCTTTCTATTTTAATCCCCTTAGAGTAGTGTTTCAGATTGTTAAACGGTAGAAATTTTTAAAGAAAATCTAATTATAATATTTGAATAATTTATTTTGATAAATTGTAAGATTGATTTTTATAAATAAAAAAGGTAAAAATCCACTCAAGTAATTAAATATAAGTAGATAATTAAAAATCTCGTTCAGTATGTTTGTTTTATTGGTAGTAAAACATTACCTGTAAATTTTTCAATGACAAACTTACATGTCACATTGTTTATATTTTGAATATAAGCTTCGTTTTGTTAGTTAACTATATTATGATTCAATTTCTGTATTGTTTCGCTCAATTTGCAGAGGTAAAATGTTAAACCTTATAACATCACTGTGTAACATGTGGGTAATACCAAAATTTACTCAAATAAAGAGATGACCCAAAAATGTATGAATCAAAAGCCCAGAATCGACATGGATTAAATGAGACATTTTTAACGGTTAAATGAAAAGAGTGATATATTGGTAATTTTGTTTCATTCAAAATCGGGTTTAATAATTTTGTACACATTTGTAAATTTATCAATTAAAAATATAAGCAATGCCATCTTTTAATTACGTGTAGAACTACTCTGTGTTGGTGTTCAATTAGTCAAAATGTTCCCCTTTAGTTAGTTATCAAGTTCAGCTGTATATTAATAGATGGCGCTAATTATAAATTACATTCTTAGGGGTTTGTTAAAGCTAATCTTGTCTACATTAAATAACTTTATGAATACACAACCATTTTGTCTTAAGGTTTAAATTAAAACAGGATTCATCTCCTAAAATGAAAACTTAAATTTCAGTTGAATGAAAAATTTATTTGATTTCATTTTAATAATTACATTTTTTCTTAAATTTAAAATAAATACAGAAACTGTTCGGATAGTTTTACCTTAATTAAATATTATTCTAGACAACTGATTTGTCGATTTCCATTAATTATTTTCTAATAAAAATTATTTATTTACATTAATATAATAAATTAAATAATGGGCTTAGATTAAAAAACCTTGCTTGACTTCTTAGATGTGACTTACATTAAACCATTTAGAAGAGATATGTGTTGGATTAATTCACAAGACCTTATGTTATTTAATAAAAAAAGGTCGAAAAAAATTTTACATAAAAATTGCTTTACATAAGCTTTTATACAAAAAGAAATCATCCATAATTTTTATATAATATCAAAAGGCTTAACTTGATTAAAAAAATAACATTGGAAAACTTTTTAAATATTTTGGAAGTATATAGTAAATAATTAGATAAATTGTTTTAAAAAGGCATTATATTTTCCCATATGATTTACCTAAGGCTTATGAAAACCTTATCGCGTTAGTTACCTTATAAAATTTTCTAAGTGCCTTGGAAAGACATTAAAGTAATTATTAGTTTTTTTTTTAAATTAAATTCTTACGTTTGATTTTTAGTCCATGTGTTAGGGGTTGAAAATATTTAAAAATTAAATGATATAAAGAAAGTCACTTTATTTATGTTTAATTATTATTGCCTATAGGATTAAGGCCCTGGAGAAAATGTTTTAATTATTATAAAGTTCAGTTGCGGCGTAAGCTGGGGTTAAGGCGATGGGGCGGTCCGCCTCGAGTACCAGGCATCAGGGAGTTGACAAGCCAACAGATTCGTGACTCGCGGAATCAAAAAATCATTTTCCAAATAATTACTAGCGATTTGAACTGGTAAATCGGGGCACACCCGCCACTCTGTCCCACCACTGCAACTCCTGTTCACCAGGATCAACATTAGCGTCCTTAGCCTAGCGACGCACAGGCTGTGCCCGGACACCCTACTGGCTGTCTTGGGACACGCAACGAACTTAATCAGAAGAAATAGAAGGTAGTAAGAAAGTGGTTTCAGACTTCCCTCCTTGCAAAAGCAATCGAAAGCCACGAGGCCAAAAAATCTAAAGGAAAAAACAGTCAGGAGTCGCCTGACTGTCTAAACACCACGGTATGCCACTAACTAACAGGGCATTAATTAAATACTAACCTAAATCTTACACCAGTAATATTGGTGGCAAAACTTTTTAAAAGCACGGAAGTTTCTCTTCGTTTTCACAAGATCTTATCAAGAGGTAGTTAGAAACCGATTTCAGACTGAACTGGTAACTTGACCTAACATATTTCTGATATCTTTGACCGATCTGATGTCATTCTGGTGGGGTGGGGTTGCATAATAAATATTAAATCCTCCCCGGGTGCTTACCCGTTCTTGCAGGGTCGGCAACGCGTTAATAACCCTGGTACTGCAAACGTCCATAGGCTACGGTGACTGCTTACCATCAGGCGGGCCGTATGCTTGTTTGCAGCCTTCTTGTTATAAAAGAGGAATAAAATGTGTTAATTACGGGATTTAAATATCAACTCTTCAAGATTGTGAAATTTCAAACAACCCGATCCATAATTGAGGAAACCAGTGCGAAGCTAATATTATGATGAATTTGTCCTTTTGGGTTGAAATTTATGTATTTTTATTCAATGATAACCGTTATCAAGGATGTGGTTTTTATCTAAAGTTATTGCGCACAAAGTATTTTATCAATAGGTATAGGTATGAGTTGTGAGAGAATACAGACAGTTGTTTGATAGGATTTTTTTGTTGTTTGTATTTGTGACTTACTCATCCCAGAATTAAGAGAAAAAATAAAACTTCATGGAATTAACTAAAAGCACGAATGAAGGACTATTTATTTTTTAAATCGTATTTAAGGGTATCTTTGCGTTAGTTTTCACTGACTGTCGACCATTTTAAGGTGTTTATTTCAATTAAAGTCGCCAGTCACGGCGAGGACTTTACGGTGGCGGCTTTAGAGACAGACCGATTTTTTCGGAGCCCTTTTTTGACCCCTAATGTTGGAGTCTCTGGGCCCGTGCCTCAGATAAAGAGAATTTGGACAAGGACTCTTACAAAGGAAAAATTAAAATTTTGTTATAATTATTCTTTCGCCGCAATTTACTTCTATCTGAATCAACTAAAATATCCAGCACGACTTTAGTTTTCAATGACTTGCTTGATAAAAAATCTGCTCAATTCAAATTAAAAAAGAAATAATAGAGCCAGTGCGACAGACTTCGAGGCTATCTCTTTCTTTTTTATTTTTTCAATGACAAAGAGAAGTCGTCTCACGGCAATGTTGCAATTTAATTCATATGCTTTTTGAATCACATATATCGCTCACTGCAACTCTTGTTAACCACAATCCAAAAATCAACTAATAATGCAGCTGTAAAAAGAAGCACAGGCCGTCCCCTACCGACTGTCTCGAGACTCGCAAAAATGTTTATCAGAAGAATTAAGAAATCAATTAGCAGGCTTAGCCTTCGGATGACTAATGTGGAACTTTTAACAAAATTTTTCAACCACTGACACACGAAATTAAATCAACAAACCAACTACATAACGAACGAAAAACAGAAAATTTGCATTTGGAATGTGAAGAACATGTTCTTACAAATTTTTACAAAACAGCCCAGTAATTTTTATGTGCCTTGTTTTTGACTGATAGTCAAATATACAATATAACTCGTAAATACATAATTTTTCCCTTGGTTTTAAGTTTAGGGCCTTATAAAAGTTAAAACTGAGATATGTTACTCTGTATTTTATTCAAATCATGTTCAAATATGATTCTCCTGATGATCATGAAATGAAACCGCCACTTTATACCATGATATCTTACAACGCAAACGCACTGCTGTGTTTGTCTTCACATTATTTACTTTTAAAGAACTAAAGAACTCTATTTTTTTCAGTTAATAACTTTTGCAGTCGACTTTTTTTCGTTAATAATCAGTTTTGTTAAGTATTGGAGAGCTCATTTATTAGCAGCAAGAGAACTTTATCGCAACCTCTTGGCTATGACCATGCTCTTCAGCAACTCCATTTAAATTTGCAGCCGACAGAAATCGTAAAAACAGCGGAGTGAATGTTCGGAGTTGTAACTTTTAAAGGCTTAAGAACTTATTTCTAAAATACAGCGGAAGATTTTCCCTTTGAAGCTCTCCGTGAACGTCCAGTCACTGAAGTATAAGTAATATTAATTAATTACAATGGAAGTTGTTATTCGAAGGCACACTCAGTGTATGTACAAAAACGTGGTTATAGCATGGCAGTGCTTGAATTTTTTGTGTCAACACAAATCTATTATTTAAAAAAGAGCTATACGAACTGTTGATCAATCGCCGGCTACTTAAAATTTATGAATAACAGCCCGGGCGAGCGGCGACCATATGCGTGTAGCTTAATCTAAACCAATAGAAACTATACATAGTATGGCCCTTCAAACGGTAATGTGTTCAAACCTTGTCAAATTAACATCCAAATGACGTCATCACAACCCAAAAAGCCAATAAGAATACGGTATTACGAGTTCAAGGACAGTATGTGACGTCACCAAAATGGCTGCCAGATGCATTACCGTTTGACGGAACTTTCTATAGTTTCTATTGGTTTTGATAAGCTATTGTCGCCCGGGCGATTTGTCACCGGCAACTGATCAACAATGCGTATAGGCTACATTCAATTAACAGCACCAGATCTTTTTAAGGTTAAATTAAAATTAAACTCTATAATTTTGTTCTGTTTAAAATTAACTATATACAAGATATTGACATCCTGGAATTGCCACGATTCGAAAAAACGACGAGCGGTTTAGCTGAAAGATGGTAAATTAACAGAACAGACCATGTCTATGAAAGACTGTTTCCTACAAATATTCGGCCCGCATTTGAATTCATAAAATTAATTCTGAATATATGTAATCAATGATGGTAGGTATGCTGCTTTTATCTTACTTATGTTGTGTTGACACAAAAACACAATTGTCGGAATAATTTGCAGATTTATGCTCTCCATTAAATCATTTTAATAAAAGTATTATATAAAATGATTTTAGAATTACAAGTTATGAAACAAATCTCATTAAGATTCTTTACATGGAACCCCAATATTTTAAATTAAAAAATAAATAAATTGGTGTTATAATTTTCCATTATTTATTTGCCATGATGTCTAAATTTTTACTTTATTTTCCATTTAAAAAGGTTGCATTTTACTTTACTTTAAGCACACACAGCTAAGCTTCTATCCAAAAAACATCTCAGATAATTCATTATATATTTAATTTAATTATAATATTTTTGAATAAAATGTAAAAAAATTAAAAAATATAATTTCAGTTTTATGATTCATTTCTGTAATGAATTATTTAAGATGAATTGACTTTCAAAAAATATATTTACAAAGTGAAAGAAATAGTGTGCGAAAAGACGCATAGCGTGAGAAACTTATTAATTATTTTATCGATTTATAGATTATTTTATAGTATTTGGATATAATTTTAATTTCAACTTATATACAATATATTGGAAGGACCCTGTAACGGTCTTGACTAAAGGCTTAAGACAATAATTAATTCGGGTTTTGGAGAGAAGTGTATCGTTGAAGCGGGATCGCCATATATTTTGAGATTTCCGCTATAGCAAGCTAAATTATATAAAACATTGACAAGAATCTTCGTGGAAAACATCTTAAGCCTTTACCTATTGCACAAAGCTAAGCTTCACTGAGTAGCCTCAGCGGTGTGGTAATGCGAGGGGTGGTAGCGCCAAACCTGCGGGGGGGAATACTCCACGGGCACCTCGCCCCCCGCGCCCCACATCAGCACGGTCTGCCGCGGCGCTTCGCCCGCAGCCGCTCGCTCCTGCTCAGCAGACCCACTCGACCCCCCTGGACTCGGCCCGGCCACAGCACCAGGACTAACTCTCTCCGCCGTAACCGGACTCATGTACCTCCCTGATCCATCCACATACGCATATTCTCTTGAAGGAGGCCTGTGGTATGTGGGAGGGACTTCATACCCTGGCGGCGCGGGTTCCAAGAAACCGTTCGGCGCGTACGTCGTGTAGTGATACGATAGAGGCTTGTATTGGTGGAAGAGGTTGTCAGCAGTCAGGAATCTATCGTCGAGCGGAGGAGGGGCGTAGTGTAAAGCTGGGGCGGGTGGGTATTCGCCGTACGGGGCTGTGTAAGCTCCATTGAGGTTGGTGTAGGCTGCTGCGACTGCATCAGCAGCTAGATAGTCGACTGGAGGAGGTGCTGGCGTGGTTGGAGCTCTTCGTTTGTTTCTGCACGTTGATAGGAAGTCCCGTAGCTGAGTTTTGTATCTTCTTGCGGGTCTAGGAGGTGTGGTGACTGATGTCTCGCATCCAGACAGCTGTTCTGACTCGGAGAAGTACAGGCTTGTCAGTCCGGTGTCCAAGTAGCTCACTTTGAAGTCCATCGTCCTCTTACCGAGTAGATCGCGACCTTCTTCTTCCCTGTTGATTGAATTTTAGCATGTAATCATGTGTTTGTGCTTGACGAAGATTGCAGCCATTATTTGTGAGCTTTTGACAAATACGAGTAAGTGCTAATGGATATTTGAATGCAATGTTATAAAGGTGACGGCAAAGTCCATAGTTACTTCAAATTAAAGAACTGTTTTACAAAACGGCTAATATACAGGGAAGGTTTAAATAGTAATAAAATGTAACAAAAACTTAAATTACAAATTAAAAACCCCCGATTGGACATATTTGCTTACATTCGACTGTTCATCCCTACTTTCACCCCCCCTTACTTTTGAATAGGGGAACTGATATCGATCAAATTTAGATAGAAATATAGATTTAAGAACACACTCGATTAAGTCGAAAGTTTGAGAATTGAGACGCAACAGACAGACACACAGAAACGTCAAACTTATCACACCCCCCTTTTCGCGTCAGGGGGTTAAAAATGGGAGGATGTTCCAAACCTGCGGGAAAAGTTCACGGGGTCATCTCGTATGTTACGAAAATAGTTCTTACATGAGTGGCCTGTGCGTGCTGATCACGAAGTCCGGCTTGGAGTTCTTGTAGACCAGTCGAGATGAGGTCTGCAGCCACTGCCATTGGCCATCTTTGGTTTGGAATCTGTACGCTATCATGCCTGAAGCACCGGTTTTCAGTACTGGAAAGCAAAATTTCTTTTGAAAATCTGAAAAACTGACGGAGACGCCGGTGAACATACATAAAAAAACTGGTCAAGTGTGAGTCGGACTCGCACATTATGGGTTCCGTAACATCTTTTAAACATTAATACGTTTAAATTTTGAGATAATTCTTAAAAGAATAATAACAAGGAAAAAAACAATTCTTGTATAAATGGGGCTCTTTGATATCTTTATGTTTCTAGTATTTCTTGTTACAGCGGCAAGAAATAGACATTCCCTGAAAATTTCAAAAGTTTAACTAATACGGTTCATGAGAAACAGTCCGCTGACAGACGGACGGAAAGCGAGCGGAGCCTTAGTATTAAGGTCCCGCTTTTACCCTTTCGGTACGCGACCCTAAAACATAGAAAAATCTAACTAAAACGACTTTTTTTGATTTTGGAAGATTTTTCAACTTTTAGGTAGGTATGCATGTACTTTGTAACTGTTAGGTATGCATGATTTATCACGTTCTTTAGGTATGGACTGAGTGTATAATGACGTCACAGCTTGATAGCCGTCGTTCGTATACTTGAATCATGTGCTGAATATTTAATTTCAATTATTTGAACCGAGATTTATTCCAAAACCATAATCTAATACCACTTGTGCAGACGTTAGCCCAGCCCCAATAACAGATTTAAAGCATTCATTTATCGCCTTTAATTCATATTCATTTACTTTTCAACGTATATGGGCAACGTTTGAGTATTATAACTATTGTTGCAAGCGACCACTACGGCATTTGTTTACTGTAAGGCGGACTCTAATCTTATATGCTTAACAATTGTGTAATTGTGTAAATGTGTTTTTCGCATACGAGCTTTGAAGTTGTTTTACGAACAGTACGTGTCATACAGTGTGGATCTGCTTGTTACGGATACCAGACGTGTCTTTATCTAATATACAATATCCTTGTGTGCGATACCAGCTTATCATCAAGTTTATCTGCAGTACATAAAATTATCGATTGACTTTAAAATTGTGTTTTGCGGGATTTAAATTACGGTCAGAATAACAGTGAACATAAAATGAAGAATAAAAATAAGAGTGAAGTTAAAAAGAAGAATAAAAATAACAGTAAACTTAAAACATTGAAAACTCGTTCCTCTAATTACGATTCTGATCGTCGAAATTTCTACTGCACCGATTGTGAAGTGACAGTGAAATCAGATTATATTACCCATGTGAATAGTGAATATCACAGAAACAAATTTAAACTGGATAGAAGTGTTGTTAAGGACGTCAAAAGTGCGTTCGAAAAGCGCATATTGACGTACAATTTGGAGGCTGACCACGACACATTAGAAAAAAGACTTTTTATCGCTACCTTTATGGAAAACATTAAAACGGAATTAATAAAAATCATTAAATTGAATCAATCGTGTCTAATGAGCTTTAAAATCTACCTTTCACTATTCTTGACGTATCGAATGACTGAAACTCGACGGGGACACCCTTGTTTTGTTACGAAAACTGTCATTGTAACATTCTCGACGGACCTTACTTCTTTGTACGATTCGTTCGTCCAAGAATTAAACCAACGCATGGAGAACTTCGAGGAACAGGGAAGTGGTGCCAACGTTGAAAAGATAAACAATATGCTTGTTAATGTTTGTGAATACAGCATATTTTCAGGATCGAATAAAAGCAAGAAACCAAAAACTAAAGAGATCATAGCCAAAGAAAACAAAAACAAAATTCCAGAGGATCTCAGATTAAAAAAGGCAGTACTAAACATAAAATGTGATGATAGTGAGTCTTTTATTTACGCAGTTGCAGCAGGAATCAGCCCTGTCACAAAAAATAAAACCAGAAAAACTAAATATTCTGAAATCATAAAGGAATTAAATTTTGATGTTTCTAAATTTTTAACACCGGATGATGTTAAAGTCTTTGAAGAAAAAAACGGTTTGAGTATAAATATTTATCGGTACAAGGACGATTATACTCAAGGGCCTTTCTACAGAACTGAAAATTTTGTTGAAGGTAGGCATGTGAACATTTTATATTGTGAACAATTCTCTCGGTACTATCACATCAATGGCTTATCACGGCTTATAAGTAAGCAGGAATCTAAAAACAAAGGTGCGAGATTTACTTGCGATGCTTGTCTAGAAGTTTTTTTAAATAAATTAAGATTTAAAAATCATTTGAAATCAAAAAACTGTCTTCAAATCACTAAAAACTGTCCATTAGAGGAAAAAAACGTGATAGCATTTAAGCACTACTCACATAAAATTGAACTTCCTTTTGTTGTTTATGCTGATTTTGAGGCAATTTTGGAAAAAGTGAATTATCAAGAGAATAAAAAATATCACAAAACACATACAGTACAAAATCATGTACCTTATAGCGCATGTTACTATATAAAATGTAGACTCGATGAAAAATTTGAATGGGCAGATCGCTTAAGAGTTTTCACAGGGAAAGAATGTGCAACAAAATTCATGGAAGGATTAAGAGAAGATTTAAGCAACGTCAAATGTGAAATTTCCAGAAAAGAAGAAATGCTACTGACCCCTGTGGATAAACAAAACTTTGAAGAAGCTAAAGTTTGTCATATTTGCGACAAGGCAATAAAAAAAATTAAAGGAAAATTAGATAAAGTTAGAGATCATGACCATATAACTCGAAAATATCGCGGTGCTGCTCATAACGAATGCAATCTCAGATACAAACATAAACACTTTATACCTATAGTGTTTCACAACTTTTCAAAATATGATGCGCATTTTATAGTAAAGTCCTTAACAAACAAATATCAAAACATTCGTGTTATAGCTCAAAATTTAGAGGTATTCAAAACAATAAAAATGTACGATCCTAAAATAAAGTTAACACTACAATTCATTGATTCGTTCCAATTCCTAAACTCAAGCCTGGACTCTCTTGTCAAAAATTTGGACCACAAACATTTTAAGAATACGCAAAGTCAAGACGAATTTTCCAACAAAATTGACTTGGTTACACAAAAAGCGGTTTTCCCCTATGATTATTTGGATAATGAAAAAAAACTGTTTGAAACTACATTACCTTCAGTTGATAATTTTAATGATCAAGATGATTATGAGCGTGCAACAAGACTGTGGGATAGTTTTGGAACTGAAAACTTGTCTAAGTACAGTGAACTGTACCTAAAAATTGATGTCATGCTTCTTGCTGATGTTTTCGAAAACTTTCGAGACTTATGTTTGAATACTTATAAATTAGATCCCTGTTACTATATATCTGCACCGCATTTAGCGTGGGACAGCATGCTTTTTTGTACGAATGTAAAACTGGAGTTATTTACCGAATTGAATATGGTGGATTTTATCATGAGAGGGATTCGCGGCGGAATAAATTTTTGCGGTCAAAGAAAAGCAGTAGCAAACAATAAATATCTAGATGAATCGTACGATTCCAGAAAAGATGAATCGTACATAGTTTATCTTGATGCAAATAATTTGTATGGTTGGGCCATGAGTAATTATTTACCACTTAATAACTTTCAATGGTTGTCTCCTAATAAAATTAATAAAGATATTATTTTAAATACCCCCAAAAAGTCTAAAGTAGGTTACATACTTGAAGTTGATCTGGTTTATCCGCAAAAATTGCATGATAAACACAATGATTTTCCTTTTTGTACTGAAAAAATGGTTCCACCAAACCAAACAAGTAAACATGAAAAGCTATTAACAACTTTATCTGATAAAAAAAATTACGTTATACATTACGTAAACTTAATACAAGCTGTAAAACATGGCTTGAAACTAGTGAAAATTCATAAAGTTTTAAAGTTTAATCAAAGTGCATGGATGGAAAAATATATAAATAAAAATACAATTGAAAGGGCAAAATCGAAAAACAAGTTTGAGGAAAACTTCTTTAAACTTATGAACAATGCTGTCTTTGGTAAAACGATGGAAAACGTTGAAAGATATACCGACGTTACCATAACAACAAACTGGAACGAACCACACAAAAAACTCGGATCACGCAAATTAATAATAGATCCTTCATTCCAAAATTTTTCCATCATAAACGAGAATCTTTGCATAATACAAAGAAAAAAAAAACAAATTAACTATAACAAACCGATACAAGTAGGATTTAGTGTTTTAGAACTATCGAAAACTAAAATGTACGAATTCCATTACGGTTACATGACAAAAAAATTCAAAGGAAAAATACAATTACTATACACAGACACCGATTCCTTAACTTATCACATAAAAACAAATAATTTTTTCAACGTCATCAAACCAGATTTAAAACTTTATTTTGATACGTCAAACTTTACTGAAAACAATCGATACGGCGTGACACCTGGTCTGAACAAACGAGAGATAGGAAAATTCAAATTCGAATACGGAGAGAGCATTATAGAAGCATTCGTGGGCTTAAAATCAAAATGTTACTGTATTAAAAAACATGAAGTCATTAACGAAGATGGAGTTTACAAGGTTAATATAGAAGAAGAAAAGAAGAGTAAAGGTGTAACTAAGGAAGCTATGAAATCCATTACTTTTGATGATTATGTGGCATGTATTGATGAAAATGTAACCATATCAGCTGAAATGAAAACATTTGTCAGCCAAAATCACGACATTTCTACCCAGATTACAAACAAAATTGTTTTGACGAATGAAGATGATAAGCGCTATATAATCCCTAGTTCTGGAGGTAAAAACAACTATAAAACTCTAGCTTGGGGTCATAAGGACATACCAGGACATTAAAGCTTAAGTTCAGCTATGCTTATCGATGAAAAGAACATGTAATTTAAAAATATACTTGAATATGTCGTAACCTCATATTAATTTTTATATGAGGTTTTTTGGTTTCCAGGCTTTGTTAGCAAATTAATTGAAAAATTACTTTAGTATAAGTTTTAAAAATGCAACTGACATTCTGTACGTGAAGAAGACGATTCTTTGAAGATTTCTAAATACGAATTCGAAAAATAAAAATATTTATCACGATTTTGAGTTAACACAACATAATAATAAAAATCTGAAATATAGCCTTCCTTCGTTAAGTAATTTCCTTATTTTTAATTAAATTAATTCAATTGGTTTATATATTGATATGTTTAGAATTGGAAACATTAAAAAAGCGACACTCAACCGGATTGAGAACTTCTTTTATTTTTGAAGCCAGTTAAAAATGCTAATTATTTATGTTTTTTTTTTTTTTAATGTAAAAGTTTCTATTGTACTTTTTTGGAAACCTTTTAGGATAATAATGCATTTATAGCTGTGTCTGTCACATTTTTGGCAGACTTTTGTTATTTATGGTTTATAAACTTTTTTTATTTATTGTAATTCTCATTTATATTAATTGAAAAAACCAAGTTTTATGTAAACTGGTACTTTCTTGTTTATAAACTTCACCGACTTATTAAAGGGGTTACGTATTCGATTGTTTTTATCTTTTTCTATGAAAATTTTACCGATTTCTCCGTCAACTGTGAAATGAATTTCATATTTTTTTTAATTCTAAAGGGCATACTCCTGAAACGGTCCCATTGTCACCAAATCATGATTTGATGATGGACTCCATGGGAATCGAGGGCAATCCTCAAATTTTACAGGCAAGTTAAAAACAATATTTAACGTTATAGAGTTATTACAATAGCAGCAGATAATTAAGGCATTGTTAAACCACAGAGTTTTGTACCCAATGCTTAATGCGTATTAAAGCTATATTTTTTAAACGGTTATATTGAATTATTTTAGACACAATATAAAGAAGTAGGTACAATATATATTAAGGCTATATACTGTAGTAACTTGGAACAATTAAATCGTTTAAAAAAGGAAAATAAGAAAAAATCACATAGGTACGATTTGCGCAAAATTTACAAAAACTTGGAAATTTGTTTTCGGAATGCACTAATTTGTGAAGTAGAATTGATGATGAAGACCACATATGGCTCCAAAATTACTTAATTCCAAAATCATAAGGGAACTTCGTTTTTTTGAAATCGGTTGTTGTTTATTGGAGTATTTTTACATTAACAGATTACTTAGCATTTATCAATTAGTATTGCAAAACTAATGATAAATGCTATGTTATTTCTTCTCTTTATAATAAAATAACTCTTTATATATTGTTAGGCATAAAATATATACATATATATAATTTTGTTATACATTATTTACTTTTTTGTCAATCTTTTAGATTCCAATTTTATTTATGGAGAAAACGATTTTAGACTGTTTATATTTTGTTTAAAATGGAAGATAATTTGATATGAATATTTTAAATTTATTTCAGTTAATTTTTATTTTTGATAACTCTTATAAGTTTGATTGTTCTGTTTAAATGTGTAAATGTTAAAGTAATCGTAAACTAAACTTAAGATTTAATTAAATATTATAAATTTAAGATTTAATGCCAATAAAGTATTAAAAAAAAAAGTTTTTATAAATCTCATAACTTCTAATACACAATTAAATATCCAAAATTTTCATGAGATTCATCAAACATGAGCTTCTTCCAGTAATGGTTTTCACAAGGTCGGCAACGTCTTAATGCAGGAATGGCGGACGTCTATGGCTGCGGTGACTCCTTACCATCATCAAGCTTATCTGTCACCTAACCTTCCGTTCATACGGGGTCAATACGTTACTTCAAGTTATTAATGACAAAATTTACGAAGGCATAACTTGAACATGTACGAAAAAGGAATTAGTTTCCGTTGGGGTCTTATTATAATGGTTCTTGCCTTTCTTCTTGGGAAACCATTACAGCTTGAGCTGTGGACTGTGTGTGTGTGCGGTTTATCAAATAATACTTACATTCTTGATGCGCGCTCGCTACGTAGGCCAGGTCATCATAGTGCACCAAGTCGTAGCCACCCATGTTTGCCAACTCCGCATCTGTGTAGCCCAACAAAATTTTACCCCTGAAAGAAAAAAATGGTTATGTACTAACTATTCATTTCAAATTTAAAAACCCCCAATTGGACATATTTTCATACATTCGACTGTTCATCCCCACTTTCACCCCCTATAACTTTTCAATAGGGGAACCGATATGGATTAAACAAAATTAAGAACACGCTTGATTAAGTCACCTTCAAAAAAAAACTACATCAAAATCGCTTTATTCATTCGAGAGTTATGATGCCAGCGACAGAGATACAGACAAGTACACAGGCAAATCAAACTGATAACACCCCTCTTTTTTCGTCGGAGGTAAAAAACGAAGATTAAAAACTCTGACTCTCTGTGGCTTACCGCTGTAACAGCTGCTACGCAAGAGCTTCTGGGTTCAAATCCCAGCGGGGGAAGAACTGTGTTATTGGCAAGGCCCATTGTGTCCTTTACTGCTTTTGGATGTAGTATTGTTATCTTTGTTGTAGGTATAACATATATCATAACGCTGCTCAGTACCGGCGACACAAGATTATACAATCTGAATGCCGGGCTGAGTCACTGTGTTTGTGTTTGCTGCTCAGTACCGGCGACACAAGATTATACAATCTGAATGCCGGGCTGAGTCAATGTGTTTGTGTTTGCTGCTCAGTACCGGCGACACAAGATTATACAATCTGAATGCCGGGCTGAGTCACTGTGTTTGTGTTTGCTGCTCAGTACCGGCGACACAAGATTATACAATCTGAATGCCGGGCTGAGTCAATGTGTTTGTGTTTGCTGCTCAGTACCGGCGACACAAGATTATACAATCGGAATGCCGGGCTGAGTCAATGTGTTTGTGTTTGCTGCTCAGTACCGGCGACACAAGATTATACAATCTGAATGCCGGGCTGAGTCAATGTGTTTGTGTTTGCTGCTCAGTACCGGCGACACAAGATTATACAATCTGAATGCCGGGCTGAGTCAATGTGTTTGTGTTTGCTGCTCAGTACCGGCGACACAAGATTATACAATCTTAATGCCGGGCTGAGTCAATGTGTTTGTGTTTGCTGCTCAGTACCGGCGACACAAGATTATACAATCTGAATGCCGGGCTGAGTCAATGTGTTTGTGTTTGCTGGTCAGTACCGGCGACACAAGATTATACAATCTGAATGCCGGGCTGGAAAATGTGTTTGTGTTTGCTGCTCAGTACCGGCGACACAAGATTATACAATCTGAATGCCGGGCTGAGTCAATGTGTTTGTCGTTTATGCATGTGACATTCAATATTGTATCTTTCCTTTACTAACCTTCGAAGCGGTAGAACCGAATTGAATCCGAAGTGTGTTGGTAGTTTAATAAATGTAGAGTAGTACAAAATACAAAATTATAATAGTTTACTGTTCTTACAATAATAGGTAACCTCAGCATGCGAATTACAATAATTAGACAAAAACAAAAGAATTAATAACAGCAATAACTTATAAATAGTAATTTAAAACTTAAAAATTATAGACAGATCAGGATCACACATAAAAACTTAAGGTACGTCACTATTAAGGTGCTTAAGAGTTTAGAAAGGCTTAAAAAGTGAATATCAAGCTCAGGTATCTTCTCCGAGAGATCATTATAGAGGCGTGATACACGTATGATGGGTGAGTCGCGAACCATTCTTGTTCTACAGAATTTATATCTAAATAACTCACAGGTGTACCGTGGTATTCTATTGGGAACATTAAAATCTAATTTATATAGAAGCTTGGGGCAAACAATATCACTAAGTAGGTAAACAATATACAGTATATTAATAAAATCCATGAGCATTGATAATGAAATAACGTAGCTTGTTCGGACTTACTACCTCAAGAACAGTTGTACAGCAAAAGGATTGATATTGCACTTGTTACATGAAGATTTTTTTATCTTAAATGTATAATTTAGGATTGTTGTCCTTCTTCATTTTTAAGAAATAGGCAAGCAGTAAGAAATAGGCGATGAAGTCTAAGGTGTTACATGCTTACCCAGGAGAAACCTATTCACTTATATTTATGTTGCTTTAAGTGTGGTCTGTACCTTTGATCCATGGATACCAGAGACAGGTCGAGCTTGTGTTTGCTTTTGAACATGACTTCTTTCTGTGGTATCTCCAGTAAGCTTGGGGGTCCAAACGGGGCGCATATAGCAAACAACGCCAAAGGAGGTTCTTCAGTTTTCTTATTCTGCCCATGGAGTACTTTCACCCTTCCTCGGATATCTAGCCTCTGAAATTATAATCAAAATGCCTTTTAAAATTTATCCGAATAACAATTTGAATATATTCATGAATATTTTAAATATGATTTCTTATGTTTATTATGTGAATTGTATAATAAATCGACAAATTTATTTTTAATTATATTGTGAATTTTTATGTTATGGATATTGGTAATATAACTAGCTACCCTCTCTGGCTTTGCACGGGTAGATATAGGTTATTTATATATACTATGGCCAATGATCATCAGGGATAATGTAGTATCCTAATAGTGAAATAATTTTTCAAATCAGTCCCGTAGTTTCGGAACAAACAAATAATAAAATATTTTCTCTTCATAATATTAGTGATAATTTGGATGAAAGTAAATTGGCATACAGGCCTTAGATGTGGGATTTTATCAATGTGTTTGTGTTTATTATATCCTTGACATAAACTACGACAAGGTGAATCTTACTGAAGCAATGTGTGTTGGGAGGTGGTCATTATTTTTAAAGTACAAAGTTGTTACTTACCAAGAATCCAGAAGTATTATCAAGTAGACACCTAAACCGTACAGTAAAACTACGTTCTAAAAGGTGAGCTCTTTCAGGACGAAGAACTTCTTGTAAGGTAAGACTGCTGGAGTCCTGAGGAAGAAAGGAGTTCCATAGCAACTGCCTCTGAAGCTCCTCTCGATCTTCAGAGTGTACCAGCTCATAGACTGATTGATGGACTATATCTGACTGAAAATTAAAGATTTTTTTTTTTTAATCGGTTTATGAATTGTTAAATTATTTAACTTTAATCGGTAAAAATGTAAAAGGGTCGAAAACTTAAAATTCGTTAGTTATGTTAACTTGAATTGTGCAAGTCACAAGTTCATAATAAATCTTTATTCATCAATAAACCAAATTGAATGTATTAATGCTCACTCATTACACAGCATGGTGTTTCTAAATAGATATGTTTATTTACCGATTTGGCTTGAGCTTTCGACTGCCTTGAACGTAACAAATAGGGTATAAATTAGCTTGTTTGCTTATAAAAACGCATTATAATGGATCAATGCACAAAGCGCCATGTAAACAGCATGGATAATACGTCAGCAACCGGTGATGGAAGTACAAAACTAATTGATAATCAATGGGGTTACGCGGGGATCTCCCCTTGGGCCCTTACTTTTTGTAATTGATGTAAATGATTCATGCCTCAAAAATTATGCCCTCACCTGCGTACTGTAACTACCGCAAATAAAACAGCGAATGTTGTTTATTGGGCAATTGTATCACTTTGATTTTGTTCATAATTTATCAAAGCAAAATGCAAAAAGTTTCGTTGCAGTAGTTATTTATGAACACAAAAAGTTTAAACGTAGTAAATAGCCTAATCAGATTTTTTATTCATGTGGTTCCTACTATTCGTGGTTTTGAATGCTTGTATACAAACTAGGGTTAGCACAACGTAGTAAACGGTGGGTTCAGAGCATATTGCGATGGCATAAAATGTCAGAAGATGATTTGTGAGGTAATTGCTTTTTATTCTCCATTTGGGGTTGTGGTAACCATAGTATTTTGCTTTGTTTTGTTGATAACATTTGAGTTTCTATGCTAATGATTTAGTCTATGTAAAAATATATATACTCTGTATTTTTTTTATCTATAATATAATTTTAACCTTTTTTATATTGAGACGTTTTATCACAAGTTTTAAGTCATTTAAAATTCACCTTCACTTGGTTATAATTTAAAACGGCCTTTTGAAACTAAAAAGTTTAGCCAAGTGTAATAAAGTTATTGATTTAATTTTTTAACTCAAACTGGGAAAGTGAACTTTAGACTTAAATTTCTCATAATAAAAAATGCAGCTTGCACAATAAGTAACTATGACAAAACTAGAATTATCAATCAATATTGTTGCATTGAAAATTAAATACACATCGCATAAAATAACATTGTAAACAAATCAAAAATTCTTTATACAAACGTTCTCATTGATTCTATTGTACCTAACCCCAAAGTTTATTATCAGCCTATTCGGAGTGTAACTGTAATTCAGTGGTAAAAATTTGAACTAAAATTTTATTTCGGGCTAAATATATTTTGTTTGAGTAACTAGCGCTACTTTTGGTTGGAAAAGGTTATGTTTAAATGTTGGATCGATAGTGCGCCACCTGGTGGGTGAGCTTTGAGTTAATTTACCCTTAGACAACAGAGAAGGTGGCCGGACAGTTAAGTTGGACTGACAGAACGTAATTTCATTGGTTATATTGGATTTTAATAATAAAACTAAAAACATAAAGAGTAAATAGAACATTCAAATGAATCATGGGTACTTATTGATTGTAAAGGATTCCATGAGACACACTACTTGACTCGAAGTATTTATTATCTATGTATTTTATGGTTTAACTGATATCAAATTTATTATTATAATGAGGGAACATGTTGCTACCTAAACTTTTACACCTAATAAATCTGATACAACACATCTCCTGTCAGCCAGGATCGACACTGGCAGTATCCTTTGAAACGTATAATCCGAATACGCAATCAATCAAAGGCAGCGTGCTAGGGTCATACTACCAGCAGTTCTCATGGTGTTTTAAGACGTCAAGGCATGGTTTTGTCAAAAGGTATCTTTCCACCAGGTGAACCGTTTGCTTGTTGGCTGATGATGATGATGATGTTTGTTGTGTATGAAAGCCCCTTTTTTAGTTAGCGGGGTTTAGTTTTAGCCATATGCCGCATGATATCAGAATCTAAATATTTTTTTAAAGTCAATTCGTAGAATTGCAAGATATTCGTAGAGTGGCAAGAAAGTGAATAGGTTCCTCCTAGGCAGGCATGATCCACCTTAGACCTCATCGCCGCTTAACATCAGGCGGGTTTGGGATCAAATGCCTGCCAGGTCTTGAATAAAAAAAATGCCTTACTGTTTCATAATAATGAGAGGCCTTGGACAAATTAGATGATATTTTCTATGATACGACAACGATTTAAGAAGGTGAAAATTACTATATACTTTTTAGGTCTGTTGATCACTGTTTTTAAACTACTGTGCTGACACGTGCCATAGACGTATCATAGGGCAGGAAGCTTAGTAAAGGGAACGATTTAATGAACTTAAAATCGATTCATTCTGATCGCGACCCCCGCGGCGATTGGACGTATTTCACTTCTGATACACAATAGTTAGGGCAATTGAGATAGGCGAAGCTATAAAGCTGACAGAAACCAGTTTAGGACTTTAGTTACTCGACTTAGCCAGAATTCTGTTTAAGCTTTCCATATGCTTCAAGTTTTTTTGTAGACCTAGTCTATAAAACATTCATGCAAAAATCTCTTAAATAGTTATTGATACCTACTGAAAATTTAAAATCAAAGTTTTGATTTTCAGAGAATTCGTATCAAGATATATGCAGTTATTTGTTCTTGATATTTTGATATCTATTTATTAGATATAAACAAATACTTATGATGGCAAAATTATACTAGAAACACCTAATTATTGGAAGTACACCTCAGTGTAAAATTATATGTGTGTCTCAAAGTTGAAATTTGGTAGGAGAAATAATGAGGCAAATAGAATATAATTTCGAAAATGAGCCAAATTGGTCAAGGCGTTACCGAGATATTGATGATTGTGCCACAGTTCGAAACGAAACACTAGTAGATTTGTCTATTATTCTTTAACTAACAGTGAATTTCCCATCAAAATCGATTAAGCACTTTCGAGAATCTACCCTTAGCTACAGATCGATAGCAAAATCTTTCCATAAACATATATTTCAGATAAAATACTTCGTACAACATGATTTAATTACTTTCATGTGATGTACTCACCAAATAAATTAGTAATTAATTAATACTAAAACATTACAGAAATTAACATAAATAAGTTATTATTTACACGGCATAAGGCTATTTGTTTGAAAAATGAGCTTAAGCTTCCATTTTAGGGGTTCCATGTTGTAATGAAACCGAAACGACTCCATAGATACCTATATAACGAAAAACTTAATTATATACCTACCTACAAAAATCATAGGCAAACAAGCAGTCGATTAACATCTCTACCTCTACACGGGCAGAGCATCGGCGGTTCTCTTGGCGTCTTCAGTCATCAAGGCCATATTCGTATTAGCAGATATCAGCATAATTTTACATCATGTGAATCGACTGCTTGTTTTTCCATGATGCTGTGAAAAAAAGTTTTTAAATTTACCTGATGGAAGCCAAGGTAACTTTCAATGCTGTGAGTAGCGAAGAACACTTCGCCGTCACACGTTAATATCATTAGGAATCCATTTAGTGCCTGGAAATATAAAACCAATTAATTCATGTCTTCTCCATACGACTGGCGAAACCTGGGGCTAGGGACTCAAACCGTCCCTCAAAAGCATCTGATTTGTTTGGACTTGTGGCCCCGTTTAAAATCTCATATTAGTGAGGTTCAGACTCCCCTAAAGCGTTTCTAAAAAAGGTCGACAGTTTTGAGGGTGTAAGTAGTAGTTCCACGTGACAATACTGGATCCACTACTGCGTTGGAGCCATCGCCCTTCGAAGATGGTTAAGCAATCCGACGCAAGTTGCTTCCATAAGATTGGCTATTGTGTGAAAGAGTATTAGCTTAGTTAAGAGTATGGCTTGTGGAGCCTTCGCTTGACCATCTCCGAAGTTTGAGAAATGGCCCATCGTGTAGAGCAGCTATTACGGCCTTGGAGGCAGATTCCGGGTTCGAATCCCATGTGATATTTGGAAGATGCATTGTTTCACTTTCTGTTCTTGGATGGAATATTCTTGTCTAGAGAGTTGGTGAAATATGAAATGATTATTGAGAGCTGGTCGTTTTTTTGTAAATCGTTGAATCCGGATATAACGGCATTGCAAGGACTGTATAAACATGGACATTATATCTGATAGTCGATATAGACGGCATGTTAACACAATATATGGGTTTCGGTAAGGTGGGACATCGCAATCACTGACTGTTGTTGTAACCGGTGTCGTTATAACAGGTTTTGACATAGCTCTTACCTGTAGAAACATTTCACCATCCGGCATGACATGGTCGTATGGGGAATGCTCTCGTCTGTGCCCATGGAGATCATCTTTCTCTTTGTGCATTACAACTGAAACAAGAAAACAGAAGATTTATTGTCATTCAACCTCATGACCATACAAGACGATTGCCTGATGGAAAGTGATACTGTCGCCTATTAAACTAACGCCAAGAGCAGCAACAACACGTTTGCCAATGTTTGCCCAGCTTAGAAGATTTTGAATGTAGACTTTTATGTAGGCATTGGTGAAGACCATTGGTCTCATAAATAGCACGTGTAAAACATTACAGGCAAACAAGCAGGCGGCTCACCTAATGGAAAGTGACACGCTGCCTATTGACATGACGAAGCCCTTGATATCTGAAACGCCGAACATCACTAATTGCTCAAGTACAGGTGAAGATGTTATACCTCACGTGCCAGTAATTTCATTAGCTCTCCGATCCTTCGAACCGGAACACAGCGAACTGTTTCACGGCAGAATCTTATGGGAACCGTCATCTAACGCAGCTCAAATGTTATGTTTATCAAAAGATGAATTAAAATTATGCTGTATTTTGTTGTTGTTGACTTTACGAGGTGATGTAATCGCTCTGGAGATTTAATGTTATTGAATAAATATAGAAAAAAAAGAACATCAACCGCCTGCTGACAAAAGCACAGCAATTCTTTTCAAAGCGGCCTTTGCTTATTCTTTTTCTTTACGTAAAACTTTTTGTAGAAATTATTTAAACTTTAATAGAAAACATTGATTTAAATTTGTTTCAATTAGATTGTAGATCGTTAAAAAAAACCTAAGCTTTAATAAGTACCTATTTACTCACACTACCTATCTAAGCACTCACACTGATAACTAACAGATATTCAATTCTCGAAGAAGGTTCGGCTTTGTTAGTAATTTGAAATGTACACGCAAATCGTTCTAGTGTGTGTTACCTCTACTGAGCAAACTCGACACTACGCACACTGAAAACATGTGTATACACACGCCTGTCAAAACTAACACTATCACAGTCAAGCAGTCTTCGTGAGATAGAATTAATTGTACATTGTAAAAAGGTCCCTTTCAAATGCGACCCTTATAAATAAGCCTATATTAAAGGGCGTGGCCTACGCCCTTGTGACAAATCACAAATCCATGGAGAGGGATGCTGCATCTTACTATTATTGCATAATATCACTCTTACGTTATAGGGATAAGGGACAAATTGGTTTGCTATTGCATATTGCAAATATTATATTTATATCTAGCGACGTATATTATGTATAGGTAAAAATTGAAAGTTTGTAGTCAAATTATTGTATTAACTATGGGTACCTACTCTTAAGTAGATATTTTAAAACTTGCATATTCCAAAAATTTAGATTTTGTAATGGATATAACCTAAAAAACAAATCAGTACAAAGGCACAGTCTCTGGCAAATGCTAGGTAATTTAATAAAACAACTTAAATCATTTATAATTATGACTACGAATATAGCAATACCACATATATAAGGAAAGTAGGTATCATAAATATTGTAGATAAAAAATTATACTGAAAGAAGATCCTCGAAAGGAAAAAATTAACTTTATTAGAAAAAAAATCTTCGTATAATTTGACATGGTATAACTGAGTATTTTTATTTGGTATTGGTATAAATTACGGGTGATTTATACCATTTACGGTTACGATTCTCGGTTAAGACAGGCGATTGTTAAAAATCTTTGAATTAATTTCAAATTGTTTTCAAAATCATAATGAAGTCTTCTTTTGGTATAACTACACAAAAAAAGAGAGTCGTGACCGTAACGCTGGTCTGCATTTCGCTCAGAGGTTGAGCATCGCTATACAGCGTGGAAATGCAGCCAGTGCTATGGGCACACTCCATTGTACACATGATTTTTATTAGGTTTTTTAAATGTATTAATTAATTTTTTTGTAATAAATAAATCATATCCAAATACTTAATATTTAAGATATATTTAAGGAAAAAGGTTTTAAGATCCCTCTTGGAAGTGAGACGCTCAATATAGCTACATCTCTATCTAGCTGTTGTATTTACAGTAAATTAAAAAGGTTGGCATAACGTTACTTATTATAAAAACAAATAAGTCACAAGTTTCCAAAAACACATCAATCATTAGTCAAAGGCGGTAATTAAAAAGAACTTTGAATCAATTTGAACTCGTTGATTTGAAGAAACCTTTTAATTGTTAACTCAGAACGGTAATTAATTAACTTAACAAACCGAGATTTTTAATCTTCAAATTGTTTGTACCAGCTTTGTAGATTTTTGTACCAATTTGGTGGTAAAAGCGTAGGGGAGAGTGGAGTAACTACGAACATCTAAGGGAAATAAAACAGTACTTAATGAGACAAAAACTTTGTTCTTTGGCTTTATAAGCAACGTAAACTATCTGACAGATAATTTTTAGAATCACAATTCTTGTTTTTTTAAGATAAAAGGAAAAATTTAAACAAAAAGCAAATCCCTTAACATTCGGGCTTACCAGCGCGCCTACCATGAGTTACCTTGTATTGCCGCTTGCGACTGCAGCGCTTTGTAAAGCGCTTCAAACAGATTGATGAGGAATTAAGATTGTTCATACAAAATCTCTGTAAGCTATGTTACCTGACGTGTAGGAAAACTATACGAACTCATGGTTGACACAAATAACCTTCGGCAAGGGAGTATTCTATCACTCCATCACAAACTATCACATCAAAATTCATGTAAATGTTTGTCAACTGGATGAATATGAAATAACCCTTTTTTGCGAGTTTCGTATTACAAGCCATTCAATTCAATAAATATTTTACAAAAAACTGTTTATCTTTGAGAAATATACGGAAATATATTCAAAAAATCATTCGACTGTTTTCGAATAACAATTTTATGTTAATTAGTTAGTTAATTTATTATTTTACGATGTCAATAATTAACTTTTATCAATTTTGCTGTGAAATAATAAAAAAAAGACGGTAAGGCTGACAATAATCTAGCCAATTACTCTTGGGATACGCCATGTGGTGTGTAGTGATGTGGGCACGATAAAACTAATGACTCCCATATCGATAGACATCAAAATATATATATAATTGACTAAAAATATTGCTGCGAAATACGTTGTTTTAAATAAAAACTTACCAAGTTTTAACCTAATAAAAAAATTGTATCTAAATTGATAAAAAAAAATGTATCTTAAAAGATTTTTTGTTTTTTAAATTTTTGAATAACTAATTATAAATTGTTTGTTTTAGGTGATATTTATTAATAAGGTAAGTATATAAGCGGTTTTATTTGGGAATTTGGGTATACATAGTTTAAAAAATATTTAAATAGAACAAAGATATTACAAACACATCAATATATTAACATAAGAGTATGATATAGTTACAAAACAAAACAAAATCGTAATCTAAGTACCTAATTATACATTTTGTACTCACACAATACACAAGCATATTAAAAATAACTTTCCTGACGAAGTTAAAAGTATTTAAAACCAATATTTATTCTTAAAATACAATCCACTGTAACTATTTATCGTGGAGTGTTGATATAAAACGATCGCAATTTATTGTTTCGCGTTCGAGATCTCCGATAGTACCGTCGGCAATCGATTAAATCCGATTAAACGAGTATCGATATTTCGATAGCGTCGTCGTAACGTCACTAATCGGAAGGTGCGGTGGTTTTATCGAGTTTTATCACACTTTATAATCGTCATTACCCGTTAGCAATGAGAGTTATGTAGTTTCATATTGTTTTTAACTTGAAAAGTTGGACAATTAAGTGGGTTTTCACCAAAAATATTTTTATTTTATACAATTACTAGCTTTTGCTCGCGATTTCGTCTGCGTAGTAAATTTTGTAAACCTTAAACTTTTTTTTCTGGATGTGTTCAACAGGTGATGAACTATCTATGCGCCAAATTTCATCCAAACCAATCAAGCCGTTTTTGCTTGATTGCGTAACTTACGTACATTTAAATCGCTTTAGTTGTTTTTGAGATTAACGTGTACGAACTAGCGTTATCCCCTGGACCTGTATGCCTACCATGAATTTTACCTTCGACTGCCGCTTACGACTGCTGTTACAAATTTGTATGAATCTTTGTAAAGCGCCTCTAACGGATTGATTAAGAATGAAGATAGCTCATACAAAATCACTGTAATAATCTATGTTATCTGAAATGTAGAAAAATTGTATGAACTCATGAAAGTAGACACACTGTAATTTTGAGGTTAAATATTTAATGGCACAGAGGCGAATCCAGGAATAAAATTTAGGAGAGGACCTTCACATAACTCAGTTTAGGTTTTAACTAAATAAAAGCTAAAAGCACGAAGAACTCAGATGCTGGGTGGGGAGGCTTAAGCCCTCTAGTCCTCCCCCTGAATCCGCTATAAGGTTATGTTAACTCATACCCCCATGAACACTGAAAACGGTGACAACGGGAACATACCCAAACATCAGCACAAACTTTCAAACAAGAAAAATAATCTTTAATTTTAATATCATTAGGAAAGATTTATTTATAAAGGATAACGGCCTCTGTGGTGCAGTGGCGTAACAGCTTGCGACGCAACAGGTCGCAGGTTCGAATCCGGGAGCGGAACTTTTTGGTATTAGCAAGACGCATTGTTTCCCTTACCGGTCGTGTATGTAGTATTCTTATCTCAGTATTTAGTTTGTACAATATCTTTGCTTATCACCTGTTACACAAACTTATTTAATCTAATTGCAGAGCTGAATCAATGTGTGAGTCATCATGTGGTTATTAATATCACCAATATTAATATATACATCTTTCTTTGGAATATATAGCTTTGGATACATACCTTCATGTATTTATGTTGGTTACATTAATAAAATTGATATGTATTGGTTTCATTTGATTGATGCGGAATGATTAATAATTTATATTATTATAATTATTGCTAATTATATTAAAGGAATGTTTAGAAATACATGCAGCGGTCGGATCGCATCATAATTGATTCAGCATTACCATATCAATTACCGTATTTTCATTTTTAAACCTTAATAGGTAAAATGAATGTGAATAAATATAAGTAAGTTGGAATTTTGTAGTTTTTGCGGGAATTATAAACAGTTATAAATTTATTAAATCTAACTGAAATCATTTGCACTGAACTAGCGGTAAGCAGCGGCTTCATTTGGGTATTTTTCTTTTTTTTAACATTTCTAGATTATTTTTTTAATTAATAACCTAAGATGCTCAGTTAAAAAATATATTATCAACAATATTTCGTCTATAAAGCATGCAAAAATTATATGATAAGAATTTTACATTATTACATGGTTAATAAATGTCAAAATATTAACATGGTTAGTAAAATAAAATTTAATACAATGTCAGAAGGTGTAACGGTTATTTAAATTTTCTTTGACACCATAGGAAGCTTTTCCGCACAAAATATCATAGAGATGATGTATGAAATTTTCAGGCACACTTTATTTAGTGAGCACTATAAGAATACTTATAGTGACTTATATAATTACAGATTAATTAAAATATACCAATCATTAATCTATAAATAATAACCAACACATCACGACACACAGATTGACTCAGCCCTGCACTAAGAAGATCTTGTCTCTAGGCACTAAGCAACGATACGGTATATAATACATAGATAAGAATGCAACATCCAAGATCGGTAAGCGAAACAATGCGTCTTGCAAATAACACAAAGTTGCAAATATTCCTATGTACTACTCTATGTACCTAATATTCACGTATGGTTTTTTTAAATAAATAAAAATTATGTTGTTTTTATTTTTCTAGCAAAAAAAAAATTAGAAAATTTACAAACATTTGTACACAATTTTTTTTCTTTTTTTGTTTACAGAAATTTTTGACATTAGAATCCTATGTTAAAGTTCGTTGCCCTCGTTCGTAATTCACCCATGGCTAGTTTTTGCTTCGCTGGCCATCATGGGGTAGTTATGGTGCGATACATGGGGTGGCATATTGAAAAACGGTTGGGAACAGATGGTCGGGTTGAATTATTAGGTGATCTGTTTGGCTTTTGGTTTGTTTTTATTTGTGTTTTTTTACCATTTCAGAGTTATGTGCTTACTCGTTAGTTAACATTAATACAAACGAATACCAAGTGGTATTAGATTTTGGTATTACCTATAATGGAATAAATCATTTATTTAATTCGCAGGCATTCAAAAAATTACTTCAACGTAAACTGTTTAATAGTCTTTATTTTTTTTAAATTATTGCATGATTTGTCAAAAATTTTACGACTTCAAAAGAAGGAGTCCCTCAATTCGACTGTTTATTTTTAAATTACACATACGTTACGTTAATATGCCAGTTTTTGTAAAAGCTTGGCTGGCACCGAAGCCAAATATTATAATATATACTAGCGACCCGCCCCGGATTCGCACGCATATTATGCATGTATTATATACAAATGAAACTTCGTCTTGAATTATTAAAAAACCGCATCATAAACCCGTTGCGTAGTTTTAAAGATCTAAGCATACATAGGGATAGACAGCGGGAAGCGACTTTGTTTTATACTATGTAGTGATACTCAGTGACTTACCTTTTAAGATAAAAAGTTACTTTAAAAAATTAAGTCGGTTAAATTTTTTTATTTTATCATCCCTTCAAAGCAGACAGCGTTTGTCTACGGAGTGGTAACTGCTTTAAGAAATTATTCATACAAAAAAAATTGTATACATGGCTATATATCGACCAAACCTGTTTGGGCTTTGTACCGTTCTTAAGCTGAACAGCTTATGCTATGGCACTTGTTATATGAAGCTTTACGTTTGGCCATCTGTATCTTTGAATACAGTGTTAATTAGGAATGGCTTTATTTTTACAGGTAGATCTACGTGCGAGATCGTCCTAGTTGGTACGACCCTCCTTTCTATTTACAACGTGAAGCAGTTCGCTGTGTTCTGGTTCGAAGGATTGGAGAGTCCGTGCAATTACCGATACGAGGGGTATAGTAACTTTACCTCTTCATGGGTAACGCATTAGCGGTGCTCTTGGCACTCCAGATATCAAGGCCAACGTAATGTCAAGAGACGGTATCACTATCCATTAGGTGAACCATTTACTTGTATGCCCAGTTTGTATAAAATTGCTAGACCCTCTATTGGTTCAATAAAAATTTTCAACCATCGAAATCCAAAGAGTAGGCGGTCTTATACACTAAGTTAATACTTACTATTCATAATTAATAGTTTTTAAATAGTGACTAGATAAGTCATCATCAGTGGCTAATCCTTTTTCATCAAAATCTACTTCCAATTTTTTTAAAATGTACCAACTTTGGTTCTTGTTTTACTATAAAATTGAAGAGTTATAAACATTTCTCAAAATTGTATCCCAAAGGTGTCAAAACTCTACATGCATATTATATAGCATGCTTACGTATTTAAGTAGGAAAAATGTTAGTTTAACTCAGGTTACCTAGCTTTATGGGGTTTGATCACGACAACTATGTTACTTAGCAATGCTTAGGTCAAGCACGTAATCAGCTTTTATTATAAACGACTATATTAAAAAAAACTGAAATTAAGCCGCGTACCCACTGAGAACGTAAGAGAACGATCATTCGCCCAATAAAAAAATTAAGGGTGAAACAATTAACTTAATAAAGAAAAAGACTGTTTTAGTATCGTTTTAAATCGTCTTAACATAAGATTCATGTTCATTAATATAAAGTATTATTGGTTTTTTAGGCTCACAAAAGCAAAATATTTAATAAATGTATAAGGGTTCCGTATACAACTTTTAAGTGAACAAATTTAATTACATTAAATGGAATTGTTTTCATTCTAAAATATTCATATTGTAAACTTTTAAACGAGCATTACTTACTTTTGCTGTCTATTGTTAATTCTTGATAAATGAAAGCATTTGAATTTTTCAGAGCAAATGTTTGTTCGTGTTCATCGTTCGGGAGCGGATCACGAGTTTTAAGACAGCTTAACAAATATGTTAATTAAGTTTTTCAGGTTATATTTTCCTTTAACGCGGTTAAATCACGAATTATTGAAGTAAGAAAGTAAATTAATTGAGTAATAAATACGTTATGTGCTAACGTTTAGTTATTATTAAAATTAAAGTGTAGTTGAGGTTAATACAATAAAAATATTTTCTCTTATTTATCGCAGAGAAATAGTCGGTATTTTTTCAATTGAAATAATTAGGGAAATTTTCAACGGAATCGTTCATTTTATCGGGTTAATTATTAACATAAAACAAAATAATGAATTTGGAATTACAATGAAACACGTAAGGAATTGTATTGATATTCTAACCTACAAAATGTTTTTTAATTCATACGGGAGCAAATGAGCCACAGTAGTAACCTAGAAGTCAGTAATTATTAATTTATAGAATCTTCCAGAAAAGTAATGTTAGCGAAATTTTTTATTAAAAGTTTTTTAAAATAATAACACTATGAGATGCTATGCTACATCCATGAAAGGGTATGCAACTGCACTGTGACAGCCCTAACGAGACTGAAGCTGATCTTCCATAGATGAAACATAAAAAATTGATGAATATTGATATCGTTCCCTCAAATAGAACATACATATATATAAATAGAATTACACATAAACTCATGTAATGGATCCCTCGATAGGGGTAGGCAGAGGTGTAACAGCGCATTTTGCATGTTTATGTTGAGTCCCAGGTTACGAATCCGTCGCCACTATTCGGGCACAATGCGGAACATGGACATGAACATGAACATGCGTTACAACTTACGGCAACCCTCGACCTGTCAGGTCGGGTCTGTTAACCAAGGCACGTAACAAACTGCGCTACCACATCCTTACACACAAACAGAATAACGAAAGAAGCTTACGCACAAACTATACTAGAACACTTGTTGAGTATTAAGGATTTAAAGACATGAAACACTTTTGTTATCTTTGCAAGGATTCGATACCAATAGCTTTGGGTTCCGTAGCTCAAAAGAAAAATCGCTTTTAGCATAACCTCGCTGTCTGTCAAGGCCAAGGGAATCAAAACCTATAGGGTACTTCCCGGTGACCTAGAATCATGGACCTAGAAGAACTACGGAGGTTTCTTGCCGGATTCTTCCACGTAGAAATAGCATTCCGAACCGGGTGGTAGTAAAAATGACCATTTGTAAATGCTTATTTTAAGTCTATTCGAATAAAACATTTTGACTTTGACATGGCGTTGAACAAGGATCAATGGATAGCCCAAGTCAAGAATAAAACCAAAAATTTTATATTTTTTAATTTATTAGAAAAACTACATACTTTATTGTTTTTAATAACTTTAGTAATGTTATCTTATTTATTACAGGATATCTACAAGTTTTTATTGCAACCGCTTGATTTTTTAAACTTAGTAGGTATGCGTTAATCATTTTAAGTGACACTCTTTTAATAAGAAAAATAATAATAATTACCACATCGCGACTCAAACATTAACTCAGCCCCGCACTAAGATAATCTTGTATCGCAGCCAACGATATGGTATTAACTACATAGATAACAATACGACGATAAAGCGAAATAATGCGTCTTGAATGTAACACAAAGTTCCGCCCCTACCAGGACGAACCCAGAACCTCTAGCAGTAGCTATTTATACCACTGCGCCAATAAGGTCGTCAATTTTTTTTTCCAAATCTTACTATTAAATGAATGTAATTAATTATTCCCACTTTTCACCTTTTTTGGTTTTACGTTCGTAATCTAACACTTCGGCCTTAATTCGAATATGATAATTTTTAAGCCACACTTGTAATGCATTTGACATAAAACTGTAGTGACGTGAAACAAGGGACAAGCACATGGCGTGCTTTACTTTGAGATTAATAACACGATAGTTTATTACTTAGCATTTCCTATGAGAGCTTTTAATATATGTTTACTATTTTTTTTATATGCTCCTCGAAAACCTTAGGACTGGAGTAAAGTCGATTTAAATATTGTTTCTAAAGTCGATTTAAATATTGTTGTGTAAGTGTGGAATGGGACTGGGTATTGGTTTAGCTTTGTGGTAAGTGTAATTTAAGATCAGCATGCCTAAACAGGCGACTTATAGCAATAAGGATTATGAATTAAATTAAATTTGTTTATTTAATCAATTTCTCGTAAAGTATGCGAAAATAGTGTTTATAGTGAAAGACAGAATAAGAAATGGACGATAAACAAGGGAGACATAACCATTAAAAGTAAATATATCTATCTCGCTCATCAGAACAAACTTTTCAATGGAAGTTGTTCTGATGTGACCGTGTACTTTGACGTCATACAAATTGGATTTCTCTCTCTAACCAACGACTTGGAAGCTTAGTTAATAAGTCAAATATTTGAGAAAATTTAACATCGGACATCATCGGGCATCGGATTATAATAAATAATTAAAGTCATTCAGATTCCCTTTTGTCCTAAAATATATTGATTTGATGAAATTTTTTCAGTTCTTAATTACCTCTAATAAGCGTAGATCACTGACATTTTAATTAAGGACCAAAAAAAAAGCTATTTTACGATTTGACATATTATGGATTATATTCAGATAATACAGATTTGTCAAACTAGAGAAATTAAAGACCTAAGTTTTCTGATGAGTTGGAGATTACGGAATCCTTGACTTCTTAAATAAAAATGAGAAATAGATTTATTTTACTAGTGATATATTTTTTAGAATTTCGGTCAGAGAGAAAAAAAATCTGGTAGTTAGAATATTTAATTCGATTTTATATCAAAAGTTGGTAGTTTTAGAATTATAGTGAAACTTTCTTTCTACCAAGCCATTCTCAATTTGATTCATTGGGATACAAATGTTACTTTTGATTAAAGTAAAACCAGTACAAAATGGTAATCGTTGTGTAGCTCCACTAATTCTTAAAGTAAACAAATCGATAAAACTTCTCACTGACACCATTAAATCACTCGTAAACTGAGATGTCTCAATATGCTTCAAAGTAATTTAACCAATAGTGTGACGGAGACGGGCTGATTTATAAACGAGATACGCCTAAGTAAGAATGGGATGGCGACGTTTTCGAGCTTCGTTTTAATTAAGGAGCAAAGAGGTTTTAAATCATTAGCTGTCGGCGCTCCCTGTGGGAATCTCGAAGAATTATTTGGACCCTTTATTCTAAATTTAAAAGTACAATTTCGTAAACGATCAGAATGATATTTGAAATGAGAATACTCGTTATTGGTCTCTTGTGTGTCGATGAATTCGAAAACTTATTTTTATGACAAGAGAAAAAATATAAAAGCAAAAACAAGCATTTTATAAAGAAATGATACGTATTTTGTATAATATTTAATAGAAATAATAATAACATTTACTCAGTAGGATAAAAAAGGCCACTTTATGCCGAATCTGATTTGTGATTCGCGTATTTGACACTTTTCTATGCAGATTCGTAATGGTAAATAAATAGCGAAATGCTTTTGTTAAATTTCAACAGACGTTTTAAAGCAACAAATCTACTATTACTAACTGGTTATTAAGAATAAAATATCACAAAATCGTGTTCCGAAACACGAAAATTAATACATCACCAAAACTCTGACGTTCCATTCTCCCTGATAATCTATGCGGTCGCGCCAACTGCCACGAAACGTCAGTTGTATGAAACAGAACGTCATTGGCTAATCACGAGATTGGCGTACTCGATACACATCGAGCAGGGGTTGTAATTGTAAATTGGTCAACCCTTAGGGTTGATTCTTTCTCTTTTATTTCTATGACAAGACCTGCAAGTTTTTGAATGAAAAATCTAACTTAACCGGTTGTTTTTATAAAAAAACGTTATAAAATATAAATTTTGTCCTTTTTTTTGTTTTTTTTTTATTATTATTATATCTTGGCTCTTATTATATTATATGGGTTAGGTATGTATTGTATCAAAATTGAAATGAACTGCTTGGTCAACAAACGATTTTAATGGAATTAAATAAAATCTTAAAGTGGTCTAATAGGAAGTAATTGTATGTTCTCTTGCAACATTCGAAGCGTTACATTTGCGTTGCCAACCCTTAACTTTTATACCTTTTTTAATTTGGTTATCGATGATGAGTTGCTCAACTTTTCATGGTGTTAACAGATTATCTTTTAGTGTCACCTAGGTACTACTAAAATCTAAAATTGTATTAATTCACAGTTAGTTGCACTAGGACAATTTAAAAAATTATCAATGTCAAACTCGACAAACGCAAAATTTTCAAAATTTTAAAACCAATGTCTTACCTGACTAACTTTAAAAGTAAAAATTACGTCACAAATAACAATAACACTAAAGGTGAATTGCACCATATTGCTATATGCCCCGTTTGGTCTAATTTACGGATCAGTTTAGGTTAACTTTAACAATAACAGTCGCAGTCGTTTCGGTCCCCTTAATGAATGAACGAACCACAATAGATAATTAAAATTAATCGATAAAATCTTGTTGTATTATTTAATGCCATTGTTTAATTATGTACTTAATTAATTTGAAGAAGAAGAAAGAAAATTGAAGATTCAATGTAATATTTCATGGTAGTCAATGGAAATCTTTCGAAATATAACAAATATTTAATATAACACAATATTTTAAAAAATAACTTTCGACAAACTTTAGTTTCAATTGACATAATTTATTCAAGATCATTTTTTTTTACAATTTTTCTTCAATTTTTTTTTCTAAAATAAAAAAAAAGCAAAAAGTACTCGTTTATACATTTCAAAGTCATAAACACGTGAAGGAAAATCATCAAAACTCCAATTAATTAAAAATCATTCCGTAAACAGTGACTTATTTCCAAAGCATACCAATTTAAAAGTAAAGGAGATCGCGTCTGAACACCAGAACCTAAACCTGACAAATAAAACAATCTTATTACCAACAGATAGAGTTTAAAATCAAATGATTCACAGTTGTTTCCACATTGATTTTAGGTTGAAAAATGCCGTTTACCATGGTAGCTGCTGTGTACTTAATCGTTATGGTTGTAAGGGTGTTTTTTGTTTGTTTTATGTGTTTTGTGATTGTGTAAATGCATTTAATTGATACTGCGCGAGCGACGGTCAGAAGAATTCAAGTAAGGGACGGTCGTTAGCTTATCACAATACTGATTTCACACTGAGGTATAAGAGTTAGTTCACATGGGGATTCTTTAATTTTACTATTTAAAAAAAGCTCTAAATTAAAGTAAGATTTAAGTTTAAGCCAAAACTTTTTTTTTTTACAAGAGAAAAATATAAAAGCAAAAACAAACAATTTATGAAGAAATGGAATGACTTTTGTAGACTATAATATTAAATAGAAAGACAAATAAAATTACAGTTACTCAGGTCCGTATCAAAATTCGTCCGCTCGTTGATTTATCCATATATTTTGTAAAAAATAATGAAAAAATCATTAGAATTGATATGGGGCTTTTTATTGATACTATTAAAAAAATATTCATTCTTTAAATTAAAAATAATAACATGATTGGAAAAAAACAATATAAAGAACAAATGTTGCGGCGGTAGTTTAAAAAAAATTTGACAATTTAAAAATACTTAAATAAGTCCATTTGAATAAAAAAATATGATTGATTGGTTTGATTAAAATGTGCATGTATTTTTCATGTCACGTCTATCCATAATAAAACACGGCTCGGGTAAGATTAAAGGACTTTGCTGCTGCATTTTTTTTTCGACAGTTGCATTTTGTTTAAGTCGGAAGCTCCTAATTTGTCCACTGTAAAACTACAAAAAAAAATACCCACGGCTTGCTCTAATCTGAAACCCCTGTTCCTGATTCGTCTATTCCTAAAACTTCCTTAGAATTTAAAACAAACAAACCACCATGTAACCCAAGCTTAAATCACAGAAGTCCAACAGGTCACGGCTTAAAACAAAAGTAAAAATAAAATAAAAAGCAAAAAAGCAGCTGTAAAGCGCTTTCAGAGTTCGCTACATACTCGTAGCGTCCTCAATAATACAAACGTCTGTCTGTTTGTTTTACATACATACATTTAATACTTATTTAAAAGATATGGCTACATCAATAATAATTATTTACAAAAGTATAACTCAAAAAAAAAACTTAAATTAAATTCTTATTTATGGCAACAATCTTACTAGATGACTACTAAGCCAATGTCACGTGATCAGCATATCAATATGATCAGATTTCAGATCAGTGATCAGTTGCCGAATCTGTAACAACATAATGCATATACATTCCAAGGACAGCTCAAGGGCATCTCAGCTATATGAAGTATAAGAGTAAAACAGAATCAAATCAATTACAGGGCAAGATTTTAGCGTCAAAAATCAGCAATTAGCACGATGGATTCCGTAAGGGACGCTGAAAAGGATTTTTGGCGGTTAGTTTGTGTATCACACAACACACACACACATAAAAACTAAAATCATGCATCGAGAGGGGTATGCAGAAGTGTTACACACAGCAATTGGCATGTTTATGTTGAGCCCCAGTGTGACAGGTTGCGAGTCTGTCGCCACTATCCGGGCACATTAAGGAACGTGGAAGCTCCAACTTACGGCAAATCGAGACTCGAACCCTCGACCTGTCCTATCAGACGTCGTGTGTATCAGATTAGGCATAAATAGAAAAAGATAATAAATAAATAAATAACCACATCACGACACACACATTGACTCAGCCCTGCACTAAGTATCGTAAGAACTTGTATCGCAGGTGCTAAGCAACGATATGGTATATACTAAATAAATAAGAATACAACATCCAAGACCGGTAAGCGAAACAATGCGTCTTGCAAATAACACAAAGTCCCGCCCCCGCCGGGATTCGAACCCGGAACCTCTAGCGTAGCAGTCGGCTATTTACACCACTGCGCCACCGAGGTCGTCATAATGATTTACCTATGTATCTAAAAACCCGTTGATTAAATGTTTTAAAATGTTTAATGTGAATTCTTAAATTTTCATCATTTAAGCCTAGAATAAAAACGAACGACGCATCTTAAAATAAAATAAAAAGCGTTATCAAATTAAATCAACACTGTGGACGTGTTTTAAAATCAATATCTGTCATTACGAAAGATATCTTAAACGGCTAGCCCTTAGGTGATGGGAATTCAATCGAGATGAAACAATATTTTATCAAGAAATTAAAATTAAACATAAAACAAACTGTAAAACTCCACGCTTGTACCGGGATCGTATCGGCTGTGAAGATCTTTTGACTGACACACAGGTTGAAAGTGTGGCGAACAAGTCAACAAACCAAATTGTTTATTTCACTATTTATCGGCTAGGATAAAATACTTGTCTAAAGATACTGTCTCGTTTATTTGTTTTGAATTTTTGTCTGTGTGTCTGTTGAATAAATAAATAAAACTTTAGGGCGGCTTGAGTCCAGAAATGGAAGTCACCTGATTGAAAAAATGATATCAACTTAAAAGTTTTAAATATTTCATCTTTGTATTTTAAATCTTTGATTTTATTAATTAAATCAGTACAGCTGTAAACTACAAAAGCTATGTATTATAAAGGTTAAATTGCAGTAATGACATTAAATCACTCTTATTGTCATTAATTTTCATTTAAAATTAAATATTCATATTTCAACAAGATGTACCAACTTTTCGGTTGCTGAATTCTTACTTTTTTTGGTTGAATTCGTTGGTTCCAAGTCAGCTGGTAGTATATCCGGCCATGTAGCCTGTGCTTCAGTGCAACACCGTATTATTAGTTAAAAAACATCTTTAAAGAAAACTACCACAGTCGATCCTGTTTAATAAGAGTTGCCCCGAGTGGCAGATGTGTCCCGTAAAAATGGTTTAGATACGTGCATTTTGGTTGTACATCCTTAAGAGCAGTGTGTCGCAATCTTGAGGCGCGAAGTAGAATAACTTTTGGCGGGGCCATCACATAAATCAGAAACACCAGTGTAGCTCAATTAAACTGGGCCCTATCTGATGAACTCCCGGTACGGAAGGTATAAGCCCTTTTTAATATCGGCCCTTTTTAAACTTCTGTCAAATGCAACTATCCTCTCATTAGCGACGTTCGGAGTTAACACTGTTCTTGCAAAAAAAAATGCAAAATAAACTTAAGAGGTCAATTTATAGTATATGGAATTTTGAACACCATAGAATTATGGGTTTAAATGAATTTAATTGTATTCAATTATAAAGATTTTCTCATTATAATAAATCGTTGTTTTAAAATTCTTAAGAATTGTCAAAGTTCGTTAGTTTAATTTCATTCAAAATATTTTAAAGATAGAACTATAATTTTTATGAGTTTTTAAATCTGAAATTTAAATAAAAAATATTGATTTTGGAAGATTGATTTTGGGAATTTTCCATGAACTTTTCCTTGAGTATAATTAATTTACTATATAACTAAGAATCTTCAGTATTAAAATGTAAAACAAACAATTGCAGTATTCATAACAAAATAACAGATTCAATTGTTATTCATGCGAAAACGATTCAAGTTCTATCATCATTGATTGGCACGCTAATTCCATTAAACAGATCAAATTTGCTTTGGTTTGATATGAAAACGTAATGGAAATTACAGAGACAATAAAAATGTAACATTAAATTTACGATTAGAAAAGTAATAGTGATGTGCGTAGACAATTACAAAACAATTATGTCGATATCCAACTACGATACGGTTACAATTATCGAAAACTTTCGGCTATTAACGATCGTTGGATTCTGATACGCATTCAATTGTTATAGATACGGTATTTTTTTTTTTTTTTAGAAAAAACAGCTCGTGCGCTCCATTAATTATGATTGCGAACGATTACAAGATTTTATCTGTGATCACGTTTGGATCCAATGAAAAACTTAACGTTCTCTGAAGCAATGCAATTGATATGAAAGTATAGGAAAAGTTGACTTTTTACTACATTTCTTTCCACAATGCTTCACTTTTTAGGATGCAGTATGTATCAAAAATAGGGTCATTAAACTATAGTCCGTTTAGCAAAAAACTGTTTCCATTTTAACACTTGAATCTAGTTTAAATGGAACTTAATAAGAAAACACTATGTTTAGTAGCCCCTAAGGTACAGTCAGCAACATAAATAACCTCCGGCGAGATATGAAGATGTCGACCGATTTAATGAAACGTCAAAATATCGCGCTCATTGATTGCTTACGAACAACTCGTAAATTGTACAACGATAACATAACATTCAATCACAAGAAAATTTACCTCCATCGAAATTTGAACCTTCTCACAAACGAAATAGAGTCGATTTCTTCATATTTTTTTTTCAAAGAACGTGACCAACTTGAGTTCTCGTGTGTACTTACGTTAGCTCAGGGGTACTCGCCTTGTTTAAATCTTGCTGTAGTTGACTGTACAAGTATATACAAGATTTACGCTTAGTTTATGTTTGATGAAGATTATATTCTACTTGTGTTTGTTTTTTTTATCGAGAAAATTAATTTAACAGTGGCTGTATTATTATAATATGAAATGAGTTTAAGGTTGACATTTTTGGACTACTAAAAAAAAAAAAGATTGCTTTTTAATACATTAAAACTATGCATGGTCTTTATATTGATTTTTTTCTTTTTAATAAATCATGAAATAAGAAATATTTTTAATTTAGTTTTAAATTCAATGCTCAAATAATTATAGTGTTGTATGTATGTAATTGTAATTTAAAAGAATATTTATCTCGATATCGATAAAAACAAACATTCAAATTGATGTTCCATTTCTGTAACCAGTTTTACGTTTTTAATTAGATTCAAAGTAAGATAATTGATGAATAATTGTTAATATTTGCATTGTTTTTTATAAGTTTGTTATTAAAATGTTGATTTGCACTTTAAATTGGATATTTTAATTTAAAACTACAGTAGATAATGATAAAATGAAATGAATGAATAGATAAAAATGATAAAATGGAAGAAAAGGTGTTTTGAATGCATAAAAGGAAAAATGCGGCAGTTTTAATTTATTTAGCATTTTTTGTATGAATGTTGACTTTTAATGTAGTTATTGTATGTTTCAGTAAACAATTTTGTATGACTCTTTGTTTATATTTAATTTTTATAAAACATAAACTCACGCCGTGATCAATCCCTCGAGAGGGGTAGGCAGAGGTGTTAAGCCCCGCATGTTTATGTTGAGTCCCAGTGTGACAGGTTGCGAATCTGTCGCCACTATCCGGGCACTATGAGGAATATGGCAGATACAATGTACGGCAGCCCGAGACTCAAACCCTCGACCTGTCGGGTCGGGTCGGTCGGTTAAACAAGGCACGTAACAAACTGAGCTACCACGTGCTCGTTTTATATCAGTAGATCCCTATTAAGTATTAATTTAGTCTTTGGGTGTACATTTAAAAAGTTGTCGAGCTAACCAATCAATGGAGTGTGTCACATTGGATTGGTCATGGCATCATATTATCTTTATATTTAAATGTTTCTTTTTTAATTTAATCTTAAAAACCATGACACTTTTCATTTAACTTAGCCGAAGAATCTTAATTAAAAATCAGTTAAAAACTAAAATCTAGGTATGAAAAAAAAAACATTCCGATACGGAACCCTTCATGTACGAGTCCGACTCGCACTTGGCCGATTTATATTTAATGTAGATATTTAATAGTTAGTACACCCGACTTGCAGGAGTCGTTGCTACGGTCGAAGGAAGCCGCTGGTAGCGAGTAGCAGAAGTCCAGTGAAAAGAATCTTGGAGTGAACCTCTTTCGGCAGCAGATGATGATGATGAAAACTTTAGAAGAAGTAGGAAATAACTAAAGTTTATATAAGATCGACACCAAAGAATTTGGCCTAGAGTTTTCTCGGGTTGTCTTTGAGTATTTAAAAACGATAAGTATAGGCAACCTTTCAAGCTTATATTGAATACGAAATGGCCACCAGGTTATCCTGTGTCTATTTGATAGATTGTACATTAAATACCGACCAAGTGCGAGCCGGTTTAGAAAAAAGGAAATGGAAAGTCAAAAAAAGGTATAATTATTTTGAAAATTAATGAAAACCTCAAAAATGGAATTAAAAAATTATTATATTGCTATAGATTTCTCACGAAAGTTTTTTAACTTTCTGCGTATTTATCAAATGATTTGGCTGTATAGACGTTTTGCCTTTGCAGAAACGATTGAATAAGTAAAATAATAAGACAAATGAAATCTTAAAAGAAAATCACTTTGGAATGTGACTGTATTGTGAGAAGACACAAAATTTAACTATTTTAATTGCATTCTTAGATGAGTATTATTTAATGCAATTGCTTCGAATAGCTATTTGATAAACATAATGGAATGCAATATTTATTATCTATTTTTGTTTAAGTCAATCCACTGGTTTTATTACAATTCTTATCAAATTTTTTTTTGTAAGAATGTTTTTGCTCGAATCCAGATTTCGATCTTCACAGTAATAAATAAACCAATTAAAATAATTTAAATGTAATCATCTAATCTCTCCCTCTTATTTCTTGTTCGACGCCTTTCGTAAGTATCGACACGGTACAACAATATATCTTAAGTTACATCCGACAAAGCAACGTGGATGTACCGAAATTCCCCTTTTATTCAGCTACAGGAGCCAAAAGATAAAATTAAAACTTAATTAAAACTCCATAACGAGTAGGCTGGAAAGAAAAAAAAAAGAAAAGAAAACACAACGACGATTCAAAAAAGGAACGAGTTGGAACCGAGGCGTAAAAACATTTTGTCACAATAATCTCACGAGGTCGTGAGCGCTCTCTTTTTTTCCAGGACTCTTGTTTTTAATTCCTTTGCCTTTTGTATAAGAAAAAAAAAATGAAATGGCATGCGGTGTTTTAATGATTGTGTTTTTAGGTTAATGGCGACTTCGATTTGAGTTTAATGCTCCGATTAAAAAATTCAATTTGTTTTTTCTTTCTTTCACCAATAACATTTATACCGCTTATTGTTATGTATTACATTAAATTAAAATATTTAATAACGCAGTTGAAGATTGAGAACCTGATTTCAGGTTTTGATCAGCTAAGAATGAACATGAAACTACTTGCACGGGTTCCGTCAATATTTACAAATTTTATAAACAATTTAAACTTTAAGGTTAACATTTTTTGTTTTTTTTTTTTAGCAAAATGTGTCAAAAAGATTTGAGTTTCATTTAATAAATCCCTACGACTAGTCATTTTCATCCATAACCCTAGAATAGTCGGGGCAACCGAAGTAGCCATAAACGAACGTCAAAAACGTTCCATGTATACCTAAGTTATACAATCGTTTTTCGTTGAAAATAATTTTTAAATTTACACCTTGCGACACTAGCTCATTTCTTAGCCTTCGAACTTCAACTCTGAGACATCACAGTGATTGTACCTTCATTGTTTTTAAATAAAATTAAAATCCAGTTTTAATTAAATTAAAACGGTTTTCCTATAAAATTTTCTTTGTGGGACCCTAAAAGTGGTTTATTAAAATAAATGCGCTACTTATTAAGACAGAGGCAGTCCGTCTTGCGTCGTTATGTACATTATCAGTGACAATGTTGCACTGGCTACCTGTTAAATATTGGATACAGCTTCTAAGTGAACGTAGAACAGGGAAACTTTAGAGCTGTATGCTTAATTTTTTTTTTTTGTCTTTATAATTACTTTGATAACTTACAGGTGTAGAGTGTAAGAACTTCAATTAATTTTATTTATTTATCAATTGAGAGATGTCCTCATTGAAATAATAATAATAAACCACATCACGACACACACATTGACTCAGCCCTGCAGTAAGTATCGTGAGAACTTGTGTCACAGGAATAATTTCACAAATCTATGTTTCTGGTTAGATTTTGACCGCATGTTTGGTTATACGTTTTTTTCATTTTTTTTGTCTATTTTAAGAACCTATTTTTTCTTTCTTGAACTCGCAAATTTAACATTCTGTTTTAAACTGGGTTTATAGTGTCCTTTGTCATTAGTTTTATGAATTGAAATTTAACCTTCAATATTAAGTTATTTCACGTATAGTATAGTTAAGTTAAGGTTGTATTTGTTTGTGAAAGTTGTCAAGCATAGCATGTTAGTGATCTTTTTTAAGTAAAAAAATCACAGCCCTGTCTATTTGCGGGCTAGGTCTACGTTCGAATGTCTTACTCATCTACGGGCGAGTCATAAATTCGGTCTCATTTGAATACGGCCGATTGTGATCGACGAGCCTCGCCGGGCCGGCCCCGACCAATTTATAGTCTGTGACTGTCCTTATGCACAACTAATAATCACGCGCCGGCTCGAATCGAACCGAGGAACCTGCTTTTTAAGCTTTGTAGTTTTTCTTTCAACAATTACGTTCTATTCTTCTATTTGTTTTCTGTTAATGATTTGTTTTATTAGATTTGTAGGGAGCAGGTTTGTTTATTGATTTGTATTTTGTTTTACAAGATTTATAAAAGTAGGAGGGGCTGGTGTGACCAAGTGAAAGGAATAGAATAATAAATTTGTCAGATACATATATTCGCTGTAGGGGAGAAATACTTTCAATTTCACTGGAATCTGATTTGAAAGATAGACCACTGAAGTGATTTTGTAAAGCCAAAATCTTTTGGGAAATTATTCAGCATATTATTCGTAATTTGTAATAGTTTGTGTCAGCGAAATTCAATATTTTCTTCATCTAAAATGTTGATTAAAAGGAAATGAAACAACGGCAACCTTATGACAAAAGTTTGACCAATGATTAATATAAAAAACCTCTCGATACACCCATTGATTCAGCTCTGCAGTAAGTATAATAAGAACTATTATTGCAGGCACTAAGCAACGATATGGTATGAACTACATAGATAAGAATACTATCATCCAAGACCGGTAAGCAAAACAATGCGTCCTGCAAATAACACAAATTACCGACCCCGCCGGATCCGAACCCCAATGCGATGTATGCGATGTAGGTATGGTGATCTTAGTTAAATATAAAACACATACAGGTGGTACATCTACGAGCGAGATCATCCAGGTCGGTATCACCCTCCTTTCTATTTCTACCATGAAGCAGTTCGCTGTGTTTCGGTTCGAAGGATTGGAGAGCCAGTGTAATTACCGGCATGAGCGGTAAAACATCTTTACCTCTACATAGGCAACGCTTAGGGGGTGCTCTTGGTGCTTCACGACATCAGGGGCATAGTCGTGGTAATAGGCGGCGGTAATACTTTCCATAAGGTGAACAGCTTGCTTGTTTACTCATAAAGTAGTATTAAACACAAGTTCCCTCAAGAAATGTCTAAGAAGAAGTGTCTCTAAGGGACTTCGATGACGGCTAAATGTTAGAAATCAGAAGTCAACCGCTTCGCAGGTCCTCTGATTCTTGTACTGGAGTAGCTTGTGCTTGGAGTAGCTCATATCTTGTGTTTTTATTCTTCACATAGGGACACAATAGGGAATACGCATGACTTTTTAATTACGTATAAATCCATATATCTACAAATCCGTTAGATTTTTGGACAGAAAGATCCGATATGTACAATGACGTCAAAGTACACAAGCATCTTACAACTTCCATAGAAAAGGTTGTTCTGATGAGCGAGATAGAGATATTTACTTTTAATTGTTATATCTCCCTTTTTTATTGTTAAATTCTAATTCTGTTTTCACTGTAAAACTGGTACTTCCACATACTTTACGATAAAATGATTGAATAATGATAAATTAAATTTTATGCATATTCCCTATTGAGACGAGTTTCCTATACATAAATGAACTGTAATTAAATTCTTGACCAACAGTGCTGAGATCAAAATAGTCATATAGGATAAAAAAGTGACCTGTCCAGGTTTTTGAGGCTTTTAGAATCCAAAATCAGTTTTAGGTCCCATTCTAGTTTTTTAAATTTACTTGTTCATTGTATATTATAAAATCAGTAAATACCAGCTGTTGTGTATGGAAATAAAGGAATGGGCGTAATAAAATAAAATTAAATACAAAGCTATTACCTCCCTGAACGGTAAAATTGTTTTAAACAAATTTGTAAAATATTTTAATATTGAACTTAATTGTACAAAAACCAAAATTGTATTTTACTTTAATAAGGAACTTAAAAATAATCTAGTTTCTTGTTGATAACCCTACAAAGGGTCTCTTGAAAACAAGTTGACACCTAAAATTCCAACTCCATTCTTATCAGAGAAGTCAGTTGTAAACGATAAAGCAAATTTAATGTAATTTAATGTTTTTAAGTAGCGCCCGCCTTATCTCAGCCGCCAGCTCCCGTTCTGTTACAAATTTAAATTCGTTTTGTACGAACGGACCGCATTTAAATTGGTCTCTCACCGCATTATCGGTTGACGACTCTGAAAGCTAATTATTCATTTTGACCTATCTACGGGGTTGAGACTTGAAAGGTGAATTTACTTTATTTTAATAAGGTGATTATGTAATGAAACTTTATTCTTAATACATCTGCGAGTAGGTCTTATGTACTTTTCGTTTTACGCCTGTTCGAAAAAAAATTCTTTTTATTTATCATGATCCTGATTCTTTATTATAATTATGATTAACTTGGTTATGTGAAGAACTTTTCATAAATAGGTAGCAAACCATATAGTTAAGGTCATATGCTGTACTTTAAGGTGGTAAGTAAGGTTTAAATTTTGAGTGAATTTTCACCATAAAAACGTGTCAAAAAAGCTCATAGTAGATATTTTGAATGGAAAAATTGACCATCAAATATGATCTAACTCAAGTTTTATTATGTTTTTTTTTCTTTCTGATAATTTTTTTAAATAATTTTTCATTGTTAAGTAAGGTCATCCGTACCAAAAATTCCAGAAAAATATAGTGTAGGTAATTACGTTTCATTTCGCTTAGCAACAAACCGCTCTTCAATTTTTTTTTTAAACGATACTCATTTAAGACCTGAGAAGGTAGGTGGTTGTAATTTGATATGATATTCGATCAAAAGGGTATCTTTTGTTTTTAATTTTTTTTTCTTTTGTTTTTCGGCCTCCCATCGAGCACCTAACTCAAATCTTTGATAGCTGATAACATTTGTATGTCAAATTAAGCATATTTTTCCATGTAAATGTATGATTGATTTGCCCAACGGCAGTAATTCGAGCAACTGTCGTAGTGGTCGAATTGAAATAAAAGATTACGTTATAAGCTTTTATAAACAGTCAAAAACAACCGTTTCATTGTGCTGTTCTAAAATATTCAATGAGGTATTTAAAGAAAAAAAATTTTTTAAAGGAATTAATTTTTTAGATTCAACAACAACAAAAAATCTGCTGGCGAGTTGTTGATTTGCAAAAAAAAATTATTTCCTAATTTTAACAACTAAAAAATCTTTAATAGGTTCTTAATTTCACAATAACTTGAGTATATAATTAAATTTAAAAAAAACACAAGAGCAACGAACGAAACAATAAAATGAAGCGTATAATTGTAAACTTTCATATATTTTTTCAAATGTTCCAACGATTGACTGGGTACGGTGGACAATGAAGGCCCGTAGTTTTTATACCATATTCTTATCGACATAGAGTTCAATTTCCTTTAAATCTTTCTTATTTTCAGAATCTGGCATAGACCAGTAATTATACATCTAGAAAGTATAAGACGTGTAGGAGAAAACTGTACAACTGTGTGTGTGTGTGTACTGTTTTTTCACATGTGTGTCTCTATACTGTAACGCTTATGCAATTTTTCTAAGAAACGCATTTTCTTGGCCGGGATGTAGATAGCTAAGAAGTATGCATCGATTTTAATAATAGATTCGGAGTAGGTTGTTATTAAATAGTTCTTATTCAATGCTTTTTCGTACTTGGAAATATTTTCTGAGTATTTTTTTTAATTTGCATTGTTTACCATCGATAAGGTGAAAAAGTAAAGTTGGCTAAGTAGGGAAGTAATTTTTTGCAAATATTCAACTCTCATGTATCTTAGTAAAGATAATACCCATAACACAAAACTAGGTAGTAAAATTAGGATGTTTCTACTTAAGTGTAAATTTAGCCATACATAAAAATTAAGGTATCAAGAACGCATTTCGCTGTTTTTTTTTTCAAGGAAGTGTAAATTCCAAAATAAAATTCATAAGCCACCTATTGCAGTCGCGATTATTATTAATAATGAAGAGTTACAAAAAATAATAACGAATTATTTTTGAAAACCGAAATTCGTAAAATTCTTGAATATTTTGGTCGATACTATTTTTTTTTACCCGCACAACACAGCAATCTGTCGTAGACATTTAGCTGTTTTTTGGTCTGTGTATTTTTATTTGTTTTTTTTTTATCTGTCGATAATAACAAATATTAATACAGTTGTTTATTACGTGTTTCAGAGGAAGTTAGAAATTTTAGTGCTTCAGTCTTACCATTCACGAAGCCGGTTCGGTTGTTTACGCCCATTACTCTAGTGCGTGTGACCTGTACTGAACTAAGTCGAGGTAACGCACACTAAACTAAACTTACTCTAAACTAACAACTGTAATGAAACTGACTTCGTGATATGGAATGACGGAACCTAAGTGTCGCAATGGAATGTAATTTTCTTGAATAAATGACAAGGATTAACTTAGCTACGAATCATGATTCGAGATCATGTTTTAGACAAGCGTCATGTTTGACCTTCAAACGAGATCATTTTGAACAGTTGTCAGTTTTTTATATTTTCTCTTTACTCGTGCAGTTTTAAATCTCGAATAGGTCAAAACTAGATTTTTTTGTTATTTATTTCATCAGGTGATATTGTTGACGAATTCTTCCCTTTTTTGAAGTTAATTTTTTTGTTGTATTATAAAAAGTGTGCGGTCGAAGGACCCTGTCAGGAACGAAGATCCTCACGCCTTCCCTCCTATACGAGTACCTTTAATCTGACCATAAAGTACGTTTGACTAACACTTGATTTAAGTAACATCGTAGAATTTCAAACGTCGAACTTCGAACGTTCTTAGTTCGAATTTCGGATGTATTTGAAACGCTTTCTTCGATCGTAACGATTTTAACTGTCGAGCCAAGAATAGACAAGAACTATGCACCGTACACTCAATATGTAGGGACACCGAGTGTGCCTGTACGATCACGAGTATCTCTGAAATTTATTGTGACACATCGTCAACGAAATCAAGAATTCTGTCCAAGTGTGAACAGTAAAGAAATTATTGTCCGAAATTTTCGTCGCGGTTTCTGTTATGCAAAAGGAACTTCTATCGAAAATTGTTGGTTTTCCTTAGATTTTAATAGAAAAAGAAAGTCACGAAATAATTATAAGGTTTGTTTGATAATGTTTACGTGTTATTATGAAGTTAAAACCGTGACAGACACACTGCCTTACTGAGATATAATCCTTGTATTTCACTTTAATTAGTTACAATTAACGTTCTTTGTAGTACAAACGTTTAAAATTTATTAAATTTCTTTAATAATGTAATTACATTAAACTTTAGAATTCGTTAGAGAAAAATCCACATTTTACGAGAAAACATTGGCCTTGTTCAACCTCTAAATAAATTTTAAATATTGGTGATATTTTTTAATTCATATGCGTCGTTTCGACGGTTAGACTTTAAAGAACAGAAACTACTTTACTTTTTTTTTTGTAAGGAAGGTGACTTTTATTTTACTTTATTCAAAATCAAAATTTATTCAAATAGACTTAAAATAAGTACTTTTAAACCGTCAAAATTCTTTTTAAACTACCACCGGTTCGGAATGCCTGTGTACGGGGAAGAATCTGGCAAGAATCCTCCGTAGTTGCTCTTTTCAATATCATAATATAATCTCTCATTACAATCTTAATGTATACGATGTTATACAAAATATATATACCTCGACTTCACCTCGACCTAGGTGGCGGAGCAGTGTAAACAGCCGACTGCTACACTAGAGGTACCGGATTCGAATCCCGGCGGGGGCGGGACTGAGTTATTTGCAAGATACATTGTTTCGCTTACCGGTCTTGGATGTTGTATTCTTATCTATGTAGTTTATACCATATCGTTTCTTAGTTCCTGTGACACAAGTTCTTACGATACTTACTGCAGGACTGAGTCAATGTGTGTGTCGTGTTGTGGTTATTATGTACTTATGTGTTTGAATGTATATATTTTTGAGTGCGTCAGTCCGAGCTCAGCGTCCAAGTTTTGTTTGTCATGTGCTGTTCTATGTTAATATGTGAATAATTGTTTTGGCGTCTTAATTTGTACACTGTATATTGTTTCCCATTATTATTATACGCTGTAATTATTCCTTCGAAATAAAAATAAAATAAAATAATTATATATCTATAAATATTAAATAATATGTACAAATTTAGGAATGACATACCTAAAACATCAAATTTATCAATCTACAGATTAAAATTATTTAGTTTACTGTAGAGTCATTAGAACTAAGGTATATTTGTTTAAAATATAAAAATACTAATTAATATCTAAGCATTGTCACAGAATACAAGATAAAAACTAAACGCACCCGTATTTTGAACACCGAAGATAATTATCTCATTAAGATTATTATTGTTACCATTTTAATTATCTCACATTAGCAATAAAACTTTATATCCTAAGTAATTTCGTTGCAGAATCAACCGTATTAAAGACCATTATGTTAACAGTGGCGTATTAATTTCACGACAAAGTCACTGAAAACATGTCGTAAAAACCCATTTAAAATAAAAATTATGCCACACACCTAGAGGGCGCTGGCTGCGTATTTTTTTATGATGCCGTATTAATATAATTTATGTTTAACGCTGTAAGGTTAATGAATTTATGCTAATTAACCACATGAAACTGGTTAGGTTTGAAAAGATTGAGAATTTAATAATACATTAAGTGTAGCAACAAAATTGTGTTAAATTTACCTTTTTATTCGGTTCGACTGATGGAAAGTGATACCGCTGGCTACTGATACAACGATTCGTTTGGTATGAAAACACCAAGAGAATAACCGATTCGTTGTCCATGTATAGAATTTCGTTGGTAAGATTCAAATGTTTGTGTAAATTTCATATTTATGTGCTTATAATTAAAGCCTAAATTCACCATGTCAGTCTGTAGAAATAGAAGATAAATAATTTTGGAGATTAAATGAGTTCTTTCGAAGATTCTGAGTAAGACCTCCTTCAAAAAAACTAGAAATAAAACATACTTAAGGTTGAAAATTTTCAAAATTGCAATTACCTTTCTATTGTTATATTTTGAAATGAAATTCGATGTATATCTCTGTTTCTTTTATAACATAATAAAAGAGAGAGATAAATATATATCTAAACGCTATATTTAGAAGTACCCTATGTAATAAATAGGTGTGTATATATATTCGTATAAAGAATGCGGTTTTATTTTTGTGTTTGTTGGTACCTTCACAAACAAGTCCCGCACCAAAATATTTACTAAAATATTGCTCACCATTTGGTTATAATAAAATTTTCCGTACTCGGTTAAAATAACTTAGGATCTATACAGAGTTGTTGCGTCCATCCATCAAGATGATCCCGTAAATTTGTTAATATTTAAATAAAAGAGTTCGTTGCAATTTGTAAGTTAAAAAGATTTGTAAATCAATCGGGAGATATAATAACCAATTATTTTGCATAAAAGTATTTTTAAATGAAGAAAAGAAACTGAGGGATGTAATAACAACTCTGTATACATATTTTCACTTTCGTAGGCCAAGCCGGGTCACTGCCGAAATTCTGTCACGCGATCCACCCATTAGGGGTTGTTCTTTCACCCCCCCCGTACCCCCTCGAGTAGTCAGCGAATTTACAAACAACCCCAAGTAATTTTGTAGCCCCCTAAGAGGTAGCCCTAAATTTTGTGTCGAGTTTTTTTGATGCCCATTGGTGGAATAGGTTTTCGTAATGGGCATTGCATTTTTTTTCGTCTCTGACAAAAAGCTTCAGTAAAAAATCTGCTGAAACAAAAAAAAAACTTACTTTTTTAAAGATTAAATAATGATTTAATTTAATTTTGCTAAGTGAAAATTGTAAGAGAGTATCTTAGTCTTTGAACTATTGTAATTTTAAAACTACCAGTTTCTGTATAGTAAAAATATAAATAAAAATGTAAAAATAATTTCGGAATAAGTAGAATAATGTTAATAACAATATTTGTACGTCCAAAGGACAGATTTTTAGAAACTAAATTATTAAAGTACCTACTTAACCAAAAATCTTACAAATAAATGATTTTGATTTTGAAAATATTTTTTTTATTGCTCAAAACGAAAAGGGTTTTGATTTAAAACAAAATAAAATGGTGAAAAATTAACCAATCATTTTTATTTGATAAAATACCTAATGTTTTGTTAAACTGAACGCCTCATTGACAATGAATAAAAAAATAACCTAAAAAATAAAGGATCATCTAGTAAAAAGGATCTCTCCTTTTGGCTTCACTAAAGTAAGGTAAAAAGTATATAACACCAATATTATATAACACACGATATTGCGTAGAAAAACCCGTTCTTAAAAAGCACCCCTAACTCGTACTACCCCGTTAAACAATTTATGGGCACCCAACTAGCTGCAAAAGTGTGCGTTGTGTTAAATAGAGAACAGGGCACACTGGGAGCGAAGCGATACTAAGCGAAGTTCTGCTCCGCACTTTTCATTCTTAGAGATGAGTTATTAATAACTCAAGTAAAAACAATTTTCATTTTAATCGTTTTTTTATACAACGTCATGAACTAGCAAAAGGAAAGTGATACCGCCGCTTATTGACACGACAATGCCGCTGATATTAGTGAACGCCAATACCACCACCTATGTGTAGCCCATATGTTATATTTCTAGCGCCGGAAATTACTGTTGCTACTATACTTCAGTTCTTTCTTATAGTCATATCTTAACGGCAGCAAGCGACTGCAGTTAGCTAACTTGAATACATTTATCTTTGCAAAGCACCTGAACTAATTAAGACGTTACGTAAAGAAATGTTAGTCATATGAACACAAAGAACAATATGATCAGAACGAAGCAAACTTAGTACACCTATCAACTTGCAAACGGATCAACGCCTAATCAATTCGAGCCGGTCGGTATTATTTGTATTAAATTTCATAAAGAAACACATGCTTTTTAGCGTCTCGTTGAGTCACGTCAGTTTTTCAGTTTCCGTTACCAAATTGATGGGTGTGCTTGACATGACTTCTTCTTCTTGGTTTAATTCTTCCCTTTCGTCGCGAAAGGCAAACAGCTTTAGCCCATACAGCACAAGTCTTCCGTGTAATTTTTTTTTTCTATCTTAATTGTTTCTACAGTAACATGCTAGTAATGAAGGCTTTATCGAGTTAAGTTGACGAAAAGAGCAGCAAAATCATCGTATTTTACTTTATCCACACTTTTACAGCACTACAGATGTTCACTGGTTAAAACACTAGCATTTTACACATTAAACTCTGCTGATACACAAGAAAAGACGGTAAAATAAGAAAATTTCAACCAAAACTCCCCGTTTCCGCCAAATAACTCCGCTTAACATGGCTTTTAATTAAATTTCGCTTCGCTCCAAGTGTGCCCTCCGCTTAAATCCTATCACAAACTTTACGAGGTGTTTCAGCGTACAATTTCTGAACGTTATATTATAAAGTACCTTTTAATCCAATGTAAGCTTGACCTCGTAAAATACGTTCATTAATTTTCATGTTTTTTTTTATTTTTCTTCATTATGAGTTCGGAAACTTCGAGCCTCTTCGGTGAAAAGGTTTTACATGAATTATTTACTGTAATTGAGTATTAAGCAATTTAATTATGTTATATAGTAATAGTCGCACATTATATATTTCACATTGTGCTATGGTATTACACTAAGCTTTATTACGAGTTTTTACCTAGAGCTTATTATGTATATATAGAAACCACGTTTATGTAATGCTAGTGTGTACTCATATTTTTATATTTATTGCTAACTGTATATAAGATCTTATCTAGTTGAATTAGACAGCCTAGTAAATAAAAGGAATGAAGTCTGAAACCATCCAAAAATTTAATTAATTTTTTGTGAATTTGTATCGTTAATTCCTTATAAATATATATGGATTAGTTTTATTTAAACCATAGAAAATATAATACACTAAAATATTTAACAGAAATCCCGTCGATATCTCTTGTCTGATATTTTTAAATAAATACTAACATAGTTTCTGTATAGATTATATATCCGATATCTTGAATAAGCTTAAGGGACGTTTAATGCGCTTGCAACATCAGTGTTATAACCCCAGTTTTGCTTCTTTTCGACCGTTTCAAATCGCTGTTTGGTGATTCAATGTAAAACCAAAAACCAAGCAATGCTCGGTAGAATGGTTGAATAAATTCTTAAATAATTCCCTTAAAAAATTAAGTTGTTATCAGATTTGTTTTTTTTATTTGAATTTCAAAAACAATTACTAAGCCCCAGATAAGCTTAGCTTCGAGTATTAACATTTAGGGTTCCGTGAAATATTTTGAAACTAACAACTTCGATAGCAGTCTTGACTATGTAGGTAACTCGCAGCCGTTCAAGAAATTGAAATTTCAGTTTTCAAACGACGATTTCACTTACAAAATGACATGTTCGACAAACAAAATCTGTAAGTTATGGCCGGTAACCAGCGGTAGTGAGTTAAATAATCAGGACGCGGTCGGTGGTCGCTAGTTCAAATCCTGGGTAATATTTTTAGGTCTAAATATTTATTATATTATTGATAACATAAAAAAAAACTATTGTAAAAAGCCTGATTTTTTTTAAAATACTTTAAATTCTCCTATAAACTTGTTTTTTGTTGTGGACTAAAGTTGATTGTATTTTAGGATTAATGAGTTTATTTTTAAATAATATTATTCATATTAATTTTAAATACCTATACATTTAAAGGTACGGAACCCGTTTGTTAATTAAAAAATCACGCTCAGCAAAGTTCGTTAGCTACAGAATGTAACAGGAAAAACAATAATCGACGATAAGGTACTATATAGCAATCCATCATAGGTTTTATGAAACTCAGGGAAACCGCTATTTTTTGCCGACGGTACCTACCTTTTAATGTGCTCGCTAAGTGCTTTGTAAAATTGTTTTTTTTAAGGCCTTTCAAATTACAGTAGGTATGCACAGTTCCTGAAAAATAATTAACCTTGTTTACTTTTAAATAGGCGTTTATTTCAAATTAGGTCCGCTCACAAGGAATTACGTTTACGAATGACCTATCGACCTCAGGAGGTGTTACCTAGTTTAAATTTGACGCATTATAATATGTATCATAGAAATAATAACCACATCACGACACACACATTGACTCAGCCCTGCATAATCTTGTGTCGCTGGCACTAAGCAACGATATGGTATATAATACATAGATAGGAATACAACATTCAAGACTGGTATAAAATAATGTGTCTTGCAAATAACACAAAGTCCCTCCCCGCCGGGGATCGAACCCGGAACCTCTAGCGTAGCGGTCGGCTGTTTACACCACTGCGCGATCGAGGCCGTCAATAAATGTAGTAGGTATATAACAGTATTTCCGATAGTATATAGGAATACATAAATTTTTTAAAGTGTCATAACAATTTGTAGTTTGCTACAATATACGAGATTCGTGACTGGATTTGAAAGTTTCAAGTTTCTGAAATTTCAAAATGACAGACAGAAAATGTATAGGAATCATTTCTTGAAATTTCAAGCCCCTTTCTTTTGGTCGTGCAATGCATTTGATATGCATATTATTAAGCTAAAGGCATATGGAAATTTCATAAATGAATACGATTTTTTGGGTAAAAATAGTTTTTTTTCAGTATAGTTATGTATAGAACCGATGAACTAAAAGAAAGGGAATATGTCAAATTTCACTCACTGTTACTAAATTGAATGTCAAATTACTACGGTTTTAGTTCCCGGTTAAAGTTATCCGAGTTTTGCTACTAAAAGTTATCACAGATTTTTTTAACCAAAAGAATCAGATGTTAACAGAAACGCATAAAATACCAATTCGCCATCAATAATCCCTGAATATTAACATTTTCGATCAATAAACGGTTTCTTCCGCATCGTACTAGACGGAGGCAGGTACGAACCCGCTCGTGTTCTAAAAAGGGGGGCGAAGGGGGGTTCAGCCCCTATTTACTCTATGCTTAACTTTTATAGCCGACGTAAAAGTTCCAGGGGCTTTAGAAAAGACATTTTTCATCGGCGAAACGAAATGGCGGCCGTCTTTTTTCATCGCTAACTTTTAGGCAATAAAAATATGCAAATGCACGGCTGCATTTTAGTTGTTTTATTCTTAATTTGGTTGGAAGTTTTTCAGTACCTAATAATAAAAAAACTTGATTATGTAAACTCCTTTCATAAAACTTTTTATTCTACATCATGGGCAAGCAAGCTAATAAATTATAACGCGTCTTTGTATGTTACTTTCTTTTAAAAATAGGGGTTGAATATTCAGGAATACAACCCCTAAAGACGTTTTCAAATATAACGATGCATTGAACATTAATCTAAAAAAAAACATAGCTAAGGCTAATACTGGTTTAAATATTACCTTTTGTTGAGTTAATTATGTTTAGAATGCAACAGATTTATGTTTGTAGCAGTATCTTCTAACAGTAACCGTACGACCAATACTGATGCAATCTCAGTTAATTGTAACCATAAATCCGTTTAACGAAACAGCCTATTAACTAATTTATATCAAAATCCATGTAGGTATCGGTTACTTAGGAACGGAGAAGTTGCTATCTGGAAATACGGACAGCAAATAAAATTTATGAAACAATCCAATGCAAAACAAAGCAAGAAAAGATTCTTATTTTTACTATAAGCTAAAAAGGAATTTTATCAGTCAAGGTATATTAATAATAATTAATTAAAAAAATCCCACCAGAATATAACATGTTTCACATAATTTAGTTTAAACTTAAAATATCAATTTCATATTGAAAATTAAAATAAAATTTACAAAAACATAAATAATGGTAAACCATCGAGAGAGTAATGGAAAAAACACGTAAAATGTTGAGGATGGGAACCCCTAGGAAGTATAACCTGAAATTTGTATAACCTACAATTTTACATACTGTATTTTTATAATCGTAATATGACATAACACAACAAGTACCTGCCTTTCACACTGAAGGCTTAACTTTTAGTTTATACTTAATAGATGAACAAAACTCAGCCTTTCATGTCCAAGCATTTAGGCTAGGTTTTATACAAAGTTATTTGCAAACAAGCAAACGGATCGCCTGATGGAAAGTTCCCATTATGTTTGAGGATGCCAAGAGCACCGCCAACGCATTTCCCATGTAGAGGTAAAGATGTTAAACCCCTCATGCCGGTATTTAAACCGGCTCTCCAATCCTTCGAACCGAAACACAGCGAACTACTTCACGGCAGAAATAGAAAGAAGGGTGTTACCAACCCAGACGATCACCTGTTGGTGAGTCAGTGAGGCCAATTATATATAGATTCAGAAAAACGACCAGTTTAAACTACCTATACAGATCTTATCTAGATAGTGTATAGCACAATAACAAATTTATTGAACACCAAGGCACTACTAGTCTACCCTGTATTCGATTACTTCGATATTAATGTGTTAAGAGACACTTATTTACCACTGTCAGTCGATTTTATTGCAACTTACCTAATTTATTACGTGGTAAATTATCTGCTTGTCTCAGATGTCTATGGCTGGGTATTTCTGTGATCCTTATTAGAGTATTTTGATTAATTTAATTGAAAAACCTTATTTTGAAAACCTTATTTAGAAAAAAACGATATTTTGATACTAAAATTAAAATGAATATTAACAAAAAAGTATGATAAAATCTTAAGAACATTTTCTAAAAGTCTAGTGTTTTTAACCAGATCGAGTATATTTAACTAGTAATTTTAACAAAGATAAATATGTTTTGGGATGAAGTACCTATATACAACAAAGATGTATTTCTGAAGCATACATAATACCTATGTAAATAATCAAAGACCTATATAAAATGCCAAGAGAAGCGTCCATCTATTGATTGATAATGTCAAAAAGTGGAAAATGACAAATAATTTTACATTGACTCATTTAAAAGTTGTTGTACCAACCGACCGACAATTATTAATTAAATTTTCTACTTAATATAACAACAATCGCCGTTTGAGGTGTAATTAATCATAATTTAAGACATGCAAAACGGTAATCTGTTGATACATAATTGTTTATCATATTTTTTTTCTATTAAAATTAATTAAACAAAACGCAGTTAAAGCAGTTTTGCTTTTTAAAATTTCCACGTGTAAAATATTTTTTTTTTTTTTTTTTTTGGTATGCTTAATTGGAAATTCCGGCAAATTTATTGTGTAATACAACATGTATTCATAAAACCAAAAAAAATTGCTGAACTATTTTTTTTAAGGTCTAGTTACCCTTCACAGGTTGTCTCGAAAAAATATATTATTTTTAGAACTATCCATTGATAGAAATTCAAAATATTAATAATATTTGCTTAGATTAGATTTTTCATTTTAGTCCATGTTCATCTAATGGTTTCGATTACATAAAGTTTTATTTACAAGATAGAATTGAATATATAATAAAAATAAAAACCTAGTAAAAATCATATCTACAATGGAGTGTGCCCATAGCACTGGCTGCATTACCACGCTGTACAGCGATGCTCAACCTCTGAGCGAAATGCAGACCAGCGTTACGGTCCCGAGTCTCCTTTTTTAATTTAACACTTAAAAAAGTTAAGCCCTACTGTCCACGCCAATAACCAACTGACTGTTAACCGTAAGACAAATAGAATTCTATCATCGGTGATAGTACAAAAAGCGAAAGATATCGCGGTACTAAAAAAAACGTTTCAGGAGTGAACAAATAGTAAATAACGATTTTTATATCATTAATATAGATTTCCTATTTTTTTTGTATGTTTCGTAGTAGACATAAACAAATAAAACATAAACTCAAGCCATCATTAACCCCTCAGGAGGGGTAGGCAGGGTGCTAAACACCGCATTTCGCATGTTTATGTTGAGTCCCAGTGTGACAGGTCGCCACAATCCGGGCACAATGAGGAACATGGCAGCTACAATGTACGGCAACCCGAGACTCGACCTGTCGGGTCGGGTCGGTCAACCAAGGCACGTTAACTGAGCTACCACGTCCTCACCAAACCACCATAGTTAGTTAAGCGGAACTGCATTAACGATTTGTCACTTAACTGATATCAAATGGACATTAACCACAAATAACCATCCTAAATGCAGACCATACAAATGCAGACATCAACTCACAACAGAATTTCCTTCAAAACGAGCATATTAATACAGCCAACAACACAACCCACAAAGAACTCCATCTTCCATGTAATTGAACCCGTAAATCTTGGTACAGTCGGGAAAAAAGGTCACTTTGCATATGTCCGCTACCAGAGTATATTTTAGTTGGTGAATTATTAATGCGGTTAATAATTTTATTCCGATCCGGCATCGAATATAAAAATCAGTGGGGGGGACGAGAGATGGTTTATTGAAGTTTCGATACTTTAACTGCACGACGACGTGAAATGTTAGCTGCTTTTACAGTGTACAGGTCGGTGCACAAGTTTTTTTGGGTGTTTTTTTTTTTTTTAATTTGTACAGACATGAAACTGAATGCAGTGACACAAAATCGAAATGTAAAGCTTACAAGAACGTTGTTTGAATGTGTTTTAACATAAAGTTTCCATTAGTTTTTTTAATTCAGTGTTTTTTTAAAATGAAGAGAGTTTGACGTAAATTTTTGTCCGTTAAGTATATATCTCTTAGTTCATTGGCTCTTTCGGAATAGAACATGCTGTACTTCTTTATTACAGACACATGATTTAAATTTTCAATTTTCTTCTATTAAACATTTACTATAAATATTTCTCGACCGACATTTAAAAAAAGAGCTTATATTATTCGATTGTATTTATGTTTGTTTTGTGCATTTTCAACGATCTGCGTCAATTTGAAAATGATTTTCAACATTATTTTTTTTCTACTTTTTTCACTCGAGCGTCGACCGCGCGTGCCTGTACAAAGATAATACCGATATAATTCTAATTAAATCGATCGATTGTTGGGGCATCGATTACACGGCGTCGTCCGTTCGATTTCGGCGCGACCCGGCGGGGTGTCAGGCTTGCTAGCCGAAAAAAAAAGCACCAACCAGTAGCTTGTAAATTTATTGACAAGTTCGAGGAATCCTTTGAAGGATGTTCAGGCCGTTGTTGACATACAATTGTACTTGTAATAACGATGCTAGTTAGATTTAATAAGAGATTTTGTTTCGAATTTCTTGGTTCGACATTCGAAGGCTGTCACTTTCATACTATTGTCCATAGTAATTTTTTTCTAAAACTGGTAACGTAGGAGATTTCTAGACTCATCATCATCGGTAAGAAGAAATTATTGAGCGCTAACCGAAAAACAAAATTATGTTAGCTAAGTAATTAGGTACAACAGAATTTTTTGTTCCGATTTTTTTTTATAAACAAATTGATTTATCTATTTATATTCTACTTTCTCTCCTTAAAACTTATTTCTATGTGTATACTGACCTTGAAAATAGCTCTTAGTCCTAAGGTAGCTGACTGATAGCCTTAATATGGAGAGGCGGTCGAGTTTGCTGAGGATGTTCTGCTCGAACGGCAACAAGGAGGCCAGGGTGTCGAGCTCGGCGTTCAGCCGCTCCCGGTGCCGCTTGCTTGGGTTACTTTTCGTCACGCCGTCCTTGGACGGAGGTTTGATGCTGGAACAACAATTCAGGCTCAATAATTGTACTTATTACAAAAAGTTAGAACAAAAATGAAGGCCTTTTTATTGTTACGGTAAATTCTGGATATATTTTTCTACTAGATTGATTGCACATTGTACAAGTGAATGCTGGGACAAAATAATAATCGCAACAAGAAGATCCTTTGATAGTAAATACAAAAAAAAACCTAACAATCGTATTTAACGATTTACTTTATTACTACTACATAACGTACTTTTACATATCACTTTATAACTAAAATACAAAGTTCAAATTCTAATCTCGTCTCAAAGTCTAATCGGTAGGAAAATCGCTGAGTCACGCCCACGCCATCTAACACGATCGAGATCATTCATAAATTTTCTAGCTTGCCCTATCTATAGTTCATCCCACGAAAAGAGCTTTCGAAGAACATCTTTATATGCCATTGAAAACCTTGTCTCTAAAAATGACCCGCGTATTGTGTTACTCATACATTGACCAATGAACTATGAGTTGTTTCCTAATAGCTCCTATACACCATCACTCACTATTCGCACATGATCATGCGATGCGATGTTTGCATAAGAGCATAAGTCACCCGATGCCACCACCCCCTTCACACGATGGCCATTTGACCCTAGATGGCCCATCGTGTGGTGCAGCTATAAGAGTTTCAAGTTGCAGAATGGACTATAGCTTACTTAAAAACACGTCACAAAGAGTCACAGGCCAGAACTAGTCACAGCAACGGAGTCACGCGATTCTGCTCGTTAGCATAACTTATGTGACGAACAAAGGTAAGCTTTACCGGTTTTTACTAACCAGCGAGATTTCAACGAAGTTTTTTTTTCGTAGGGCAACCGTTTTTCGGAAGTTAACGGTTTTTACTTGGGTTAGACTTTGCATAATAGGTCGTTTTACATCGACAACCTGTTAAATGGAAGGTAAAATAAATTGCAGTTTACAAGAAGCTATTGAAATAAATTAAACTAAATAAATAAGAAACGAAAAATCCTGTTAGAACCATTTTCAATTTCTACGCGGATGAAGTTCTATGTATATAACAGTAGGGGCGTTTTCGGCAACTTCGTATTTTTGTTTTCTTTCGGCAGTTCCGAAATGTTACCCCTACATTTACTTCTTTCAAGAGTATAGGTTACTATGGCAACAAGATTTGGCCTTATACAAGGAAAGCGATCGGATTCCCAAATATACTATTACCAACTCGCGACAACGGTCTGCTATGGTTTTGGTTGTGGGATACACCCGCCACTCTGTCCCACCACTGCAACTCCTTTGCCAGGATCAACAGTGGCATCCAGTGTTCGAATTATCACAGGCTGTGCCCGGACACCCTACCGGTCTTTAGACCCGTAACAAACTTAATCAGGAAAAATAGGATGTAGGAGGTTGTAACACAAAAAATTCCATTTTTTTATATGTCATGTTCATTTACTATACATTTATAATATATATTGGCTATAAATATTTTAAGCATTCTATAGGTAAAGGAAGTGTTAGCTAATAAATTTTGATTACAATTATTTCAATATAAATCATATTTTGACTGTAGACAGGCGTTCTATTTGTTTTTGTTAATTTTAGTTCAACATAATCTCGCTGCCATTAAGCTATCTTAAATTAGTTTCAAACATAGAAAAAATATAGAGTCGTTTGATACTAAAAATGTTTGTTACAATATTTGACGGCCTCTGTGGTGCTGCAGTGTTATAACTGCTACTGAAGAGGTCTCAGGTTCGAATACCGGTGAGTCAGAATTTTAGGTTTTTGCTTACCGGTCTCGAAAGTTGTCGAATTCTTCGATCTTATCTATATAGTTAATACAGAATAGTTTCTTAGCGCCTGCGACACAGATTCTACAATCTTACTGCTGGGCTGAGTCAATGTGTATCGTGATGTGTTTATTAACAAAAGTTGAAAATAAAGGCGCTTATAACAAGGATTTTTCAATTTGGCACTATCTCATTGATCAAACTTTCACAATACCTGGTGATTTTATTATAGTTTTTTGTATGGGATACTTCTTTAAAATGGGATATTTCTAATGTAACAATAAAACTTTTCTTTAATCATGTGTGCTATCAATACAACAGTATATTTAAGAATTTTACAACAAAAAAAATCAATCTAGTCCAATGTAGTCCGGTCTGAATTTTTTTTTTTTTTTTTTTGTAAAAATTCGACTCCATAGGAGCCCCTGTCCTCAATAATTCCATACTTTGGAGCATTATTCACCGCCGCCCGTCGTTTTTGTTGATTTATACAGAGGTGAGTATCGAAAGCGCATGCGCAAGCCTTTGATATTTCTCCTCGTAAAATTTGTGTTCATGTACCATAAAAGTCCTATACAAAAATAAACCCTAATTATCGAGAACAGGGTCGTTTTTTCAATGGAGTGGAGCCTAAGTACGATATAAATCAATGACCGATTATTTCTATAAATTGTAACTCGATTAAGTTATAATATAATCGATAGTAGGTTATGAATAGTTTGTATTTGTGAATTATATTGTTATAAATAAGTGTGGATGGGTTACCGCAGGGTTTTATAATTGAGTCAGTGGATAGGTACAAGGAATACAAGCATTAAAATCGAATATTTTTTTTTTTTTCATGATTAATGTTTTCATTTAGGATTTGTTTTTAGAAAGTTTTCTGGTGCCTAAGTAATATTCGGTGTATTTTAAAGAAAAAAGTAAAAAAAAATGCAATTTTTATGGTTAAGTTTTGATTGCTACATTTTTGTAAGATTGTAAATAAAATTTTTAAAAGTCAAAAGAGGCCCATCAGATATCTTAGGTAATTTTGAATTGAATCCAAAATAAATATTTGTCTTCTGTATTCAGTCTTTTAATTTTTTTTTTTTGCATCAATTCTAAATAATTTTAAATTTAATTAAAAAAAATAACAAACAGAGTTTTATTAAAGGGAGTTTACTATTTAATAAAAATATAAAAATAACTATTTATTCGCATCAAATATACATATCTTTACGCTTAAGTTCTTTTAATTTTTTAACTGTTCAGTATTCAGTAAAAAAAAGCAAAAACAGTTTTAGTCAAACTAAAAAAATTCGACAAAATCAGTGTGGAAGTCGAAACGAAGATAAAAATTGAATGGACGTTCGTATTTTCTATATTAAATACCGAAACAAACCGGTACAATCCATTACAAAGGTGATAGAATAATGTTAAACCGGGATATACCACAGAGAATAATCGGTTTATTACCGGAAAGGAATTATTATCGAATTTATTGCAAAACGAACATCGTGTACCATGGATAATGGGAAATATCTTGAACAATAAAACTGTGAACCGTTCAGTCTTCTAATTGAATTGGTTTTGTCAGGTACCTACCGATCTTTTTTGTAACAGTATTTATTAATAGTACTGATAAAGAATGTACAGTACATTTAATTTGCAATGCAATATTGTGGTGTTTTAACGGTCAGGCGTCTCCTGACTGTGTACTCTTTTTTTTACCTCTGGGCCATTTCAATTGCTATCTTCACTTTTCTGGGAGGGAAGTCTAAAACCGCTTTCTGACTACCTTCCTATTCCTTCTGATAAAGTTCGTAGCGGTTCCCAAGAAGGCCAGTAGGGTGTCCGGGTACAGCCTGTGCGTGATTGCACAGTGGTATTATTAGTTGATTAATTGATCAAAGAATGCCACTGTTGATCCTGATAACCAGGAGTGAAGGGACAGAGTGGCGTGTGTGACCGGAAAAAGACAGAATTGAGAAGACATTCTGAAGTTGTTCTGTATACGATGTGATAATTAATTTTAAACTAATTAGTCACTAAGCTCCTTGTTCATTCCTATTCCATTTATTTATTTATTCTTATTCTATTTAGTAATATGTTGACACTTGACTTATGTTTATACCATATCGTTGCTTAGCACCTGCGACACAAGATTTTTCAAACTGCACGGCTGAGTTTGTGTGTCGTGATGTGGTTATTATTGCTATCTATTAATAAATAAATTTGTAAAAAGTAAAGAAGCCTTCATCTCGCATATTTTACTTTAGTAACTGCATTTTACCTGATGACTGGAAAGACAAGTCAAGTACAGAAATCTTTAACGTGTTGACATTAAGATGGGGTTAGAAGAAAATTAAGGTCACTATTTTATTTTTTTATAAAACAAAGTCATAGCTCTGTAAAATCAATAGAAAATCATAAGATTTGACCGATACAAAAATCGTTTTAAACTTGATAAGTAAGCATTAACGCAAAACTATAAGCTTGCAACATCAGCAACATAACGCATCTGTTATCAACTCCATAACGAAGCAAAACGAAAGCTTGTAAAATAATACATTTAATATGAAGGCGAATCAAAAAAACCGAAAACAACTCTCCCATTCCTCAAATTGAAGCCCAAATCGGTAGAATCAGAAATGATGAGATTAAACTTCGACGATTAAATGTTCGTTAGAGAAGAAATTACGTTTAATCATGAGAAAATGTTACACTACTTTTGTTTTAGGAATTTAAAATGGCCTGTTTTGAATGTTACATTGGAATAATGTGTTTTGTTTTGTTGTTTAAAAAAAGTATTTTATTGACATCCAAAAATGTTGCCATCTTTAACGGAAAAAAATATACGCCTTTCTTGACAATATAAAAACATGTCACTAAGTTAATTTCCAATGAAATTATTGAACAATTGTAAAGTTAATTCCAGCTTGAAAAAATATATTTAGTTTTCGATCCGTGTATTGACCTTCGTACTTGAGCGAAGCTGAAAGGGAGTCAGTAGTTTTCGTACTTCGTAGATAAAAAAACTGTTTTATATTCAGTTGCCAAAATTGAAACTGAGACAGAAATACAGCCCATATGCATATTTGTTACCTTGGTTAAAATATACGATATCTTAGCAACAAGTTTGTTATCAAAAATTTACAACATCGGTAGAATACAATAGTATCCGAACATACTTTGTCGCGGTCGCGGAACCCGCAACGATTTAAGCAGAAGAAACAGGAAAAAAGTAACAGATATATTCTACACTAACTCAAATATTGTCTGTCCCACCTCTGCATGTAACTTAACCAGGATCAACAAAGGCATCCTTTAAGATGCAGCGGTGCAATGAAGCACAGGCTACGTGCCCGGACATACTACCGAAATCCCATTAAGAAACCCACAAGCTAAAGGCTGAAATCTCACATGGAACAGCTGATAGTGAATGAGATTCCGTGAGTCACGCGAGGGCTGTCACGGTGTCACGCAGAATGAAAACGAAATGTTATGGCTACGCCGTGTCACGTCACTTACAGTCACGCGTCAGCAACGGTCACCGGTTCGACAACTGCCAATGTCACGTCAGAGTTCAATAGTGATCGAGATTGGGTTTCCTTTCGTGAACTTGGTAATTACGTACGGCTAGTGCAATTAGAAATGAATGGACAATCGTAGTGGATTGTGAAGAGGTATTTTACATGTCTTGCTTTAAAAGTTTGAAGTATGAGCCATCCTATCCAATTTAAGGTTTGATAAAATAACAAATTGGGGACGCAGGCTCAATGGACCTCTCAAATGGTACCGACATTTCTGAACGCTCTGCCCCAATGTTGCAATTTCTGTTTACCAAGTATTTAAATAAATATTGAACAGGTTCTTCCATATGATTTGAAGAAAGCAAATTGTAACTTTAAATTAACATTACAAAAACAGTTTTTTTGGTGGTACCGGTCACTCTGACCCAACACTGTTGATCCTGGCTTACAAGAGTATTTCTGTCCTCTGAAACAAACAATTCAGCTGAGCAATAAAGAGCAGGTGGTGGCACAGGTTACGTGCCCGGACATGCTACCGGCTATCTTTGTACCCGCGACGAATTTAATCAGCAGAAATTAGAAGAAGTATAAAATAGATTGTAGACACTGTCAAACTGCCAGCTTAAGCGTTCATATAGTGGTACTTGATAACTTTAAGTTGTATAAAAACATATCTAGAACCATAAATACAAAAGTTACAAAATCTCATTTCTGTCATTAGTAAAACATTCGTATCGACTTTCACAAAAGCCCATCAATTTTTTACCCGCAAGGTCATGGCGCCAAAGGCAAAGAAAATTAAATATATAAAAACTTTACGTCACTATGTTTACAAATGTGTTGGTTTGTGTGTGGTATAATTATAAACATATTAGGAAGGTCGATGGACGGGCGGACAGTTAGAAGCCAAGGGCCAAGCCTTGTTTTAGGAAACCCTTTTTTAATAAACTATGTCATAGCAAAGACGGGATAATGATAGGCGTCAGAATTAAAAAAGTAAAACAAAACATTTAATTTTCTAGGTTAAATTTTCGTTTAAAATTACAATCGCACCTTAGTAGTATTATTAATAAAAGTAGGCACGTTTGTCGATTTTATTATACAGTTGTCTGTGTCGGCTTTAAAATTTTGAATTTGTGAAAAAAGTTCGATGTCTATTTGGGTTTTTCTATTTCTTTCACATCCAAACAAGTGTTAATTGTTTCGAATTAACAAACCGCGAAAAAAAAGATGCAGTTATCCAAGTATCAATTTTTTTAAACATAAATATGAACAAGTTATTGGTGCATGTCGTACTAAATTTTTACTACCTGGGAAAGCTAAAGTCCTATTATGTCTGATAAAACCATTAAACCATCAACAAAAAGCCATTAAAATTATAATTTCATTAATAAAAAAGCAAGCAACAAAATTATAAAGAACTTGAACATCTACGACGGGTTATTTTTAATAACAATTGAATAATAATTGAGCAGGAGTACCTCAAACAAAGCAGTTTTATTCATAATTATTGGTAATTATGAATAATTTACCAACCTACAAAAAAAAATCGTAAAAACACCATTTAAGTATGCCTTAGTACATTCAGTACGTAATTCATTACAAGGATGGCGTTATGTATTTAATCATCAATCAGTTAATAAATTAAAAATTTGCAAACAATACACCAACGTTATATGGATGCTAGTCACCGGTCTTGGCTTCGCTCGGGCATTTTTTCTGCCATGTCATGGGCAAACAAGCAGATGACACCTTTTGTCATGACGATGACATTAATGTCAGGAATAGAGCACCGCCATGCTAAGAGTAAAGATGTTATTCTCTCGAGGCAGTGCTAGCCTCCTCAATACTTCAAACCGAAACAGCGAACTGCTTCACGGTAGAAATAGAAAGCAGGCTGGTACCGATGCACACGACATTTACCGTGTCTGATCTTGCAAGCTGCAACTAACTATACATTTTAAACAGGACGCACCTCATATTCATCAAAATTGTTTTTGATGAGGTGGTGCTCCAAAGAGAAAGAGGGACAAGAATTTTACCAAAAGTTGTCTAAGAATGAAGAGAAGTCACATATATTACAATATGTACTACATGTAATTAAATTATGATAATATCACAATTAAAATTCGTTACATAAGAATGCAATCTATATTTGGTTAATAAAGGTTCACATAAATTCCGAAAAATAACCATAAAGTAAGCTTCAATGTTGATTATAATGAAATTTAGGACAACTCTACAATTAAAATTTTAAAACGAGAAAAAATACTAATTAGAATTGAAATCTATTCAACAATAAAATTATCGTTTGACAGTTTTTCTCTAAAAAAACTTTACTTATGAGGTAGCTCTTGAAGTTTGAATTTGAACTTTTATGCTTCGGTTTTAGGGTTGATTGTCTATTGTGGTGGAGCCTTGCAGTTTTAGGTTGGTTTGTTAGTAGTAGTTGTTTTGTTCATAGATGGTTGAGTATGTATGCCAAGACGGTTTAGTATGCCAATACTAAGTTATCACCGCTTGATTGCGTTTAGCCTTCGTATAAATGGTGTCTTCCGATCATCTTCGGCTATTATTTCTGACTTTTCCATTTTTGCCAAGGTCCCAGCGTTGTGTTATATCATACTCGTAAGAGGCAATGAATAATACATATGACGGTAAGCAAGAAAATTTGGGATATTGCGCAGAAAAACCCTGAAAAAAATGGAAGAACTTGAAATAATCTTTCAATTCGATGATTTCTTAAAAATAATTTATGATGTGTCGAACAAATGCGAGACTTTCACGAAGAGGACTTCGATCTATCTTCGTTTCAAAACATGGAGCCTGCTCATAGACAGATGGACGAAGGAATGGAAGGTCGTACTAGACGATTTAGAAATAGCAGGGTCCCGTTGGGACCCTTAGGATACGAAACCCTAAAATATGCTGAATCTTGGCAATTGAGTTTTGAGTAATTCAGTGTAGAAGTATATTTTCTAGAGTAATATGGAGCTAATGGTCATCACCACCCGGAAGACTCGCTGAACAAGGCCTGCAAAGTACTCCCTAAAATATTCCCAAATCGAGCGGATCTATGCAGCTCGGATTGTAGCCTTTAAAAGATCATCCATTTACCTCATGTGAAGCCGACCAACACTACACTTTTTAAGTTTCTTTAAAGACATTTTTTCTCATAAAGGCATTCGCACCACTTATATGAGTAACAAAAAAAAACACACAGTCGCCGTCGTATTTTATACATAATTTACACTTCATGTATCAAGAGAAACAAACAAAATATATTTTATACATCGTAGCTAAACAGGAAGATTCACCTAAAGGAAAGCCATACAACTACTTACTGCCACGATGAAGCGTTTTATGTCCGCAGTACCACAGAGGAGTTGCTCATGTAAGAGTGAAAATATAGCTGACAATCCTACTAACAGAAACACAGCCTCAGAAATAGAATGGAGGGTAGTACCAACTGAAAGTATATTTTGGCCTATGTTCGCCACCAAGGGGAAAATGGTTGCATACAAAATAGCACCTGTAAAGGGTCATGTTAACAGTAGTTTGACATAACTGTATGCAATCTAACCGGTCAAAGCGATTACCGCAAATGATTCAAATTGTCAACAAAATTACCCGACTTAGCCAACTAGTACCCGATATCGCGTCTCCATTGACGTATACCGTCATTTGTGACGTCTGAAACCTAAAAAAACTCTTTTGAGAGAAAATAATGTTAGGTAAAATTATTAACTTCCAATAAAAATGATAATTTTGGTAATAAAATGATTCTGTTAGTCTCTACTATAATTTTTACTTGACATCTATCTCAAATACAATAGTTATTAGATCAAATCAAAGAAAAAATCAAATCAAATGAAATAGGTATACAAAATTTTCCCCGAACCCGAAATAAATCACTGGACCGGTGCCATGGAAACCAGCCACACATAGGTCAATCTAGACTAACAATCGAGTGAAATAGATTTTTGCTATTATGATACATTACCCTTTAATAGCATACTTTGGCTTTATTACGTGTACCATAGAGGTTACCTTAGAATTAAATGTTTTTTTGTACAATTTTGAAGTATAGAGTAAGGAAATCTATATGGTCAGGGCATTGGCAGTGCTCTTGGAATTTTAAGATTTTTATAAAGGACATCCTCGTGTCAATAGCCGAACGGTATCACTTTCCACAACGTCAACTACAGCTTGTTTGTCGATGAGATTGAATAAAAACCTTTTATTTATATAGTATAGATAGCCAGTAAGTGATCCTAAATAAATAAATAAGGAAACAGTAGAGTTACAACCTTTGCCTAGCTTGTTAGAGCAGCAGCAAAAAATTCACCTTCCAAATCGTTCCCAAAACGCCAAAATAGTATTTAATTTGCTCAAAATTGCGTAAGCCCTTTCTACAATCTTTAGATATTAAGAATAAAGTATCTAATTATACTTGAAGGACTGTATTTGTAAACTTAAGATACGATTATTTTTAGCCGACGTCAAAAATGGAGAAGGTTCTCAATTAAAAGGTTGGTAACGCATCAGTTGACATCTTTTGCCTGCAGTTGTCCTTGAGCATCACTTAACATAAGGTGAGCCGCCAGCCCTATTGACCTCTATTGAAAATTGGCTTAGTTGTCACCATCATTGTTTTTTAAATGTTTGTTCCCTCAGTTCGTCATTTGTGAACTGATTTAGGTATCTCCGTTTTTGAAAGCATTTTTTATAGCTTAGTTTGTTGTTAAGTAGAAAGTGATAATTTTCTATGCAAACGTATTCACTTTCAGCGCATCGCTGTTTAGTATCAGGTAAGATTGTGGTCAAAAGCTTACCTACGTGTGTCTTATCCTTACATTTGAGTTCTGAGTTATCGACGCAAAGCCAAAACTATTGGCTAGACAACTGAAATATAACAGGTTCCTAAGATAAAAAGCATTTTAAAAATACCTCAAAGTAAAATAGGTGATGAAAATTTTAATAAAATTAGCTAAAAAGGTTTTTCAATTTGTTATGTGCCTTTGTTAACGGATCAATTTGACTAGACATGCCGATGGTTCAAGTCTCAAATTCTTAATTTAGCCCGGATAGCGGTAACTGATTCGCAACCAGTCACACTGGAATTAATTTATTAATTTATTTAGGGACATATAAAACATATAAAAATCACATATTATAAACAGAAACTGATGTACATGCCTGTAACAGACGAACACAACATTTACAAAGGTTACACACACATTATATTAAAATAAAAACAGGTCACAAAGAAAAATAACATTGGTTTAGATTAAACCATTACACAAAAGAAATTAAAAAATATTTATATATGTATAGGAATTCAAAATGAACCTGCAAAATGCGGTGTGTAACACCTCCGTCAACTCCTCTTGAGGGATTACGGCGTGAGTTTATTTTGTATGTGTGTGAATGAACAAGTTGTCTAAAATTTTTATATAAATACAAGAAGTTTGCTCATTCTCAATGATACGTCCCTTGTAAAAATATCCGAACAATTAACCCTTAATAGGCTTACAACGGGGTCCATTTAACCCCAGGTATCAGGCCCTAGGAAACATTAACTGCTGTCAAAATAGAACGGTACTCTTTGTTACGGTCCATTGATATGTTGGGGGATCGGGAAGAAGAATTGCTAGGTGTTTTGTAAGGGCAGCGGGGATCAATCTACTGATGATAGGGTAGGGGTGAAAAGTCTATGAATGCAATTTTATTGGCCAAGTAATCTAATATTAAACGTTACTTTGGAAAAAATTATTCAGTATTTTAGACAGGTAAAGAGAAAATGAGTACTATGTAAAGATACAAAAATATCTAGAAAAATCTAAATGAATGGAAATTAATAATTTTGAACAACAGAATGTCTACCTTTTCTTCTACTTTTTTTGCTTTGGTTTGATTTTTAAAAACATACACTTAACATTTATGTCCTATAGGATCATACCTAAGTAGATTTTGTACCTATTTAAATTGATGACAAAATGTTTCCTGAAAACGGCAATTCTATCAAAATCGGTGACCATTAACAACTGACGGATAAATCACCATTACCTACTATATCCAGTCTATAGCTTACCAATCGTACCATAATCTCGTTTAGAACGTACTTTCGAACAACCTTATCTCGAACACTTAAGCTGCAAACTCCTTTACATTAAGTATCACGTTAGAATTTCCAATTTAAAAGCTATTAACAATCGCGAAGCTTCGTATCTCTTATTACGACGGAATAGGGTTGGTTTTTTTTTGTTAATATTATAAAGGGTAAGTCAGGTAACCAGTAGGGTAGTATTGTTACCGACAATGGGTATTTTTGACCACACGCGCGTAACTAATATTTCGTAAGTGCGGCGTGGAGGGTAAGTTATTGTACGTTAATGGATTTGAGATTAAGTAGTTTAACCTATTTTGGTAAAGGCATATTATATCGGGACTGTACGGAATTCCGATTAATCAAGCTACGGAATTAGGTATATAGCAAATTTTGAGTCACTTTTACCCCTATCAAGATATTGAATGACCTATTTATCGTTGCTTAGTTCCTGTGACACAAGTTCTTACGATACTTACTGCAGGGCTGAGTCAAGTTGTGTGTCGTGATGTGGTTATTATTATTATTATTTATTTGTTATTTCATTTAGTTGCCTTAAGGAATATGTTAACATATCAACAATACGTATAATAATTTGTATTATTGTTTGTCTTATCGCTACTACTAATGGAACTTTAATGAAACTTTACAGTAATATAGCCAATACATCAGAATAAGACACAGGCTATAATTTTATAAAGATATTGAATGAATTGTTCAAAATTTAAAGATAAATGTTAAGTAATTAAAAGTCCTATTAGAACCATTTTCGACTTTGACGCGTATGAGGTCGTGTGCAAAAGCTAGTATATTAATATAAATAAACTCATCAGTTTGACAGGACTTCAACATTATTCAGCGACAGAATTTCAATTGCCATTTTGAATTCCCTTCGAGATGTTTATCAGGCTACGTGTTAACTACTGTACGCCCGCGGGTATGCCTGCCTTTTTATTTTTAGAGGTGTACAGCGGATGGCCTTTTTTCCGCGCGAAACGCGAAGGTATTAATTAAAACTGCGGATGTTTAATAAGATTAATTGTGCGTCAGTCTCAAGTTTGGATTAAGATTTTGGCAACGGATCCGGTAACGGACTCTTTTTAGAAGATTTAAATTTATTGCCATGGAGGCGAGGCGGTACTGGCTTCTGTTTTTTTTTTAATTCACAATTCAAAGCAAGTACTTTATAGCTGAAGGTTTGATTTTAATGGCACAGTAAACTTTTTATGTCAAAGATCTAGTTCTAATTTTGACAGCCTCTGTGGCGCAGTGGTATAAACAGCCGACTTCTACGATAGAGTTTTTGGGCTCAAATCCGGGGGGAGACATTGTGTTATTCTCCAGATGCATTGTATCGCTTACCGTTAATGTGGTTATTATAAAATCTTCTAATAACAGTTTTCTACTTATTATAAAGTTTCTTCCATATGAGTCGTGCTATTTGCAAGACGCATTGTTCCGCTTACTGGTCTCGAATGTAGTATTCTTATCTATTTTGTCTATACCATCGTTGCTTGGCCTGTAACACAAGATTTTTCAATCTTACCGTAGGGTTGAGTAACTGTGTGTGTCGTTATGTGGTTATTATTATTAAACCTTCTAATAAGAAAAACAGTACGTACTTTGTGTAAAGTTTCTTCCATATGTGTTGTGTTTTATTAAATATGATTGTTTATAGCTTCATGGCTCTTTGTGATTTTTCTATATATTTTAAATTGAATACACAGTTTTTTTTTCTATTAAGATTATTTATGAATGTAAATACTTGAAAGATTTCAAATTAAATGTAACTGAAAAGGATCATGTTGTATTGTTAAGTATTAAAGGCAAAAATTAGGCCTTGCTTGTTTGATTTTAACTTAAAATTAGACTGAATAAGCAACTTGCTTGCCTAGAATTTGCCTATTAACGTGGACGTTTTGAGGTCGTCTGGGTTGATACCACGCTCCATTCTATTTCTGCCGAGAAGCAGTTATCTGTGTTTCGGTTGGAAGGATTGGAGAGCCAGTGTAATTACCGGCACGAGAGGTATAACCTCTACATGGGCAACGCTTAGGGGTGGAGGGGGGTGCTCTTGGTGTTTCACACAATGGACATTAGTCAGGGGCATTGTCGTGTTAATAGGCGGCGGTATCACTTTCCATCATTTACCGTATGCTTTTGAAGTTGCATAAAAATTAAAACCTCAAAATTTCGAACTCTAAAGCATAGTTAAATGATACTGAAATTGCTGTTTTTTCGTTTCGTAGTAAATATTTTATAATTATTTAATTATTTAATAGTCTCAGGTGCATTGTTATAACGTTCAAATTAATTCATATATTGGCTTAGTAAATCAATTATAATATTAAAACGATTTCATGTAAACTGTGACGGATTAACTTTTTAAAAAACATCCTGTCAACTGACACGACGGTGAGATGACAGGCACGGTTACTAGGTGAGAGGTTGGAGGAGGTGTCATTTATATTGAAAAGTAAGTAAAATATGAATTAATGGTGATAAATTAAGGATAAATTAAGGATTTGTATTCATATATAAATACAAATAATACAAATCTGTTATTAGGACTGGGCCTTCATCCATGGCAATTCCTCCATGCCAACAAACTACTACAAGAAAATTGTATTTCTCCATGATTCTAGATCAACAAACTCAATCGAGAAAAATCAGTCAATGTAAAAAAGACAGTCAGATAAATTATGCAAATATCCGAACGTATGTTTTGCTGGAAAATGTAATTTTTCTTAAGCGAAGACTTTACTTGTACGGTAGTTTAAAAAAGCATGCTTACCATCGGTATCCTGTTAGTCATGTCTGACTAGGCACATCACTAATGAAGAAAACATCTTTCTAATAATTGCGTTAATTGATAAAAGACTTTATCTAGCTATTGGTAAAGTCGATTATCAATTATTCTCCTCAAAATAAACAGTAGGAATTATTTAAAAAAATGCGATCTAAAAATAGTTGCTTGCTAGATTCGCGATAGACAATTGTGAAAAGGTTAACATAAATGAATGAAATGTTTGTTTGGGTTGTTGATGTTTTGTTGTTTTGGTTTTGAGTCTATTCTTTTGTTTTTCGCTTACTATCAAAGAAGACATTGGGTTGGGTTTCAAACAATAACATTTTGTAATACAACATGGTACATTGCAGTGGTGGGTCGGGTGTGCGCCGAAAAAAAATGTACATTAAGGCGGCTTGTGTTACTTTTATTGGATGTGTAAATAAAGTGGGTCGTAGCGAATATTCAAACTTATTGACAGGAAAATTTGATACTTGGAAATGGACACACCTCATTTAGAACATGGACAATCTTCATGTTTCGAATTTGAACTAATTATAGTAGTTGAAGTCGACTTTACGGGAAATTTTAATCAGATTAATTACATATCTTAACGTCCGTAATTAGGTAAATCAAGTCATGTATCAGAAAAATTGTATAAAATCCTACTTTTGGTACTTCGATGCTGTGTCACGCCGAATTCGTTCCGCAAAGGATACGCAAAGGCATAGAGCGCTGGGCGTAACCGTTGCTCCGTTGCCATAGCAACCCATCATCAACTAAATTCCCTGCCACTGTAACCCATAAACAACTACCAATCAACCGTTTCCTTAGTGTAGGTGTGAAAGCAAAGCGATTATTCCGTGTAATCCCGCTTTGACAAGCTTGTCGCGTTCTCTTTTCAAGAATGTAGGTATTGTGCGAAGTGTTAAAATGCGTTTATAGGGTTTAAAAATCAGCCTATGAGGTGAAAACCACGCCTTAATAGTAATGGCAGTCAATGTTTTAAATTAGAATATTGTGAGAAAAGCGTTTGACGTCGCCGCGACGCGTTCGTGTCTTTTCTTTGGGTGAACTTGAAATTTTTATACGGTTGTATTTACCTTGTGTATCATTTATTTTTAGAAATCCGATAGTATTGTAGTAGGTCAATTTATAGGAATGACTTTAAAATCGGCTCCACAGCGAAAGCTGAAAGAAAACCGCCGTGAATAAGAAAAGTAGCTGCTAGGAGAGATAAATTCTTTTTTTCGTATTTTTCATAGCTCTGTTAGTTATAATTGTAATGAAAATAGAATCCAAACTTTACTTCATAACAATGATAAAGTTTAAAAACAAATGTAACCTCTTAACTTAAAAATTAGGTGTAATTTATTCATATGTTTATTGTATTAATTCATTACAAAATACAGTCAAATTTTATATAAACAAATTCAATTTATTATCTAAGCATTCATCACAATTTCCTATTTATATTTCGTATCAATTACATAAACGACTAGCACGTTAAGAATCTCATTTAAAACAAATCAAATCACTACTAAAGTCTCATTCCAAACTCAAATTTGACGTTGATAAATAGAAACGTAAATGTCAATAAATAAATATCAGCAATAAGCCGCCTTTGTTAGGCTCTAAGCTTAACAAACCTTAAATCGCAGTTGATCCAATCAACGGGGTTTTATATTAAATGAAAACCTATAGTAATGACGGACGGCCGTCGCGACGACATTGCAGTTTGCACTCGTAAAGGTCACCGCATATTGAACGAAAGGAATCGCATAAAAACGCACGAGGCATGAAGCAACCGCGAAATTCAAAAGCCGATACACGAATCTGAATATTATAATATAATTTAAGAATATTGATTGGTAAACCAGGAAAGGTGAACTAATGGTGAGCATTCAAAATGGCTGAAACATGATCAAGCCCAACCTGTATTCCAGTGAGACTACAGTTCTATGTATCTTTGACACACAAGCAAACAGCCCACGTGATGAAAAATGATACCGCCGGCTATTGACACGATAATGCCCTTGATGTCTGGAACGTCCAGATCACCGCCAATGCTTGGCCCATGTAGAGGTAAAGATGTTATACTTCGTGCCGTATCACGTGATCATGGTTTATAGTGGTTGTTCACGTATTAGTATTAGAAGTAGGCTAGTATTAATAAAGTATGAAATCCAATTCCAGAATCGATTTATTTTACCATTCTTTTAGTTAAATAAATAGCAAAATCGCAGGGAAAATAGAAATTATCCATTACACTACCTCGGTGGGTTAACAGCTAAAACCACAATTAACAAAAAAAGGTCTAAGGATTACATTTCACTGCTGAAAGTAGCGATTTATGTATCTCTGTTAGAATTTTTTAATATACACACATGTCACAAATGCCACGAACAATTACTACATTACCAATAAAATATAATTCGATTAATAAAGCGTATTATTCTCATAAAAAGCACCCGTAATTGCTTAAAAGATGTCACCCAATAATAAAGTTTAACTCAATGATGCAGCGGTTTTCACGACTCGGTGTGCGTTCCACTTAACCCTTTCCCCACAAAGCGAAAAAGCTTATTCGATTAGTAAACTCAGTTGATTGAATTAAGGTGAACGTACTGGTTATTTAATAGCTTTGGCATTAGATTCAGCCAAGTACTGAAAATCCTTTTAACCTAGCAATACTGTTTAACATGACTGAATGCGATATTGACCGCAAATGTTACATTGGACCTTTTTTGCCCATTTGTAAAGATTATAACAGTCACATCACGACACGCACAATGATTTACCCCTGCACTAAGATAAAAATCTTGTATCGCAGGAACTAAGCAACGACATGGTATAAACTACATAGATAAGAATAATACATCCAAGACCGGTAAGCGAAACAATGCGTATTGCATATAACACAAATTTCCGGTCCCACAGGGATTCGAACTCAGAAACTCTAGCGTAGCAGACGGTTGTTTAAGCCACTGCACCATAGAGGTCCACAAAAGATGTAGGTATTTACGTTCAATTTTCATCTTCCATCAGTTACAGTACAAGTCACAGTGTATCGAAAAATCTAGACAAATGTGATGGATTTTGTTTAAAAATTGTGTACTAATAATTATGTGAAACGATTTATTTATCCCTTTACTTTAAATATATTAACTTTGAAGCTCTACTACTGGGTTTAATCTCAATTAAATTTGGTGAAATTAAAAAACATAGCGTTCGCCACCCAATCGACTTCACGATAAATTTTATCTTTGTATAAAAATAACTTTCTGTAATATCTTAAAATACAGTCAAAGAGTTCGCATATAAAAAAATAGTAAAAATATTCTAGAGTTTCGTTTATATGGAGTAGATATTAAATTTTACTCGGTATATTTAGATTCACTCGTTAGTAGCAAACGCTCTGATCTAAAACATTTAACGGCCACTCATGACATGCCATGCCATGCTAAAACGTGCTCAGTGCCCACACGAAGCATGGCATGACCTTTTTATCACCTCGTCATAAGAAAGGTTTGTCACGCCCGGTTTATTCACAACTGGCATTATTTGTTCATAACAAGATTTTTAATTCAATAAGTTACAGTCACATTAGCTACAATTACATTATTGATCTGTAATAAATACATATCAATTTAATATCAATCATAGTTAGATCTGTTAAATGTTTAATATATTTTATTTAGAACTATAGACCACGAAACAGCATATTAAATGTACAGCCATAAACAAGATGTTAAAATGTATCGGCCCGCAATGTAGTTCACTTATTGGAATGAATCCTATGAGTCTTTGAGGTAGCGACAGTTGTATTAAGATCAAATACATGGCAATATTTTGTGCCAAATTTATATATATTTTTATGAGATTTAAAGCTACAGAACTCATTCTCAGATCGAGAGGAAAAACCAATTTCACCAATTACCACGATAATTGGGAATATGCATGAAATTTATTTTGATCATTTAATTAATTTTTCGTAAAGTATTTGGAAATAGTTTATTTATAGTAAAAACAGAATCAGAATTGTACGATTAAGCAGGGAGATATAATCATTAAAAGTAAATATATCTATTTCGCTCGTAAGAACAACCTTTTCTATGGAAGTTGTATGACGCCCGTGTACTTTGACGTCATTGTACATGTCGCATCTCTCTGTCTACGAACGGCTTTGAAACTTTGTAACTTAGTTAGTAATATAGATGTTTGAGAAAATCTAACGGATTTGTGTATATATGTGTGGTATCGAATTATGATAAATAAAAAAGTAATGGATATAATAAGTTTGTCTCGGGTTGCCGTACATTGTAGCTGCCATGTCCCTCATTGTGCCCGGATAGTGGAGACAGATTCGCAACCTGTCACACTGAGAATTAATATAAACATGCGAAATGCGGTGTTTAACACCTCTGCCTATTCCTCTTGAGGAATAACGACGTGAGTTTATGTTTATGTAGATTAGGAAAAAATAAAAATTAGGCAAAGAAAAACTATCCAAACAATATCATACTAAACTTAGTCATTAATTGTGAACTATTTTTCTAAAACTTTTAATTATTTAAAATTTACTCATTTCGCCCGTATGTTCGTATGCTTTTATGATTTTGTGGAGTATTTTATTCAGTGAAGCATAAACATTGAATTTTTTCAATGAAACCACCGAGATCTCTTAGATTGTTATTCCTTTATTAACATAATTCATAATCGTCAGTTTTTAAAGGTACGGTACGAGTTGAAGCGATTAAAAAAACAATGTTCCCATAAAAAAAAAAAAACTATTGTTTAACGTGTGTCAGATGAAAGTTTTACAAAATACGCGTTCTTGTCGCCAGTCGAAGTTACTTATTATATTGTCTACTCGGAAGCATTAAAAATAATAAAATGTATACATTTGAATTATTATAAGTCCTCATTCGAAGTCAACCGTCTTATGCACATTGTATAGTATATAAGTTCTTATGAAAAATAAATATCTTCAAACCTACATGTAGTTGTAAAGTCTGGTACAATTTATTTCTTGACAATTTTAATTGTTATTATTGTATATTTTTTTCTTCTTCAGAGACTTTTAAATAAATGCTTAATTCAAATAAAAAAAGATTTTACAGCATTTTTTAATACTTATCACTTATTCAGTTCTGTTAGTTCCATTGCAACAGTTATTAAAGGGAACGAAACCTATTGTAATGAAATTAGACATTTGAGCGTGGTTTAAACCTTAGGTATTTTAAAGTTCTTTATTATAAAACGGGAAGCTGATCGGTTTTTACAATAATGTTTCGAATACTTTTAACGTAGTATCAAAAAAAAAAATAGATATTCAAATAGTATTTTTAAACTATTCAAATCTGTTAAACGTTTTTACTAACAAAATACTTAAAAAAAATGTGTTACTAAATTCACCAGGTTATATTACTTAGAATGTAAACAATCTTAGGCATTTCCCCCTTTGAAAACGCTGTCATAAAATTCTCCCGTAACTTTTTGTTTGTTTATTTTTGCTCATACGATCCGCTGTACAAGAAGCCATACCCAACGCCTAATCATTTTAATTACTGGCACAGTTGCCTCAACTTGATGCACAGTAAATACAATTATACCTTTTGTTTGAAGTTGTGAGTCGGATAACTTGACCTACAAAAGGCATTGTTTATAAGTCTGCATACATATTGACAGCAACAAAAAATGTATGAAAGCGTCGATGAATTATATTGGAATTTTTTAAACTAATCGCTAACAATGATACGTGACCATCTCCTCAAAACTTAATCCATTATTATTACATACTTTTATACCAAATTTTGTTCTTTTGTCGTTATTTTTGTACTTATTTGATTATAGTTATTTTAATTTTGGTTTTATTTGTTTTAATCATTTTCTTTTAATTTTATTTGATTTATTAATTTAATTAGTTTTAATTTGTGCGGCGATGGCTAATGTTATGTACACCGTAATAGTCATACATATCAGACAAAATAGTTACATATGATTCATTGTATAAATTTGAATATGTATGATGTGGTAGTACTATTTAATAAATAAAATAAAATAAAAATAATCGTAAGGATTTCCAATGCATTGTATAAAAATTATTTGAAGATTTCAGCACTCGCTTTTCTGTTTTGAATTTTAATTTAACAAATGCTATAAAGTTATCGTTTCAATTTTTTTTTTCACAACACGACACACACATTGACTCAGCCCTGCACTAAGTATCGTAAGAACTTGTATCGCAGGTGCTAAGCAACGATATGGTATACACTAAATAAATAAGAATCCAACATCCAAGACCGGTAATCGAAACAATGCGTCTTGCAAATAACACAAAGTCACGCCCACGCCGGGATTCGAACCCGGAACCTCTAGCGTAGCAGTCGGCTGTTTACACCACTGCGCCACCGAGGTCGTCAAAGATGCCTCGAAAGAAGATGTATCAGTTTTTTTATTCCGCACAACTTTAAAGTTATTTGAAACGCAGAAATCTAGGTATGGTATCTTGTTTGGTCCGTTGGCCAGTATGTTGGTTCTTCAAGTGAAAAACAAGGAGATTGAGATCCAGAGTGGACTTGTCTACCCCTTGGGTTGATCTTTCTTGAACCCCACAAAGTGTATGAATGTGTTTGTGTGTGCGTGTGTGTATATAGTTCCAGTCTCCACCGCAGTGATATGTAATCAGTAATTATTCAAAATAATTTCTATCAACCCAAACCTAAGTAAACAAACAAAAAACTGTTCAAATTCAAATAAAATGTATGTGTTTCAGATGCGGTGAAAAGATTTACAGCATTTTTTTATACTTATCACTTATTCAGTTCTGTTACTTCCATGCAACAGTTATTAAAGGAACGAAACCTATTGTAATGAAAGACATTTGAGCGTGGTTTAAACCCTAGGTCTTTTAAAGTTACAAACAGTCTTTTCGGTATCGGATGAAATGTTCTTATCTGTATAGTTTATACTATATCGTTGGTTAGCACCTGCGACACAAGATTCTGCTAAAGTGCAGAGCTGCGTCAACGTGTGTGTCGTGATGTTATTATTACAGTGACCAGTTATGTTTGTATGTAGGAGATAATCTTCATTACTCGTCCTAGTTCAAAATGTATTAAAAAATAGAAGTAATTCTATGAGGATTGCAGATGAAGGCGGTACGCGGCCAAGGATCATTCTGATTGGAGATTTTTGGAGTGTCGTCTCCAGTCCAGCAGTGAACGATTTCCGATTGATGATGATGATGGACAAAAATTCATGGAAAAGCTGGTTTTTAAAAATCATAACCCTCCTTTTTGCTTCGCCGTAGGCGGGTAGAAAGAGAAACTCATTTGTAAATTGTAGCTATCGGTTTAATTGGTAATTAATACTTGGAGTACAAGAGTTTTGACCGCAGGACATTTTTATTTTTATTACTAGTTAAGTTGTTTGCGGTTATGTGAAAATTAAGGCGTCCTTTGAAAGGTTAATTGAATATAAAGAAAGGAATGAATCGATTTTTTTTCCATTTCAGTTCTTTAATAACATTTTTACAACTTATCGCCGTTTTATAAGATATCATATGTAGGTATTAATAAAGCATAAATTTATTTAACACCGACATCAATTGTATTTTATGGTTTAATAATTTATTTATTCTTCTGAAAAGCAGATGGAATAAGTTTATAATGCCTTCATCGAAAATTAGACTTAAAAAACCTATTATTATTAGTATATAGGTACAGACGATCACACATAAAGCTTCACAAAACAAGTGCGATATCAATCCTTATACTGTACAAATGAAAAACAAGTCCAAGAAGGTCAGGTTGATCTATGGCCGTGTGTAAATGGGAAAGCATCCAAAACTTCTGAGCTTTCTGATTTTCAACAATTTACTTCCAGAGCGGGGATTCGAAAACGGGACCTCAAATGTCACGACTAGCGGTTATGACTACTGCGCCAAAATGACCGACAGAAATGAAGGTTTTATGGTCACAATTAAGGTAGTCAACGAACAGGCTTTTACTTATTTGTTGTGAAGTAATTACTGTAGCAAGACACCTTGCAAAACCAAGGGTGTCTCTTTCATATTGAGAATTACCCATTTTACAGGTGGTAGATCTACGTGCGAGATCGTCTGGGTTGGTACCACGCTTCTTTCTATTTCTGCCTTGAAGCAGTTCGCTGTGTTTCGGTTCGAAGGATTGGAGAGCCAGTGAAATTAGCGGCAAGAGAGGTATAACATCTTTACCTCACATGGGCAACGCATTGGCGGTGCTCTTGGCGTTCCACGATATCAGGGGCATTGTCGTGGCATCATTCTCCATCAGGAGAACCGTTTGCTAGATTGTACATAATTCGTAGGTTAAGCCTGTGGCCTCATGTGCAAACAAGCAAAAAGTTCATCTGATGGAAAGTGATACCGCCGCCTATTAACACGATGATGCCCCGGATATCGTGAACAAGGGCACCCTATTAGCATTGCCCATGTAGAAGTAAAGATGTTACGACCTCTCGTGTAATTAATAATTTTAGGTTCCTAGTGTAGTTTTGGATGCCGCCTATTAACACAATGATGCCCCGGATATCGTGAACAAGGTCACCCTCTTAGCATTCCCATTTAGAAGTAAAGATGTTATGACCTCTCGTGTAACTAATAAGTTTTGGATTAATGTAAGCCCTTATCGATAAGCGCTTTAATCTTAGCAAAGAAAAGAAAGGTTCTTTAAATAAATATCTCCTTACTAAAAATAAACTGAACGAATACAGAAACACTATAAAACTGCGAAAACCTTTAATTCCCTTGACAAAAACTGCATTGCGGTTCTTTTGAAATTAATACGCGTCGGCTCACACCTGCCCCGTTGTCTGTGCGCTGCGGACAATATTTATAATCAACAATTACATTATGAGAACCATTATAATTATCGTAATCCGTTCGTACCTACAATGCCTCGTCATTCTATTACAAGTTTTTGCACTACCAGGATGGAGTTACGTACAAATTTATTAGCTAAACGTCTGTTTGCAAAGGAAAAATGGCCGCCATTTCAAATACTTATGCCATATCTTTTAGCTCGCTTTTTGTTGTTTATCCGATGCTTAATAAAGTTAAACGCTTTTGAAAAGTCAAGCGAAAAGAAAGAATGCACAGTTTAATCATGTCAAGACATATTACATGAATTAATATTGATTGAAACCGTCGGGTGTACGTTTTATGTAGCGGGAATAATTCCTACTTAACGAATATTTGTTAGTCTTAGTCTATATTACTATGAAGGTTCTTAGTTAAGGTTTAAGGTCGTAACACACCTAGGAACTCGGAAACAGTGTGTCTACAATGAGATCGCATAGTTTTCCTGCACGTCAGGTAACATAGATTACTGCAGTAATTTTGTATGAGCAATCTCAATTCCTCATTAATCCGTTAGAGGCGCTTTACAAAGATTAATACAAATTTGTAACTGCAGTCGCAAGCGGCAATCGAAGATAAAACTCATGGTAGATACACAGAACTCCCACAAACTCCAACAATTACAATTACAGGCACGAGAGGTATAGCATCTGTTCCATCTACATGGGCAAAGCATTGACGGTGCCCTTGGGGTTCTAAGACATCAAGGGCATTGTCGTGTTAATAGGCGGCGGTATCACTTTCCATTAGGTGAATCGTCTGCCTGTTTTCCCAAGAAGTTGAAAAAAAAAGTACAAAAACTTCTCGTTTACAACGCGTTGAAGACAAAACACAGTACTGTTGCTAAGTTGATAAGTGGCTGAAGTGTGGAAGTTTATTCTTAAATAATCGGTTCGATGTAGTGTAGCGCGAGTCGTTAGCTGTACTGCGACCTTTAGGCCGAGACAATTGCTTTGAAGTATAAAGGATCTATTTAAAATTATAGTTAAGATAAATATGCCTCTACTCTACAACTACAGCCTACGAATATTTTAAAATAAGTATTAAAAGAGAATTCATAAATTCCAAAATACGTAGATAATTTCAAAGGAAATGTCTTGAAGTAAATGGCTTGCAATTTTTCTAACTATAATTACATGGGTGGCCTGTATAATTACACTGTTACACTTCTAAAGTTGAAATGTAACGAAATGATTGCAATGTTACTTACAACTGTTACTAGAATTACAAGGTTTGTCTTCACCAATGTCCAATATTTCATATTTAGGCATTAAAAAAAATACTATTTCTAGAAACTGTTTTACAGCCCATTATTAATTTATATATTTTTTTTCAATAAAAAGTAGGTGCTTTTTGCTCAATTACGTGTAATAATAATAATAACCACATCACGACACACACACAGACTCAGTCCTGGAGTAAGTATCGTAAAAATTTGTGTCACAGGAATTAAGCAACGATATGATATATACTAAGTAGATAAGAATACTATATCCAAGACCGGTAACCGAAACAATGCGTCTTGCAAATAACACAAAGTCCCGTTCCCGCTGGGATTCAAACCCGGAACCTCTAGCGTAGCATTCGGCTGTTTACATCACTGTGCCACCGATGTCGTCAAGTGTAGATGGTACGAAACCATTTGAGTGCAAGTCCAACTCGCACTTGACCGGTTTAAAGGGTTTTATTAGAAGCTATTTACCTCCATACCATTTTATATAACTAAATCCTAACGAACATTAAAATACATATATGTCTATACGTAATACATAAATAGGTATATTTATTTCTATAATAACTCTTATTCTTGTTAAATCGAAACGTTCCGAACTCACACTGAATAACAAACGCCGTTTTTTGCTTCCTTGCTATCGTATATCCCATTAATATTAACATAATTCTAAAGAAAAATGATCAAAGGAAATAGGCTTTCTTACCCATGTTACCGTAAAGCCTTTCGCGAAGTAAACTAATAAAACGTAATTAAACAATTAAAACTAGGTTTGATAAAAGCGCCGGCGAAGGCTGCTTTAAAAAAACTTTGACTTTGTACGTACAAAATACACACATAATAGTAAAGTAATAATGTGGTAGACGGAGCAAACACCAATTTAGTTTGCGGCTTCAACTATAAGCGAAAGCGGAATGGCAAAAAGCCTAAATGGACAGCTTTAAATCGCACTGCAAGACTACTCTTGTAAACAAATTAAAATTCTTTATAAAATACAGTGGTAGTAAAAGTACATAATTCAGGATATTTGAACAGTCAACATATGAGTTAGCTCAATGGAAATGGTTCCCGCCATCACCCTCTTAAAACACAATTGGAACAATTCGATAGGCAAAGGCGAAACCGAAAAGCGTAGTGTTGGATGGGCCCCACGTGGTGGACAAACGTTCTTGTAAGAGCTCCAGGGAGCCGCGAGAAGCTAGCGGCACAGGATCACTTTAATTGGAAATGTTTGGAGTGAGCCTTTGCATAACAGTGGAAGTCTTCCGGCAGTTAATAATGTGAAATAATAAAGGTATATAAATTCCAATTACACACGCACCATTTTTTTTTCTTTTCTCGCTCTATCTTGTAGCATGTGACATCATCTATCGCCCATACAATCTCGATCCTATTAATCGTTATAAACCATCATGAATTCGCATCACAAATTTGCATAATTAATAAACTAATTAATGCAAAGAGAAAAAAAAGATGGCCGCCTTCACAAACAGTGTGGGACTCGCTTTCCTAATTGATATTGTTTTTCTTGGACTGAAGAAAGTGGATTCCTTTGAATAAGTATCGGTTATTATTGCTCGCTTCTGATTGGTTGAATGCCTTGTCATTTTATGACAACTTGTCATGTATAGAATACAGAATAGAAATAGAAAGATTGGATGCTTTCTCTGTTTGATATTGATTGGTTTTCGTTGAATTTGTTTGTTGCCGCAATAACTTGATTAAAGCAGTTAGGGCAACATTTTATATCAAATACACTATAAAACTACAGTGCAAGGAACAAATTCATTTCGGATTTCTTCTATTATAAGATCTTCAATAACCTTGTAACCAAGCCGCTGATAATTTTCTCAGCATTAACCATTTTTTCCTTTCCTATTGTCTAAGCTTTGTGCCTTGACACTAAATTGAAGACTAGTAAGAAATATTGTATAAAAACAACCATTTCTATGGGAATTATCGACGTGTCAAAGGTCACGTGTTAAATTTAATCGATATCTGCTGACAGGTCGTCTTTTTGACAACAAAAGATATAGGAACCTAGCAATAAGATTTTATATTGGCGAGGTATTGCCAAAAATAAAATAAGGGTACAACATTTTTTTACGAACGGATTCGTTTAGAATCGAAAGAAATTTTAGTATTTCTTTGAACTTTTAATGAAAATTATAAACAAAAATTTAATTTTCAGGTTGATTAAAAATGTATCTCCATTTTTTATTTTGATAATTTAAAAACACTGGTTGACTTTCGTAACTTCGTATTTTCACAAACGAAAAAAAAATCGAAGGCACGAATTTCCAAACTTTCCTCCATTAGAAAATCGAACACAATATCCTGAAAGCGATAGAGAGAAAAAATACGATTTCATCTCGCGTTAGAGAGGGATGCAACGCCACCCCAAGCTACCACGCCTTCTTTCTTCTAAGGGAAGAAACGAATCTACTAGGCTATAGTTGTATACAGCTATCAACCAAACCTGTTTCGATTTAACGTTCTTAAGTTGTGCAGCATAAGGTTTGATATTGCACTTGTTTTGCGAAGCTTACTTGCGTTTGACTGTACATCTATCTGTGCTAGGGTGAATTTGGGGGGAAATTTTTACGTATATAGGGGTAGGTATTTTGTGCACGTGGTATGTTGTAACAAATAAAAATACAATGCAGTTATTGTACGAGAGGGTTACGGGATATGTTTTTATTTAGGGGTTGGTTTTAGGACATAGCCAAAAATATTTAACTAAATTCATCTGTGAATTTATTTTCTTTTCGTTTTATTAAAATGCTTATTAGATTATTGATTTTTTTTTGTTCTCTTCATTTAGTGATAGTGATCTGAGTATAAAATAAATACAAGCTTATTTCATTAATATAATTTATAAGGAAATATGAATAAAAGTAATTATTGTATAAAACTTTTCTTTTCAACTGCTAGAATGTTGCTATCAAAGTGGGTACTCTATTAAATTTTATTTTCAACCCCTGCCCTTTAAGGCGCACGTACGTATAACATAGCTAGATAATTACAGGTCACGCGATGTTCATTCATATGAGTTTGGTCAGGAGTCACAAACAGTTTCCGCTAAAGAAAATTAAACATCCCTTATTTTAAAGTAGAGAAACGCCATGTTCGAATGTTTTTCATTTAATGTATGTCACGAATTCAATTGAAAATTGTTTTATTAACGAATCAAACTCATATACCTCGTTACAATTAATTAATCACATCCGCGCTAAAGAAATTTAGCAAATTAAATGGAGATAGTCCTTGTGTTTGGATTCGAGTGTTCGATTAAATTCTAAGCGTAAAGTGCACTGCAATAACTCATATAAAATATTTAAAGAGATTATCAACGGCAAAACATTAATTTCAAGGAAGTACAAATTTTTCGTTCCACAACAAAAATTTAAAATTTTAATGGTATGGTAGATAGGTGATTTTGAGTTAGCTAATCAAGGCCTAATTACCAAACCAAACCAAAACGAAATGTTGTCGGTTTGGTAGAAACTTAATGTTGTCAGCCCCTGCCGCTAGGTGATTCACAGGGGTGAAGATTGAGGAATCGAACAATATTTGGGGTCACTGCAACGGATAGGAATCGCCTAGAAATTACTGTTAATTATTAATGCGACTGCCCAGTGGACGTGCGCTGAAAAAAATAGCTAATTCACTCCCTGTCTTTAAAAGTAATTTTCTTGAACAAAAGTTTAAAATAAATTTGATAGCAACGTCTCTTCGATCTTAAAGGACTTTCTTAAGAAACAAAAAGTTACAAGAACAGAAGAAACAAAAGGTTACCAACATCTAAGAATTCACACGCTTAAATATGAAGTTACAGTTAAAATATGTGGTATTTTTTCAGAAAAACCAAGTTCATTTATAAAAACACCTGTTTATCGACCTCTGTGGCGCAGTGATGTAAACAGCCAACTGTTAAGGTTTTAAATTCGGATCCCGGCGAGGGCGGAACTTTATGTTGCAACGCGAATTGTCTCGTTTACCGGTCATGGATAATATTCTTATCTTTGTAGTTTACCATATTGTTAGCGCCTGTGACACAAGTCCTTACGATACTTACTCCAGAGCTTAGTCAATGTATGTCGTGATGTGGTTTATTATTATTATTAATAAATGCTTTCAAAAGAGTTATTAAAGAAATCTTTGAGTATAGGATAAACGTTAGGTGAAACAGCATATCTTGCACACCTTGTGAGCTTTACTACCTATCGGACATGCTGTTTTCTCTTGTTATTGACATAACTGGTTACTCAAAATATGCACCAAACCAGCGACCTTTTAATCTACCAATCAATTAAAACGCACTAGAAAGGTATTAACTGTATTCGCAGTAGCCAGCGCTTACGACATTTCGTTCAGTTAAGAAGACAAAGCAGATAATTAAATAGATCTACCATAGATTGACACAGTGAAAATAAACTGTGATTAAAATTAATGAAAACATCGGCTAAGCTGTTTGGTATTAAACCATCATTAAAAGAGAACCAGACTGACGTAGATACAGGAGAAGGTGCGCAAAACACGAAAGCCGTTACGCTGTGGTGCGCCAGCCATCGGGCGAGCAGATCAAAGATTAAAACAGAAAGTGTGAGGTCCTTAGTCCCGAATTATCCCGGTAGAGGCGCCACCGTGATAAAAATGCATTTTAGTGAGATAGTAATGACCTAAGGAAAAAAGACCTTTGCCTTTATGGGTAGAATTACATTTGCCAAAATCAAACAGCATTTTATGAATTTCGAATATATACAAAACGTCAAACGTTATTTCCGGTGACAAATTCAAATCAATCATTAGAGATCAAACCTAAGAAAACGTCAGTTTTATCGCCACGTCAGTTTTATTTTTCTAAATCATTCTTGCTTTAGTAAAAATTGCCATCCCTAGCGCAAATGTCGAGCGAAGCCGTCAAAACGGAAGTAAGTACACAAGCTTTACTTATGTACTCTTTGTATTTTGAGCTAATATTAAAAAAAATATTCTCGATACATGCTAATCGATGCTGACAAGCATGATTCCACCCTAAGGCGTAGTGAACCTGAATAATTAATACTGAAGTCTGAGAGGTAGCTTGAGAGTTGTCAATTTTATTTATTTTAAAGACAACAGTCGTTTTAGCAGGACCAATTGAGATCGGGACACGGCTTGAGATTCATTTAATAAATTACATTAAAATTAGAGCTATACTGGGAATACAAACTCACATTACAGAACACTGTGAAAGATTAACAACATTGTATTGTTTTGGTATGTAAGTTCGATAGGCCTAACGATTTTGATTAAATTAAGTCAAAAAGGTCACCACCTTTTTCAAACTAGTTCAAGCTAATTTAAAATCTGTTTTCAATGTAACCGTCTAGGTATTCTTTGACGAATTAGCAGTTCGATTCCGACGCGGGTGTATTGCACTTTGTAATTAAGGGTGAAACCGCTCAGTGGTAAGATAAAGAGATAAAACGAAATTGATGGGGTTTATCCTTTATAAATAAGCTATTTTAAACTTTATGCAAAACATGATTAATTCGCTAGTTCGAGTAATTGATGATTACTATGTTATTTAGAGTTTAATAATTGGTTGTTTATGATGGTGTATTTATCATGGGATTTTAAAATGCTATTTTGATGTTAAGACGTGATGTGACTACTAATAGGGTTATATTAAATTGACGAAGCTTCCTTGCTTAATATCAAGCTCGCACTGTTTTTAATAGCTTGCAACACTAGTTTAAAATATTAAAGAAAATCCAATGGATTGCACACATTCGATAGACCGTTACTTGTAACTGTCGACGGAGGATGAAAATTGAATATACGCTTGATGTTCTGGGTTCTAATCCCGGCGGGGGCGGAACTTTTTGTTATTTGCAAGAAACATTATAACACATATTTATGTTGGTTATACCATATCGTTGCTTAGCACCTGCGACACAAGATTCTTCAATCTAATAGTCAATGTGTGTGTCGTGATGTGGTTATTATTATTACAAAGGAACGGTCACGTGGTACGAGAATCGAGGGGTCAACTTGTCACTTGCCTACCCTAGACCTACAAAGACATTGTACAATACTTTGACAATAACACTGAAATTTACTTTTAACCTGAATTATCAATATGAACTCCATAAAGTTTTCGCGTTCAGTCGGAGTATGGAATTGATACACCGTATATTGTGCAATATTATTCAAAAAGATAATAACGGAATTTCATCTGTGCATATTTTCTCCTCTGCTTTGCTCATTTCCTTACATTATTATCTAAGACATATTGTATTTTTAGCACTTACACTTTTAAAAATTTGCTTGTTTGATTGTATTTGTACCTTGAACTGTGTTTGTAACGTTTTTTTTGTGTGAGAACTTATAATCATGCTGTGTGCATGATTTTGGGGTCCCATTCTGGTTTTATAAATTTACTTGATCACTGTATTTGATTAAGTTTTTGAATGTCACCTGTTGTGTATGCTTAAATAAATAACTAACGATCCTACACGACAGTATGGTGCAACAAAAATTAAATACTCTTGTTCAATTATTGCACAACCTCAACATTATTATTAATTATTGCAAACCCTGAACGAAAAAGTACTTTGTGCAATTCGTGCAATTCAAATTTAATGAACTAATCGTTAAGGGTCGCCAAAGTAATTTAGTTAGAGACGAAAAATGAATAGTTGAACTTCTTTCCTAGACTCCTTGAGCTTAACTGGTATCAAAATATATATATATGTTTTACAATCATCTGTCTGTAGCGGGTTTCATGATATTGTTTCGTGTCGGACACTGTGTGTTGAGCACGAAAGTCTTAAATGTGTCCAGGTCACGAATGCCTCCGTCATGGGTTCGAATCTCAGGGGTTACTGACTTCTTGGTAATGAATTTTCCGTTTCCTTCGACATTGCTTATCTGAACACTTGTTCTTGAAGGTGTTTGTCTTTTATTTAACGAAATATCAGAGTTAATAGAGATCTTATGTTAACTGTTATATTTGTGAAGTGAACTCGTTCATTTCCCTATATAGTAAAAAATTAAAGCAAATGTGACTTTATGTATATTTCCAACAAACCAGAATGATAAATTTACGACGGAAAATCTAATTTAAAAAATGTATTGCGCTACACAATTTTATTTTTTGAGATGGTTAATTCTACCAAAACCAACTTAGAACTATGTAATCATTAAATTTATTTATCTGTTTTAATATCTGGTGGAATTACAGTTGTATGGAAAATATTGCTATTATGTTTTGCTAAGTCCTCACATCCTCTACGGTTTTTCTTCATGTTATATAGCTGCATATTTTACCAATGACATATCATCTATTTGCAGATGGGGTCAGGGAGGAAAGTGCTCGACCTGCCGCACCGGCCACTCACGGTCTCATCACGCGAGAGGCTCCATCATCACACGCCAGCTCGCGTGCCAGCCACGTGGCGTGACGTGTCGTGACGTCACATCACGCACGCCAAGCTCGGTGCGTGCAAGCTTTCGCGCGTCACGCTAACTTTGCGTGTGTTCGTTAACGGTACGAACGGGAGTCTGGTGGCTGGGAATCTTTGCTGGTCTACTTGTATCATCTTCTGAGAGTTCAGAGGTGCCAAGGACATAATGTTGGTAAGGCTGTTTGTTGTTGTTTGAGGTGCGTGACTTCGATTCCTGATATGGACATAACTTATGCCACTCGTGAGGCGTCCGCTTATTAAAATTTTCACATACTAATATATACCAAACCTTCGTTCAATATGGGTATGGCGATAGGATGCGATAGTCGAAAGTAGTTTTAAATAGTATAAAAGACAGAAGAGGGAAACAAATAGTTATAATCAAATATTACTTTAAAAAATTGAGGTAATAGGTAAATTTTAATAGGTGATTAAAAAATGTTAAACATGAGAAAGGTAACCCAGTAGTCTTGATGTAGATCCTGAACATGACGTATTTTCACTATTCACGATGGATATCCTTCGAAAAAAACTTACCGAATATCAAATAACCAAGTTGCAACAGCGGACATACCTGAAATAACATATTAAATTATTAAAAAAGCAATTACAATGGTTATTACAGATATTTTCTTAATACCACTAAGATGGCAACTAGGCCTGCCTGATGGTAAGCAGTGACCGTAGCCTATGGACGATTGCAATAGCGGACCCCGTAGACTAATGTCCTTATTCCAGCGTTAACGTCAATAGTAAATAAACATAAAAATATGACGTACTTGAGCGTGAGGTAATGTCATTTCTATACATTATTATTTTCTGTTGGCTTTAACGCTTGCGGAATAATGACATTTGTCTAAGGTGGCAGGGGTATCACCTACGCATCACTGACCCTGCAAGAACCTTTTAATACCCTAGAAGAACCCCATGCTGTAGTCTTCGTGTGTGTTCGTGGAAAAAAAAAATTAAGAAGGCATCTCATTTGCATATTTGTATTAACGATGTGATCTTACAAAATTTTTAATAGATTCTATTTAAAAAGTTAATTTAAACGAACTTTTAATATGGAAATAGCTGCATATATCTTTAGAAAGTACAAAACAAGGCAAAAGCTTATATATTATTATATTAACAAAAAATTAATAACTTATTATACAAATAATAGGTACATAAAACTATTTCAGACAAATTATACGCAAAATGCGTACAGACACATTATTTTTTATATACGTACCAACCCATTGACTGTATTTTTTTCCTACCCAAATAACATGCATGGCTGAATAATTAGCAAGGTACTTATATATTGGTAAATTAGCATTAAAACGAGAACGTACCGTATCCCGTTGAAATAGAGCTCAAATTAAAACGTATGTCCGTTGCATTTTTTTCTTTTTAAGGCCATAAGAAATTAGCCCTCGAAAGTCTAAAGTCTATAATAATGGCCAATGCTTAGTTTAAAAGGTAAGATAGCTTCTAATGGTAGCCTATTCGATTCCCGGTGGAAATTTGCATCGCTCATTGCTGGGTTTAAGGGGTAATTTGACTTTTTTTTAAGTTTTATCGGAGGCTTTGTATTGGAAATTAGATTTGTTTTAATTTTTTTTAGTACTTTCTCGTATCGCGATTTTGGAGGTTTGAAATTGATTTTGTGGGTTAAAAAAGGATAAACCAAGCAGTAATGGTTAACAGTTACCTATAAGTATCGAAGTTAAAAATACACGTAATTCAAAGACTCAAAAACTATTTAATAGCGAGATTTCCATTAATTAGCATGGAATCTAACTAAAATGACATTTCTACCGCCCGTCGTATAGCTTAAATACTCCTTTAACAAAATACCTGATTATAAATTGAAGACGACCATGAACCATTTTATTAAGTGAGTATATATTTAATAATAATAACAACCACATCACGACACACACATTGACTCAGCCATGCACTAAGTATCGTAAGAACTTGTATCGCAGCTGCTAAGCAACGATATGGTATATACTAAACAAATTAGAATACAAAATCCAAGATCGGTAAGCGAAACAATGCGTCTTGCAAATAACACAGTCCCGCCCCCGCCGGCATTCGAACCCGGAACCTCTAGCGTAGCAGTCGGCTGTTTACACCACTGCGCCACCGAGGTGTTATTTACTGTCTATATATTTGTAACAGTATCATATATATTAATATCATAAATACACAACACATAAAGAGGTATATAGCAATTTTACGTTCCATTTATTCACACAAGCAATCTCATATACTAGAATTTATGATTGCGCCGAGTATTAATTTTAAACTGGCACCTTTATTGTGAAATGGAGGTTCCAAGTGCGAAATTATCAGTATAGGTTCTGTATTTAACTTAACGTTCATCTTTACTTTACGAGTGTTGGTAAAAAGGTTATTATTTCAATCTATTAATATTTTATTAGTTTTCTTGTAAACTATAATTAAAATCTTGTTTTATTTTCGTTCATCCAGGAGATATCAGCTAGGGTAACAATAACTATTTGACGACCTCAGTGGCGCAGTGTTGTAAACAGCCGAATGCTACGCCGGAGGTTCAGGGTTCGAATCACGGTGAGTGCGGAACTTTGTGTTATTTGCAAGACGCATTGTTTCGTTTACCGGTCTTCGATGTTTATTCTTATCTATGTAGTTTATACCATATCGTTGCTTATTTCCTGCGATACAAGATTATCTTATTACAGGGCTGAGTCGATGTGTGTGTCGTGATGTGGTTGTTATTATTTAGCCTCGTTGTGGAATAGATAGAGGAATTTTCTGGGCAGGAATGCTCTGTCTTCAGCTTCCACATCGTTGTTTGACCTGGTGGTCACGTAAGATTGCTGCCATGTTTACCTTTCTTACGTTTAAAAATATGTTCATCATCGTTAATTAATTAATTAATCTATATATATGTACTATAAAAGTTCTGCACTCATATTAAACATATTCCGAAAGTTAGTCTACTAAGGAAAAGCTGTAAACTATTGTTGTTATAAGATAATATATGTAAAACAATTGAGTTTATTTGATATATGTCTCAATTATTAAGCCCAGTTCAATCGTACCCAGTAGGGGTTTCGTCTTATAAAACAACTTTAACACACTCAAATCGAGCCAAAATAACCTGTAATACCAACGTATAAGATCTCTCACATAAGTCAAGTTGTACGGTTTTCAATTTAAGAGTGAACGTTTATGAACAAATTTATCTGTGACATGAGGCATACAGTTTTGAATTCAATCGCAATTACACAGAGGTGTTATTGGGTATCGTGCTAAAAAAGCAGTTTGTTAGTTTTGATTTTACGACTGGATTAAAGAATAACTCTTATTAAAGAAATAATTGAGGGAATAAATATTTGTTTGGTTGTTCACATTTAGGTTTATGAACCTATGAGTTAAAACTGGATTTTAAGCCAATAAGCACAACTAAATTTATGAATCCAAACAGAAAATCAATTTTTTTTTTAAGTAATCCAAAAGATATACCTAATTGAACTGGAACAATAATTGGTCATAACAAAATCTCTTTCAGACATAGTGCATACAAAAAAAAAAAAATTAGTTTGATGTCTGTGTGAAATTCTATTTGAACTTCTTGTGCTTTACCATTCATTATTTATATTTTTCTTTAAAATTGTCAGAAATGTTTTACTTTGTTTTTGACTTTCATTACTACAAAAAAGTCGCATTATCGATTGTTTCCGTGAATTGCGGACATTGTTCAATTGACCGAGAATCGAATCTTGGACATCGAGACCGAAACCATGTAACACGATACCGAACAGTAGCGGACTGGCTTCAAACCTCACACTGTACAGACAAAATCAATTTTTATTACAATAGTAACAGAGCATCTTTTGAAACGTATCCTAATAACTTTTGCAAAAAATAACGTCAATGAAATTTCAACCTTATTAGAAACGTAGCAGAGTGAATTTTCATTCGCAGTTTCGAATAATAAAACCCATAAGTGTTAAGTTACTCTACCACATAATTTTCCATACCATTTAACTTTTGACATCTTAACGTCACAACGTGTTTGATGTTTTCGGCTGACGGAGCTGATTTTTAATAGAGATTTGCAAATCATGTCGGAAGAGATTTCAGCGTTTTATTTTTCAGATGCAAAAATTTAAAAATATTGTTTCTATCCAGGCAGTTCAAAAGTTGTATGGGCCTGTCGGCGTTGGGGGTAAGACTTTTAAAAATAAAGGTCGAATGTGGAAGGCTGGAAACGAAGAGAGCTAAAAGGTAAATAGACTGTATGAGAGAAGATATAACACATACCATGAATTTATAAGCAGAAGGATTTGAGTGACGAGATTGATCCAAAAAAAGGTATACAACAGGCCTGTCTTTTATAAACATACCTTTCTGTCACTCCATTCACAATCAATTTTTTCAAACCTTTCATGCCATTTATCCCTTTGTAAGACATGCTAATTCTATCATAGTTGATTCAATCTAAGTTTTAAACTAGCAATGAGACTTGAGATCACCTTTTCGAAGCGTGTTGACGATACACAGATATCCTTTTTAGCTGAATTTTTGATACTATAAGTGGTAACCAAGCATACGCCTGCCTGATGGTAAGAAGTCACCGTATCCGCCTTGTGCTACTTTCATGCTTCTCCTGGCTTTGGTAGTTGTTTAAATATAAAAAAATAAACTCAAGGCTTTAGTAAATACTAAAATAAAAGCACTACAAGCTGCAAGTAGAGCTGGCCAGTACAAGCACCTGTAAAGCACACGGTATCTGAGAGACTTCATCATACGTCAATACTGAACGGCTACCGAGGCTGCTGGAACAGAGGAAGCTGTGGAGTAGTGATATTTTAGTTTTGCATAATAAAATAGAGTTTATTTCTTACGTGCGTTATGCCCCTGGTATTGCAAACGTCCACACGCTGCGGTGTTTGCCACTTTTGTATTATAAAAAATATATAAAAAACAAAACTATACCTATTAGTATTATAAAAAATGTATGTATCATTGAAAAATTGATTCCAGTTTCAAAAATTGTTCTATGATAGATTCAAGTTTAGATTTTCACTGCGGCTGTTACCATTTGTATAAGATTTTGCAGACAATGTCGTGTGAGAAAAAAATCATATGCACTTTAATCACTGGTTTGGAGAGTTTTAAGTGCGCTAGTTTATTCCCTTAATGTTCATATTTTTAATAACGAAATAGAATGCTCCATGCATTCCTTTATTCTTAAAAACTAAGATAAGAAAGCGTTGGGAGATATCGAAGTACAATACTTAGCCAATTAAATTAACCGATTTCGACAGAAGAGAGTAATGAGTTAGATTTTATTTATGATCTTTTAGTTATATCGTATTATAGGCAAAAGTAAAAAGGAATTACTCTAAATAACTAAACTTTGGAAGTTTTTCCGAAGCTTTTTAATTTAGAAAGTAGAGTTTTTTTGATAGTGAAATAAATAAATAATTTTTTGCTTCCTATTTTTCTGCTTTTATCATTAAATACCCCAAAAAAATAACAACTCCCAAATTTAGGTTTTGAGATTTAATATTTATTACAGCCGACTGCTACGCTAGACGTTCCAGGTTAAAATCCCGGCGGAGGCGGAACTTTATGTTATTTGCAGAAGGCATTATTTCGCTTACCGGTCTTGGATATAGTATTCTTATCTATGTAGTTTATACCATGTCGTTGCTTAGTCACTGTGACAAGTTCTTAAGATACTGCAGGGCTGAGTCAATGAGTATATCGTGATGTGGTTTCCTTATGAAATGTATTTGGTACCATTATAGTTTTCTATTATATAAACCTCTGTAAGTGGAATACTACTGTTACCTACTATTAAAAAACTCTAGGAGAATGTAACCTAGCAACAATAATGCAAACTACAATGGATTGACAAAATATGATACATTTTCTATTTCTGGTTCCAAGGATTAGAGAATAATTATATTTTTTGGCACGAGAGGTATAACATCTTTACCTTTACAAGGAGACTGCACAGGCGGTGCTTTTGGCGTTTCACGACAAGGGCATCGTCATGTCAAAGGCGGTATCACTTTCCATCATGTGAACCGTTTGTATAAAATAAAATTATAGGTACATTTCGCTAGAATTAATTATTATTGTCCTGGATGCAACGTTCCACCGGCTGTTATTGGATCTCTGAATCAAGGATTCGCAGAAAGTTGCGGTGGCTTTATACAATGAGCCTTCGCAGGAATGCAAGCATGTTATCGAGATCGCCGCATTAATGCAGTTTACTCTCATATAATTTTATTAAGATCAATGTTACAATAAGTATGTGTATTAAAAAGTTACTGGTTTATCCGTTATTACTAAGAAGTCTATATAAAATAAATAAATAAACCAAATCACGACACACACACTGACTCAGCCCTGCAGTAACTGTCGTAAGAACTTGTGTGTCACAGGAACTAAGCAACGATATGGTATAAACTACATAGATAAGAATACTACATTCAAGACCGGTAAGTGAAATAATTATTATTAATCATTTATTTCGGATATAATTCATCCATTAATAAATAACAATCATTTTGCTTAATTTAAATAATTATTAACATTAATTTTAACTTAATTCAAAAACAAGATTTTATAAATAATTCAAAAAATTTAACTTATAACAATAATTATCATATAACACTCGTATTATAAACTAATTCTATTATTATAATGCGTCTTGCAAATTACACAAAGTTCTGCCCCCGCCGGGATTCGACCCCATAACCTTTAGCGTAGCAGTCGGCTGTTTACACAAACGCGCGACATAGGTCGAATGTATAAAATCTTGAGTTTTATTTTGTATTTATTACCGGTACGCGAGTTGAAACATATTTACCTCTACATGGGCAACGCTTTGTCGGTGCCCTCAGAGAACCAGACATCAAGGCTATCGTTGGAATCGTCGGTGAAACGGCAAGAGCACCACCATTGTGTCCATCAAGAGTGGTGTACTACCTATGGCTTGAATCTCGCCTATCATACGTAATGATCATATGAAAAATCTACTCCATTTTACATCATAGGATTTGGTATGGACCAATTTAAAAATGATCCTAATCAGTCATCACAGTTTGATGATGAGTGACGTTTGCCTGACCGTACGTTTGTGTATGTATGTGTGTAACAATGATAGTAATTACCTAATGATAAGTCGTTTAAACATAGCCGCAGGAGCGGGTGTAGTAATATTGTACGGATAGCAGAATTGTCGAAGTTTATTATTAGTTAAAACTACAGATGGGATTTGTAGATGGCGCTTTTTAAAAAGTATTCATTTCATACAAATTTTACATTGCTCCTTTTACAGGGATTGAAAAATCTTATAATAAATACGGAATGAAACATGTTATCGTGTGATATAAATGTAATGACAACTAGGGTTTTTGTAAAAAAAATGACGCAACTTTCAATGAACATTGAAATAATTCTATTTGTTTTTTCTTACTGTAGGTAACATTTTTCAAATTGTTTACTCTTTTTTTTTTGTCGATTAATTTTTTTTTTAATAAAGTGCCTCTTTGGTATAACATACTGATCTTAGTTTTATACCATCTGGATTATGCACACATGAATTAAAGTTGACAATCAAATGGCATCTCTGATACTAAATGATATCAGCAAACTCGGCATAAACTGTTCGTTTATTATTCTAGATGATCTTTCGAACCACTTTTCCTTCATCTCTCACCAATTACTCACAAGCCACTGGCCGAAACCTCTAATAGGTACTCAGAAAAAGCAGCATTAGTTATAATATAATTTGGTATAATTGCCGCGATTACAATAACACTGTTGTATAATTTCACTTCAATTTTGCTGACCGTACCGCCCGGTTTACATTTTCGTGGAACTGATTCTATAACATTTGTTTGATGCCTCGTAATAAGGGACAATTATGAAAAAAGTTTCCTTTCATGTAGGTTCGGTTTTAGCTATTTTTTTTTTCCTGAGTAAAATTACTTTTTGTTTTAACTTGTTGAAGGATAGTTACGTTCGTATGAAGTTAATTCATCTTAGTTCCCTTCAAACAAAATTTTGAACGATGTATTTTTTCAAAACAGTAAAAAAGTCAAAACTAAGGAGGCCTTTTTTTAAAATAAATGTACCCTAAAGTCTATTGTGATGTATATATATTGTATATAGTATTTATTTAGTATTTAAACATTTTGTGTCTATACTATATAATATATATTGTGATATGATAGTAATGACAGTCTTGGATGTAGTATTCTCTTGTAGTTTATACCCGTCCGTTCGTATCGTTTAGTTCCTGTGACACAGTCCTTATGATACTTACTGCAGAACTGAGTCAATGTGTGTGTCGTGATGTGGTTATTATTAATAATGTTGGCATACTCAATAAAAAAAGTAAATAACACTTGAACATACAGTAAAGACTGGATAACAGAATTGAATTCCTAATTTACTAATTAAGCAGCATAGTCAAAATGTAGTTCATATAAAACATGTCGACTTGAAAAAAAAACAATCTGTCATTTAACCTAGTCTTTTAAAACGATTAAAATTGTATACACAAAATTGTTGAAGGGTTCGTATTACAGAAATTATAAGGGAATTTTTTTAAATTCGCCTCCCTGACATTTATAAAAGTAAATGGTATGCAACAGCTGTCTGTAATCAGTTGGATTTCAAAATTATATTCGCAATTACTAAGTTAAAATGTTCACTAGTGTGTGGTCCTTTATTAACTCTGGATTGTGAACATTTAAAAATATTTATATGTGCATAAAGAAGTCGTCATTTTGCTTCGACGTTGCGCATGGGCGCTAGTTGGTGAGCTACTTGACATTATAGCTTGGAAATTTACACTAATCGATGTAGCCCTTAGCCAAAGGTTTTGACTAAAGGTATAGCTATTAACGTGAATAATAATAATCATCATTTTGAGTGAAGTTGACCATGAGATTGAAAAATCTTGTGTCGCAAGCACTAAGCAACGATACGGTATAAATTACTTAGACAAGAATACTACATCCAAGACCGGTAAGCGAAACAATGCGTTTTACGAAACACAAAGCACGGTTTAGCCGGGATTTGAATTCAGAACCTTTTGCGTAGCAGCCAGGTGAATGCTATAATGCCAGGCAAATTAAAATGTACTTTAAATAGAAAGCCTAGACTTCAGAGCACGAAGAGGACGTCCGCCTTTTAGGGCCTTCAGCCTACAGACATTACACGAACGCACCAGGTCGCTTGAGTCCAATTCGGGCATCGCCTGCGGCAACCTAGGCCGAGGTTCGGTCTCCTTCCGAGACACCCCTTAGAGTTGCTGCGGTCCCCGTCTCTACACCTTAGTGTATAGGCAGAGAACACTAAGTTCGAAGCCTCAACTAAAATGAGTTCCTAGTCCGGTTGGAACGTCTGAGCCTCTCTCAGCGGACAACCCTACAGGCTGTTGTCACATCCGATGAGACTAGCCGGTGTCACCAGGTAATGACGACTTGGCGTCATCCACACCAAGCGTCTCTCTCAGTAGTTAGTACAGATTCACTCGCACAAAACAACCCACCTAAGCGGGGTCCGAGCCCACTATGGGTGCCCTTAGGATGAGCCTGTTGTCTAGATCTGCACTTTGCACTTGTTGAGGGATGAAGCACCTTTTGTGCTACATCCAAAATTAAAATAACCCCGTTGGGGCTACAAGTTTTGAGGCGTCCTAGGCTTAAGGCTTGCAGACCCAATGCTGCGGCTATGCTGCACCTCGCTCCCTTGCGGGGAAGCACTCGCCGCTCGGTTAGACCGATTACGATGCGAAGGCCAATAGGGCCGCAGTTAGGGTCCAAAAAAAAAAACTTCAGAGCACTTTAGAGCATGCTCGTGTCCGTTATTCAGATATCTGCCCGAACCGGGATTTGAACTGGAGGCCTCACGTGTCATAGTCGGTAGACCACTGCACCATAGATGCCATCACACATACTAACTTCTTAAGTAAAATTTAAAGAAAATTTATTTGTTCGAGTTCAAGATCTTATCGGATGTTCATATAACCATGCCTATGTGAAATTAATTTATTATGTAGATTTTGTTTCATTCGCATCGTTGCGGGTATCTTTGCCCGTTTGTCGTCTATATTTCGACGCACCTGCGTTTAGTTATATCAAGTCGATAATGTTCATATACATCTGGCGATTATGAAATGTCTGTTCAAAATTGAAGATATGAATACTGTACATAAGAAACATTTTTCAAAACAATCCGATACTTGTTGGTTAAAAAAACTAACATACAATAATAACTAAAATACAATTTCTTATTTATTTTTTTTACTGCAATTGGGGAAAATTCTTTACTAAATTAAAAACTTTTACCAATTTCGAATATTTCCAAAGTGGCGGTTCGAACCTTGGACTGGTAGCTCCAAGGCAGTAACTTTTAACGAAACTATCACGTTATCAAAAAAATAACAAATACATTTCCTGTGTGGTCTAGTCTCCACAGACATCGTTTTTCCATACTACATACCATATATGCATATTAAAACCAACGTCTTATTAATTAAAATTATCCTATTCCATGAATAATTAATATCAATAGCGTACCATCCGTTATAACTATTGTAACTACAATTAGTACGTGCGTATTGATAACAAGGCATAATATGGTTCATTTAAAAATAGCAGTACTTCAATAACCAATGTATGTTGACCTCGAATGTTTCGAAAGTGGAAGCCTTTTTCATAGTGGTTCTCTCGCATGAGGGTCTGCTTATGTTGGTCGCGAGAATCCCGGTGCACATAAAGCCGCATGGCCGAGCGTAAATTATGACAACAAAAAAATCATCAAAACGTACCAGTATGCGAATGTTTGTAATTATTATTGCTTCATTTATCTTTATTTACCGGGCTTGATTGACTTTTTCGTTGTATTATATTGTTAATGTTAATAAAAAAATTTTATAATATAAATTACTCGAGTTAGTTTTTTTAATTAAAACTAAATTATTCTTTATTAGTACCAACAAGTAAATTTTTAACATTTTCATGCTGGAAGGAGGTAACCTCCGAAACTCATCATCGAATTTCAAAAAATTTGCTGTCGACTTTGTTATTATTTGTCATCTTTTTTTAAAGTAAATGGAATGAATAAAACATTATAAATTTTTGGGCAAAAGCTGGATTAATCTTTTGTTTTAAGATTTATTTAGTTTGAGATTGTTGGTTAATAAGAGAGATTTATAGTACAACTGTTATAACGTCAGATTCAAGCGATAAATCGGTTAAAACGACTCAACGGTGAGGCGGGCCAGCCTAATCCCATATAAACCACTATTGGATATACCGTCCATGTCTACACTTTCCCTGCAATGTCGGTTTATCCAGTTTTATCTTTTATGAGTATAACATAAACATACTCGTAAAACATAACTAACGCCGAAATTAATCCTCGAGAGGGTGATAAACATTTCGCATGTTTATGATGAGTACCAGTGTGACAGATTGCGAATCTGTCGCCACTATCCAGGGACAATGAGGAACATGGCAGCTACAATGTCCAGCAACCCGAGACTCGAACCCTCAACCTGTCAGGTCGGGTAGGTTTCATAACCAAGGCACGTAACAAACTGAGCTACCACGTCCAAAGCTACATGAGAATACATTAAATGTCAAAACATGAGGAAATCCGGGAACGTTCCGATTCTCTACCGATCTGAGACTAAACGCCGAAAAAACATTATCATGAACAGATTCAAACTCGTGGGAGACACAATTATTTTCCAATTTTAATCAAAAATAGCGCCTTTCACTTCCACTTAAGCATTTAAATGTCAATCTCTTGCCCTAGTGTGCACTTCCCCTTAAGTTCACAAACCTTCACACAAATTTGAATCTAATTCCAAAGGTGTAGAGTCGAATTTTATTCGCAAGGAATGAGTATTAAACAATTTAGTTTCGTATGATTAATGTGCGTTAGAAAAAGTCATTGTTCTAAAAGTAATAAATGATTATCGAAATTTAATGGAATTTGCGCTTTGTTTTGTTCAGGGTAAAGTTCAATTTTATTTGCAGTTATTACGTAAGGAAATTAGAAAGGAGCTGAAAAAAAGGTTGCTATTTCTTCAAATAATGATAAATCTATGGTAAAGTTGGTAATTACTGAGAGAAAAAATATATAGATTTGATAATATTTAAATTGTCTCAGTAAACACATCTGTCAATGTCCGTTTCTCAGTTTTTATGTTTAACTCACTGTTTCTTATAATCAATTGTTAGGTATTTCCAACTAACGAAGACCGTTCGGCCATAGCTGTGATTCAACGTGTACATGCATATTATGCTGGTGTGCGTATCGTCTTTACTGAGCGAATCCGAGTTAACGCACACAGATAAAACGTGTATGTACACGCCTGACGTTACTAACAACAAACTTAGTCAAACCGTCTCGTTGAGATTGAAAAATTCTAGAAGAACGTTAATAATATTAATTTACCTAAGCATAGTAAGTTTATCCCACGCTGTAATTTATTTTCATAATTAGCTCAGTAAAGATTCCCTGTAAGCAAAGTTTGCTTCATTACGTTTTTGGGATGCATTTTGTAAATTATTCTTAGACTTTTACATTTCATAAAATTATTGCATTATTTTTTATGGCGACCATCGTATTTAAGGACAACTAAGCCAATATCACCTCGACCTCATTGGCGCAGTGGTGTAAAAAGCCGACTGCTACGCTAGTGGTTCCGGGTTCGAATCCCGGCGGGGGCAGAATTTTGTGTTATTTGCAAGAAGCATTGTTTCGCTTTCCCGTCTTGGATGTAGAATTCTTATCTATGTAATTTATACCATGTCGTTGCTTAGTGCCTGCGATACAAGTTTATCTTACTGCAGGGCTGAGTCGATGTGTGTGTCGTGATGTGGTTATTATTATTATTATGAGAACAAACAGTGCTATAATAGGCATATAAATAACTTCACTGGGACAGACAACAGATTGATTGGACTGTCAAAATGACGTGGTACAAGAATGGTTAATTGTCTTTTAGAACGTATGTCAGTCTCAAGCAACCTTCTGTGACGTATTTCTTGTGAAGGAGTTACTTGGCAGGAACGGGAAGTAGCGGTTATTTTTTGTCTTTTCTTGTTTACGCTTAATTGTATTCGTCATCTTTTTCCTACAGTAACATGCTAGAAGGGTTACCGTAGGCTCTAATAGGTTACTTGGGAGATTACGAAATGAGCAGTAAGTCGTCGTTTTTCTCTTTCTCCACACTTGTACATAACTACAGATATTCACTGCTTAAAACTCTAGCATTTCACATATTTAATCCTGCTGATGTACTAGAAAAGAAAATAAAATAAATAATTCAACTGACACTTCCCGTTCCCGCCAAGCAACCAAGCTCGATTCTTTTTAGCTGTTATTTTACAATGCTTACAAACTTGAACTATCTGAAAACGGTCCTTTTTACTATGTATTTATCAAATAATTTTAATGAGTTCTATAGAAACAGCGAATTTTATAATAGCTCTTTGTAAAGACATATAATTCGTTGTGGAAATCAGAAAAAAAAATGTAAAATAAAAATATGTAGACCGAACTTTGCAGCTATGTATTTACTGCCAAATTATTAATCATTATTTATATTCTTTAAAAATACCCTAACTTATTTTGTATCAACTAATTCGAATCAAAAAGGGCTTTTGAGTTTGTTATTTAACATAGTTAAGCTTAATGTGTATTTCTGATGTAATTGATTAAAATCTGATGAGAATAAAGATATATAAACAGAAATCAGTTGTGAGTGAGTGCATGTACATGTTGCAGAGTACATTGAAATACAAATGTTACATATAAAATAGTTAACAAATGGAAAATTTATTAACAAGCCTCGTTCTTAGCGAAACATAATTGTAAAAAATAACAGTAACTGGCCATAGATCATAAAACAGATGCGCAGTGTCATATAAAGCCAAGTCATTGCGCGTGACCCATTATTTTCCATACAAAGAAAACTTATATATACCAGACATTATAACAGCGCTAGTTTATTAAGAAATCGACGTCGGACAATTCCAATTTGTACGCATCAATTTAGTTCATTTAACCGCCGCTTTCATGAAGTCTGTAACTGTATTACGGACTATTGGATTTGATTAGCATAATACACGATTTTCTATGTAACTTGTTTTTATTTTCTTGGAAAAATTGGATAAGTTTTCCTTCGGTTGTTTAAAATAAAAGAAAATAAATTCAACACGAAGTCTCATTTAGCGTGTTATTCTATTTATAATACAATTTGTTTCCTATTTTTTCATGTAAATATTTGAATTCGTAATCCTCGTTTCCTCGTAATATCTTCATTGCTTGTTGTAAGATTTTGTTGTATACTACTTGACCCTGTGAATTTTGTTGTATACTACTTGACCCTGTGAATTGTATGCCTTGTGACCGTTCATTTGGGAACATTATCATGTTTTTATACCTTTTAACACTATATTATAGCAAACAAAGTAAAAAAGAGTCATTCAAATCGGTCCAGCCGTCTTCGAGTTTTAGCGAGACTCAATAACAGCTCTTCATTCTTATTATTATATAAAATTTCTGAAAACTAGCCTAAGTGACATTGCGAAACTGACGCATAATAATTTCCAAAGAGCTAATTCATTACATTTGCGTAAAATAACTGGAATCGATAACGTTAATTTCTTCTGATGTGAACAGTGATTATACAAAATGACCATGTTAGCAGTGAATACGCGTAATGCCTAACGGTTTCACAGACCGTATCCATCGTGCTGAGGGAAGTTAAAGAGTTAATACTGTTTAATGTAAAATACCACGTTAGTTTGTTTGTTTCATTAAAATTGAATTTTGCTTAAGGCTTTGCTCGACATCAAAAGAAATATACAGGTCAATTCACTGGTTAATTGTCAATTTCCAATTTTGTCCCCTTTTTTCTGGTTTATAGCTCCCGGTCCTTTTTGTTTGTTTTTTGGAAAACTCATACGTACCTTACATAACACGATAAAATATTCTTTATCGTGTACATTCGTTTATCGGGTATCATGTTTTATATTTTTTTATTAAGTAGTGTTTCTAACGCTTTTTTTCCTTTTTCTTCTATACCTTAATATAACCTTAACTTATTTATTTTCTGAAACCTTTACTAGTCAGAATTTTGCTGATAAAAAAACGGATATAACGAACTAGAGACAAACAAGATTAATTAAAAAAAACTTGCAGTCTCATACAAAACAAACAATAAACAAGTGTTATACACGGAATTGGCAAGTATGTTGCACTGGCGTCGCAAATGCAATAATTACAACTAGAAAAAGGCTATAAAATGCTAACTGAAGTAAGAAAATTATTCTCAAGTGCAACACAATAGCACATGTGATAGAATGTGATAGCTGTCATATGTTATCTATGTGATAGTTTAGAAAAAAGTGACGATCCGGCTCAGCTTTGCATGAGCGATCTACATACGGGCTTTCATCCCCTGTTCCTTTCACTTGGGGGTCGAATTTAAGAAAAAAATTTAAACAAATGCCTACATTATATAGCCATGATGGGTCATCCACTTGATCTTTATAATAAGATAAGCTATCCTTCAGAAGCTACTAGTTCTGGCGTCGGATGGCTTATGTAGCCCTAATAAAACCATCGCATAACCATGACAAGGGAAAGCCCATCGCATAAAGGAGCTTATAGCAACTATTGTTGTGGCAAATTTCGTGCTTTGATAGAGTAATGTAGTAGCATTTTTTTAACTGGCAATGCCATGTTTTCTGTCAAACTGAGCAATGTCACTGGCTGTTCACTGCTGTGTTGCCAGAAAGCTAGCGTGCTCTAATTTATTTCCTTAATATTTTAACAGATTTGGTTTTCTATCAATGTTTTCTTTCGCTTTTGATAGGCTTTTTTATTGGGGTCCAACCGCCACTCTGTCCCATCACTGCACCTCCTTCACCAGGATCAACAGTGGCTTCCTTTGGTCAAAGAATCATCTTACAATGCAGCTGTGCAATGATACTTTTCTAATCTATACTTTGGTATACTATTGCTTTTTTGTACATATGTAGACATTGGCTTTTAGGTAAATACGAGTTAGACTCTCATCATTGTGATATTGAAACCGGCGTTAAATGTGAGACCTTAATTAATTTTTTTACATTATAATTACAATGATTAAAAATTAATAGGTTTTCTGTAGTTTGACTCGCATCTAACAATGGTGTTCTTATGGTAAATAGATAAGTTAATTGCAGTTAAAAGTGGTGTTCCCGTATGAAATATCCTATTTTAATTGTTATTGGATATCACGTAGAAATAATTGAACAGACTGTTGATAACGTTTGATATTGTTTTATAATAAATTTGCTTGACTTTCTCGGAGAAAAATCGCATATTTTCTGAGGTAAAATGTGATGTATGACACTGATCAACCTGAATCGACGAATTCTAAATAGGTGGAAAGGAATTTCCCGAATTGGTTAAGTAGTTTCAAATATTAAACCATCTCACATACAAAGTTGTAAACCTTTAAAGTGAAAGTAGGTTTTTGACAAAAGTAACTGTAACATTTATTTTGACATTTTGGTTTTGCATCAAAATCTAAATTACTAATTAAATGTTTTATCGCAGCCATTCAATACGAATAGATTTCGCATTGTAGAAAATTTCTTCTATAACACAATACTCACACTTTTCAATCAATAAAAACGATTCTTTGTTTTATGTGACCATCTTCAGAACTAACATTGAAAAACTATATTTAACACAATAATTAATTACCTACTAATACAGTACATATTTTTCAAGCTATCTACTCAAATGTGACTCGAACAATAATTTTTTTTTCACGTACACTATCTAATGCTTGTCGAGTCTACGCATCTACGGCAAATATACCCTCATAAAATCATCAGTATAATCTCGATATCGCATTAATTACTTTATCTCACGGTAATATAAACGTCAATATTGTAACTATGCTAATTAATTTACTGCCGCCACACCTAGCGTTGGGTTCTGTGACTGGAATAAAAACGGTTTACAATAGAGACCCGGATAGTTTCAGCTTTCTTGGTGGCGTTGCGGGTGCGATTCTGGGACACAAGTTTATGTTAATTGTTAACTGTATTTGTATGTTGTTATTTAAGGCCTGTGTCGCTGTCAGTATCGCCTTGTAATGCCAACTAACATATATATATCGTCTGTTCATAGCGTAATAAATTGGTCGCCTGCGATACAGGCTCGCCTAGTGCAGGGTCCACGGTAAAAAAAATGTTATTTAAAAAAATGTTTTACGTTAATAAAAATATTTATTATTATTAACATAACAAGCAAAAAAAATCAAATATTTACAATTTTCTTAAAATTCCTACTTATACACAATTTTAGCTTCGCTCGATAAAGGATAGGAGAGAATGATTGGATTGGTAGGCCATTTATTAAAAACAAATTATTTTAACCATAATATGATCTACTACAAGAGTAGTCCCAGGGACATTCCATCAATATATGTCGAACATCTTAAAATTCGGAGACGAGACGGTTTTCATCAAAAGTGGAAAATATTACGTTGTTCTTTATGCATTTGGTTGGATGAAAAATAATATGTGCCAGAGTTTATTCATTTTTATCTATAATACAGTGATCATACATTTTAATAAATTATTTATTGTTAAACCTAAACCTTAAGTATAACAATAACAATAAAAATATATATATATATATATTATTATTTAATAAAGCGTGATTAGGTTAATTAATTTAAAGAAGTGTTAAAAACTAACAAATAGATTTGATAAATAAATAATATTATGGTAGATAATAATTTCACAAAGAAATATTTTTAAACCATATTTAATTAATGTAGATTTATAAATTATTTGGGAAATTTATACATTTAACAAGATGACATTTTAAATATGTTGCAGGAATATCGGAATATTTGATGTTAATATTGTTGTTGAAAGAATAATATAAGTGTTGCCCTATTAAATATTGTCCATTTTTATATTCCTCGTTAGTCCATTTACACTGCCAGTACACTTGCTTAGTGCGTTGCAATTTTAATCAGAACCGGTTCGCTAAACATTTTTAAAGTTCAAGCTGGCGGCTCCACCTTTGATCTAATTAGGGCATACAAAATGGCGGTCACGTATTGCTCATGCGCTGGCATTGATGCAAAAAGTCCTGTGCTGCGTTTGAAGGTGGGAGGCCTTGAATAATAATTATTTAAAATTATCGTTTATTTTAAATAATAAATATATATGGATCAGCTAATCCATAAAGAGTTACTGTTAATAATATTAGGATTCTTAATAATTCATTAAATAAATAGAGTTTTAGGGGTATTTGATGGAAAATGATCGAGTGTTGCAGAATTACAAAGAATTGGAAGAAATCCAAAATAATTATTTTTCAAAATTCATCATTTCTTTTTGAACAATCTTAATATATATGTAAATACAATTTTTATATGAATCTTTTACTAAATATAGATTATTTAGTGATAAATTGTCTGGCAGTTGTTGTAATAAAACATAAACCAAAGAATTTTTCTAGATATTATATTTAAAACATTAGTATTATATATTTTTACTTTGGAATCTTACGGGTCTAAGTGTTAATTTATTTACTGAACTTGTCTTGCCATGGCTATTTATAACCGGAACAAGCAAGCTACTTGGGCAAGCCTACTGGCACGTTCCAACGCTCCGTAAAATGCATCTGTCTCAAATTAAAAGGTACGTTACGTAGTTACTTTAAAATCTTTAAACGCAAAAGTTTTTCGCTAAATTAAAAAAAAAAAGCAGGGGTAACTTTAATTATTATATCCATTATAATTAACGAGCAAAAATGTAACAATTATGAAAATTACCCCAAAGTATTCCTCGGATATTATATTTTTTAATTTTACTCACATATTTAACTACAACTTAACGATTTTCTTTCCAAAGTCACGTTTTTAATTTATTAGTTTGTTAATGATGTTCTTACTTTGTTATTTCACTTATATTTTATTTTAAAAATATATCTATTAAATAAAGTAAAATTTCGTAGTGCAACAATATAATAAGAAGCAAAAAAAGAAAAGATTATCCTTCCTCATACCAGATTCTTCAAAGTCAGCTACAAAAGGTCACTGAAGTAAGAGATCTAGGTGTGATTCTCGACAGCAAGTTAATGTTAACCTCTACTGAAATCACTCGAAAGGCAGTTAAGATGGGTTTTATATGCCGGATAACCAAATCATTCAGAGTAACTACCAAAATAGTTCTGTATAACAGTTTAGTTAGGAGCCTTCTTGAACTGACCGGAGTACTGGGTCGGGGGACCCTGTACTCGTAAAAGGCCCACTGGACGAAGGCCCGTTTTAAGATTGCTGGAACGGTGTGGCCTACTTGTTTGCAAGGCTCACCGATGGTGATTCTTAAGATGGGCCAGCCGTTAGAGTAGTGCGGTGTCTGAGGGTTCCTTTGGCTTCCCTCTATCCCGTAATGCTCTGATAGCTAACGGTGTTGGTAGAACGTGGGGTTTTAGTCGGTAGGCACTACGTGAGTCCGACATACTCCCCCCGGGTATATATAAATATATAAGATATCTTATATCTTTAGATTTATATATATATATTTTTTAATTCCTTTTGTGTAATGGTTTAATCTAAACCAATGTTTATTTTTCTTTGTGACCTGTTTTTGTTTTAGTATAATGTGTGTAACCTTTGTAAATGTTGTGTTCGTCTGTTATAAGCATGTACATCAGTTTCTGTTTATAATATGTAATTTTTATATGTTTGTGTAATGTACTTGCTGTCCCTAAATAAATAAAATAAAAATAATACTACAAAAATTACAATAATAATCAATTCTTTTTATTTATTACGTACATTGAATGTAAATAAAAAAATCTCGCATCAATAAATTTGCAGGCAAATTTCACACTAACAAAAGCTTAGCTTAAGCTTAAATAAAAAAAGCAAAGGAATCCAATAAAATCACGATAAAATTTGATGACTATCCGATAAAATTACGGTTTTTATTCAATGAAAGACACACGCGGTGCGAAAAGGCCACTTTTACTAAAACCAACTTATCAAAAATGATTGAGAGAACGAGAATCAAGATCGGGAATATGAAGTTGTCTCGCTCTTACGTGTTAAAACGTTTAAGAGTCGGAATACTTTTCGATATTCGAAGATTTTTTGTAGTTTTTTTATTTTTTTATTCATGACCCCAAATGCCGCCTGATGTTAAGCGGCGATGAGGTCTGAGGTGGATCATGCCTGCCTAGGAGAAACCTATTCACTCTTGCCTTAAAGAGGCCCAAGTTATATTGGTCAGGAAACACATCGGCAGGCAAAGAATTCCACACCCTTGCAGTACGCATTATGAAGGAGCTATCGAAGCGTTTAGTCCGGATGGTCGGAATATCTACCACCAAAGGATGCAACTTCAGCCTACGTCTAGTATTCCGATTATAAAAGGGGGCCGGCAATTTAATAATAATTAGCTACCGAACACACATTCAGGTTCACCTGCCACAAATTAAGAATAGTTAGATAAATCACTGGATTTAAGACTAATTTGTTTCACTAACAACATCAATCCTCTGTTCATGACGGCTATCTCTATTTGTTATAATTAATTTGTTTCACTAACTATAATTATTTACAGCTATTGTTATTGTTATATCATCACATGAAATTACATCATATGATCATATGAATATTCATTTATTTATTTATTGAAATTGGCAAATCAACAGCGTGTACATAAATCAATACAATATTTTATTATAAGGGTGCATAGTCTAGTGTACACGCCAATTACAGATGCACACAACATTTATGGTGCAGGCGTAACAAGACAATATAATAAATACATTTACAAATTACTAATAAATATAAAATTAAAATTAAAATGAACTATTAAACTTAAAATAAAAACAAAAATAGAATCTTAAAAATAATGGCAAATAATATTAATATTAATAAAAATATCCAGGATTAAAACAATTGTGCTAAGTGTTATCAGAGTCAGGATTTTTTTTAAATTATTTTTAATATTTAAATAGGTATTGTAAATGTCTGAACATTTTCAGTTAAAACCGTTTATACGAGTACAGCATTCGACAAGATTTGGATAGTGGTTAAGATCCACCCGAAAAAAGGACTTTTAATATATTATTTAATAGGGACCCTTTTTAAAAACAAAAAAAAACCTATTTTAAAATTACTGTTTAACACTGAACAAAGTAAAATTTAAAATAGCAATAGCATATTTTTAAATTGTATTCGTAATATTAATTGACATACTAATGATTTGTAGTTTTTATTAGAAATAACGCCTGTATAAGATACAAAAATCAGACGAGTAAAATTATTATGTATCTCAGAATTCCTGGCCTTAATGGTTAAAGGAATCGCTACAGTGGTCGCGCTTGAGGCGATCTCGGGCCAGTATCGCAAGATAATCAACGTTCTCGGCTCATTATAAACCAATACATCAGGGATGTGACGCCTGATCGAATTACCGTGTCACTTTTATGACGTTTATTAAATGTCAAGTACCAGGTTTTATGCCGGGTTAGACAGTGTTGGCAGAGTGAAGAGTTTGTTTGTTGTTACAGACCTTAAACATCTTGTGTATGAGATGTATGGATGTATGGATGTGGTGGAAGCGAGAGATGTATGTAAGGATCGTTGCGTATGGCGAGGTATCGTCTCTGAATTTGGGGTGGTTTGTGTGTGTGTTTTTTATTTTAGGTTGTTACCTTGTATTGTTGCACTATTATGGAGTATAATGAAAAATAATAATTTTTACATTCACAAAGATGAATATTTCATGAACTACATAAAGCTACCTTCTAAATAAACTATTTTTATTTATAAAGAAAAAAAACACCTCCTAAAATACAATTTTATCGTTTCCTACTTATTTTTTTTTATTACAAAAATTAAAACAAATCTTATTAAAAATTCAACTGTACAAAAAAAAACACGCAGAAATTGCATAAAATTACGCGAACTGCAGCGGCGGTGACACCTGCTCACTGCAGATGGTAAAAACGACCCTGCGCTCCAAAATGCATACGATTTAACGTGTGTCAATTAAAATAGCTTATTACAACATACCTTAGAGCTAGAAAGCTGAATAAGCAAATGTACATATTGACGACCTCGGTGGCTCAGTGGTGTAAACAGCTGAATTCTACGCTAGAGGGTCCGTTTTCGAATCCCGGCGGGGGCGGTACTTTGTGTTATTTACAAGAAGCATTGCTTCGCTTACCGGTATTCTTATCTATGTAGTGTTTGCCATATCGTTGCTTAGTGCCTGTGATACAAGATTATGTTAGTGCAGGACTGAGTCAATGTGTTTGTTGTGATGTGGTTATTATTATTATATTTATACCACTAAGGTGGCAAATAAGTCTACGGCCCGCCTGATGGTAAGCAGTCACCGTAGCCTATGGACGTTTGCAATACCAGGGGTATCACGCACGAGTTGCCGATCCTGCAAGTACCTTTCAACACCATGTTTGAAGAACCCCAAGCTGTAGTCACTTAAGAAATCCATGCCTGGGAGTTCATATATATGAAGAGTTTATCTGTATGAATGTAAAGACTTAATAATTTAAATTTAACTACTACAATACGGTGCTGCACTGTCTGTGAAGAAATTTTGATAAAATTTAAAAAGAGTTTCAACGCAATCTAAGGAAACCTACAAAATTTATTTTGTGTAAAACATATACATCCAGACATACATAAACTCACGCCGTTATCCCTCGAGGGGGGCAGGCAGAAGTGGTAAACACCGCATTTCGCATGTTTATGTTGAGTCCCAGTGTGACAGGTTGCCAATCGGTCGCCACTATCCGGGCACAATGATGAACATAGCAGCTTTCTCTTCCGGTAATCCGAGACTCGAACCCTCGACCTGTCGGGTCGGGTCGGTGGATTAACCAAGGGACATAACAAACCAAGCTACCACGTCCACTCGTAAAAACAAATACAAAGTAACCATTTAATGTTATAAATGCGACCACTTCGGTTGGGTGTCTCATACCTCACAGATTTAAAAAAAACCTAAGCAAGCAAACAACTCAATAAATTTAAACATGGCATAATGAAACAAAACGTTGTTTGCGTTTTGTTTTAAGTCTACAAAACATTGTCACCAAGTCAGATGGAGTCATGAGAAAAAACAAGTAGCTACACTAAAATTATAAAGACGAAGGATTTCATTGTTTGCATTGTATAGTTTCCATAACTACTACGATTGCGATACGATTTGAGAAACTCTTTCACCATTAGAATCCTACATTATCCCGGAATGGACAATACAAAATTTTCAAAAATTTAAATACTTAAATCTGCCCGTGCGCAGCCGGGGCGGGCTGCTAGTAGATATATAGAACGAACTGTTACTGTGTTCGTAAAATTAAATAATGGAGGGTTAGTTTCAGCTTCAAAGACAGATTTTTTTAATTAGATGGAGTTGTAAAGCAATTGTAAAGATCAAAATTTACCAGATCCAAAAAACCAAGGAAGGTGGCCCGGCTCTATTGCCATATCTATTAGTAGGAGTGGCATTAAATCACACCATTTACCTGATGCCAGGTTTTAATTTGTATTAGAATAAAATAGATAAGAATCATTTAATACAAAGGTTGCTAGGTTGCTTAATACAAAGATCTTAAAATTAATATAAAACCTGCCATAATTGTCGTACAAATATAAATGTGTCACAAAAATAGCATAAGTAGTAGTAATGTTTGGCCTAGAATAAGATTATTATAAATAATATCGATAAGCTTGTTTTGTGTATAGGTAATCTTTTAAGCAAAAAAATATTTATACAAATGCGAGAATTATAATTTTTATATAGGTATTTGAGTTCCCTCCCGGCGGCTATTTACCCGGGCACAGACACTGAAAACTGTAAGTTATGGTATGTGTTGTGTTGCAGGTTGTTGACCTCGGTGGCGCAGTGGTGTAAACAGCCGACTGTTTTGCGAGATGTTCCGGGTTCGAATTTCGGCGGGGACGGGACTTTGTGTCATTTGCAAGACGCATTGTTTCGCTTACCGGTGTTGGATGTTGTATTCTTATCTATGTAGTATATACCATATCGTTGCTAAGTTCCTGTGACACAAGTTCTTACGATACTTACTGCGGGGCTGAGTCAATGTGTGTGTCGTGACGTGGTTATTATTATTATTATTAGTTAACATAGGTAAGTGTGGAGGTTAAATGACATGACATCCAAATACCAATCTATCAGTTGATGGAGAAGTGTTAGCCTTCGTGCTGGTGCTGCAGTTCTTGGTCAGCACGTACTATCAGCTGATAGGTTAGGTTTAAAGATATTTATTTTTCATAAGAACTTATATACTATACAATGTACATAAGACGGTTGACTTAGAATGAGGACTTATAATAATTCAAATGTATACATTTTATTATTTTTGGCGCAGCGCAGCTTCCAAATGCTTCCGAGTAGACAATGTATTACCTACGACTGAGACCTAATAACTAGATTTGTTCCACCACAGCGCTACCGTTGCTTCTCCTCTGGGGGTAGCCCCGGCGAACATCGCGCCGGCGGTCCACCCCCGGACATAATCGTTGTATGCAGTTATAAAACCCATTAAAACAAGCCTGCTCGACCTTCAGCCATCTTCACTAACCATCATGCTTGACTACAAAGTTTTTATTTGTATTTGAGAATGCAGAATTCTGCTCGAGATTCCAAATTCCCAAGTCCAGTACCAATCAAATTAAAATGTGCATCACATGAGGTATAACTTTTCCAAAAAAAAACAACAACTAATATAACCTTTCCCCTGAAATAAGTAATTCTTCCTTCATCATCATCAGCTGGAAGCCGTCCACTGCTGGACAAAGGATACCCCCAAATATTTCCAGGTAAAGCGATCCAATGCCGCTTGTATCCAGGGGCTTCCTACAATCCTTACTAGATTATCCTTCTACCTCGAGTGCGTTTATCTTTATCTTCATTATTAAATACATACGTAGATAAACTCACGCCGTAATTAATCCCTCGAGTCCCTCGAGTCCCAGTGTGACAAGTTACGAATCTGTCACCACTAGCCTGGCACAATGAGGCCATGGCAGCTACAACGGCAACCCGGAACTGTCGGGTCGGTAAATTTAATAGATACAATGTTTATGGTGTTTATAGCAAGTGATATCAAATACCATACGTGATTATGACATGAAATCTTGTCGACGGCCTAACGACCAGTTACGGGCACAATTTGATACTTCACGTGGTCAGAACGCATGAAAATGTGTAATTTATGGATTCAGTGACCATAAGACGTCATAATTGTTTTTTAGACGAGGTTTACTTTGGACTGTTAACAACCTTCTTAAAGTGTGAAGGTTTTCTGATTTGATTTATAATCTATATAAAATAATTGCCCTTTTGGCAATAATTAAAATAGTAGCTATTCATTTATTGTTTAGTAGATTTCCTATTCGTTTTATTTTTTATGCGTTTCCGCGATGGCATTTTAAATTTATTTTTAAATTTATCATAATTGAATCATTTCTCAAAACTTATATATTTCTTCATCTGTATTTTTATGTTATTTGACCTAAATTTTGGTAGCTATATACGTAACATGCCTTCCAAATATTTATGTAATTGGCTGGTTTATTACGGAACAATTTACGACATTTTCATTTATTTAAAGAAAAATATTCACGGAGTAAATAAAGGTATTATTTTTTGTTACACTAACACTGCCAACTTAACAACCTGTAACAAGTTGCCATTAAAACCAGGAGATGAAAAGATAGGCCATCATCATTCTAGATAATGTTGAGTTTTCCAAAGAATGGTTCAAAATAATTCGTCTGGATTGTAGTCTTTATAACAATAAATAATTGTAGCAAAAATACAAATAGGTATGTAAATTTTTTTGCACCATTTTTACGATCACGACCAACATGGTAAGTGGATTTGATTGAATTACTGGTCGCCTTTACCAAGCCTTGAATAAAAACTTGACTTGATTGAAATATTGATTGATTGTTTCTTTATTGAACCATAAAGTTTGTGCAATGATAAATTAATGGTCATTCTACAATGAAATAACGGTTATGAATGAATGTGAATGTAATGTTGAATTTAAACTTTACCTTAGTAGGTATACTGCTTTGCTGGAGCGGATTATCATATAATAATAATAATAATATTTATTTCATTAAAAGGTACATTACAGTGGCCGGAGCCTCCTTTTAAGCTTAAAAAAGGCACCGCTCTTCCAGTTTAGACAATATATAAATAATAGTACCTAGGGTGTAAATATGAAATACATATCAAATACAAAGAAACCCAGTCAAGAGAGAATCGGAAATTACAAAGAGAAACAAAAACAAAATACAAAATAAACAAAAGTAAAACTTAATGTGTTTTAATAGGAAATTAAAAGAGTTGTATTGGGTGAAGTGTGTGTGTGTGTGTTATATATATTTATTATATCAGGGTATGCATTTTTAAAATATATCGAAGCAAACGTCCGCAACTCTAAAAGTATAGTAGTGAGAAATTTAAATTATGCAGGCTTTTCAAGTAGTTGGTGTAATTCGCTTGTGAGAAGAAAAAAAAAAACTAAAATAAATAATTTGCTCCGCACTATTTTGTATTACCTACTTTTGAATATAGTCACCGGATTAAAAATAGCAATACACAAAAAACTCATCTTACAACCAAAATTAAAATTTATAAAAAATCACATTTTTTTTTTCTATTTCTTAATAAGTTGTAATTTTAAAGTAGTCGTGTACCACCTTAATTGTATTTTTTTTTAAAATTAGCCGCTAGTTATTTAATATGATTTTAAAGATACCGGTAGGCTATAATAAAAAGGCCTATAGATTGTTTATTTTACTTATAGTACTACTAGTAATTAATTTGATTCTCAATTTTTTACTCAAATTAACAAACACATCCACTATTTAACAAACAAATAAAAAGATTTTTTTTGATTAAATAGGTGTTGTTTTATGAAATTAAAACTTTATTGTGGGTGTTTTATATTTTCTTTTGTATTAATAAAACAATATGACAATACTATTAGTAAAACATAGGAAAATAAATAAAGATATTATTTTAATTATTTTCCTAAACAAACATTTTATAAATCTAAGATTAGGAAAAATACGTCAGGAATTTTCCTAACACGTCAGGTTTTTGCCATTTGTGAAGAAGGCGACCGAAAAAGAAAATGTCTGGAATTTTTACCGTCTGTTGACCTCAAGTGTCAGGATTTTTTTTCTCGGATTCTAAGTATTTAGTCCACACTGAATACAATCAATTTCCTTTTGAATATTACTGGTGACAGTTTTTTTTGGTTAGAAAAGTAGTTTAACCAATCAAAGGTAATTTAATACAAATACACTTTGCTTCTTTGTTATACAAACTTGTATGTAAGTTTCTGAAAAACATTCCCTATTTTAAATTACAAAAAAAAGTTTAATATACAAGACAAAGTTGAAACAAATATAAATTTAAACTTTATTAAGCTAATACATTAAAAATATTGTGAGAAATTCGACGCCATTGTAGTGGAGGAAAGAAAACTTAATGCATATTTCAAACATTGATAGAATTTTTGATAAGTAGTTTTTTTAAGTAACAAGTTGATAACACGATGTTAATGTTTAAATCTACAATTCATCTGATGAATTCATCTGATGAATCATTCATTGATTTGGCAACTGTTTGAATTTTAAATTCAATTGTAATGGATATTGCTTGTTAGGAAACGTTTTAGCGTCTGATGTTAAAGATAGCCATTTGAGAATACTGAGGAATAATTCAAAATAAATAAATGAGAAATTACATCTATTTTCATTGCTTTATGTTAGTTAAGGAAATAATTGTTTAAAGAATCGAATTAATATCGGAAAATGCTAGAGTTTTAGAAACCGGTAAAGGTATTTTATTTTTATTTTAAGGTATGACATATGAATACTTAAATACATGTTTGTATTCAGGAAATTTCGTAATATATATATATATATATTTATAAAAATAAATAAAAATATCGGTATTCATGTTTATTTATTTCAAATAGGTAAATGTTACTTTAAAGATTAGCAAAAAACCCGTTTCATATATAAATTGTGAGAATAGGTTTTAATTAATAATGTAAAAGAAAAATACTTTTGCAATATATTATATTTATGTAGTACACATTTCAAATATATTTATTTTGCGTCTAGCATAAACGTATAATAATTTAATTAAATAAAATTTTATACATAAAATGTCAAAATAATAATAAAAGTTCAACTGTAAAGATAATTTCTATTTCTATAATGTAAATAAAAAAATTAAATTATTCTTAAAAAAAGATAATTAAAACGCAATTATAATTAGCGTACAATACCGTTGGTGTCCATATTGTCCCGCCATATGGTCGTTTCACCCCACAGATGACGGCCAACTGACCCCAACAACCCTTACAATACTTATCTCCGCATCACAAGCATTTTAAAACGAAATTTCTATTCTCATGAATATTAGTGTAGTTAATTAATTTTACGTTCGTGAAATATGAAAATACTGCATTTAAATTTAGGTTTTAATTGTTTTTTGCAATTAGAAAAATTTACATTTAGGACCTACAATATTTGTTTTTTTTTTCGATTTAAATATAACATCATCTCGGTGGCGCAGCGGTATAAACAACCGACTGATACGCTAGAGGTTACGGGTTCGAATCCCGGCGGAGCGGGTCTTTGTGTTATTTGCAAGACGCCAATATCGTTTACCAGCCTTGGATGTCGATTCTTATCTACGTAGTGTATACCATATCGTTGCTTAGTGTCTACAAGATTATATCTTAGTTCGGGGCTGAGTCACGTGTGTATCGTGATGTGGTTATCATTATCATGTGCAAACTGAATACAGCATACTGATAGAAAATGATATCCGCCTATTGACAATGCCCTTGATGTCTGAGAATGCCAAAAACACTGCTTTCGCAACGGTTATAATGGGAATGGTGTGGATAAGTGAAGTTTAATAAATATTTCGATTTTGGATACCAAGCATTGACACCATTTTTTGACAATCCATTACCAAATTGCATTAGCTAATGCAGAGTAAAAACTGTCTCAAAAAAAAACTAAAGGTTGTTTTTTACAAATCGTCAAAGCATCTACAAACCATGTAACGTTTTTACATGAAACATCAGTAATTAATTAGTTTTTTTCTCGTCCATAACAACGGATTTCAAACCAATGTCCGGCTCAAAACATGAGCAAGAAGTCACTTAAAAAGCTCCCACAAGAAATCAAATTATCCAACCAAAAACTAAAACACCATGCATCCTTTTCAATTCTAACAATACAACAAACACGGCTAACAGTGAAACCGCTTCATCGATACTCGAGTAATTATTCACCCCATAAATTAATCGAATGATAGTAATAGGCCGTTACGAATTTTTGAACGACGGATTTTCAACGCCAATTTCGATATGGTAATTATAGCCTATGACTATGTCAGATTTTTTTCCAATGGTCACACTGCCTGTAATAGATTTTTAACGCCCTTCTTGGTGTAAACGTGCGAAAGGTTGAAGCTTCAATGTATGGGAATCCAATGGCTATTCGTGAGGTATCGGGAAGCGATTATTAAATTAATTTGGAAATTAAAGGTGTATTTTAGCTTTAAATACGTTGACAGTTAAATGAGAATTGATATTTTATAACTTTTTTATCATAGAAAATTGCATGTTTTTTTTTGGTTGTCGCAGTAAAAACCATCCGGTTATTACCAGTTTAATCTATAAAAGATGGTTACAAAAAAAAATTCGTTTTCCAGTGATAGTAAAGAATTTTTAGTGTTATGTGTTCATATTACTTTCTTAACCCAATAAGTTCTAAGCTATTCTAAGAGTTTTTAATATTTTCTTATTTAAACACCAAAAAAAGATTTGTGAGTAGATGAAAAAATCAAAACGTTTTATTTAAATAGACTTTTTTTAATCTTCGCGTTTTTAAACCACCGGTTCGGCACGCCTATCGACCGGGAAGAGCTATCAAGAAAGTCCGTAGTTTATCTTTTAAAATTCACCAACAATTTGTATTTATTACAATTTAAAATAAGTTTTGCGGTTTAGCTATAAAACCATTAACGAAACGAAAAATTAATTTCAATTGTTTAAAATGTTATTGTATTTTATTCTATAACGTTTAAAAGAAAGCATGCCGACGGATACTATACCATCAATAGGCAATACTACAATAAAACTTTATTAGCTATATTCCTAATCGGACTTCCGTATAGGATAACGATTGGTAAAATTATTATTTGAAGACCGACTTGGTGACCGTCAGATATACAGTTCAATGTTTACCACTATACCCTAACCTAACCTACAAAATGTTAGCTTGTACTTGTTCTGGAAAGGTAGGTTTGGAGAAAACTCCTTACTGGAATCCCTTAGTGATACTGCCGTTTATTGACACGACGATGCTCTTGATGTATAGGAACGCCAAGAGCACCACGACGATGTAAATGCTGAAGATGTTAACCCTAACCTTATTACACTGTTTCTGGCCCTCAAATCTTTCAAACCAAGCAGCGAACTGCTTTCCGGTAGAAATCAGAAACCAATTCGAGCCGGAGAATATTTCCTACAGTGACGATCTTGGATCGCTTGTTATTCTTACCTTTTCCCGTTCCTTCTTCTCCTCTTGGTGGCGTAGACAGTACCGAGCTGGCTGGAGTGGGGCTGTGTTGGGGGGCGGAGGAGGGCCGCGTCCGCGCATGGCTCCAGCGCGTACCCCTGCCCCCCCCAGCCACCGCACAGCTGCAGCTTGGGCTCTGTGCCTATCTTGACGGCGGGATTCACACACGGCGTGATTAAGCCGTTTGTGCACTCTCCGGGGCAAATTTTCGGTTGCTCTTAATCCTCGTTATGATATGAAACAACCTTGATTGGGGAAATTGATTTATCTGAACGCTGCTTTGTTATTTGATTGAAGAAATTTAATTCAAGAGGTTTGGAATTTCGATCCGATAGATACTTTAATGATTTATGATATTTTCGTGCTAATCCAAACGAGACTTCATAGAGGATGTTGCTTTGGAAGAATTTTGAAAGCAATTTGGTCTAGTCATGAGCTTCATTCAGATTTAATGCTGTGTTCTTAAATTAGTGAAATTCCGGTTGCAAATGAGGTTAAATTTTGATGCACTTATATTTTTTAAGTTCTAACCGACGGCATTCAAATTATAATCCTACAAATCTCGGAGATAATTTAAAATGTGAGCAATTTATACATTTAACACCATTTTAATCCATCCAATTAACGTATTGATTTTTAATAACAAATTCGAAGACTTAATTGCATGATCTTAAACGTTATCCAATCAAGTCTGGAATACTTGTTTTTCAATTTAAAAGACATTAATCGTTTCGAAATTAAGAACGACCTTGCACAGGATCCTTGTAAATTTGCAAGCTATATCAATTACATCCATCCGGCAAATAAGGTTATCTCCTGATACAAATACGTCTACAACTTTGTTAAAACTTAAATCAGATTTAGAATCATAATCAAATATCTTTTTGGCATCAGTAGAAACGGTGTTGATTGCTTTAGTAATACTATTATTTAGTTTTATTGCACTTTAGCTTTTAAGTGTTTAGATTTTTGGAAGATAATGGTTGAGCCGTATTTGGTTTGGAATCGAATGGAAGTATGTTTGGCTGTTCTCCGTTTTCTGTTGGTTTTGTTTTTGAGGTTAGTCCGGGAGCTTTCAGTTTATGTAACACTGGTTTCAGATACGTAAGTTCACTACCGCCAGAGGTCACCTCACCCGCAATCGATTCACCTTTTGTTTATACACCGAGGAATATTTAACTTATATTTATTTACACTGAAATCGTCGACCACAAAGGAATTTACTTCAAAAATCCTATTAGTATCTTCATCTTCAGTATTCACGACACCATTTTACTCACTATCATTTATTTTACGGTCAGTCATATCACTTTTCTTACGCACATTGTCACTTTTTTCTACCGGTTTATTTTTTTTTAACGTTCACGTGTTTTAAGGTTATGTTTTATTGATATGTCGCTAACACACGGCGCTGCCGGCAAGCGCCCGATGTGGTTTGCCAGGTATCTCTCAAAGACCCCTAACTGAGGGGGGCGGGGCTAAATCCGGCCACGCCTACCACTTAACATCGGCCAATCACAGCCTCCCGGCGACTTCAAAGCCCGCACTGGGACGTATTGAGTGACGTAATTTTTTATTTTTCCCAACAACAATGCTTTCGTTTTGCACTCTTTTGCAAAGAGTTAGTTCGGTTAAATTGTATCGCCTTTATTAACTGAATAGCCCTTGTAATGCCAGTTGCAATGTTGACGTCGAAAGAAAAGATAGTTGGCGTTTTTAGTTTGTCGTGATTTTAAAAGTTTGTACCGTATCGGGTTTTATGAAACGGAAGGTTTCGTGTTACTGTTGCTCATTCGGATTATTGAAATAGTTTACTCTGATAGTTATCATTTTATCTTGGATCTTGAACGGTTGTTTTATTGTTTAATGGTAACATTTTGAATAATTGGTTTTGAAATTTTAAATTCGTATTTTAATTAAGTTTCTTTCGCATTTGTAATAATTTCAGAATGTTAATATTAAATACGCCACTTAAATAAATAAACACTTTTATTAATTGAATGTTTAACCTGCCTATTAATTTTGATGTTACAATTAGTACTTTAAAGCCAGTTTTTAGACTCGTGTCTTTGTTCAACCCTATAAGTCCACATCTCTGAGTCCGTCCCGCGCTAATGGTGATGACGTCACAAGATGGCGGCTACGGGGGAGACTTTTCACATTTTCCTTGTGTCCACCGCGACGAATGGTCAGCCGGCCCTAATAAAGGATATCGAGGTAAATCAAATAAAATCTCGAGATGATTAAAAAAACACAAAAACATATCACTATATATTCGTTCCGAAAAATATGAAACTGTTGGTATATTTTGTTATTTAAAAATATATATAAATATATATCGTGTATTTGATTTAGAAAACGTTAAATTTTAAAATACATATATAAATAACATAGCGGATAACTTATTAATAAATATCAAAGGTAGTAAATCTTAACTGTTACCTACCTGTTCAAAAATAATATTTTCTACAAATAGGCACCTAGTTGTAACTTGTAAATTTGTAACGTGGTATTGTGTCTAAATGCGTATAAATAAATACATAATAGGTATTTATAAGGTACAGTTATTTAGTCTGAGATTTTGATAATTTTTAATATATTTTTTTAAGCTAGATCTTATCTAGGAACCATGGATGGTTGGTTCTTTGGCATGGTTAAAAAGAAGAAAAAAAAAACGGTGTAGGTAAACAGGTGATTTACCGACGGATCTTATTATTTAGGTACCAATTTAAATTATAAATACGTATCTTATTTACCATAAAACGTAGATGTATAGAAGTTAAATTAAAAAAATGTTAAAAAAGTAATAATGAACAAAATGTAATATAAACCGTCACAGATTTTCTGTGCGAACATAAAAAGGCCGCTTACAGCATTTCTACTGAAATCTTTAATTTTACAATAAAAAGACAAAATCAAATAAATGTTTTGTTCAGATTTACTTAAAATAAGTACTTTTCAATCAATTCGATTACATAATAAATTACATTTAAATACATATATTTTTTTGTAATAATTTCAATAACTAACATTTCTTTTCTCTAGAATAAATATCCATTTGCAATTTGACGTAGGTATATACATTTTACATATCAATAGATTAAAAAAGCGGACTTTTTATCCACTTAAAAAAAAAAAAAAATATTGATAACGCTGACCTACTCTGTGCTGAGCTGCGAATATAGGCTTTAATAAATAAGAAATTAAAAAAAAAAATGCATGTTTTAATTGACTTTACTTCAAACAATAGTTTTACTTTGACTCGATTGAAATTTCAGTTAAGAAAACATATTTAATATCAATTATGTCTAACACAAATAAATTAATAATAATAATAATAACCACATCACGACACACACATTAACTCAGCCCTGTAGTAAGTATCGTAAGAACTTGTGTCACAGGAACTAAGTAACGCTATGGTATATACTAAATAGATAAGAATACAACATCCAAGACCGGTAAGCGAAACAATGCGTCTTGCAAATAACACAAAGTCCCGCGCCCGCCGGGATTCGAACCCGGAACCTCTAGCGTAGCAGTCGGCTGTTTACACCACTGCGCCACCGAGGTCGTCAAAATTAAATACAAAAGAATTTCTTAACTTCGTTTTATGTTTCAAGTTCAGGTAAGATCGTCTGGGTTAGTACCACCCTCCTTTATATTCCTGCCGTGAAGCAATTCACTGTGTTTCGGTTCGAAGAGTTGGAGAGCCAGTGTACCGGCAAGAGAGGCATCTACGGAAGTTCTAGTCAAAGCATAAACGGCATCGTCGTGTCAATAAGCAGTATCACTTTCCATCAGGTAAGCCGGCCGCTTGTTCGCCCATGATTTTGTATAAAAGTTCCTCTACACTAAAAGTAACACATGGAATGTTTCACCCCCATTAAGCCGCTAACCTAATATAAAAAATTGTTGTTAAAATACTTAATTAACAACCCCCAAAGCCAAGGGGCGGTACGAAAATTATTACACTCAATAATCATAATTAAAAAATCTGAGGCCGGCTTATTTCATTGCGATAATAAAAACGATTACTAACAATATAGCATTTATTGTTGGAATTAGAAGAATATTGTTTCCTAACTAAACAAAACGTAGTATTTATGAAAGTAATAATAACCACATCACGACTCACACATTGACTCAGCCCTGCAGTAAGTATCGTAAGAACTTGTGTCACAGGAACTAAGCAACGATATGGTATATACTACATAGATAAGAATACAGCATCCAAGACCGGTAAGCGAAACAATGCGTCTTGCAAATAACACATGTTCCGCCCCCGCCGGGATTCAAACCCGGAACCTCTAGCGTAGCAGTCGGCTTATTACCCGACTGCGCCACCAAACTCAAACTACTTATATCAAGTGTGTCTGTTTGCTTGTTCTTTTTACCATTCTAAAACGATAAACAATTCACAGAAGATTTACCTTAGCCAGTTCCTACTTTAACGGGAAGGAAATCTGAACAACGTAAAGGTACTAAATGTCTTCGGTCTATCTATTCTATATAACAAATGCGAAAGTAACTTTGTCTGTATGTCACATTATCACATATAAACTACTAATCAGAATTTTATGCAAATTATCATAAAAATTAATTATATGATGAAGAAGGACACAGCTAAGTCACAAAGTAGAGAGTACAGAAGCAAAGCTCATGTATGTACTTCAAGTTTGACAGCTGCATTCAGAATTTGCACCAGGACTGTAAGTTCTGACAAGAGCAAATAAAATGCAGAAAAATTAGAAAACTGCGTTGACGATAAAACTCGTAGGTACATGTTTATTGTTTGATTTTCAATGTTAATTCGTTGAAATTTGTTACTGCAAATAAATTTTGACGATTTGCATGTTATCGAATTACAAGGTAATTTTATTTTAGAGATATAACCTATCCTGATTATTATAAATACCTTTGGTTTTTGCTGGAAACCACAAGAAAGCATTCGCTAGGCATAAACATCAGAGTTTCTACTTCATTTACGAATCACGTGTTTCCTGTGTGTGTAAAGACATGGTTATAGGTACAACCTAAAAACAACTGCCCCAGCTAAGATTTGAACTCGAGCCCTTGCTTTTTGTTACTATAATTTACAATTGCAATAACACACCGCTAGAAAATCTGTACCCCAAAATAAATAGCATAATTAAAAACGTATAAAAGTTAAACATTAAAAAAAAAGAAAACAAAACGAGGGTTGTCAAATCCCGAGACTATAGTAAAAATATAATAAAGGCTATGATTTATTCGCCACCCCCGCCTGCCCGCGTAGTGACACCCCTGACGGTAAATCAACTTGGTATTGCCTAAAATCACGCATTTTACGAATATCTATGTCAAAATGTTCGTCGACAGTCCAAGTGTAAAAATGAAAATATTAAATAAATTTCAGTGGAAAAACTTGAAAATAATTTCGCGATTTTCTTTAACATTACCTCATGATGGAATTAGAAGGATATTTTTAAGTTTGCAGGTCATCTTCGTAACTTAATTCACCAATATTTATAATGGAGAAAATAAAATTTTACGATCTTATACCAGTGATATCTCAATATAAACTACATGTTTGTTCCTTAACCATTTAACACGAAACTGTTTACTGAAAATTTAATCAATGTCAGTGCTACATGTTAGAACTCTCCCTCAGTGGATGCATCATCATGCCAGTCAAGCGCACTTAATAAATGCGACATAGTCCGCGAAAGTACTTCTATCTCTATCATTGCAACGGAAAAAGAAAAAGACAGCTGTAACTCTCTCTTCTATCTTACCTTGTCTGTCACTTTTTAGAGATAGCCTTGCTAGTGGAAGAAGTTCTTCTTCAAGGCTAAAACACACCAAATCCGGTTTCGGTTGCAGTCCATGTGCGTTGCGTGAGGATTTGCAAAGTATGAAATACATCACATCAAAAGCATTATGTGGCTACTGCGCCGCAACTTTGACGAACTTTCACAGGTGGTAGATCCACGTGCGAGACCTTCTGGGTTGGTACCACGCTTTCTACTTCTCCCATAAACCAGTTCGCTTCCGTTAAAAGGATTGGAGAGCCAGTGTAAGTACCGGCTCGAGAAACATCTTTACCTCAACATGGGCAACGTATAGACGGTGCTCTTGGTGTTTCACGACATCTCGAGTATCATCGTTTTTTCGGGGCACACCCGCCACTCCGTCCCACCACTGCAACTCCTGTTCACCAGGATCAACAGTGGCGTCCTTTGATCGAATAATCAACGAATAATGCAGCTGTGCAATGACGCACAGGCTGTGCCCGGACACCCTAAAGGCTGTCTTGGGACCCGCAACGAACTTAATCAGAAGATCGAGTATCGTCGTGTCAGTAGGCGACGGTATCTTTTTCCATCAAGTAAACCCAGTTTGTTTTCCCACAAAGTTGTATAAAAGACCAGCATCCGTATTGCAACGGATCCCGGGATTTCATAATCCGCTCTCTGTTATAACTTGCACCTAAACGGACATTATCGTCATCATCAATATTAAAGCATTTAATTACACTCAGAACCTACTGAATTAATTGTCAAATGAAACCAAATAAATAGTATAATTCTATTCAAAAGCTTTGTTCATTTACCTACCTTTTATATTTTATACCTACCTATGATATTTCTATATATCAAAGGGAGAAGGGACATAATATATAGAATCGTAATATAATTATAGAAGCTTTACATTTGATTTCTTTATCATTTTCTGATAATGATGCTGCAGAACCGAAAAATATTTTAAATTGATCCTTTTTTACTTTGCTCAAGTTTTATATCCAACTATGCTACGAGGAACTTTTCACGAGAAGTTATTTTCTATAGAATACAACAGATTACTATATGTATAAAAGTACCTTTTTCCTTTTGTCTTTATAATACTTATTACCCATTCATAGTCATCAAATTATTCCATTATTTCGTTCTACATATTTTGATAAAACGCGATCCCTAGCGCCATCTCTTCATCAATCTTTGAACTACTTGAAACAAAGGACGACAAGGGATTGAAACTAAAAGGTTGTACTCAACTGAGGTATTGATTTTTTCGCTTTTATATTAAAAAAAAAACTAAAGGCCATAAGGTATTTGTTCTTGGAATACTTTGGCTGGTTTTCAAATACTACGTAATTCAAAGTATTTCAAATGCTACTATAGCATAAAGTACTATTTAAAACTCAGTAGGTAATCCATTCATGTTTCTAGGTATTGCTTAGTTTTATACCTAACTAGCGACGCGCCCCGACTTCGCATGGGTATAAAATATATATAAATTATTAAAATCGATCAAGTAGTTTTGATTTATTCATTACTGCCCGTGGCCCGGACGCGTTAAATTTGGAGTAAACAATTCCCCTTTCCCTATAACATGAAGATTTCCTGCTATATTTGGAATATCTAAACTCATGCAATACATTTTTACTTATTTACTTTTTACATTTTACCTAATTATTTTATATTTACAACAATTAATATATTACAGAATGTCTTTATATACAAAGTTTACAGCGTTCTTGTCATTAGACAACACAAACATGTTTCCTCTAGAGGTTACTCTTGAAAGAGCGACATACAGTTGGCCATGTGAAAACGTTAAAGGTTTGACCCTGCGTACCGCCGCAAACGCTACGTCCCGCAATTTTTTAATCCGTTATATCTTCGAAAATATTCATTTAAATCATATGCTGTAAGGGCCATATAGATCTATATTAAATCAACAATGTATTTAAGGTATTTAATTGGATTAGGATTAATGCTGTATTGGTTGAAATCGCTTCGAAAATTAGCCATTATTTGTCGGAAAAGTAAATGGCAATAAAATGTAATTGTGGGATATCCATAAGAGATAGATATATACCATTGCGAAGTTTTCTGTAGACCTTTTCAATGTGTACAATACTTAGTACATTATTATAATAAATCTCGTAGGGTTCAGCCTGCATTTGCAATGTAAGCGGAAAAATGTAATTATTTATTAATAATAATAATCTGTATTTTCTTAGGTCTAAATTTACAATATATGTTTTAAATAATTTACAAAAGGAAGGTATAGTAATAAATAATACTTAATTAAGTTGTATTTCTAATGACTCAAAACATTAACAAAACACTTTTATTAAAGAGATTATAAATAAACTATGCCCGAACTAGGAAACCCTGTGTATCGGGCGAAAGTAAAAGCTAAACATTAAATATGTCAACAGGCAAAATAAAAACATTTAAAAACTCATTAAATTACAAAATACACTGACACTAAAACAAAACAATAGGCATGTTTAAAAAGATGAAAAAATAAAAATAATAGATTAACATAAACCTACTTGGCAGCAATTAATAACTCCTCAGTTTCATCATGTGACATGTTCATTAAGGCATTGCTGACTTGCTTTTTGCAATCACATTACATTAAAAACCTCAAAAATAACAGTATTTCTCCACTATTTAATGGATGTTATACATATACACCTTCCTCTTCAAACACTCTATCTATTTAAAAAAAACCGCATCAAAATCTGTATCGTAGTTTTAAACATTTAAGCATACATAGAGATATAGGGAAAGAAAAAGCGACTTTGTTTTATACTATGTAGTGAAGGTGATACCGTACGCGCAGTGGTGTAAACAAACAGCTGACTGCTACACTAGAGGTTCGGGGCTGAATCCTGGAAGGGGCGGGACTTGGTGTTATTTGTAAGACACATCGTTTCGTTTATCGATCTTGGATGTTGTATTCTGTGACACAAGTTATACTGATACTGCTGGGTCAATGCGTGTGTCGTGTGTCGTGATGTGTTTTATAAAAATTTTCATAATATGATAATTTTAATAAAATAATTGTATTATTGTGAGATTTAAATAAATTCCTCAACAATTTCATCCTCCAATTTTCATTTAACCACTTAAAATAACGAAAATTAAGGTTTAACAGCTCCGAATTAAAATTAAATTACCTAACCTCAAAATACCACAAACTGAGAACATATGCCACGAAGACCATCGACGTAATCACCAGATAATTCGATTCGATCCGATACATTCTCGATTGAGAGTCAGTCAGTCTGAATTTTTTTCACCGCCGCCGGTCGCCGCCAAACGATCAGCCTCAAAAATATGTCAATCAAACTGTACACTGCATATTATTATTTAGGGTGAAATAATCACAAAAGATCTCGTTTCGACGTCAGTGTTGCCATATAATTGTAACTGACTCGCGGCGGTTTCGGTAATTCCGTCCCGGGCTAGACGGTTAAAAAAAAACGATCTTTTGTTCATTTTTCAAAAATTGGTCTTATCCCTAATCTTATATTGACACGGTAATGAGAGACAAAAATATTGTTCGGTTTAATCTTCAGAAACCGTCGAGACGACTTTATTCCTTTATTTTTTGTTCAGGACAGAGAGAAACTTATTTTGAAAATGTGAAAGAATTATTGTTTTAATTTTAAGCTTAATTTGCACTATATTTCTATGAGTTGTTTTTTATTTTTTTCTCAATTTTAATTTTAGTTTTGTAAAAACGTAGCGCCCATGAATGTTCCCTCATAACATCTCAGGGATAAGGAGGCAGCTGAAAATCAGCGCCGCTCGAATGTATGTGTTCGGGCAGCACAAAGCTGACCTGTTTTCCTTTTGCCCATACTTGGTGCCTTTAAATTAAGGTTAATTAACCTTTTCTTTTTGTACCTTGTTTTTGGCAATAAATGTATTATTATTTATTTTACATTAATTTAAAGTTTTACATACATTTGTAAGTAAACGCTTAAGAAGGAGCTATTCCTTCATAATGCGTACTGCAAGGGTGTGGAATTCTTTGCCTGCCGATGTGTTCCCTGACCAATATAACTTGGGCCTCTTTAAGGCAAGAGTGAATAGGTTTCTCCTAAACAGGCATGATCCACCTTAGACCTCATCGTCGCTTAACATCAGGCTGGCTTGGGGTCAAATGCCTGCCTGGTCATGAATAAAAAAATTAAAAAAAGTATGTTTCATAAAACTTTATAATAAATCATTAGGTACTAGAAAATTTGTAAACATTTGATTTGCCATTGCACTGTCATATTAAAATAAAAACTCTCGAGAGAGGCTTTATACTATTCGAGGATTGCTCTACGTTCTTTATTCTAAGAAAATAACAAATCCACTATGCATTACCTATCCAGCTATAAATATAATGAATTTAAACTCGAAAATTTGCTAACTCCATGCCAAGCTCGAGCTAATCTTTTTAAAAACAAGATTTCAAGCTTAATCTTTTTTTAACCCGCATTAAAAAAAACTACAAGAAAAAAACTTACTGAAAAATTAGTATCTAATCCACTCCGTACCTTCCCGACAGTAACTCTGTCCGACCACCGGCCGGATTTGGTTCCGTGAAACTAATCAAGCTAAATAAGTAAATTGTCGGGACTCGCACGCGATCCCGGGATCTTTAAACTATCGGGACCAGAAGTCCGCAGCTTCCTAACGTCTAAGATGAAATTAGAACGTACCTAGTTAAGGGCTATATTCAATAACAGAAGAGTACAATTTAGGTCACACAGATAATTATAAATGAAAATAGGTTTAAACTATAATTTACTTAGCACACAAATGTTGGGCGAACAAGCAGTCGGTTCACCTAATGAAAAGTGATACCGCCGACTATTGACACGACGATGCCTTAAGTCTGAAACGCATCGCCAATGCGTTCCAAATGTAGAGGTACCTCTTGCTTCCCCTCAGCTATCACAAAAAAAAAAACACCAATTTTTTCTGTTTAAAGTTCGAACTCAAAAGAACAGCTAAACTACTAAGGCAATCTTGTTAATATGACCTCAAAATTTTCTTTCACTTTAAATCAAAACTTAATTGTTTGAGAGAAATGTTGCATTTGGAAAGAAATAGCCATTTTTTATAGACTTCGGTACAAAAAAAATATATATCCCCTAATAATATTTTGTATTATTCTTTTGAACAATTCAGTCGTGTGACAAGGACAGATAGACAAACTCAGTAACATTCATGTTTACAAAAAACTATACATTTGCCGGTAAGTATAGATAAACGTAGGTTACACAGCCATTTCAATACATACAAGTAACAGTTCGAAAATGTATTACACGTAAAGTTTAATATCAAATTAATCATTTAAGAACGGTTATTTATTAAAGAAAACGGTATTCTACTCCCTAGCACAGGTAGCTGCGCAAGCGCATAAATCAACAGCATTTCATGTAAATGTCATAATTATTAAGGAGGAATACGAAATTAAAAATTCGCATGTCTTTACGCTATTCAATGTCTATGTTACTGTTAAAGTCCGAGATGTTTTACGCTTCGCTTAATGTCTAGTTAGCGTAAACAAATTATTGAGTCATTTCACTCCCGTAACATTCCTTAATGTAACGCAAATATATGAAAGTGTCTTATCATTGCAATGTATAGGTAGCAGTTTATTTTTGTAAGATTACTTTCTCGTGTTCAATTTAATATTGTTCAAACATTATGTTTGTTAATTTTTTAGTTAAAAGTACTCATATTGGTTTTTTAAGTTATTTCAACTTATCATTTATTTTAGGCGAATTCCTTCTCATTTATTTACATACCAACGTTGTAATATCCAACATCTAAACAATATAATAGGTATATCTATTTTATTGAACGAGAAGCTTTTAGTTTATAGCCTTTTAGAATTATAGTGATTTATAGTATTTAATTACGGGGACGCCATGTTTTATTTAAATTCGCTAATCAGTTGAGTTGAGCGTAATCGGAAATCAATTATCCAACCATGTGTAAGGCCAAAATTGGATTTTTTTATTACACACACTGGCCAAAAATCTCGACAATCTTCATTGTGTTACTGTACTACGTAAAAAAGACAAACTTTCACAATCACAAAACGTATCTTAATAAATATCAAATAAAAAATATTCAAGAAGATTCGTATTTAAACATAAAATTTCAATATTGTCAAGCTTTTGAATTCAACTTTTCAAAGAGAAATATCTTTAAAGCATGAAAAATATTAAAAAAGTCGAGTTTTTAAATTGAAACGCGACATGAAATTGAAAGCAAATTATTTAACGACATTAAACAAACTTTCTATAAAGTTACATTCGTACGTACTAAATTAACCAGTGTTGCAATCAATTACTGTATTCAAGTCACATTCTGCTTGTAAGTTAATACCATTTTTTAAATAGGTATTAAAATTAATTTCACTTTACGAATTATCTTTGTGAAACCGCGCTGGCAACAACACCGTTCGAATTTGCTAGGCACTTGTTATCCTTACTACATTATAAAAGCGCGTTTGTAAAGATGTATGGATGTTTGTTACTGTCTCAGGCAAAAACTACTGAATGGATTTTAATGATACTTTACAATAAGATAGCTTATTCATCAGAATAACACATAGGTAAATAAATAACCACATCACGACACACACACTGACTCAGCCCTGCACTAAGTATCGTAAGAACTTGTATCGCAGGTGCTAAGCAACGATATGGTATAAACTAAATAAATAAGAATACAACATCCAAGACCGGTAAGCGAAACAATGCGTCTTGCAAATAACACAAAGTTCCTCCCCCGCCGGGATTCGAACCCGGAACCTCTAGCGTAGCAGTCGGCTGTTTACACCACTACGCCATCGAGGTCGTCAAAATAGGTTATAATTGTGCGAATTGTCCGAAATATAAAGATAAATGTCAAGTAATTAAAAATCCTTTTTCAAGTTCTACACGGATGAAGTCGCGGGTAAAAGGTAGTAAGCTATGAAAGTTAGTTAAGACACTACGATAAAGATTGCGACATAAATGTCAGACATAAATTCCTTTACACTGAGAAAAATTTCGCGACACTAACCATGGTATCACCACGAATTATAAGCTGATAACGTCAGCGACACAGTTTTAAATAAAACTACTACGGACGTTATCAATCAATGTATAAATGTCTGTTTTATTTTTGGAAATAAAGATTATTATTATATTATTATAATTACGCCATTATAGACTCTTGTGGTTATACATAGACACTCCTATTAAGTATACTTGTCTATTCTTACCTTTGCCTTAGGTGCTCGCAACGCTAGTGGAATCACGATTGCATTGCCAATTGCTCAGACTTCTGGTGAACACTCAAGAACTATAATATAAATTAAGAGTAGATTTTTATCGAAGTGCTGCCTTAGATCAAATCTATATTATGTAATATAGATGTTTGTTACGTGCCCTGGTTAACCGACCGACTCGATCCAACAGATTCAAGGCTCGAAGACGGTATTTTGCGACAGATTCGCAGCATAAATATGCGAAATGCGGTGTTTAACACCTCTGCCAGGCTTGAGTGAGTATAATATCTTATACGTTCTTACAAGCGACCCACCCCGGCTTCGCACGGATATATTGTATACTTATAAACCTTTATTTTGAATCACTCTATTTATTTTTAAAGCCGCATCAAAATCCGTTGCGAAGTTTTAAAGATCCAAGCATACATAGGGACAGACAGCGGGAAGCGACTGTGTTTTATACTATGCAGTTTTATACTTGTTTCTATGCATTTCGATTATTAATACTGAGAACAAAACGCCGAAATAATAAAGTATATAAGCTTTTGAATTCATTGAAAATTTCGATATTCAGACTTAAAACCGTTGCAATATTTACAAAATTGTAGACAGGTGTCTTTGTCAAAGTTATCGTAGTTAATTACTGTTATAATTATGAACGTTTTATTTAATTATAACTTTATTTTTTTTAATGAGGAACATTACACAGAACTCCAAGTAGAGGGCGCACTAAATAGCAAATAACGTGACGCACTAAATAGTAACGACAGCACAAAGAAACCGCCAACATGCAAAATGTCCAATAGTGTTATGTTATTTTATTATAACAATTCTATTTTATAGTCATGGGAAAGAAGACGCTTCACCTGATGGAAAATTATGCCGAAGTAAAAAAGGAGAATGCTCTCAATGACTCCGAATGCCAAGAGCACTGCCATGCGTTGCCCTCGAAAATTTACGTTAGTGCTTGCTATCTGACGCAAGAATATTGCAATATTTGTTTATTACTGTAGGTAGATTTAAAACTCGTTTTCCTCAAAAAAATGCAACTGAATTCATAACCTCCTTCTTTTTTGAAGTCGGATAAAATTGTTCGTGTTGATCAGTGGTTCTCAAACCTTGTTTGTGACGGACCCCTTATTAAATTAAATAAATATGGAACCCCAAATTCAAATTCATTCAATGGTCGATGAGTTAATAAGTGAGGTGATGGTACGTTATATTGTAATGATTATAAGTATGAATGAGGTTGACAAATAGTGTTGAAACAATTAGTAACATCATGTTATTAGCCAATACAGCATCAAATGTGAGGAGATCTTACTTTTGGACTGAATTCTAGGTGAACATCAGGATATTTGACCAAAATTATGGATCAGCATGAAATCACTATTAGTATTTGATTCCCGTTTGATACCTTTGTATAAGTATTTGGTTCCGTTTAGCCCTAGCAAGGGTCACACGTGCATTGAGCAGAGTTTAAGGATTGCTGGGGTAAAATTCGGGATAAAAATTGTGGTGCATCGGAAGGTCATTGATCTATATAAGGCTGATATACGCTGAGTTGTATACTCTTTAATAGTTTTAAGTGACTACCACTATTAAACTTTTACTACTTTGAAATGTCAGAAGATATGCCATCTTATTGTAAGAAATGGACTAAAAAACTGGCCAAGTGTGAATCGAACTCGCACATGAAGGGTTACGTACCTTTGTGCAATAAATTCTTTTAAGATTTCCAAAAAACAAACAAGTACTAGCAAAAAAATTCGAAAAAATCAGTATTAATTGAATTTTTAATTTCATAGTTTGCATTTGTTGTTATACCGGCAATAGAAATAGACATTCTGTGAAAATTTTATCGGTCTAGCTGTTATGGTTCATGAGATACAGCAAGCTGACGGCCGGACGGACAGCGGAGGCTTCGTAATAGAGTCTCGTTTTAACCCTTCGGGTATGGAACCCCTAAAAGGTACCAGGTAAAAACCAGGTGGTTTAAACCATGCTAAAATGTCAAAAGTCATTACAAGACGCTGTTTATCGCTAGAAAGTGCGTCTTTAAACCGAAACAGTCATAAATTTATAAGTTCTAGTTTAAATATAACATTGTAAATATTTTTGCAGACGGTTCGTGTTTTGTTTGTATTGGCAGTAAGATTTTTTTGCCATTTTCAAGTGAAAACGGTAAAATTGATTTAATATCCACAAGAAAGCGTATTTTGAAAATTTTAAACAAAATAAAAATTACACTTAAATCATAGTTTAATAGTGTTTTGAATGATTTGTTTTCGGGGCACTAACGCCACTCTGTCCCACCATTGCAACTCCTGTTCATAATTATCAGCAGTAACGTCCTTTGATCGAATAATGCAACTGTGCAATGACGCATAGCCCGTGCCCGGACACCCTACCGGCTGTCTTGGGACCCGCAACGAACTTAATCAGAAGAAATAGGAAGTAGTAAGAAAGCGGTTTCAGACATCCCTCCCAGCAAAGTGGAGACAGCAATGGAAACAGCTCAGAAGCCAAAAGCTAAAGGAATCTACGGGTCAGGAGACGCCTGACCGTCAACAAATCACGGCATACCACTTACCAAAAGGGGATAAACTGAGTACTAACCTATATCTTACACCAGTAATGTTGGTGATAAAACTGATACTGAATTAAAAATATTCCTTTTACTATATTTAAGGATACAAGAATGGAATGGAATGGACGATACTTATAAGGTGTATGAGGGGCACATCGACATCCAAAATTTATTGCGAAAACACCTTTTTCGGTAGATAGTCGAAAAACTATAAGCGAAAGTGATAAATATCGAAACGCAGTCGGCACCTGCGCACTTGATATTACCAAATTCGACGACGGCCAATTTAATACAATAATTTTTATATATCATTGTTTTTTTATTGGTAAATTATTAAAATTAAGATATTAAATAAATTGCCCATTAAGTTCTTATATTTAACTTTCTTTTATTGTTGACCGAAACGTCATAGTTATCTATTGTATTTATCATTGACTTTTTCAGTGTTTTAAATTCATTTGATATATTACTTAAGATAATTCAAATTAGTTGGTCTTAGGTGGTAGGTCTGGTCTTGCAAGATCGTCTGGGTTGGTAACACCCTCCTTTCTATTTCTGCCTTGAAGCAATTCGCTGTTTTCGGTTCGAAGGATTGGAGAGCCAGTATAATTACCGGCACGAGACGTAACATCTTTACCTCTACATGGGCAACGCATTGGTGGTTCTCTTGACGTTCCAGAAATCAAGGGCTTCGTCGTGCCAATAGGCAGGGGTATCACTTTCCATCAGGTGTGCCGTCTGCTTGTTTGCTATTGAATAGAATAGAACACATTAAGGCTGGTTTGAAAAATTTTAAGAAATTTATCATTTTTAGATACCTCTTTAAGTATTTCTTTCGAGAAAGAAAGGTTGGTTTCATACCAATATTTATTAAAATCGGTTTAAAGGTTTAGTGCTAAAAAAGATAAAGAAACAGAAGAACAAATTTAATGGGTACTTATAGTAAAATTTAGGGTACATACATATAGAAGAATATACTCCACAACCTCTGTGGTCCATGTAATCAGCAGCGTAGCGTAGAGGTTCCGGGTTCAAATCCTGGTGAGGGCAGAACTTTGAGTTATTTGCAAGACGTATTGTTTCGCTTACCGGTCGTGGATATTGTATTCTTATCTATATAGTTTATACCGTATCGTTGCTTAGTTCCTGCAATACAAGATTATATCTTAGTGCAGGGCTGAGTCAAGATGCGCTGGGAATTTAAATTAATCTTTTTCGAAAATGGAAACCGATCTTAATTTTCTCTGCCGTTTTTAATTTCAGAAAGAAACGATTGTCTTATCTATGGCACAAGCGAGACTAAAATCGTAATATTTTTTATTAAAACTTTTGAATTAACGCCTCGAATTTAAATGTTGTTCATTTCTAAAGGTGTCTCATGCCTATCAGTATACAAATATTACTTTTATAAAACTAAAGCTGTAACTCGTAGAATGAAGATATTTACTTGCATAATGAATTATTTATGCCGCGTCTTAAACAACTGTTCGGCTTTAAAAGGAGCAAGATCTTTTAAATTAACATAAACAAATGGGTTTATGCGCTTCTATTATTGTTTTTAAGTAGTTTTACATATCTGTAGACACTTTTTTATATATTTGATCGAGAAATTTACGATTATTTATTCTTTATTTACTGGTCGATATCCAAAAGCTAGTTTTATTGTGTAGTAAAATTTTTATTTATTTAGATTTTTTACGCAAAAAATTGGCCTTGTTTTGAAAAATACAGCCAATGTTCATACTGAAATCTATCCAATAGGTGTTAGTATTTCTGATGTCGGACGAGTAATTTTTAAGTTCGTTATGATATAATTAATTTACCTTTAGTTTTGCATAGTTAACTAATTAATGCGTGACGTCAATATAATGATTTTGACGTAAAAACAACCTACGCTGTAGCTATAAATTCTGTAAATAAATTATTATATGGCATTCACACTTAACGATCTATTTCAATCTAATTTGTATTTGAGAGATTTGAATTTACTTGATACATTGTGTTTTCATGCGATGGCCAAGTCATTCTGTTTAAAACATAAAAGATTTTTTATGTTGATATGGTCACTATAATATTGTTAGGTTAGCTAATTACCAAATAACTTAAGACACAAAGTTCCTTGAGTAGGGACTGAATAAATAAACTCACTAAATATTACATGGATCAAACAACCTTTTGCTGGTAGAAGAGCTGAGTTGCGAGACTTGGTTTTTACTGTTTTTGATGGCATAAAAGAATTCTCGAAGCGTTTAGTCCAGATGGTTAGACTATCCTCAACGAGAGGATGGAACTACCGCCACGTCTTGTGCCCTGATGATGACATGGTGCCTGATTATGGTGCCTGTGGCAATGAGCAATCGGCCGATCGTTGTATCTTCTTAGTTGGATGATCAGGGCTCTTATTTCCACACTAGAATAATGGTTGGTTGGTTCATGACTTAGGTCTGGTGAAAACGAAGGGAAACTTCCGTGCCTTTAAAAAGTTTATCACCAATATTACTGGTGTAAAATTTAGGTTAGTATTAAATTTATCCCCTGTTAGTTAGTGACTTGCCGTGGTGTTTTGACGGTCAGGCGTCCCCTGAACGTAGATCCCTTTAGCTAAACCGCTTTCTTACTACTTCCTATTTCTGATTAAGTTCGTTGCGGGTCCCAAGACAGCCGGTAGGGTGTCCGGCTATACGTCATTGCACAGCTTCATTATTCGTCGAATATTCGATCAAAGGACGCCACTGTGGATCCTGGTGAACAGGAGTTGCAGTGGTGGGATAGAGTGGCAGATGTGCCCCGATAGACAAATGGTTTCACCTTTTATTTTAGCAGACATATACAACAAACACTCCAAAGCAATAGAATTTCCTTACAAATCTTATAAAAATTTATAACTTTAAAAAAGCCTAAACTAAATTCACTTTTAAAAAGCTACATTGAGGACCTCCTCCTTTTTCGATGTCGGTTAAAAATCCATTATAAAATAGGTGTGAATTAAATGAATTTAACCATATTCTCGTATGTAGCGATATATTACTGCAGTATTGGAGCGGTAACGAGTTTTTTTATCTGTCGCACGGTTTAAATTACGTTTATCGGAAACAGATATCTCATTGAGGAGCCGAAGGTGGGTGATAAATAATTTCCGATGAAGTACTTAAAGGTTTCGCTGTAGGTTCTAGTTCCTGTGAGAGGCTATGCTTTAGCTACATCTTTCTGTTATTTAGAGAAAGCTGTTCAATTGTCTCGCTAAAATTCGAAGGTTAATTTGAATGATTTTTATACTCGGTTCCGGTAAAATTTTATTCACAAATAATAATAAACCACATCACGACACACATTGACTCCTGCAGTAAGTTTCGTAACAACTTGTGTTACAGGTGTTAAGCAACGATAAGTTATAAAACTGGTAAGCGCAACAATGCGTTTTGCAAATAACAGAAAGTTCCGCCCCCGCTGGGATTTGAACCCAGAATCTTTAGCGTAGTAGTCGACCGTTTACACCACTGCGCTACAGAGGTCGTCAAAATAGTTCTAACAAGTTTAGAAAAAAGACTTGTTCTTTTGTACGCAGAAAAAATAAAGTATAATGTGATAAATATGAAAATGTTCCCAAAGAAATCTCATGTTCAAAGTTTGCGTAGTTTACTGGTATTTTATCATGTCAGTAATTGCGGCGAATATTTGCGAATACTCATATTGTTTAAATTTTTGTTGAGACGAGAACCTATAACAATTGTAAATGAGATGATGTAAATCAGAAAAGAAAGTCTTAATGGAAATAATTTGTGATTTAAATTGAAAATTTCCCTTAATTTTTCTGGCTTGTCGCTAAGAGACCACACCGCCTTGTCTGAATTGGTCGCCAACCATTCGCTTTGAAAGAAGCTTTCTCCCGCGAAAGCTCAGGCCGTGGAATGAACTCCCTGCCATGGTTTCCCAAGTGACTACAGCGTGAGGTTCTTCAAAAAGGGTGTTAAAAGGTTCTTGCAGGGTCGGCGACACGTTAATACCCCTGGTATTGCAAACGTCCATAGGCTACGGTGACTGCTTACCATCAGGGCGTATGCTTGTTTGCCACCGCATTGGTATAAAAATTTAAGATAGAGCTCTCTGCGAAAACATTGCAGTATTACCTTACAATCTAAATGCTGTTAATTAGGTTTTTTCCTAAACGACGAGTGCTGCGTCCTGGAGGCCTTAGCAGTTTTACCGTGACTTTACCGTGGCTATCGTTCCCCATACAATCGATCAGACTGTATCGACTTTATACAGACACAAGACAAGAGCATTGGTAGCTTATTTAAGTAGGTATTAGCTAATTCCCTGTGTTAAGAATCGTAGCAAATTAAACATAAACTCACGCCGTTATCCCTCGGGAGGGGTAGGCAGTGCTACACACCGCACTTCGCATGTTTATGTTGAGTCCCAGTGTTAAGGTTGCGAATCTGTCGCCACTATCCGGGCACATTAAGAAACATGGCAGCTAAAATTTACGGTAACCCGAGACTCGAACCCTCGACCGGTCGGTTATCCAAGGTACGTAACAAACTGAGCTAACATGTAAATAAATAAACAGGCTGTTTAAAGGGAGCTTTTATAGCTTTCAATGGATCGCGGGTGTAATGACAATAGTAAAAAATTAAAAATGCCGCCACAGTCTGAATGCTCGAGCAGTTAGTATTGAAGTGTCAAACTGACAAGTGAGAGACGCGTGCGCAGATGCGCGCGCCGGCACGTGAGGAATTCAAAAGTTTCTCGTCAACAGGGTTGAGGTTTTTGCAGTGGGGTTCCGTACGTATATTTTTAATCTAAAAATAAGTAACTTTAATATTTTTGTTTGTGTGTTTTGTTGAATATTTATAAGCGGTTAAGTTAATGTATTTTATGGAAATCATATTATACTTAATAAAATTGTTGGTGTTTTTAAAATAGGTAAGATACTTTTTGACAAAATACATGGTCTAAGTGATACTAAATTGTAGGCACTGCTCTTATCTACATTATTCAATATTCACCATTGTATGTTTGTGATTAGAATAAGACAAGATACCTTAAGTACTGACATAAAGGTGGGTCAAATAACAAAATTACACAAACAAACATATTATTCAATTTGAATAAGACAAGATTACTTATAAATTTAAATTTTCAAATAAAACGAGGAACCCTAAAACTGCAACTCCTCAAAAACTTTTTAAATTAAGAACGTGAGTTTATTTCCTTAAAAATGGAAATAGTTGCTCCACTTTATTATTTTAATGGGTTAAGAAAAAAAAAATATGGCAAGTCATAATGAAAATAATGTTTTTGCAATGAAATAGTTGTTAAATTAAATTGGACATTGTGTGTAAAGAATTCATTTGGTATTGTAATTCGTTATAAATATTTAGACAAAAGCTTTGTCACTTTTAACTTTAATGTTAAACTTACTTTTGTACAAAGACTATTATAATTTATTTCACTTTCTCTTCCTTTTTCGTGTATTTAAACATGTTGTATGATGTAATATAACTTTTTCTTTGTCTGTACGAATGTGACTTGCTTGTTTACCGATTTAACTGAAACAATAACGTTAAACTTAAGAAACTCTATCTTTCTAGACTAAAGAGGTTTAGCTTCTACATGGGGTAATCTAGGTGCTTTTGGCATTGAAAGACATCAAGGGCATCATCAATCAATAGACGCCGTTATCACTTTCCATCAGCCTGTAATGTTACATTCGAAATGGTTATCCTTGTACAAGAGTACTGAGTATAAAGATGTGATTGATAACGCGCTTACAAAGGCATAAGCATGCGTCTTGAATCAGACACCAGCCGCTTCTTGTGGCCGACACTGACCTTTATAGGGCACTGTAGTTGCAGTGTCCGGTGGCGTCAACCGGACGCAATCGAGCGAGTTTCGGTATTTTGTACAAAATAGGCAAACAAGCAGATAGTTCATATGATGGAAAGTGATACCGGCTTCTATTGATATGACGAAGCCCTTGTTGTCTGGAACGCCAGAAACACCGCCATTGCATCACTTAGAGGTAAAGATGTTGTACCTTTCATACTGGTAATTACACTGGCTCTCTTATTGTTAGAACTGAAACGCGAACTGCTTTACAGAATAGAAAGGTGGTACCAACCCAGACGATCTCACACATAGATCTACCACAAGTTTGTCGGTGTTTGGAAACTAATTTATATAGAAGCGGTGGCTTGTTGCTTGTAGCCGACTCCGGATACACTTGTGCCGTAGGCTAATAAAAGTAGCATTCAATTTGCATGCCTCAAATATCCTGTCAACGCAATCCATTTAACAAAAAAAATGGTTGAAATTCAAATACATACATTAGATGCATTCAGAGAAGTAAAATTCCACCTTTGTTTGTTTGTAAAGGTGTGTCCGAGAAATGTCTTCATTTATTTATCTATTAGCATATTTTTATTTTATTTATTTGTAATGCCAACGCTTGTCGTTTGAGTTATATATTTCCAGAGGTTTTTTATATATATTTAATATGTTACTTTTTTACTGACTCGTAAGGCGTAGTGTGTATTAGGAGATATCTTTGGAAATGCTTTTACAAATTTGTATTACTTTTTTAATAAATAATTGGTTTTTTTGTGCCCTGATTCTGTCCTATAAATACGAGATTTTAGGGGTGAAGCCGCGGGCAAAAGCTTAAACAATGGGAACAAACAAACTTAAACAGAAGTGATACTATTAGTAGATACCAAACTTTTCGTTATTCAAGTTGTAAAGCAGATATCGTTGTCTACTGACAATTTGATATTAACAGAAACCAAAAGAAGAAAGAAAGAATATTTATATTCATATAAAATGAGTAAGAATGTAGTAATAAGCCTTAGTAACAAATTTATTTCAAACAAAGATTAGCAAACGGACCATAAACTAGGATTTTTTTAGAAGATTAGCTGAAACAAACCTGTATCTTGAGCGTATAAAACAAAATAAATAAATGTGATTAATTATTAAATCAAATTACAAAGCGTATTTAACTTTGTTAATATGAAATGGTCTAGATTTTATAAAGGGAATAACTTTAAAATAATTCACTAGAGTTTTATTTTTACAGCACAGTTTAAACTTAACCATCGTTTTTTTTTTTTAATTTTTAGAAACAGAAGCCTCAAAAAGTTATTTTGTTATTATTTATACTAATAAAATACCGCGTCTGCGCTTCGAATGCCATACATTTAGATATTAAAGGTGCCAAAGGTTCCAAAGGGTTCCATTACGGACTTTATCAAATGTTTGCGATAAACGTAATCAGTAGACACCTGTTCCTTGTAATTTCATAAGTTATTTTGCAACTCTCATGTCTATAGGCTTAGAGTTCAATTTGTTGATGGTTTTCAAATTAATAATTAAGACCACTTTTAAGTCTCGATTAGCAAAAACGAAGCTCTCAAATGAAGCAAAATTTAACAAGGGTATGGATTGTAAAAACAATTTTTGAAATTAAAATGATAGCCGACGTTAATTATATCATTAACTCGCTTTTTCCTGCGTATCGTCGTCTGCGTATGTTTGGTTTTTATACCTCTGGAATCTAACATTTTTCCGGATGAAACCTAGGTGATAATTTAATCTAAATCCGTCGTTAATTCAGCTGTTTGGATGTTTTTGAGTAAAACACCCAAATTTCAACTTTCAAACTTATAATATAACATCCAAATATCAACTTTCAAATTTATAATATAACATCCAAATATCAACTTTCAAATTTATAATCTTATCAGGATTTGTTTTAACATTTTCTTTTTTTCACTACCGACGAATATACAATGTACATTATTATTATTTTCTATATGAAAGCAACATCAAGATATCAAAATTTACTTCTTATTTATACTTGCAGATATTCGATTTAATTGAGATTGATTGAAGATTAATAACAACTTAATAAAAAAAACAACTTCACGACTCACACATTGACAGCCCTGCAGTAAGTATCGTAAAAACTCACATAACACATATACGAATACAACACCCAAGACCGATAAGCGAAACAATGCGTATTGTAAATAAAAGAAATTTCCAACCAGAACCTCTAGCATAGCAGTCGGTTGTATACACCACTGCGTCACAGAGGTCATCAATTAAATCAGATAAGGTTAAATATATAGATCAATAACAAATCTAAATCTTTTCATAGTAACTACGTAAATAGTAAATAGACAAATATAATATAATTATATGATAAAAATAATATAATATGTAAATAGACGTTTCTTTGGTATATATATAAAACTGTTTGATTAAAACATAAAGCAATATGTTCTGCAATCAGTACAGATATCAAGTGCATATGAATCGAAAAACCGGAATGATTTCCTGTTTTTAAGATGCTCCACAGCACAACGCAAGATCGGCGACTTTGCACCGTACAAATCAGGAACTTAATGAAAATAATCCAATATTTTGCCGTAGTTTAAAATTAGGGTCACACAGATAACTAACTAACTAACTTAGGTGAAAAATGTTTTAAAAGATTTAAACTTGTACATTAATTCGGTATAACTAAATAAAAAAATACCTAATGAAGAACGTTTATGTCAGATATTAGTCACGAATGATTTATATATTTGTTTCAACGTTAGGAGTAAATAAGTTTTCTCGTTAGTTAGGAAATCCTGGTTGAATGAATGACTGTTTCATTGACATATTGAAACTGAGCTTAATATTGTTTTCCTTTATGCAACCTAAACCAAAGTGGATATAGAAGATTTCAATCTTATTTAAAACATTAAGCTTGAGTTGTTTCTGTGATATTATCAAGAAAGAAAATTACATTATTATTTTTTTTGTTATTCTAGACCAGGCAGGCATTTGACCCCAAACCCGCCTGGTGTTAAGCGGCGATGAGGTCTAAGGTGGATCATGCCTGCCCAGGAGAAACCTATTCACTCTTGCCTTAATATGTATTTGTTTGTCAGCTACAAGACCGCTGATCTTCACCTGATACCACGGTTCGCTTACACTACAGTCTGCTGGTTTATTGATAATAAACTTTTACAATTGCTATTTTAAATCACAATTAACTTTTCCCGGTTCATAAACTAAGTACCACATAGTATGTCTGTATAATGTATGTGTAGCTGTTTTGTGTATTATTGAAGTAAATCCGACTGAAAGCTAGTACGTAGCAGAAGAAGGTGGTAGGTTGTAGGTGGCTTTAATAAAAATAAAAATAACGATAGCTACGTTTGAATTAAAACAAATTTTGTCGTCAAAGTTAAACTCTAGTGAGATTAATTATCAAAATCATCGAGACAAAGTAGCAAGTCTAAAATAAAAACAATTAAAAAACATTACTCTAAGTCAAACTCGAAATCATTTTATTCAAAAATAAAATTTATTTATTAACATTTTAACCTCTCTTAAAGAATTTATGTTAACTATATCTATTATTTAAATATAAATACACTATCATTCACATCCCTCATGTAAAATAAGATACCAAATTACTATTTATATAGAATATTAACACTAAGTAATTCCAAAAGGAGCCTTATGAATGAGACGCGATTACTTCAAAGCAACCTATCTTTATTAACTAATAAGACTTAACACGCATTACCTACACATATTTCCCCTACAATTATATTATTCAATGTTTTAACCGCAAATGCTTACAAACAATGTGCATTTAAAGGAAGTGTTTATTTGTTCCATGTTCAAAAATCATATTTTAAAAAGCAACGGCTGCATTTTGTCACAGTCGCAGAAAGCGTGTGCGATTTAAAAAAAAAGTTAAAAATTATATTTTCATAAAATAATACTTCGTAACATTTAATTACTGAAATAACAGACTTCTGATACGTATCTTAATCGGCAAAACACGATTCTTTGAATGAAACTTTGTTTGCAACTGTACTGCTGAATCAATTTTAAATGTTCATACCGACACTCATATCACCAGCCTATAAAAGCCAATTTTCCTTAATCGCTTACAATCTTGTCGAAACAGCCTTTCGTTGCGTTTCTTTTAAGATAAGTTCCTTTTAAACGTTTATTACTAAAGAAAGAAAGTTCAAAGTCGGTTGCGTTTAAAAACATGGAAGTGTGGGAGAGAGCCGAAGGAACGTCCAAGTTATGATACCGTTTTGCACCTTTGTGCAGATTAAGGGTTAATTTCAACACGTACAACGAGCTTTATGTTTTTTTTTTTATTTTGACGACACGCACGCGGCTTAAAAGCAGCTGGCTGTATAAAGCGAGAAGCTTTTGCCTTTAAAAATAAAAAGCTACTGTCCATTACGTGCTTTTTGATCCTGCGTTGATTGATTAGTTCGAAATTAATAGTGGAATATTAAAAAATCTCTGCTATATATTAATATAAAAGATGTAGAATTTTCAATTTTTCTATTGTAACTCCCTTAGGTTTGACTATTAGATTGTATAATATGGATTTAATTGTTTTAAATGTGGTAAAACAAAGATTAAAATTACATCAAAGAAAAACTTAAATAAATTTATAAAATAAAATCCAGTCCACCCTAGGTTGTAATAATAAACCGAGGCTTGTATTTACCCTTTATTCATTATATTTAACGGTTTATCGAAACCAAAAAAAATCTATACAAACTTGTTCATTGTAAACGATTAATTATATAATTAGCAACATTTGCTTGAAAATTAGCATAGTAAATGAGCTGCAGTAACGGGAAATTTTTGAAAAAACTGGTCAAGTATGAATTGTGCTTAGACACGAAGGGTTTCGTTCCATTTCAAGAAATATATTTTCTTTGAAGAATCAAGAGGAAACAAAAGACAGTAAAAACGTTTATTGTGTTGGACCCTCTTTAATTTTAATATTTATTATTTGTTGTTATCTTGGCAATAGAAAAACTCTGAGAAAATTTTATTTGTCTATCTGTTATGTTTTATGGCACTATATGACATACGGTGCACTATCTGACACAATGAATGAAAAGCGGAAGTTGAGTATTAGAGCCCATTTGGATACGAAACTCTGAAATTGGTGAAAAAATTATCAATTAATATACAAAAAAGTATTATAAAAAGTAAATTTTATACGAAAAAAAACAGGTAAGTGTAGGTATTGTAATTTTTTTTTGGAACCACAAATAGAGATCACAAATGTATTAAGATAAATAAAATAAAATAAACTATTAAATGACACAAGATTTTTTTTTCTATTTACAATTAGGCAAGCATTTGACCGAAATCCCTGATGCTAAATGGCAAAGGAGTCTAAGGTTGACCGTGCCTACTACCCAGGAGCAGCCTATTCACTCTTGCCTTCAAGAGCCCCAGGTGATATTAATATAATTCACTAAATTGGCCTTAAATAAACTAAAATACCCTTATTAAAAATGTTGCTAAAGGAACACTAAAAACGCATAATAGCAATTAATTATTTGCCAAAAACATTAAACAATGCATCGTATCCAATTTATTTAATTGCATCAATGTTTGACGAATTGTCAGCTTGCGGTCAAAATTACCATTGGGGAGAACTGCGATATATTTTCAGTTAAATTACAGGTTTAGGTAAACATAACTTAATTTTGAGGTTTTATAGAGATACATTTGTTAAAGTGTTCGTTAATTGTCTTAGTAGGTGAATAATCTTATTAAATTATCTAATTTAAAAAACACGACTATAGGCTTTCATTTCTTATTATTATTTCTTAAAACTTAATTGTGAAATAAAGTATTTAAGACGGTATAAGATTTTGCAATAATTACTTTGATTTTATCCAAATACTTACACTCACTTAAAATAAAATAATCAAACCAATAGTATACAAGAGTAATAAGATAAGCTACGATGGTACTGTATTTTTATATGCAAATAATGTCAACTTTCTATCCAAGGCCATTCAAAATTTTCCAAAAAGAAACAACATTATTCCTTCATAACATTAGATTTGAAACAATTCTGATAAAATTTTTGTCAAAATCGCTGTTACAATTTAAATCATGTAACTTACAATCTAATGAACATTGTAAAAAATGTACGGAACAACAAAGTAGTGGAATGCCGAACCCAAAAACAGTGCACCAATTAAAAGTCCTTTAATATTCGCCGCTTATGAGATCAAAGGCGCCGCCGTGAACGATTCGTCTTGCCCATTTACTGACAATAAAACAGCCGTTTAACTCTGACCTACGCTGCTACTGTTTTTCTAGGAAACCGAGTGGACTAACGTTTGATATCGTCGCTTTTGGATCGAAAGTCGCGGGTTTGGTGATCAGAATTTGCATCTAACTTAGGTAACTATAGAAAAAAATATGCATAATATAACATAACATACAAATTACGCCGTAATCCCTCGAACGGGGTTGGGAGAGGTGTTACACAACACATTTCGCATGTTTATATTGAGTCCCAGAGTGAAAAGGTTGAGAATCAGTCGCCAATATCCGGGGATAATGGCACATGGCAGCTACCACTTACAGCAACCCGAGACTCGAACCCTCGAACTGTCTAGTCTGGTCGTTCAGTTAACTAAAACACGCACCAAACTGAGCTACCAGGTCTTTCGAACGTCTAGTCCTGATACTGTTTAAAACTAGTAATTGGCCATGACTTAGATCGCTTAGAACTATAAATATCCATTCTACACATGAGTAAAAATGCGTTTCTATCATGAGTTTTACTTTCAATTTCCGCTTGCGACTGCAGTACGTTTGAAAATCGCCTCTTACGGATCGATTCTCAGTACAGTACAGTAGTTAGCTATGCTATCTGACCTGTAGAGAATAATCCGAACTCATGGTAAACACACTTATGTATTAGTTTTAAAGTCTATCTATTACGCAAAAAGTTACAAAATGTTACATTTGGTAACTGTACAAAAAAAACTTCTTTATTTAGTTTTAAAATTAATAACAATATATTACAATTGTTTCTTTTTGTTGAATTACCCGTTTAATTTAAAATAAAATAAAATTTAGAAATAATCCATTTACTTCAATTTAGCCCAGAGGTATTCTAGTGTATGCGATCGTTAATTTTTATATTAGACATAACTTAAAAGATCGCAGGGCTCATATAAAGATGGTAACATTTCCGTTGATGGTTGTGTAACTCAAGAGACAAAGGACAGTCGGCTTATTAACTCATTAATACGAATAAGTACCTCTCATAATGTGAGGCATGAAATATTTCAACGTTTTGGATGTGGTAATATGTCCCTCGATACTCTCTCAATTAACTCTTGTTACCGAATATTAACAGTGGCGTACTTTGGAACGAATAATGCATATCTGCTACTGGCTATCTCGAGATCCGAAAAGACTTAGATCAGAAGAAATTGTATTATGAATGAAACAGAATTGAGACTCCAGCAAAAGAGATACTAAAAAAACAGTCCAAAAAGTTAAATTTAACAGGACTATGTCTAGCCAAGCTTTAACAAAATGCAATATTATCACAAATACATAAACTTACGTCCTAATTCATCCCTCGCAGAGGTGCAACACACCGCTTTTCGCATGTTTATGTTGAGTCACACTGGAATGACAGGTTGCGACTCTGTCGCCACTATACGGACACAATGAGGAACATGGCAGCTTCAACGAACAGCAACCTGAGACTCGAACCGTCGAATGCAATATTTTTTCTTTAAAAAAGCGACATTTCCTCGGTTGGTACAACCCTGTTAATTTTTCTGCCGTGAATCTGTTCGACGTGTTTCGGTTCAAAGGGTTACAGGACCAGTGTAATTATTAGCACAAGAGATTTGTCTCTGTTATGGCATCAAAGACATCATAGGCGTCGTCGTGTGAATAGGTTATGTATTTCACTTTCCATCAGGTGAACTTGTTTGCCTATTTAGTTAGTAAGAGAGAGAGAGAGAGAGAGAGTAAGAGCTAAAGTGCCGCATCCACAAACAAGTCGCTTCTTACTCCAAACTATCCGAACAACTGCTTCTAAGGGCAGTTCGAGAAATATAAATTACAAAATAATTAATACTTGTGTCGAAGGAGATTAAAATATGTCTCCATACCGGTTGTAATTACATACTTTACATTTTATAGCTATCTTTAAGAGATATTTTATGACGAAGTCCTGCGTCTCGGAATGAGACAAGTAGCAAATACCGGAGTAGTATGAGTTTGTATGTACACTAAATCAACTCACACATGTCTATATTACATTATAGCGGAAAGTTTGTGTGTAAGTGGTAAACTTCGAAACTGATCCAGTTGCCAATATTTAAAACAAAATGGCGGAATTAGATAAAAGCTGGCGCCTATCTGTCTGAAACTGTAGTACATTCACATATTTTCTATTAAAATCACAGTTTTAGGAATTGTAAACCATACAGTCTATTCCTTAAAACGAAGGAATTGTCCATGTGCGCTAATTGGTTAATACATGGCCATGGTGAACAATCAAAGATAGTATTAATTTTGACGTGATTATGAAGCTTATTTATTTAATTAAATTTGTCGCAAAAAAATAGAGAAAATAAAATGTCTTACTTTAAAAAAGAGTGCGAAAATAAAACATTACTGAATCACAACTCACAACCCTTTTATGTTGAGTCCCAGTGAGACAGGATGCGAATCTGTCGCCACAATCCCGGCACAACTAGGAATATGGCAGATATATCTTAAGGCAACCCGAGACTCGAACCCTCGACCTGTCAGTTAACCAAGGCACGTAAAATTCGTCGCAACATTAAAATGAGAAAAAAATATATATTTATTGCGTAAATTCAATGGAATGTTCAATGGAATAAATACGGTCCAGTGAGTTAGTTACCCAGGGCTCGTTACTAACTGAGCTACGTCCTCCATCATTCGTCTAAACATTAAAATTAAAATACAAAAAAAAAAAAATGAAACATTTCAGTCATTTATTGCGTACATTTGATTAAATGTTTGAAATAGAGAGTCAATGATGAGTATATATAAATAAATAATGACTAGTTAATAAATGCAATTAAAACAATTATTTTCTATAAAAGTTACGGTTTCTAACCCTGAGATTACGAGAAAACTGTAACAAATACATGGAATAACTCTACGCGATTAGAATATTAATGTATAAATTGTACAATACATATTTCTATGCCATTATACCAGCATATAATGTTATTTAGTGATGGGTGTATAAATACATGTCGATATGTATGGTAAACAATTTTATACCAATGTTTATGGAAGTGATTTTTTGTGTTTGCATGTTTGTAAGTCAGTCGAGCAAAAACTGCTGAACGGATTGGAATGAAATTTGTAGCACAACCAATTATTATTTTGGAAAAAAAATAGGAAAACGTAGTGTAGGACACGAGAAATACAAATGGCGAGGTACAAATAGAATAAATAACTATTTATTTAAATTCTAAAGTCAAAGTCTTTGGTAGAAATTAGTATTCAATATTTTTTATTATTTATTACGGATTTTTACATATTTTGCTGTCAATATCTCGAATGAATTTATATTTTTAATAACTTAACAAAAATTGTTTTGCTTAAAACGCGAAGTTAATATTAAATAAACGTTTAGGAGAAAAGGCTTTGTGTGTAACGAATCTACTTGACCATTTTCAATGGGGTTTTTAAATTGTTTCTTTTCAAGACACATCTACGTAAATATTCTTTATAAGTTCACGATTTAAAGCTATCGAGGAAAAACGGGAGCAAAAAATATTGATTTTCTAGAAACTGTCAGTTCAATGCGACACTTTAATTTAATTTTCAGTGTCAAAAATACGACAAAATATAACGTTACTTATTATTTTTATCATAATTATCATCAATTGAACTGATATTCAAAATATTTACCTCATTAAATTAAGTATTTAATATGTCAAGACGAAGCTCGCTGTATCCATGCCAAAAAACATAAATAATCCGACAAAAGTCACGTCAGAGTACCTGTCAAAGTCAGACAAGTGAATGATTACAACTAATAATGACGTTAAAGAAGCCATTCTGACGCGGACCTTTAATTACACGCGTCAAACCACAAGCTTGAACCTTGACTTAAACAAATACTATATGTTTTTCATAGACATTTAAAAATGGTGCTGTCATACGTCAAGCGTGAAAGAATTACCCTCTTTTATTACAAGGAGTCGGTTAAGCTCGCACCTGCGTACATGCAGTCACACAAAAATTCACGCAACGAGTGCAATATCAATCCTTATGCTGTACAACTTAAGTAAGTCCAAACAGGTCCGGTTGATCCATGGCTGTATCCAATTAATCATGTTTAAGACGTTTATCGATAGATCCTTTCGATATCGATGGAATTATTCGCACATCACTAACCTTTAAGTCCGATTGTTTTCGGTGATTGCAATATGGTAACTATTTATTTGAGTAATTTAAGTTCATTTAAGTTATCTTTTTAAATTAATTAAAGACAAATAAAACAATTTAAAATTATTCTAAATTTAAAAAAAAATGAAAAGTCAATTTAAATAAAGTTTATTTCGGACGTAAAATTAAGATGTTTGTTTGTAATATTTAAAAAATTGCTAATGCCGCACTCAGCTAAATGGTTTTTTAAAAATGGTTTTTTTAAAATAATAATAAATCTTTCAATTCTGTCCTGACTGTAAAAACAGCGAAACCTTTATTTAAAAGAGCTACCATTTTACTAAAAAATAATTGTTCCGCTCATTAAAATATAGCTAGGTTTATTAACTAACATAGATTGTCAAAAAATTATCGCATAATTTGAATAACAAAAACAATTGAATCACAATTTTCATTATTTTTTTAATGTTCATTTTTTATTAAATTATGAAGTACCTACATAAGATCGGGTTATTTATGGCCTTTGCATCTCCGCGGGCGAAGTCCTGGAAATAAAATCAAAATTGATAACTAAGGATTTTTGATATTTAAGGTATAACCTAGTTGGATTACTTGGCGGGAACGGGAAGTGTCAGTTAAATTTTTCTGTTATTGTATTTTCTTTTATATCTTTCATTAAACATCTGTAGTGCTTTGTGGAGAAAGTGAGAAAGTGAAATACGACGATTTGGCTGAGCTTTTCGTCATCTCCCATGTAACTCCTTAGAGCCTACAGTAACCGTACTAGCATGTTACTGTAGGTAGATTCATCATTTTCACTGTTCATCTTATCATCTTCATCTCATTTATCACATCATCTTCAAGAAAAGAAATTATGATTACTGATGATTAGGAAGTATGATACGAAACCCGTTAAAGGAATACAAAAAATAAAAATAGATGTCACTGAGAAACGAAACAACATCATCTCGCCTCGCTGTCAATGCAAAGCGATACGGGATGCTAAGTGCGTCGCAAAAAAAACCGAGGCTGTAGTAGATGCTGAGTTGACAGGTGTGTTATGACCCTAAACCTGTGGTAGAAATAACAAAGTAACGTCTAAATCAGTTTAACTGAACCTTTTTTGTCGCAGGTAGCAGGCATGAAATTTTTTCAATAGTGTTAAATTTAAAAAATATAGCATCTTATAGGGAACATTATTTTAGGAATATGCCTTTTTTCTTGGATAAGGTGAACATAAATTTTTAACGTACTTTGACCGGTTGCCGAAGGCACGAGACGGGCCGCATGCAGCCCGCGGGCCACAGGTTGAGCATCGCTGATCTCAATATTAGAAATATTATTGGATACTTAATCCAAGCATTCAAAAATTTTGGAACCCAGAAAATTATAGTAGAAGCTTTATAATAGTAGCTTTTTGGATTTTTTTTAAATTACTGACTGGTATAGGTAATATTTATTAACTTCTAACTATTTTTAAAACAACCAAAGCAACTGACTTTCATAAACATAATTAATAAACTCACATTTTTAATTTAACCCTAACTGCACTTAAGGACATCAGCGAAATTAACATTTAATAACTTATTAAGTACAATCTATCGAAATGATATGCAATTATTGTCGATAAATTGTGAAGATTAACATCACTATCGCAATCAACATTAGTGTTTATCGATATATCGATGATTTCCAATAATAATGTAGCTGAAAGTAATTAGGTAGTAATTATCGGCAATGGAAGTAACTTGTTTTTATAGTTATGTACTACAAAATATTGTTTGGAGTGGCTTTTTAAGGACAAGACATTTAAGTGTTGGCTCATAAAACCTCAATACAAAGTTTTATTATTATTTTTATTTTGTTTTATCTTGGTACTCATTCCGATGTGTCAACACTTGTACTATAATCTCGGTAACGTTTTGACCGAATTTGCTTATATTAAAACTAAAAAAATTGAATTAATATTCCAACCTCCACCGAATTTCAGTACGATCCGATCAATGATACCTAATCCAATTTTCGTCTGACGATTATTAGATATTTATTTTATTTATTATATATTTATTTACTTTGAAAAATGGTGCATTACAGATGTGATAAAAGCATGCAAAATTTTGTCAGGTCCAAGTCGGTCATCAGGACTAATAAAAATTAAAAAATAAAACAATTTACATAGGGACATAAACTCACGCCGTAATTAATTCCTCGAGAGGGATGTTTATGTTGATTCCAGAGTGACAAGTTGCGAATCCGTCGCAACTATCCGGGCACTATGAGGAACATGGCAGGTACATTTTACGTCAATCCGAGACTCGAACCGTCGACCTGTCGTTTATACCAGTACTTTTCGGTTGCATTTTAACGTTCCATTAAGAATGGGTAGCCAAATATCAATGAAATATTATATAATGAATAAGTTCTGTTTATTTTTTTTTTTAAATTAGTTATAGAAATGTAAGTAAAATGAATCAAAGCTGTGAAAGGATGACTAAATGCCATAGATGTTCCGAATTAAATTCCATAAATTCAACCATTTATTACTCAGTCATTAATTGATGGATTTGAAAAATTGTTACATTGGTTTATTAGTTTTGATCTTTTTTTTTAATGTGATTTCACTTAATACACTTTCAATATCATCATTTTTTTTTTTTTTTTAATTTTTATTCATGACCAGGCAGGCATTTGACCCCAAACCCGCCTGATTTTAAGCTGCGATGAGGTCTAAGGTGGATCATGCCTGCCTAGGAGAAACCTATTCACTCTTGCCTTAAAGAGGCCCAAGTTATATTCAGTTACATCTCCATTCAGAAGAAAAAAAGAGTATCTCCGCGTCAGTATTCAAAGCTGAATTAACTGACAATCTGAACTACAATACAAGTTTATTAGAGCCAAAGTTAAATAGATTTTTTTAGGTTTTCAAAGTCCGGAGGTATCACTTACCGTATATGCAAACAGACGGTTACCTGATGCAAAATGATACCGCCGGCTACTGACACGACGCGCCCTTGCAGTCTAAAAATGCCTACAGCATCAATGTCCATGTGGAGGAAAAATATGTTATACCTCTCGTTGTGTATAACTGCTTTATGCATGAAAATTATTTAAAGCTTAGTAAAAATAAGTTGACACGTTTTGTAATTAACAACCTGAGAAATTTTATGCAAGAAAACATGAGAAAGCAAAGCAACTAATATTAAATACTAGGCGATATTAATAAACTACTTGTTTTGTAATGCTTTCCACTCATGCTACCTCGTCGTTTGCGAGGATTTTTTTTACATTTTTCATTAATTAATTTTACGGTAATAATACAAATAGCTTGTGGATGCTTCTACGATTTCTGTGCTGACTCCTTTGGTAAAATCGCTTAGTATTTACCGTCAAGAAAGTAAGTTAATTAAAGGGATTTTCCTCTATTTTTAATAAGGTATTGCAATGCATAGTTTACCAGTTACAGTAACAATACATATAAAACAATGCGTAAACTGAGTTCTTGTTAAATCTGGTGTGTTATACATTCAAGAGCAAAATTAGAGGAAAGCAAAAAAAAACGTTACATAAAATGAAATGTTATGAATAATCGTGGTATTTAATTAAGTTTATTAATTTTAAATTTGCTTATTATTCGATTATTTAGGAATATCCAAAAAAATACAAAAACATTTTGTTGATAGCATCGACTTTGACAAGAACAGAAATGTTTTTTTTTTTTTTTTTCCAAAATTAGTATGAAAATGTCATTAAATTGCGTAGAACTAAAAAAAGTTGAATATTGCATTAAAAAGGTAATCTTAGTAACTTTGTGTGACTATCAAATCACATATAAAACACACATAAACCCCCGTAACGAATCCCTCGAGAGAGGCAGAGCTATATGTGTATGTATGTATGTGTTGAGTCCCAGTGTGACAGGTTGCGAATCTGTCCCCACTATCCGGGCAGAATGAGGAACATGGCAGCTACATCTTACGGCAATCCGAGACTCTGATCCTAGGCCTGTCTAGTCGGGTCGGTCGGTCAACCAAGGCACGTAGCAAACTGAGCTACCACATCCTCCGTTAAATGTCATCGTTATTCAAAATAAAGGACCTTTTTTACTTCCTCCGTTTCTGGCGAATCCCATGACAGCTGGTAGTATGTCGTGTACCGTAACCTCTGTTTCATTGTACATTTGTAGTACACCACTGTTGATGGTTACCAGTTGGAGTAAAGGGACAGAGTGGCAGGTGTGCTCTGAAAAAGAAATCTAGGTACTTCTCACACTATATAATGTCTATTATGGTCGAGTATTTATATTTATAAGTACATGATATTCGGGGCATTAACGAGACTCTGTCCCACCACTGCAACTCCTGTTCACCAGGATCAACAATGGCGTCCTTTGATCGAATAATCAACGAATAATGCAGCTGTGCAATGACGCACAGGCTGTGCGCGGACACCCGACCGGCTGGCTTGAGACCCGCAACAAACTTAATCAGAAGAAATAGGAGGTAGTAAGAAAGCAGTCTCTGACTTCCCTCCCAGCAAAGGATAATAAAGGATATGATAAATTAGATCCTACCTTTTAAAACTTAATACCTACAAAGTTTCGGATATTATCTTATAGTTTACGATTTACGCCGTTCTAAATTAGATACCAACAACAACTACCACTGGCGTTCGTTTTAAACTCTTTTAATTCGTTTCCGCTTGGATACCACTTTTAAAATAAAACCAAATTTAACATTCGAACGAATACCAATAACTCTAATAAAATTTGGTACAGTCCGCTCATCAATACTAATCAAATTAAATTATTTTCCGATGCATTTTTTTACTTTTGAGTTTAAAAATTCAAAACTTACAACCTTAATCAAGTTTTATTAATTACTAGCTTTTGCCAGCGACTTCGTCCACGTGGAAAAGTTACTTTGGGTTTACTTTAATCTATTTAAAGATTTCATCTCAAACATCTTCTTTGCGAACAATTTTTAAGAAAGGGCTTTGATCAAATTAAACTTTTTGACCAAAAGGAAAAAAGTTAGGTTACCAACCTAGTTTTTTACTTGAATACCTGCCGACAAAATAGAAATTGTCTTTGTGCATTTAAACAAAAATACCCTATGTGCTATTATAATATTTGCTTGAAAAACATAAACGTATAGAATTAGGGGTTTTCCATATTTAACTTGTTATTAAAATTGCATCGTTGGACGTACGAATACCATCCGAATAAAACTTTATCTAAAATCTTGATAACAGTTAATTGCGAACAACTTTTGTATCAGGAAATGTAGAAAAAACCGTACGCCATTACATCTACCTACTCAAATTATGGCATTTGGCAAAAAAAGCTCTGTTACATATTATGCCTGGACTACAACGGGCGAAACGGTGTAAAAATCGAGCAACGACGGCAAAAAATGAAGCTTAAACCAATTCGCATAAGGTCGAATGTTAATCGATGGAAAAAAAATAATTAGAATAACCTGAAATAACTTAAAAAAACGGAAGTAGAAAAACTGAATTAGCAGAAATCGTTGGGTAATCTGTTCGCTTCACGACCCGTGCGCGTGAAAGAGAACGAAAGCTTATCGGAAGCTGTTTTACTGTGTTAGAGAAGGACAGGTAGAGGTTTATAGGTGACACTTATTGGAACAGCCGGTAGCCAATAAAGGCGTTAATGGGCGGGGCCAGCGAAAGCTCAATTTTAATAGAATAACATTTTTTTTAAATTGCGCCGCTACAGCCAAAAATGTTTTCGTCCATTATGAACATCGGTTTGGAATTTTCGGTTCGAGTGTGTATATTTGTTTTTTTAATATTGTTCCGTGTATTTTAATAATGGGAAGTGTTAGAAGCAGTTTGGGTTAAGTTTTTAAACTACTTATTGAAAATGCGCGCTGGAAGGTAGGTGTGACGGTACCTGAATGTTTTGTACGTAAAAAATGTTTTTTCTATTGACGTTACGAAGAGAAAATCACAGCTGCTGAGCTGAAATTTAACGGAAAACTAGCAAGCTTACAAATCTAAGCCAGATAATAGAACGTAACGTTTTAGTGCTGCTTAAATAATAATTTATTTATTTAAATCAAATACACTATCATAACAGTTATACACCAATTCGATAGTGCAGTGAACAATAATAGATACAATTAAATTAAACAATAGATAATAAAATCACATTATACAACATTACAAATAACACACTCAACTTAAGTTTAATTGTTCCACCGCAACTTTAAAACACAAAATAAATAAAAATCTAATAATTATAATAGCTAATTATAAATGTAGCCACTTTCGCGAATTCGCTCAACGAACAATGATGTACGTCAATTTCATCATCCACCCTGTTGAGATGCTGCAGCGCTCGTGCGCTAATAATAATTGTTTAAAAACTAAATTAGTATGAAACAAGAAAATATTATCATCTGAAATTGTAGAGTTAAATATTTAATTTGGCCGTAGTCATATGCCACCTACAGTATAAGGCAGACTTACTCACTTGTGATTTTTTGTTATGCTACGTTAGGTTTGCTATGGGCATATTTATTTTTTCTAATTCGTAAGCCAGGTATCAATCGCATGCAAGCAAACCCGCAATTAAAAGGTAATAATGTATATATTGAAATGTGCTAATTAGGCCCTTTAAATTGATACCAAACACGGTCACATTACACGAAAAAAAATGTGTTGTTCCTGACTTTATGTCCTATAGAGGGCACCCTACACAATTTAATGTGACGTCATATAGCCAACAACTAGCGGAAAATGACGACACATCCAATGAAATCTCATTTGTCAATTTATGATAATTAGTTTAGAAGTTGTGAGGGAACATATGAACATTCATACATACATACTGCCCAAAATCACAACCCTCCTTGCTTCGCCGCAGTAAAAAACTACTCAACCAAGCAACAGTTCCGAAAATGTAAGTCGTTGTACATAAATAGATGTTAGTATATATATACAAATGATCCAGCAATATGATTTAAAGGACGAAAATTCTACTACGTTTGGAAATTAGGTTTTGCCCTTTTATGTCCAAATATGTGCATACTTGTAATTTGCATGCATTTAATGCACTAACCCATGGTCAATAATACTCAAACTAACACGATGTTATGCTGTTAGTATGCCAGATAAATATATCTATTATATACTAGAGCACCCGACAGACTTCGTCCTGTCATATAGATTTGTAATGTGGCAGTTTTTCGTTCCTACGTATTTTATAGTCGTGGGCGTGGCTAAAAATTCTCCTGAACAAAACCTTTTGTATGGGAAAGAGAAAAGGGCTGTTTTCATATTTTTTCCGGCAATTCGCCGTAAAAACCATCCTTGAACTTCAACGAATATTTAAAAAAAAGAATTGGCCAAATTGGTCGAGGCGTTGTTGAGCTATGCGCTTACCAACACATTTTGCGATTCATTTTTATATTATAAGATTACAGAAGGTAGATAGATAATTTTATGTATTTGGTAACTGCTTCCCCGCGCTAAGAGCCCTCGCCCACTGCGACTTTTTGTAACGCGTGTTGGTCGCATTCGCAACGCGATACAGTAGCGATGCTAACGCGCTACAGAATCGCGACTGCGTCCATGCAAAAGCGCGACCGTATCGGACGACATCGGGCAGAGTGGAGGGTGGGTGGCGGGGGAGTGGAGAACCGAACATCAGTGTAACACAGACAGGTCGAGAGTGCCAGCATTTTTCTAGCGCGCGCGTTTGTATCGCGACTGCATCGTGTTGAGGTGGGCGAGGACACACAGCTAGCGACTGCATCGATGCAAACGCGCCAGTATCTCGATTGCATCGCTACAAAAAGTCGCAGTGGGCAATAGCTCTAAAGGTGCGACTTAGTGTGGGGTTCCCTGGTAATGATTGTAACCTTTAAGACAATAAACGAAACGGGAAAGTGTCCAAACGCGATAGAGCCTTATTATCTCACATAAGGCCTTCCAGGAGTATTGCATAAATATTACCATGAAATACAATTTACATACTTTTTGATATACTTAATAAGGTGCTAAAATGTTTCTTTATTTACCTAGTTGCAAAAATTTTAACTAAAAGTATCCAATGGTCTTCAATAAAACGTGAAAAATTTGAGCTAATAAATTCTCTTGATGTCACCTCAAACACACACAATACATGTCTAGATGTAGACTCAAAAGGAAATGAAATTAGAAATTTTCTCCTACCAATCCTTACTGATATTATAAATGCAAAACTACTGAATTTATTTTAATGAAACTTTACAACAATATAGGTTATACATCAGAATAACATAGAGGCATTAAGTCAAAAAGATATTGAGTGAATTAAAAAAAATATATAACGATAAATGCCAAGTAATAAAAAATCCTATTAGAACCATTTTCGACTACGCAACTGAAGTCGGGGGCAAAAGCTAGTATTACATAAATCTAGATTTTTAGGTAGGTTAAGAAATTTAACACCATATCATAGGCAAATGGCATAATTTGTTCAAACCATACAATTATAACAACATACCTACCTAATGGTGTTGTTTCTGTATATATTTACTCGTACCAGCTATGTACTGAGGTAAATAACCATAATTAGATAGTTATTCATGTAAACCAGGTCAGTGCAATTATATTTTATCTATACAGCGATCTCTCCTATTGTATTTTAGCTTTTTTTTTCATAGTTTAGCTGTATAATGTGATAAATGGTGTTATTTTCATGAATTATTATTGTGTCAAAGGTTTATTTTTTCTGTATAATTAAATAGGTAGGTAGGTGCCTTACTTAAATACAATATGTACCTATCTACCTTTATAATTATTATATTTTAAGATCGTTGTAGGCCCGAATATACATAACTTAATATAAACTCACGCCGTAGTCCCTCGAGAGGGGTTGGCAGAGGTGCTTGCTACACACCGCTTTCCGCATGTTTATTTTGAGTCCCAGTGTGACAGGTTGCGAATCTGTCGTCACTATCCGGGCACATTGAGAAACATGGCAGCTACAACTAACCCGAGATTCGAACCCTTGACCTGTCGGGTCGTATCGGTCGGTTATCCAAGGCATGTAACAAACTGAGCTACCACGTCCACAAGGCCCGAATAATTATTATAAAAAAAATATGCATAACGGTAAAAAGTGGAAATAGGTCAACTTTTCACAACATAAAAAAAAATTGTTCGATACTTTTCATATAAATGTCTTTAAATAACAAATAAGTTAGGTATCCTATAACAAACCATTGTCGAGTGAACATGGCTGACCAACATTTGGTCTCAGAAACATGTAATTAGAATTAAAACAGAGAACTAGTATTTGTTCTAATAATTAGTACTCGATAGTAGCTCTCTTTGGTTCGAACGATCGAAGAGCCAGTGTAATTACCGGCACGAGAGGTATAAAAATCTTTACCTCTACATGGGCAACGCATTGGCGGTGCTGTTGGCGTTCCAGACATCAAGGGCATCGACGTATCGATAAGTGATGGTATCATTTTCCATGGGTGGACTGTCTGCTTGTTTGAACATGTTATGTATAAAAACTAGTTCCAGTTAGGTTAGGTTAGGTTAGGTTAGGCATCTATAAATAGGTATCTATAAATAGGCCTCAAAGGCATGAACTGATGCAGCTTGTAGGCAGTGACCTCTCGCTACCGAGCGTGATCAGTGTCATGCTTGGCAGTGAGAGGGGTTGGGATGGGGTGGCCTCTTTCTGTGAATCTGTTATGTCGCAGAAGGAGGCTGCGGAGCGGGACAGAGAGGCCGACGCCAATGCTGACCTGCTCCGAAGGCGCAGGTCAGGCCTGAGAATCCATGAGGATTTCCCAACGTAAAAAAATAAATAAATAGCAGTGATTATTAAAAGCACTAAGTAGTAAAATACATTTTTTTGAACCCATGTATGTTTTTTGAAATGGAAATTTAAGCCCATGGTTCATTGCAGAGCGGAATTATCAGTTGATAATGTTAATTGGAGGACTTGGTAGCTCAGTTTGTTACGTGCCTCGGTTAACCGAGCCACCCAATAGTTCGAGGGCTCGAGTCTCGTGTTGCAGTTGTAGCTGCTCTCTTCTTTGTACTCGGCTAGTGACGGCAGATTCGTAACTTGACTCAACATAGACATGCGAAATGCGGTGTTTAACAACCCTGCCAACAGCGTGAGTTTATGATATGACATTAGTAAATTTTATTGAATCAAAGGAAGCCATTGTTGATCCTGGTGAACAGGAGTTGCAGTGTGGGACGGAGAGGCATCCGAAAAACAGTTTTAATGGTACAAAGCAAACAAACCCCTCCATTTTGGACCCCACTCATGAAAAATAGCTGAAAGCAAATTCCAGACAAATAGATCGCATTTATTATTATAATAAATAATTACGGTTACAGAGCAATATGAAGCGGAATAAACGACAACGTTCCCTTCCATAATTATTGACTTATGAAACCATAGTTTTTAGATCAAATTGTAGGCGCCGGTGTTTTTAATTATAGATAGACAAGTATTAATTACTTATTTATTTTTGAACTATCTTTAGCGCTAGTTGCAAGCTAAGAAGTTATAATTTCTACATGATTATTTAGTTCACAGTTTGACCACTAACAGTAGTACGTTTGGTATCTTACCTTGCAGTTCTGTTTGTCTAGTCAATTTTTTAAGTTTAATAATCTAGAATTTTATTATGAAGATTGATGCCTAGTGTGGGGATGTAGATCGTTGTTTGTAATTGTTAATTATTGAGGAATTTTAACTAAGGATAATAAGATTATGATTATAGGTACCTTATCTACACGAATATAAGTACTGACTGAATTTAAAATATTATTAATTAAAAATATTATTGGTTTTATACAATGTCACGGTCCCGGACTGGTCCTGGACTGGTCTCGGATCTGCTGAAATGTGTCATTGTCTCCTAATAACAAGATAATGACCTTGATATCTTCCAGCGTCAAGGTTGCGTTGCCCGAGAGGTTTTTTTAATACAACATCATGGGCAAACGAGCAAGCGGTTCCTGATGGGAAGCGATAGCTTTTTGACATAGCGCTGCCCCTGATGTCATGGAAGGTGGAAGAGCACCGTCTACGCGTTGCCTATCTAGACGTAAAGATGTTATACCTCTCGTGCCGGTAATAACACTGGCTCTCCGATCGTTCGAACTGAAACACAGCGACTAAAATCTATTAGAACTAGTATTTTTGTTTCTGAGACCAAATGTTGGTTAGCCATGTTCATTCGACAGTGTATTATTGTAAGGTACCTCTCGTGCCGGTAAACCTACTGGCTTTCCAATCCCGATAGACTTGACTTCTGTCATTGCACAAGCGAACGAAACGATTAAAATTATCAGAGTCTACGGTAGCGATCCGTTGTTTGTATGTATGTATAAATGTTTGGCCTACGATAACTCGAGTATCGTTGATCGGAACGTCGTGAAGTTTAGTAGGCGGGTTGATAAAGAGGAACTAATTTTATGTTTGACTATGGGCCCAATCGGTCGAGGCGGTTCCGAGGTATAGGGGTCGATTGACAGTTCAGTAAACCACTGAGTCTGAATTACGTTTACCAACTTACATGGACAGAAAATTTGAAAGAGTTTTCCTTAAAGTACAGAAATGCTAAACGTTCATTGAAACTTCACTTTTGTAAAAACTCTAAATTACCCCAACGAAGATAAAGCGATTTGACTAGAGAATAACACTAAGAAATTTAGTTTTAGCTCAAAAGGAATGATATCAATTCAACCATGTTCTAAAAATTCTTAGTCAAAGTCAAAAAGTTTTTTATTCGAATAGACTTAAAATAATCACTTTCAAACTGTCTCTTTTTACTACCACCGGCATGAAACCTCCGTAGTTGCTTTTTTCAATATTCAAATACAATGTTATCTACTACAACATACATTTTTAAACATAATAATTCTAGCTACACTCCCAACTGTCAATAAGATAAACCTGAGAAGCTAATTAAATGACTTCCATATATCTTTATCCTCTACATAATTTTGAATGTAATAGTAAGCCTTCTTAATTAAAATTTGTTTAACATATTGCTTAAACTTCATATCTGATAATCTTGATTTAATAATAACATCTTTGTTATGTTATGTTTTATCTTTTGAGAGAACTGGAGCCTAAAATAAGATAAGATTTAAATAAACGTAAGTTAGGGTAGGAAAAATCAAAAGGTTTACCTACCAGTTAATTGCCAAAAATGTGCCTTTATTATCTAATTCCTACAAGATTAGGTACCTACATTTTTTTTTAAATCATATAACATAATTTGATTTAATATATACCTTAAAATATTCATTAAGTATTTACAAATAACTTTCTAAAGGTTTAGCAAAACGAGTGCAATTTGTACATTCGATTTCATATAAACCAATGTTAAATGAATTGTTTAAAATTGAATTTCACAGCGTAGAATATTAAGAATAAGTGACTAAAAAAATCGCGCTCTTTTGCGCTAACCTTGATAAAGTAACCATATCAATTTGAACACTACTTTGATTTTAAAGATAAGCGCCACCTGTTTTTCATATGTGGAACTAGAACACCCGCACGACATGACATTCTATTTTTCTTTGAAAGGTTTACAAATATAATAAATAGATGTCGCTTTCATTGGTTTATTGATTAAAAACATTCGAATATATTTCGTAGTATACAAAAAAAACCGGGAGCTCCCATTTTTACAAAATATTGTGTAATATTTTTTTGCAATAAGTGTACCCAGTAAATATAAAATAAGAATCGGAACATGGATGATATTTAAATAAAATTTTGGAGTTTCCTTGTGGAAACATGAAAAACAGATACCGAACAACAAGATAGGTACGAAACGCAGTATATATAACCTTTTCTCTGTATGATTTCCTAAATTTCTTGATTTCTTTTTAGGTTATTGTGGTAGTTGTAAGCAATTAAAAACACAGTCCTATTAACATTTATTTTTAGGAACATTTATTGGATGAATGAAAAATGTACAGAAAAAGATTACCTCCAGGTATAATTTTTAAGCAAACACAATGAAAGTGCACTTTTGGCTGTAAATTTCACCATTAGTACTTTAGTAAGAAAAAAAGTTGTGAGTTTTGTATTTTTAATAAATAAATATTAAATAAAGTAGATCAAACAATAATTATATTTGATCTAGAAAAGTATGAATCTCTAATTCTGCATTTCACATAGTTCCACGCGGTTTCGAATGGTTTCTCGTTTTTCCTTCGCTTCTTTGCAATACACTTGTTTATTATCTTCTCCAGCCTATCTTTTTCTGTGAAAAAAAAAGAAATCATAAAGACACCTACACACTTAAACCTACCATGTTTAATCTAGAAGCTTAGAAAGTAAATTTGGAATTTCCAAAATCATTGTCGCAGAGAATAAAGAAGAGAAATGTAGGTAACAAGTTAGGTACTTATCTCCTTACTATAAATAAATATTAGATTAGATTAAAAATAAATAGACTACAAAATATTTTAAAATAATGAACCACATCACGACACACACATTGACTCAGTCCTGCAGTAAGTATTGCAAGAACTTGTGTCGTAGGAACATAGCAAAAATTATAAACAATTAATTAAATATTATAAAAGTATGTCTACTGGGCGTTATTATCGCTTAGCGATAAAGCCCTTATAGCAAAATAATAATAAGAAAATGTTTCATGAAAAAAAAAAACTAACGAATGGTAAGAGAAACAATGCGTCTTGCGAATAACACAAAGATCCACCCACGCCGGGATTTTAACCGACAACCTTTAGCGTAGCAGTGGGCTGTTTACACCACTTCGCCACAGTGGTTGTAAGACAATGCTTGAACCACATTCGTTGTCATTACGCAAGACATCATCAAAATCATTAGATAAGTCAAAATGAAGACGATGTTATATGTCATAAATTGTAAATGTTTCTTGTAATGCATGGTTATAATATAAGATGTATGACTTACCTAATTCAGAGAAATTAGCCAGGGTGTCATCCATTCTAATAACAGCCTGTTCCGACATCTGACCTGTCTTCACCATCATACAAAGCACCCATTTCTTAAGAGGATTGTTTTTCATCTGCGGCAAGAAAAATATTATAATAATAACCACATCACGACACACATATTGACTCGACCCTGCACTGAGATATATTCTTGTATCGCAGGCACTAACAAATGATATGGTAAAAACTACATAGATAAACAATTAACATTCATGACAGGTAAGCGAAACAATGCCTTTTGCAAATAACACAAAGCCCCTGCCGGTATTCGAACCTGGAACCTCTAATGTAGCAGTGTTTACACCACTTTGACACCGAGCTCGTCAAATAGGTCGTAATAATACATCATTTATTTACGTCGCATTTCAGTTAATACCCACCCACACAGTGGTGGCGTAGTGTAGGTTAGCACCAGGTGCGGATTCCATTTTTATTAAGACTCCCCCCCTCCCCCCACTAGAATAAACTCAAATCTTTGTATTTGGGGTCGCGAGTTACCAGTTCAAAGTAGTAATTATTTAGAAAATGATTTTATGACTGCGCGAGTCAAATGTCCGTTGCCGTTGTCAACCCCCGATGCTCAGTACCGAGGACGGACCGCCCCTCCGCGGACCCCTTACGCCGCTATTGCACCCATACACTACACGTTAAAAACCTTTACGTTAAAATATTACTAGTCCATGAAGTTTCTGCATGGATTTCCGTTATATCAATATCAAAAGAAACAAAAACAACACAAATTTCCATCAGAACTGTTGTTTCGCATGGTTTTTGCATGACGAATCAACGAACTATGTTAGGTTAGGTTAAGTTATACAGAATTTGGTGTTCTCATGGCCAAGTATAGGAAAAACAATAGCAATTGGAGTATGGGAGAATTGGGAAATTCTCACCTTCTCATCAAATAAATAGGCATGCCATGATACTCTTCCGGATTCCTGATATTCCTATAAATCAAAAAGATAATTAATTGAAATTAAACTATGAGTAAAATTCCAGTAACATTAAATTTATTTGATAAAACGCCACACAATTTGCATTGACATGACCCCTTAAATGGTATATACGAAAGAACAAGACTCAATTAAGTAACACACGCCGTAATTAATCCTTCGAGAGAGGTAGGCAGAGGTATTAAACACCGCATTTCACATAATTTTGTTGAGCCAGTGTGATAGGTTGCGAAACTGTCGCCACTATTCGGGCACAATGAGGAACATGGCAGCAACAATGTACGGCAACCCAAGACTCGAACCCTCGAGGTGTCGGGTTGGATCGGGCGGTTAACCAAGGCACGTAACAAACTGAGCTACCACGACTTTGTTTAATTAGGATGAATAGAATTTACTTACTCCATATGTAACTGATTTCATACCTAAGGGTATGAAAAAATAAAAATATTTATTTACATCAAACATGTTATATATAAAGCAGTATGCCTTTTGGTTATGGGTTAGATCTTGAGTTTTGTTACCATAACCTTTCACGTAAATTTAAGATACGATTCTTAAAAGCAATGTTTAAAAACCACCTTCTTGTTATAGGGTAGGGTAGGGTGGTAGGGTTATTTTGAAAAAGGAGGTATAGCCAAAATAGACAAAGAATTTTCAAAATCAGTATCGTTCTAATCTAAACTTCTACTCACTTTCCATTCTCTGGTGCTCTTAAGATCCAAGATATGCCAAGGATTGACTTTGGACTCCCTTATGCATTCAAAACGGAATTCCTTTAGAGATCCAACGCTGAAAGCCTGTGAATTAATGTTTACAAGTTATTTTTTTACCTCAAAATAGCAGATAACTTAGTAGCATAAAGACGCTTGCAGAGCCAATGAATCGTAAACAAACTAAATTGTAACACAATACTGTTTATTTTGGTTGTGTTGTCATTTAATCGACAAAATATTTTTATCTGATGGCAGCCATAATAATAATAATATAAAATAATAATTCTCCATAAATGCAAATAGTAACTACAATCTTAGCTAATCAGTGAAAAAGATGTACAGTGAGATGATTTTTGCATCTGCTGCTGAGCTGAGCTTTAAGCCTGTATTACAGCAGTCAGCGCCTCAATCCCAAAGGATCACTATCTGAACACATTTATTCATTGCAATTTCTTAAAAACTATATCCCCATCTATCTTAATCTCTTGTTCGAATCCTAGTTAGGAGTCTTCGTGTAAAATACGAAGATTTTATCACGGATTTATCTATGTATGTATAATTAATTTCACAGAAGCCCTATTGTCTTAAATTGGAAGTAACACAATTTTGTGAATTTCCTTTCATATTAACATCACACTGACTTACCGGTACCAGACAAGGAAAGTACACAAAGAAAATATAAAAAACTAAAAAACACATTTTTCACCAATGCAACTCGCAAATCAAACGATCCAATATTAATGTGATGTATTTTTTTATTGAATCTTCTTATAAACCGTATTAACAATAGCTAACTCCTAGAAAATCTCATAACACGATCTAGGTATGTTTTTAAATATATAAATAATTTATTTAAAACAATAGCTCGTAGCGTTAGTTAGAGTTCCTTGTGTATATAGAAACCATTGTTTTTCTTCGACCTTGTGAATATAAGTGGGGTTTAGCGAGAAAGAATTGGAACAACCAAACATTTTGGGGTCAAAGCAAAAATACTGGCCCCAGCCGGGATTCCTCTTTACCTCTACTAGGGAAAACATGGCGGTGCTCTTGGCGTTCTAAGACATTGAGAGCAGGAGTTATCGCTTTCCATCAGGCGTATTTGTTTGCCAATGATGCTGTATTGTATATAATGTCACAGTCAAAGAATTATACGGCATGGAGACCGTCATTTCGCTAGCTTCTTTAATGATCGGAAGATTGCAGTTTCACTAATACACAAATTAATAACACTTAAATTAATACATTAATTAACATTACATTAATTAATACTTAAATTTAACAATAACATTTTGGGACAGTTTACGAATTGTCTTAGCCCCTAACTAAGCTACAGGCTTGTACGTTGGGTACTAAACAATGATATAATAATAATAACCACATCACGACACACACATTGACTCAGCCCTGCAGTAAGTATCGTAAGAACTTGTATCGCAGGTGCTAAGCAACGATATGGTATAAACTAAATAAATAAGAATACAACATCCAAGACCGGTAAGCGAAACAATGCGTCTTGCAAATAACACAAAGACCCGCCCCCGCCGGGATTCGAACCCGGAACCTCTAGCGTGGCAGTCGGCTGTTTACACCACTGCGCCACCGAGGTCGTCACTTGTGCAACTTCCCATAACAATTTGGTTGCTAAAGCTGCACCTGAGAGTTCTAGCCTCGGGATGGAGAGTTCTTTTTCGAGAGGTGCTACCTTTGTTTTAGCTGTTAATTAAATGTACACTTTTGTGATTATATCACTCATATGTAAATAGCGGCAGCGTAAGCTGATTTTGATGCATCAGCAAATGCATGTGACATACAAACATTTATAGATAAATGCATACTTAAGTAGATGGGAAACAACCATTCACCAGACCACCTCAGAGGAAATATTCTTATTCATTACACAAATAGTTGCAAGAGCCGGGATTCGAACCAAAGACCTCACGTGTCACAGCGAACGGTTTAAGCCTCTGCGCCAAGGATGAGGTCGAATTTCAGATAATTCAAGCGGCTGAAGACTACAATAGCAGATAACCAATATGCTGGCCCTATCACATGTGCCTACAGTCATTTTGAACTACGTTTTGCTCGAGACATCATCCAAGTAGAACTCTATTATAAATTTTTTCACAAAAATCTCTTTAGCCTTTCTAAGGATTTAATTGATGATACTAAATTTAATCAAAGCAGTTGATAGACGAAACGGCAAACAGACATGTTAGCATTTTATTTATTTATACAAAAAAAACAATGCAGAATTTTCAACATATTTATTTAAAACTAAATAGATATTAAATTCGGCCGGCAGTTTATAAATTCCTGTAAGCATTTAAGTATTTAAAATAAAATTTCAGTATCGAAAATGCAGATGGTACAAAAAAATCAATTCAAGAGTAATAAAATGAAAAATTACATAAATTTACAAAAGTTTTTTTTCTGTCTCGAAAATTCTGGGTCGGTAGCGAAAGATGATGGGGTTGTCATGATTTAGATTCAGATGATGATGGCGTGTTTCGGGTCCTTCTCATGGTAACATTTGATGTAGTTCCATGCTGTCTGCTGGGGAGTGTTGCCCTTGTTTGCGAGGCATGTGTCGATCAGCTTCTCTACTGCAGCCTTGTCAGCTAAAATATTAACCAAAGTTATTGCATCAAATCGTATCAGTCTTCTTTTTAGTTTAAGTGTTTTTCTCCTACAATGGGGATTAGATTGAGGGAAGAGTTATCTTAATGAAATGCCGATTTCTTATTTACTTTGATTTATTTCGCGACCTCGGTGGCGCAGTGGTGTAAACAGCCGACTGCTACGCTAGAGGTTCCGGGTTCGAATCCCGGTGAGGGCGGGACTTTGTGTTATTTGCAAGACGCATTGTTTCGCTTACCGGTCTTGGATGTTGTATTCTTATATATTTAGTATATAACCATATCGTTGCTTAGCACCTGCGATACAAGTTTTTACAATAGTTAGTGCAGGGCTGAGTCGTGTGTGTCGTGATGTGGTTTTTTTTTTGTTTTTGATCATTTATCACATTTTTAAACTTAAGGGTCTTAAGGTTTAAAATTAATGTTTTAGTTAATTATTTAATAAAACTGAAGGTGCCTGTGTCAATGTTTTAGAAGAGTCTTTTGGAAGCCTTTTGTTTGTGACCGCAAATGTCGATATTCATGACTATGTGCATGACACTGCCCATGTCATGTGGGACACCACAACTACTTCTACTAAACACGATCGACAGTGGCATCAATTGAAACAAATAATAAAGGTAAGCAATGAAACACAGGCTACGCAACCTGAACATCCATCAACTACTACTCCCGGGATTAGAAGAACGCGAGGGAGGAATTAAGAAGTAAGCTTCTCAGTATCTAAACTTCCCATCCGGAGATAGCGATTGAAAGGGCCAGAATTTAATGAAAAGATACATACCAGCATTAGGGACCTTAGCGAGGGCGATGTCTTTCTTGAATTTGCCATCCTTGGTCATCAGCTCTGATTTGACCAGCATACAGTGGGTATACTTCTTCAGCGGCTCATTATCCGCCTGTTGAAATAAATTGTTACATTAATTTTCGGTTATTTGACGATGGAGTTGGTAGATCGCCATGTAAAGACGTTATTGCATATAGACCTTGGTAAGTTGGTAGATCGCTGTATCAAAGATATCTGCAGTAAACATACATACATTACAAAACTGCTACATTATTTCTTTCTTTCCCAATTTCTTTTATTTATAGACAACTAATTTTTGACATAATGTTTGTTTAAAGAAAGGCACATTGTTACCTATTTTTCCAATTAATAAACCCATAGAAGATTTAGATACTCATCAATTGTCTAAATTCTGTCCTAAATCTATGAAAAGATTTGTCTATCGGAGGTTTCCATACTTTGAAATGTTGTATGGACTGTGTGAGATACGGAATAATCTCAAAGAAGTGATATGATGTCGGATTACGAAAAAAACAAACCTGTAAATGGCATAAGGAGAAGCAAATAACCATACCTTGAAATCTCCAGTCTTCAATTTGTCAACCAAAGCGGGCTCTGCTTTTGTTTCGGCGACACATTCAGACTTATGTTTCTTCAACTTCTCTTTCTGCTCATCTGTCAGTGCCTAGAAAAAAGAAACGAATAAGAAACTAATCACCAAAATGATTTCGAAAGTAAAAGCTAGCACAAAACAAATCAATACAGTAGGGTAAATGAAAGAGACCTCAGACAAAAGGAAAATTGTTCTCAAAACAAAGTTTGTGAACAGATCGCATCGAAACGGAAGTAGTTTAATCTTTAACTATTCTGCTTTAAAAGAGTAGTCTCTTTTTTTCTGGTAGGAAAAAAGGAAGGGTTGAAATGTTTTAGCGTCTCGCCTTTTTATCTCTTTTACTCCAAATAGTTCAAGTATCCAAACACCTAAGAAACAAATTAGTCAAAACATAAACAATAGCTTTTTAAGAATCTTCCTTCTGCGAAAGCTCAAGCTGTGGATAGTTCTCTCTGGAATGGTTTTCGTTCGTGATTCTAGAATGGAGTTATTCAATAAGGGCATTCATGCATTTTTGGGTCGGCAACGCGTTGATGCCCCTGGTATTGCAAGCGTCCATAGGCTACGGTGATTGCCGACCATCAAGCATGTCATTTGCTTATGTAAGCCCAAACCAAATAATAAATTCATATTTTAAAAATTCATTGATCGCCTTTAATTCATATTTTATTTACTTTTCAAGATAAATTACACCTTTTGAGGTCAACTAGTAACCGTACCCATGTCAGAAGACAACACTTTATAATGTGTTTGAAAGTTTACATTTAAACATTTTAAAAGAATAATTGTTTTACTGAGGCAATAATATGAATCGATCAGATCATTATAGTTTTTAAAAAATGGACCTAACACTTCTTTGCTAACTTAGTGTTATTAAAAAATACTTTTACGTTTAGTTTTGGTTACGTTTCCACTTACCTGAGCAACAACAATGCAGACTGCGAAAACAACGAAAGCCCTCATATTTGATGCGCAGGGGTTAGTCTCAGCAGTCAATATGTCTGTTATTCTAGAAGGTTCCCCTTATATAGAAACACTGGTACTCGCAGGATTGGATAATTGGTTAAGTCTGACCGAACTAGATTTGTAGGGATGGCCAACAGTTCTGGAATATCTTTTTAGACTACTATAAAAGATTGCGGCCGGTGAAGTCATTAATTCGTGTCTTAAAAATGATAATAATGTCAAAAGATTATTCAAAATGTTAAATTAAAAAAAGAGAGTCGTGACCGTAACGCTGGTCTGTATTTCGCTCAGAGGATGAGCATCGCTATACAGCGTGGAAATGCAGCCAGTGCTATGGGCACACTCCATTGTTCACATGATTTTTATTAGGTTTTTAAATGTATTAATTAAGTTATTTATTATAAAAAGTTAATTTTGGAAATAAAATGTCTTAGGATATAAACAAATTGCCCAATTGCCAAATTAAGTCGATTAGTTGAGTTTTGCATACTGCTAGGTGCATTTGTCATAATGTTCAGATTGATTCATATCATTGCCTTAGTAAATAATTCTTTTCAAGTTACTCGTAAACTTTAAGGGACTGACACTTTAAAAACGCCGTGACTTCCGCTGACATGACGGTGAGATGACGGACACAGTTACTAGGTGACTGTTTGGAGGAGGTGTCATTTATGTTGAAAAGTAAATAAAATATGGATTAAAGGCGATAAATGAATGCTTTAAATATGAATCTGTTATTGGGACTGGGCTTACGCCTACAGTACAAAATAACATAACGAGGTCGTTGTTTTTGGACTCTACAATTTAGTTGTGCAGGTAATTGACCTGTCCTAACCTAGCCAATAAAAACTTCGTAACGAAAAGCAAAACTGACGAAACCTTCTGGAACTTTTCCCATCCCTAGGGTTTATGTACTTTAATTTAAATGGAACCAACTTCGATGTATACTCTATACAATAAAAATAAAAAATATTTATCGAAATCGGACTACTCTGTTAAAAGTTATACGTGGTATGTATAACTATATACTATACTACTACTATATATTATTTATTTTTATTGTATAGAGTATACATTGAAGTTGGTTCCATTTAAATAAAAGTACATAAACCCTAGGGATGGGAAAAGTTCCATAAGATTTCGTCGGTTTTGCTTTTCGTTAGGAAGTTTTTATTAGCTAGGTTAGGATATGCGTGTTATGTAAAATATATATATATTCGAACCGTGAATATATATGTCGACTTGAGAACCTCCTTCGTTTTTTTTGTTTTCATCCGTTTCAAATTGAGATTAAACTTTTTCTATTTAGTTTAAGAACCATCTTCAAAAAAAAAAAATATCCTCCCCTATTGCACCTGCTTATTAACGTTTGTATTTGATTAGAGTTTCGAATCGCAGGTGTTTAATTTATACGCTTATATACGCTATACGCTTTTATACGCTCTGGTACTCATTTAAGAGTTTAATTCAATGATCGGTCAGTTTTAAAACAGGTTTAATAAATAATAATAATAACAACATCACGACACACGCCTTGACCCAGCCCTGCAGTAAGTATCTAAAGAACTTGTGTCACAGGAACTAAGAAACGTTATAGTATATACTACATAGATAAGAATAAAACGTCCAAGACCGGTAAGCGAAACAACGCGTCTTGCAAATAACACAAAGTCCTGCCCCAGCCGAGATTCGAACCCGGAACCTCTAGCGTAACAGTCAGCTGTTTACACAACTGCGCCACCGGGGTCGAGGGGGGGGTTTGAATGTTTACTTTATGTAGTTTGATATAGTTTTATTGATGACTATATATTTCTCGTACCTATTGGCTTCGATATATTCATTGGTGACATTTGATTACGGCAAAAATTTTCTCTGAACAATTTCATATGAGAATATTTTCTTGTTTCACACTTTTAGAGCGTTTGTTTCAGTAGTCGTAACAAAATTTTACTTACTTTCTTTTTCTCGTGACAAATGTAAAAATGTTGACACCCCTGCCTTTTCGCCTGTGCGTTTTGTTGACTGGTACAATCTGGCAACAGTTCGAGGGATCACTGACCACACTACACTACTTACAATAATTATTTAGCTACTTGTTAAAATAATCGGAGGTAGCCTTATTATTTTGTAATTAAATATTAAATAGGACAAATTAAAAACTGACATTTTTATACCCGTAAGATAACAAATAAAAATACGTCTTGACCAATGATAAGCAGCATAGCCTATCAATGATTGCATGCCAACCCTGTAAGAACCTTTTAACACCCTTTGAAGAACCTCATGCTGAAGTCACTAAGGAAAACTAGACCAGGTAATTTATTTCTTAATATCCAATTACTTTCCATACAGGTATCTATCAAAAATCATATATATATGACAAAAAGTAGAAGTCAATGAAAACAAGTTTATTTTATCAGCCAAAACAAAATCGCGTAGTGTGTCCGTTCCCAGCTACCGGCTAACTGGTAAATTGTAGGCACAATGGAACGTAATGACATTATTCAATAACATCGTTCGGAATTGATTTATTAACGTGTTCAATGACCTAAGGACGTACATGACCTACCTGAAGATACCTGATACCTGAAGAAGAAGCGACTGTAAACATCATAATTTAAATACAACGTAGTTAATGAGTAGCCATATTGCGATCTTCTTCTGGATCAATTTCAGTTTATTTTTTATTATTAATAAAGTATAAATTACTATCATAGATTGAGATATTGCCTCCTTGCATTTGGTGACTCCTTGTTAGGTATTTCTATATAGTTGTTTAAAAAGCGAAACTAACCACAGACAAACTCGTAATTCGGTCAGTGAACAAATAACTTATTGATTGTTATCTCAGACGATTTCAAACTTGCTATGAACTACAACGGTGTTTCTGTTAGTTTAATGATACAAAATAATACCAAATTAATGAAAACTGCAATCTGCCAAAATACAAAATATACTGTAATTTTTTTAATTAGAATAAATATTTTACAGATGGTAGATCTACGTGCGATATCTTCTGTGTCGGTACCACCCTCCTTTCAATATCTGCCGTAAAGCAGTTCGCCGTGTTTCGGTACCAAAGATTAAAAAGCCAGTGTAATTAGGCACGAGAGGTATAGCAACCTTACTTCTACAAGGGTAATACATTGGCAATTGACGTTCTGAGATATCAAGGGCATAGTCGTGTTGATTATTGTGTATTTTGCCCTGCGTCAATTAATTTAGTTTTTCTTCGTCCCTTTTACGTTTAAGATTAAGAAGCTTTGTCATTATAATTTCAAAAATATCCCAGCCCAGAATGCAACATCAACAAAATAGCGATATTAAATTATTTTTAGAATACTATAAATTTTATTTCGTCTCAAGAAAAACCTTTTTGCACAAGACGAGCCTATGGTTTTGGTAATAGCATTTTTGGGTAAATTAATAAATAAATAATAAAAATGTGACGGTGTCTTCGAGGTAAGGTTTTTGATTCAATAAATCTATAATATAAAATTAACCGCAAAATGTGTTGGTAAGCGCATAACTCAACAACGCCTGTACCAATTTGGCCAATTCTTTTTTAAAATATTCGTTGAAGTTCAAGGATGGTTTTTACGAAGACAAAAATTCGAATAATTGCCGGAAAAACTATAAAAATAGCTCTTTTCTCTTTCCCATACAAAAGGTTTTGTTCAGGATAATTTTTAGCCACGCCCACGACTATAAAATACGTAGGAACGAAAAACTGCCCCATTACAATGTATATGACAGGACGAAGTCTGTCGGGTCCGCTAGTGTCAAATAAAGTTCGATCGGAATGCATGGACCTGCGAGCCAAACTGACCAGATCGAAAGACTTTCGTAGTAAGAAACAGATGAACATTCAGCCGATTAAATAGATAAATAAATAACCAATACATCAGGACACACACATTGACTCAGCCCTGCACTAAGTATCGCAAGAACTTGTATCGCAGATGCTAAGCAACGATATGGTATATACTAAATAAATAAGACGTTATATTCTTATCCATTTATTATTCCGAGACCGGTAAGCAAAACAATGCGTCTAAATCATGCGTCATTAGTAGTAATTTCCCTTTTTCTTATTAGCAGTTCTGCGATATCTGCCAGTGTTAGTTAATTTAGGATTGGAACCGAAGTTTTATTTAAATTACCACCAGTGCCACTAGCGTTTTATGGGGTACTATTAGCATGAAAAACACAGCCATTAGTAAATAACAGAAGAAAATTCATTAGAAATATTTTGGTTACAGTCAATATAATCCTTGTTCATAACTTAATCTATTAATTGTAAGTTATTTAAAAACACAGTCAAGTGAACCTGAGATCATAGATAAAAAAGTAGAGATGTTAAATAAGAAAATTTTATGTCAGCGTTAAATACCTTGTCTGCGGATATCGTAAATTGTATCAAAATCTTCTGATGACCTTCGTTTTTTTTTACTAGAACTTTAGTATTATATTTCTTAAGATTATACTATGGAATTGATTAAACCCATGCAAATAACAGGATGTCATGTCATGAGTATATCTCAATAGGGCTGATAATACAGTTAGAGAGTTAGAGCTACTTTAATATTGAATATAAGTAGTGATAAATACTCAATTATATAAATATACCTGTAAAATACAATAGATATACGAATTCTTTCAATCAAAAATCAAACACGCTTTTTTCCGTTAATTTTAAAAAGTATTTTTAGTCTAAGATTTATTTTAATTATGTCTAAGAATCGTCAAAAGTTTAATCGTAAAAGTTTTTTATATAATTCAAAATGTAACTTATAAGGCTAATTTGAGCTTAAAACTAGTTTGTTAAGTGCCTTGGTTAACCGACCGAGGGAGTCTCGGATTGCCGTACGTTATAGCTGCCATGTTCCTCATTGTGCCCGGATAGTGGCGACACATTCGCAACCTGTCACACTGGGACTTACATAAACATGCGAAATGCGGTGTTTAACACCTCTGCCAACCTCCCGAGGGATTACAGCGTGAGTTTACATTCATAGGTATTATACACTTTTAGGTCGCATTTTATTGGTGGTAAATCAACGTGCGAAATTGTCTAGGTTAGTACCACCCTCCTTTCTATTTCTTCCATGAAGCAGTTCGCTGTGTTCGGTTCCAATGATAGGAGAGCCAGTGCAATTACCGGCACGAGAGGTATAGCTCTTCACATACAACGCAATGATGGTGTTTGGCGTTCAAGGCCATCGTCGTGTCATTAGGCCGCGGTATCACTTTCCATGATCTAAATCGTCTACTTATTTGTCCTATTTGTTTGTTCCCTTAATTATGAACCGGACGGGACATAAGCGGACCATATGCTTGTTTGTCATTCTCACTGGTAAATAAAAGTTATAAAAAGTTAATTCCCTTGACAGAAATATACCTTTGAGTTGATATAGAGTTATTATAAATACGATGTCTTACTGATTGCTATAGTTTACGTTTCAAGCTATTCAAAACTAAATCATTATTCATTTTTTCGCACAAAATTTAGATTTTCTACAAGAGGATGCTGAAAAGAATTTAGTTAAGTGTTAAAAATTTGAATGATTATTTGAGATAATTTAAAGCTATATTTAATTAATAGTAAATAAGTGAATATCTCGGGACATTTCACACAAATTGTCTTTGTCCTAAACTTAGGCACAGGCTTGTACTATTGTTATTGGTAATGGTGACAACGATGTATGTATATACATAGATAAATATATAGTTAAATAGATCACCTCAGAGCAAATATTCATGATCGTCACAAAAATATCTGCCCGAGCCGGGTTTCGAACCCGATCTCAAGAGTCACAGCCAATATTTTAAGCTACTGCGCCTCAGCGGCCCTTCGATTTTATCACAAAAGATAATTAACATTTATCCTTTATCATTAAGTAGCCATTTTTTTTTAATTTCAATACATTTATATCAAATCATGCTATCATGAGAAAAATGGGACTATGCTATATTTTTTTCATACCGAAGCTATACATAGCTTAAATTGCGACTTGAGCCGAACCTCATCACAATAAAAACGAAACGATAAAACCTACACACCGATGGTAATTGCATCGCTTTATATAATCCAGAATTTCATGGTCATATACCAGTGCTGAGGGCCCTTAACTAGTGCAATTGGTGACCTTTGCCATAAATTTTTATAACAATGACATTAATGCTGGCTGATAGTAAACAAGTGCAGGAGATGAGCATCCTCTTTATCATACATGTTGTTGATATTATTACAATTCCACGTAAGTAAATGCAGTAGTAAAAAAACACTTTCAATAAATATAAGAATGGCATAAATTTGCACGTATTCCATTATTAAGATTATGTTATGTTTACAAGTGGGATACAATTTAGTCTTCAGTAAAGTTCGTATAAACCCTATTTTGTATACCAAATAAATTAAATAAAAACTAAATAGATTTTGTCGGTCTTGAACAATAAATTCAGAATGCTACATAAAATCTGAATTTTGGCTATCAAATACTAAAGAAGATATACAATGTTAATTGGTTTAATGACTTTTTTTGTATTACGGGGTATGTTTATTTTGTTAAATTTAAAGAAAATTTCACCAAACGTAACATTTATGTTCAGGGTATAGATTAGTACTACCCTAAAACATCTACTGTGTTTGTCAGCAAATAAGTCGCCTGGCCAGCCCTAAATCTGAGTCTATTTTGATTAGATCCCAGATCAATACAGAGCTGCATCGACAAGTCAGCATGGAGTTATCGTATTTACTTGCTATCCAATATTTTTATTTATTAAAAGGGGACAGCGCGCACGCAGTCCCCACTACCAAAAATTACGCGCCCGAGTTATCCACATTAGGGACAATCGCAGAGGTCAACCCAGCCGCAGTGCAATGGATGGGCCTCGCTCTGGGGGAACCGCCTTCTTGATCACGGTGTCCCCTACGCCAGGTAAGTATGAATTACTAGCCACTAGCTTGGGGTAGTCATTCTACGACGACAAATTTTGATAGCGCGATGTAGAAACACGTTTGCTCAGAAAAGCGCCATCTGTAGTTATCGAAAATTACTATTTGCACATCTCGTTACAAGTAAACTTGATACGTCTAAACGGGATTGAACATGTTTGAAGATATTCCGCCGAAAGACAAAATATATATCAAAGATAGTATAAGCCGTAGACTAATAGCCTAGAAGAATATTTACACTTCCATTAATTTTAGTTTAGTTTACGCACCATCCTTTATGGAGGGTTAGTGGGAGTGCAAAACCAAAATGCGACTATTTTTAACAGGAGCCTTAGCCGCCATCTTGCTTTTAAGTGGCAATATTTTTTCGCTTATTGAAATGAAATCGTGAGGATCTTAGTAGTTGACGATAATGAAAGGCCCTCCTTTATCCAGCACTAGCGACCTGGCCCGGCTTCGTACGGATATTATGCATGTATTATATACATTTATAAGCCTTCCTCTTGAATCACTCTATCTATTAAAAAAAACAAATCAAAATTCATATTATAGCGTATTTTTAAAGAACTAACCAAAAATAGGGACAGACAGCTGGAAGCGAGTTTGTTTTGTACTATGTAGTGATAATCCTCTTCCACACCGCACTTACTTTTCTTAACAAGAACATAGAGCATTTTGAAAGTTAGCTTCCCCTTAAAAGTTGTAAAGTTATTTCGAAAAAGTATCAGTGTAATTTTTGACAATATATAATGGATGGACCATGGTGATTCGAAGCGGAAAGATGTGAATGACACGGTGACAGGTAATTAAAGGTTTGGATGTAAAGATTAACCGAACATTGATGAAACGAAAGTTTTTGCTTGTTTATTTATGAAGAAACATTAATTCCTCTATAGTGTTTTTAATTGCATGTCATGTCACTGTAAATTGTTCAGTGTTTTATTCAATATTTTTCTTGTTACTATAATTGGTTTAAAATTTAGAGTTGCAATGCACAATACAAAAACCAACTGGAGAAATAATTATGGGGATTTAAAAATTCAAAATTGTTTCTGAATAAAATGTTTTCAGAAAGTAAAAAATTTGAAAAAATAATAATCCCTTTTGTAGTTGCTACAGAAAAAAAGCTGATACAATAAAACTTTGTCACTCCGCAATATCAACGATTTGAAAAATAACAAGTACACTAAATTAATTAAGAAAATCAAACCATAGGAAAAAAATGTTAAGTTTTTTATATGTTCAAAATTAGCGTAAACAAACGAAACACGAGAGTCAAACTCAAAACTGTGTCTAATCTGCGGAAACATATATATAAAATAGGCGGATCTCGTGTTATGATATCAGTCAATATGAAGCTGTTTCTGCTTATCACGTTGCTTTCTGTGTACGTATTGGCGTATGATGAAGATGATCGCAGTCAGCCCCTTGACAGTTATGAAAGTGACAGTGAAGAAAAAGGTAATTTTTTGCGTTCCTGTGACAAATAAAGTATCAAATATTACTTGATAAATAAAATTTTGCTTTGATTTATACATTTTATGTGCTTTTAAATTAATTTAATGCAAACACTGAATTTGACTCTCGAATATGGTCGCATTTACATTTTTTAAACCAGAACTCGTTCAATAACAGATTTACAAAAAATATGGAAAAAAATAATTTTGAAATTTTAATTTTATTACACTTTTCACTTTTTTTTTTTCATTTGTGAAATCTTCTAACTAAACTACATTAAATTGAATATTGCCACCATTAATGAATAATTCAAAATTAAAAAGTTCCAGTGATAAAATGTTAACCTATTTGTAATCAGTCGGCAATTTTACTTCGAATCACTTGCCTCTTATTTAAAAAAAATTTAACAGCAAAATAAAATTCATTTTTCAGCAAGTCTAAGACAGCTTCCATGCGCATTAGTTCCATTCATTGAAAGTTGTGTTTTACCGTATCAATGTGGCGGTACAATATCAGGAGGAGCCTGTCCAGGCAACTTAGTTTGCTGTAGGGTCAGCATTCTTGGATAAACAGCGCACTAGTAAAAGGAGACGTGGAAATAAAGACAAATTGTAAACAAAAAATTACACATTTAGCGAGTAGGTGCAGAAAAAAACAGTTTTCTGTGTAACATTGACAAATAAATTAAATTCTTTCTTTATAAACTTATTTCCTTTTGAAGGCACTTCCTTCTTTCCTTTTCCAGGGCGTACGAATTCCTCCAAAAGATTACGCGTCCAAGTCAAAAGCGCCATCTTTCGTAGATAGGACAAAAGTATCCCATGTGTTGAGATGGAATAAGAATATTTGAAGAAATCTGAAAGCACTCATAGTTAAAAACGTGTCATGTGAAGGGATCCTAACTGGGCATGGTAACTTCAAGGGCAAACTTTGCCTGTGCCGTCACCTCTTTGCGAATGTTCAACGTCGGATCAAGAATTTGTACAAACTGCCCATCATATCTTGCGGGAGTGTTGTTTCTGGCATAACGAACGATCAATCATGTTAAATTCGATTCAGGTATCCGCATGTGGTCCTATTTATTACCTAGACCTTGTGAAAACGAAGGGAAACTTCCGTGCCTTTAAAAAGTTTTGTCACCAATATTACTGGTGTAAGATTTAGGTTAGTATTCAATTTATCCCCTACTAGTTAGTGGCTTGACGTGGTTTTTTGACGGCCAGGCATCTCCTGACCATAGATCCCTTTAGCTTTTGGCCCCTGGGCCGTTTCCATTTCTGTCTCCGCTTTGCTGGGAGGGAAGTCTGAAACCGCTTTCTTACTACCTCCTATTTCTTCTGGTTAAGTTCGTTGCGGGTCCCAAGACAGCCGTTAGGGTGTCCGGGCACAGCCTGTGCGTCATTGCACAGCTGCATTATTCGTTGATTATTCGATCAAAGGACGCCACTGTTGATCCTGGTGAACAGGAGTTGCAGTGGTGGAACAGAGTGGCGGTTGTGCCCCGAAAAAAAGAAAAATGTGAAGGGATGAAAAGTAATAAAGAAATAAGGCGTACGTCATTTTGCGAGTTCAAAATGTTTCATTTTGCGTATTTCTGTAACCATAGAACGCACTCACTTTTTTTTGTAAAATGAAAAAGAGAATTGGTAGGCTGTGAAGAGAGAATTGTAAAATAGATAGTAGATGGACTTGAAAGATTATAATTATACAAGGGAAGGATTTGACTAGATGACTGGTGACAGAGTAGTATGGAAAGAAAGCAACCGCATAATTATGACACATGACATTCTGATTGTTATTTTACGATTGAATCCACATGAAGTCCTTAGTAGTGACTTTAATTGCATGCAATTTAAATGGTCATGTCAGTGAAAATTGTTTAATGTTTCATCATACTTTTCTTGTAACTATAATTGCCTTAGCATTTAGTTGAATATTGTATGCACCTACTTAAAATTTGCTAGGAAAAAATATTTTTAACGAAGATTTTCCTTGGTATTGCATTTACAGCTTGTATTTTGATAATGTTATTAATCCCAAACACCAGAATCAAACGCAAATGTCAAATCAACAGTAACATATCACGAAGAAAGCTGAATTCGTGTTACGATATCAGTCGATATAATACTGTTTCTACTCTTTTGCGCATGATTTATATTTTAGATGACATCAGCCAGTCCCTGAGTGACGAGGTGACGTTGAAGAAAAGGGTCTTACTTGAAAGGGTTATTTAAATTTTAAAGATAATATTAATGCATATGATATTAATTGAGCCCCCTTTTCTCTAATATTACCCTAAACATTTTTTTTCATGATCAATATTTTAATTTTTCAGCGAGTTCAAGACAACTCCTATACGCTTCAGTTCCAGTTATGATATGTTCAGTTTTATGAATCAAATGTATTGGTACAGTCACAGGCGGATATTATTTGTTGAAGGATTAGTATTCTTGGTAAACCAACGCACAAGAATCAACCAAACAAAGATTGTGTAGAAAAAATGAAAAACAAAATATTGCATATTTAATCAGTACAAAAAGAAGTGAAAAAAAATCCAAGTTTTGTACGAGTTTTAATTTATTATAATTTCCATATACCCAAATCTGCATTGCGTGCCCCCTACGCAATGCAGATCCCACTAACAAAAAATACGCGCAAATAAGGGACTGTCGCGGAGTCTGTCCTTAGAAAATCAGACACTAAAAAGATATAATGATAGTGAAAAAAAAGATATAGAGTGAGTCAAATGATTGACCGTTTTCTTAAATGTATCATAAAAAAAAATAAACCGTAATTGGTCAATCGTTAAGTTTACTTTAAATAGTTTTAATGGTTTTGTAGTGCTGTGGTTTTATGTAAATAAAGAGAAAAAAAAACAATAATAATGTTTAAATTTGAATTTGAGCTAAATCGTTTATAGGGTTCTCTACAAATATGTGTCGGGAGTTCAAAGATCGGAGCGAACTACTAGTTGAATTATTTAATTAGCGGTATCCCTTTCTAACAACGCTATCTATGTATGTGTGCAGCTATATTTGGAATACTTTTTTCGAATAATTTGTAAGCAAATAACAGATCTATGTTTTGTAATATCATCGGGTAGGATGTTAACAACTATGAGAGTTGAGACAGAGGAATGGAAGTAACCTTACGATGTTTAAGCGTGCCTTTTCGTTTATACAATTATTAAACAAAATATTTTATTTAATCACGTGGCTTGGTGGGAGGGCGTGATAGCTCAGTTTGTTACGTGGCTTGGGTAATTGACCGACCCGACGAGACAGCTCGAGGGCTCGAGTCTCGAGTTGCCGTACATTATAGCTGCCATGTTCCTCATTATTTCCGGATAGTGACGACATATTCGCACACTGGGACTCGACATTGAAGGGTTAATTACGGCGTGAGTTTATGTATTTTTACTTGATTGAGTCTTGTTTTTCGTCATGACCATTAAATGAGTCATGTCAATGCAAATTGTGTGGCGTTTTATCGAATAAATTTCTTGTTATTGTAATTGTATTCATAGTTAGAGTCAAATTGCGAAATTAACAAAACGCTTTGATACAATGGGTCATTAAAACCACATGCTATCTAAAAACCTTATTTAATTTTTATTTTTAGGTAATAACTTACTGTTAAAACAGTTTCTTCATAAAATTACAAAGCAATTTAAGTTGATTTTTGGAGTAATCAAACAAAACATATGCTTGGACTAGGTATTTTTGGCTTTCACTTTATCTTAATAATTGAGTTTTACAAAAAAACCACATCACAATACACATTGACCCAGCCTGCCTATCCTGCTGAAAGTATTGTAAGAACTTGTATCACAGGAATTAAGCAACGATATGTAGTTTTTACAAAGATAGGATGCTACACCCAAAACGGGAAGCAAAATAGTGCATTCTGCAAATAACACAAAGTTCCGCCCCGCCGGGATTCGCTCCCAGTACCTCTAGCGTAGCAGTCAGATGTTTCCTCCAAAGCATCACAGAGGTCGTCAATACGTAATCTCACATATCTTTCCCATATAAAGGTAATAGAGACTAGGCCACAATACTTAAACACCAGATATAAATAAATATCTGATAAAAATGTCACCTTTTCCACCAGATAAATAACAAGCATCCCAAAAAACTTATAAACACCATATTTTTTTTTAGCTGAGCTGTTATTACATTATTTTTCAAAAACAAAAAACGGAACACTAGAACGAAACGCACAAGTGTGTCTCAAACAAGTGTAAATTCGTATAAAAAGACGATTTTCGAGTGACGACATCAGTCAATATGAAATTGTTACTATTTGTGTTGTTTTCCGTTTATGTTCTGGCAAAGCAAAAACATTTTAAGAACAAGAAGCGATTTGATGTGATAATATACAACGATGATTACATTGGCGACAGCATTTTTTCACCAGACAGTTACGATGATAACGTCGAAGATGTAGACGTAAATGATGAAATAAATGGACACGAAGTAATAGATGAAAATGAAGAAACACATGAACATGAAGGAATAGATGGAAATGTAGAACCCGAAGAAAATAAAGAAAAAGAAGTTAAAAAAGGTATTTTTATTTCAAAATTCTTTCTTTTACTTTTTCATTGTATTAAGTGTTCGTGGATTTACGTCGCTAGATGCCATCCCTGCAGATATTTTTTACTTTTCATGAAAACTGTTAAGTGAAAGATTGCAATCTTGTTGCTTTTGCTTGCGATATCATCTACGTAGACTTTGTTTTTATGTCTCAGGAACTTAATATGTTTTCGGGATATAAAGTCTCCAATTTGTTAATGAAGGTGCTGTCTGGTTAAACTGTCTTTACACAAGCTTTAATCCAAATCCCCTCTGTAGTTTTTGCGTGAATGAGTTTCAAACACTCTAAGTAGGAATATCCTTTACCCACCTGTAATGTTTATCTTTTATTTAATGAAATTTTTGTTTTTCAGGGAGTTCATCAATTCCATGCGCTTTAGTCCCTTGGATTGAAAGTTGTGTTTTTGCGTCTCAATGTTACAAAGGCCGCATCGTAGGTGGAGCTTGTCCTGGTAGTAGAGTTTGCTGTAGGACAATTTTTATTCAATAAACCAATCATAAAATAATGAAACGAAGATCCTTTGTTACGCAACTTTCATTTTATATCTTACCCTACGAATAAACCTAAAACCTAAGTCTAGTAAATCAATTTGCTCGAATTGGTGGGGCACTACGGTGCTCCCGCATTAAAATTTCAGTCAAGCTTTAGGTTTGTATGCAAGTAATGAGTTCAGTTGTGATTCCGCTTTATGATTAGGTACATGTAGGAGCATTGAAGTTACAATCGTCGAAGTATAATCATCCTAGAAGAAATGAAAAAAAATCTGATTTTATATAGGAAATATTATTTGATAATAGTGACCTGGCGGACGGGACGGGTGCAATGCTGATACTAAATATACTACAGAAGTCTTTATATACGACGATCACAGCTTTTTAGTCCTTAGACAATACAAATATCTTTAGAGGTTACTCTTGAAAGAGCGCTCAAATCTGCCCAGGGACGGAACCGCTGCAACCGCCATGTCTCTGCATTTGAAAACTGCAATATCTTTAAAAATATTCATTTAAGTAACATGCTATTACGGGCCATATTAATCTATATTAAATGCCACAATGTATTTAAGGTACTCAATTGGTTGCGGATAAAAGCTGTATTGATTAAAATCGCTTCGTAAATAAACCATTATTTCTTATAAAAAATTGTATTATACCATTCTACCGTGTAATTTACCATTGTAGACTTTTTTTCGACCCTTTTTAAGGTTCAGCCAGTGTTAGGAATGTAAGCGCAAAAGAATCCTGAAACCTCTGAAATTATGAGTGTTTTTCTACTATTTTATGCATGTACTATACACAAATACACTTTCCTATTGAATAACTTTATCTATTTAAAACGAAACCGCATCAAAATCCGTTGCGTAGTTTTAAAGATACATAGTGTTAGGTGCTTTTGTTATAATGTTCAGATTGATTCATATTATTGGCTTAGTAAATCAATCTATTCAAATTACATGTAAACTTTAAAGGACTAACTCTTTAAAAACGTCGTGACTTCCGCTGACATGACTTTGAGATGACGGGCACGGTTTCTATGTGATTGTTTTGGAGGAGGTGTCAATTATGTTGAAAAGTAAATAAAATATGAATTAAAGGCGATGGATGAATACTTTAAATATGAATCTTTATTCGGACTGAGCTAACTCCTTCAATAGGTAGACAGACAGCGGGAAACGACATTGTTTTATATTAAATTAATAACCCTTCTTTTTCCTATGCGATAGTCAGGTAAATACATACCGTTCAAAATCGTAACCCTCAATTTTGCTTCGCTGAGTCAGGTAAAAAGAAAACAACTAGAATGTGCTGACATCGACCTGATACTGGTAACTTGCCACTGGGGCAATTATGACAGCAACTAGTCGATTGCTACTCAAAGGGCAGTCTTCCACACCACTCTGTCGCCCAACGGTGACAAAGTGGTGAAGAAATAAAGAGCAAGCATGACCTTTTGCTTGTTAATTCATGGTTAAGGTCATTCTCATTTTATTGTTTTATTACTTGTACCTATTTAAATTTATTTCAGATGAAAAGATTTATAAAACAAATTCGGGCCATAAAATAAAATTGAATATCAAATTCAATTCATGTTGCTATGATTGATGACATCTTCACAGTTAGAGTTATACTGCACAATAGGTAAAACGGTTTTGTGGATTAAGAACTGAGATCACACCTTTTTTACACAACGTTAACAAACAAGCTGATGGTTCTCCTGATGGAAATTAATACCGCCAACTATTGACATACATACATAGACAGTGCTTATGCGTAGAGGTAAAACTATTGTATCTCTCGTGCCAGTAAATACACTGGCTCTCAAATCGAACAGAAACACAGCGAACTGCTTCACGGCTGAAATATAAAGGAGGGTGATACCAAGCAAGACAAATAAACGGAACACTAGAATCAAACGCTAAACTGTGACAAATCAGCTGTTATTTATATAAATAAGTTGTATTTCGTGTAATAATATCAGTCAACATGAAACTGTTTCTGCTTGTCACGTTGCTTTGTGTGTGCGTTTTGGCGCATTATGAAGATGATCGCAGTCAGCCCCTTGACAGTTATGAAAATGACAGTGAAGAAAAAGGTATAACATCAACCCGCATTTATTTAAGTTGGTTTCCGTGTAGGTTTTGGCGTATGATCTAGATAATACCAGTTTGATAGTTTTAATGTTGCTAAAAATATATTTTTGACGAGTACTGATTGATAAACGCTGTATTCACTCACCCGCGTCTATCGGCAACAGAAAGCGCTGAAATTATGACGGATACTTTCAATTACTGTGCTGATGTAACACTGGGACGAACATCTATATCCAGTGTGAAAAGATGTGAGTGGTGGAATGATTCTCTGATAGGAATTCGTAAGAAATTTAGAAGCGCACGTCGTAAATTAAATAAAGCTAAAAAATCCCTAGGACAAGATACTTCGTCAGATAGGTATGATAGCGCTTTAATTGCTTTAAGAGTTGCTAGGTCTCACTACCGTGCTGCAGTCCAAAAATCAAAAACTAATTTACTTCGGAAAGTAGTTGATAGGTTAGAAAAGAGGGGCCATGGTCACCCATATATCATGAGTTCAAAGCTAACAGAGCAACTGATCAAGCATTTATTTCAAACATCAAAATAAATGATGCTCACACTCTTGGTGTTGAGGAGACGGCGGAGGCCCTTCTTAACGCTCTCATTCCGGACGACACTACTGAAAATGATACCGACTATCATCGAGAAGTTAGGCTCATGGCTGCAGTTCCACCCACATCTCCTTCGTCCGATCTTCCAACTTTAGATGAATTTGTCAAAATTGTTAGGGCGTTACCGGTTAATAAGGCCTCTGGGGAAGACAAAATATCGAATAAGATGATCCAGGAAGTCCGCTGGGGATTCTATTTTAATTGTGTATAACCGTTGCATTGCTGAAGGGGTTTTTCCTCAAATTTGGCGCCGCGGGCTAATTAAAATCATACCTAAAAGCGGTGATAAGCCACCTGATGATCCGAAATCGTATAGACCCATTACCCTTCTACCATCCCTGGGTAAACTTCTAGAGCGTCTTATCGTACCTCGGCTTCTTCCGGGCGGTCCAACTTTTCACGAACGTCAATTCGGTTTTACTATCGGCAAATCAACAATCGACGCGGCTATCTCGGTGAGAAAATCGGTAGAATCGTCGGAGTTTAAATACGTCATAGGTGTATTCCTAGATATCTCTGGTGCTTTTGATAATGCATGGTGGCCAATCTTATTGCTCAAACTTAAAAACAGAGGTTGTTACAGCAATGTATATTCCTTAATATACAATTACTTTATAAATGGAACAACTAAGCTTCAACTTGGTCATCATGCAGTGTCGAAGGCTTTGACTCGGGGCTGCCCACAGGGTTCAGTGCTAGGGCCGTATCTCTGGAATATCGGATTTGATGACTTTTTGTCTATACCGTTACCGGCTAACTGTTCGCTGACGGGATATGCAGACGACGGTCTCCTGCTTATTCAATCTCATACAAGAACAGGAGTTGAGTTGTTAGCTGAGTCCTGCCTACGTCTGGTGGCCGACTGGGGAAAGAGAAATCATCTTGAGTTCGCAGCCCATAAAACACAGTATTTAATGTTAAAAGGAAACTTAGTAGGGCTACCGCGCTTTAAATTTAATTCAGTTACAGTTAAAAAGAAAGACTCAGTTTGTTATCTCGGTTTGATACTTGAAAAGAAATTCCATTTTATTGAGCACATTAAGCAAGTTAGCGAAAAATCAAAACGAAATTTTTATGCGTTAAATAGAATATCAACTTCGACCTGGGGATTGTCGTTTAAGTCATTAAAAATAATTTATACTGCTACTTTCTTGGGTTGCATTTGTTACGGAGCCCCCGTGTGGGCGGATAGAGCCACAATTGGCGCTGCGCGACGTAAATTGCTTCAGAGTCAGAGATTAGCGTTAATTTTTCTTTGTAAAGCGTATAGAACCGTCATCACTGAGGCCCTGCCGATTCTTGCGGGCGTTTTACCGGTAGATTTGGAAATACAACGGCGTGCGGCAATGTATTACAACTCGCGGAATGGTATGAGTTCAGATTTTCTAAAACCGAAGGATAGGGCTAAAATCAGTAGATTATTTGATAGCAACGACAACGTTCATAAAAAACTAATCGACGAATGGCAAACTAGATGGGATACTTCGACTAAGGGGCGGCATTTATTTAAATTTTTCCCTATAGTGCGCGAACGGTTAAATAAAACGTGGCTTGATATCGATCATTGCGTAGCCCAATTTCTAACCGGGCATGGTAACTTTAAGGGCAAACTTTATTCATTTAACTTGGTGCCGTCACCTTTTTGCGAATGTTCAACGTCGGATCAAGAATTTGTGCAAACTGCCCATCATATCTTGTGGGAGTGTAGTCTCTGGCATGACGAACGGTTAATCATGTTGAATTCGATTGAAGTATCTGCGTGTAGTCCTATTTATTACCTAGATCTTGTGAAAACGAAAGGAAACTTCCGTGCCTTTAAAAAGTTTTGTCACCAATATTACTGGTGTAAGATTTAGGTTAGTATCTAATTTATCCCCTGTTAGTTAGTGGCATACCGTGGTGTTTAGACGGTCAGGCGTCTCCTGACTGTCTCCCCTTTAGATTTTTGGGCCTCTGGGCCATTTCAATTGCTGTCTCCGCTTTGCTGGGAGGGAAGTCTGAAACCGCTTTCTTACTACCTCCTATTTCTTCTGATTAAGTTCGTTGCGGGTCCCAAGACAGCCGGTAGGGTGTCCGGGCACAGCCTGTGCATCACTGCACAGCTGCATTATTCGTTGATTATTCGATCAAAGGACGCCACTGTTGATCCTGATAAACAGGAGTTGCAGTGGTGGGACAGAGTGGCGGGTGTGCCCCGATAAAAAACGCTGTATCATTTAAAATAAATCTTTAAATAATGATGTTGCAGAATGAAATATGAATGTTGCGCGGGTTATATTGTAATAAGTTACTGGATATGTATTTTCCAAATTTTTGTGATTATGGCCTACTGCCATTTGGTAGTTTTACCTACTTGTTATTTCGAGACTTACGAAAACTAGTCATTTTATAGATTTCGATGTTTTATACAACACCATGGGCAAACAAGCGGACGGTTAACCTGACGGAAAGTGATACCGCCACCCATTGACACGACGATGCCCTTGATGTCTGGAACGTCAAGAGCACCGCCAATGCGTTGCCCATGTAGAGGTGAAGATGTTATTACTCTTATACTATTAATTCACTGGCTCTCCCGATTCTTCATACCGAAACACAGCGAACTGTCCCACGGCAGAAATAGAAAGGGCGGTACCAACTCAAACGATCTTGCACGTAGATCTACCACCTGCGTGAGTTTGGGTGCTTCTATGTGTCCTCCTATCCATCTTTTACCTCGCCGCTACCGACGCCATCTAAAAAAATAGCACTCCAAACAGTTTTTAACGTTATGCCCTCCACCGGAATTTTTATAACAATGACTGCGGCATTTTGACTAATCAACAATTTTATTTTTCAGAAAGTTTAAGGCAAATACCTTGCGCTTTAGTTCCATGGATCGAAAGTTGCGTTTTGGAGACCGAATGTGCCGGTCGCGTCGTAGGCGGAGCTTGCCCTAACCCAAGAGTTTGTTGTAGGACAACTTTTGTTTAAAACCATCCCTAGAAACAACTAAACGGAGAACATTGGAAATAAATGAGGAAACGATGACAAATAAATTCGACTTTTCGTTTACATCGGCTACAAGTATCTGTCAAATAAATTTCAAAATTTCATTGGACTTTAATTAAGTTGAACTTATCTAACAGCGAAGCGTGAAGCAGGTTTATAATTTAGACTACTACTTATGTATGTTTATCTTTCCCCTCATAATTTCTTAACTAATAAATTGTAACAATTTGACAAATTAGGCATCGTTGCAAAATTCAATACAATGCTCTCTAGGTGACTTAACTAAACTAATAATAAGCTACTTTTTCCTAAAGTTTATATTCCCTTTAGAATTCTACTGCTACAATAAATTATTTTCATAGAGTATTGTGTTGAAATCAACGATAGTTGGCTATCGTGATATTAAAATTTGTTCATATATATTTGACGACCTTGATGGCGCAGTGGCAGCCGTGTCGGCTGTTTACACCACTGCGCCATCAAGGCTAGAGGTTCCAGGTTCGAATCCCAATGGTTGCGGGACTTTGTGTTATTTGCAAGAAACATTGTTTCGTTTACCGGTCTTGGATGTTGTATTTCTATCTATGTAGATTATACCATATCGTCGCTTAGTTCCTGCGATACAAGTTTATCTTAGTGCAGGACTGATTCAATGTTTATGTCGTGATGTGGTTATTATTATTACATCATTGTCAAGCATGATCAATTCAATATGGTTTTCACTGCGAGGCCCTTTCATTGCACTGCGGCTGGGTTGAGTGGACAAAAAGGTATTGAATAAAGTATTTTTGGGTAGTGTGATCTGCGAAAGTTCTTTCATTTAATCTCTCAACTATATGAAATTAGTTTCTTTGAGAGAAGTTTTGTAAAAAATTTTTTACATAATATTTAAATATCTTACAATAACATATCATTACATTAATTACGCCATTCTGTGTTCGGCGTGTCTACCATGAATTCACATAGATTTCCTACACGTCACGTAAATTACATTACTACAGTGATTTTGCATGAGAAATCTTAATTCCTCAACTATCCTTTATGCTTATGCGTTTGGTTGCTTTACAAAGATTGCATGCCAATGATGGCATGATTTCATACCAATTTGTAACTGAGGGTAAAACTCATGGTAGGCACACGGAACGCAACTCTACCTTAATACTACCGTGAAATGCATTTGATAAGAGACAAAAAATTTATGGTAAACATGATCCTTTGAATGGTATACAAGTAATTAAAAAAAATATGCATTCATTCGTAAATTTGAATTAAAAAGCCGCTACCGAGTTGAAATTTATAAATTAATTTAATTTTTGAAGTATATATTAAGTATATATATATATATATATATATAAGATATGCAATAGGCATCCATGCCTTACCTTGAGAAAACCGTTTGTATCAAAAAATATATATTTTCCTTCAAATTCATCATCATACGCATTAAATTTCTATATACCAATGCTTCTTAGTACTCAAACATGCTCTGGTACAAAACCTTTTGATCTCACACTTTCCATCAGAGCTTCTCTTTTATGATTTTACAAATTTTTATTTTATCAAGTCTCCGTTCCTTTGATTATTTATTTGACAAATTTAACTAAACTTCTTTGATCCTATTTTTTTCCTTGTGGTAATAGCTTTGAGTGTTTTGCCGGTTTCTTTCCTGTTATGGAGTAAGGGAACTGATGCCGATTGGATAGATGATTGGGTGTTTGTTGTTGCTATTAAGGATGTAATGATAAAATAAAACTTTTTAATTTTTTATTACATTTTTAATCTCTCGCTTTACTCGTAAACTGAAATAAAATTATTGTACCAACTCGTTAAATATGTTGTTTTAATATGCTGTGTAAAGTGGGTCGATTTTTGAAAAAAAAATCCTTTCTTTCAAAATACGATCGCTTAGAAGATCAAAAAAATCCAGTACAGCAAACCAGATCACGAGGACAAGATCTGTTTTCGACGTGACCTTTACATTCATAGAGGTGAGTGCACCTTTCAAATGACGGTGTAAGTGCACATGGCAATTGCCTCAAACTTGCTGAAAATTAAATATCCATTTAATACGGTGGACAAATAGAAGCCAAACATCTAACGGGAATCTTCAGATCCCTGGCCCTTCAGACGTAACATAGGTAAGATAAAATAGTGCTACTATTTATTTTGAATGTCTGTTTGTCTAACTACTGACATACAATTGTCTAGAATCAGGTAAATAAGTAAAAATATGAATTCACTTTTGTTATTTGCTACTTGGAATATCAATGATAGAGTATGGTAATTACCACTATATTGTAAAGTATTCTTTCCACTTGTTTACTTGGAAATTATTCCGTTTTCGTCATCATCAGTATTAAGACTGATATCATTTAGAAATAGCCAGAAAGCACCATAAAACTAAATAGGGGTGAAGAAAAATACCTCTTTCTATACTTTCACCTTCAAAACTGTCAAGGGACTGACTAGAATCTGGATACGCCAAAACGTTGACAGATAGTAACGTGACCAATAGAAACAGTTGCATATTGAATGATTTTAATTTCTCGAATAAAGCTGTCTTTATATACGTTAATGTTGATTTGACAACGTTTTTCGTTTTTTTGCTAGTGTTCCGTCAGTCAACATGACAAGAAAAATAAGTCATGAATTAGCTATTAGGAAAATTGTTGAGGAGTATTAATTTGTTGACGGCTTCGGTGGCGTGGTGTAAATAGCTGACTGCTGTGCTTGAGGTTCCGGGTTTCAATCCCGGCGGGGGTAGAACTTTGTTTTATGCAAGACGCATTGTTTCGCTCAACAGTCTTAGATGTTGTATTCTTATATATGTAGGTTATAGCAAATCGTTGCTTAGTGTCTGAGATACAAGAATATATTAGTGCAGGGATCAGTCAATGTGTGTGATATAATAATATGTAAGCAAGAAATATAAAAGTGCTTACCGTTGCTTAACCTTTTATCCTCACTAACTTCATCTAATTTATGTAGTACATTGTTTTATTGACTACTTTAGCTACTTTTCAATATGATTCGAAATCAATATAAATACAATTTTACTAGCCGTTTTGTATATTTCGCACTGTATCTCTAATTTATACAATTAAAGTAACATGAAACTGATTTGATATGACTCTTAGCAATTATCTTTGACAAGATCCTTTTAATGAAAGCCTTATTAAATAAAATGCATTTAAGCATATTTGATTAAAATTACTAGTTTGATATTATAATGAAAGTTAGCACCCATATGTTAATGATTGGTCTCTGGTAGCACCGCGACTGCCAATCATTAATCTTTGTTAGCACCATTTAGTTGGTCTTTGTCATAAGTCACCTCGTCACTCATATCTTGCTTCATATCGTATTTCACTTATTCCATCCAACTTTTTGTTAGTCTACTTCTTCTCAAATATTTTTTCACTCAGAATTAACATTGTATTTGTAATATGCGTTTCACTCTTTTGTATCGCACTTATTTATTTATTTCTAATACTTCTTTTTCCTATCGTTTCCATTATTTCTCTCCACGCTTTGAAGTTTGCTCCATCTTCTTAAAACATATTTCGGAATTACACTGAGAGCCTGTAAAAGTATTTTTCTATTACCTAGACTGCGTTTTGAGCCAACGTGTTTTAGCATGTTCAAGAATGACTTTCCTAGGGTAGGGTCTTACCAGCCGTGTGTAGGTGATACCCAAGTAGTAAATAAGTTGGTTGTAGTAACAAGCGGCCATGCCAAGTTGCCTTTACGATTGCTCTCAATGTGGTTTAAAAAAACTTTCACCTTCATAAATAAAAAGAAATTATGAGTACTTGCATTTTTTTGTAATATTTTATTAATATCTCTTGATAATGAGCGTCCAACTATTTAAAATTTTGTAGTTGTTGATTGTGCATTGTTTATTCCCATGTAATAGAATTTCCTTGTTTTCAAAATCAAAATCAAATAATTTTTATTCAAATGGACTTAAAATAAGTACTTTTAAATCGTCAAAATTCTTCGTAAAGTATGTGGAAAAGTAAGGTGAAAAAAGTAAAGTGTTCGTTTCTTGTTTCTATTGCAAAGTGCACAATCCAAATATTTTCCTACAGCTAACTAGACATACCCAGTACCCGCCTACGAAGGATACCTCACATAGGACCGGTAAAGTACATCTTTCAATGAATGAAACAAAGGCACATGATAGTTGCCTTAAACTTGCTGAGAAATTACTTGATTAAAACTCAGGCAAATTTTTCGGTTAGCAAGAATCACCGCACTAACGATACCTACTTAAAAAACTTATTTCACAAACTTCTGGATGGCTTAATATAGAATATGGATGACTTTTTTATTAATTTATTATAATTCGATCCCACATATATACAAATCCGTTAGGTTTTCTCAAATATCTGACTTATTAACTAAGTTATAAAGCTTCAAAGTCGTTGGTTAGACAGGGCGCCACACAACTTCCGTAGAAAAAGTTGTTCTGATGAACGAGAGAGATATATTTTACATTGAATGGTTAAAACTTCCTATTTTATCGTAAAATTTTAATTCTGTTTTCATTATAAACATCCTATTTCCACATACATTACGATAAATTAATTTAATAATCAAATAAAAGTTCATGCATACTTCCTATTAAATGAAAAAAAAAATGTTTTTTTTTTTCATATTTCTTATTTTTTTCCATTTCAAACTCAATGTAATGAATTAAGCCATCCAGAAGTTTTTGAATATAAATAAAATAGTTCTGTAAGCGAACTATTTTCATTAAAAGGTAACCATATTTTAACAATAAAGATCTCATGTTATCTAAATATAATATTTAGGAAAAAAATTGTACCCTGTTGGACACGGCATTGAAAATAACAACAACATAATAATAAGAATGTTGAATTTGACAGAAAAAATGGCAATGCCAGGTAAGAATTATATTGTTTCACCTATTACCACGTCCTGCTTTTTTAGTCAAAGTAATATGTAAAGTCGGGTTAAGGTATTATTAGGTTTATCCCAATTAAATTACTTTTGCTTGCATCTTTATGTTATCCTATCAGTTTGGTCAACATTTTATTTTAAACGATACAAAATAATAATAATAAACCACATCACGACGCACACATTGACTCAGCCCTGCAGTAAGTATCGTAAGAACTTGTGTCACAGGAACTAAGCAAGGATATGGTATATACTACACAGATAAGAATACAACATCAAAGACCGGTAAGCGAAACAATGCATCTTGCAAATAACACAAAGTCCCGCCCCCGCCGGGATCGGGTTCGAATCCCGAAACCTCAAGCGTAGTATTCGGCTGTTTACACCACTGCGTCACTGAGGTCGTATGTTTGAAATTGTATCTATGGAATTGTACGACAATGGAATCGCTCAGACCGTTTTCGTCCACTTCTTTATTCGTCCATTTCCTAATTCGTCTAATTCCTAAAAGGCCTATTTTTTTTACAACTTTTTTTTTTCTACCATCACCTTCATGACTGTCAAGGGACTGACTGGGATCGCCTTAATACGCCAAAACGTAAACAGAAAGCTACAAGAAAAAAATAGTTTCTTACTGACTTCCATCCTTAACATAACGTATTTCTTGAACATAAATACTGCTATATTTCTTTTTAAATCTAATGTTAATAATATTCTTAATGTTTGCCTTCTTTATATAGATGTCTTTTAATTTGACACAGTTCTTACTTTTTATAGTGTTCCGTTAATGTAATAAATGAAACAGCCAAAAAAAAAAGAAACTTAATCTTTATTTATCTAAATCCACCGTATTTTTTAAAATAATAAAATATTTAATAATCTTTTCTTCTATTCACATGCAGCAAGTCTGAAATATACAGTTTTTAAATGATGCAAAAGGAATAAAATTTGTTTTCATATTATCATATTAAGGCTTGTACACAAAACCTATAAGAAGAATGAGTACCTATAATACAAAAATTAAATGATAAAAAGTTAATGTAAGAATTTTATTGATTTCTCTTTATGATTTTGTCATTAAATATTATATCTCGTTAAACATTGTTCAAAATGCCCCGAATTGACGATCTTCGTTGTGTGTACTTATTTTTACAATTTAGTAAGAATCCCTGTTGTCTTGTGCATATTTCACTATCCAAAAATTTTCCTGCAGCAAATCAGCCCATTAGGGCAGTACCCGCCAACGATGGACCCGTCACATTGATACGCAAAAGTACACCTTTCAATGAATGGAACTAAAGCACACGATAGTTGCCTTAGATTTGCTGGAAAAAAAAAATAAATTTAAAAGAAGTTTCGATTAATCGAATTTTAAAAGTAAGTAGTTTCAATGAAAATTTGAATAGGTAGGTAGGAATAGGACAACAAAAAACAAGGAAATAATGAGGGTGCTTAAAGAGAGCAGTGATCAAGAAATAGCATTGCTGAGAGTGATAGAAAACATTCATCATTATCATCATCCGCCGGATGACTTCCACTGTTGGACATAGCCCTGCCCCAAATGTTTCCGACCGGAACGATCCTGGGCCGCTTGCATCCAGAAGCTCTCATCAGAGGATCTTCCGAGATCCGTCAAACACTACGTCTTCCGGCCTGTGGCCGCCACACCAGAATCTTGCTTCCTCGACGGTCATCGGCTCTGCGAGCTATCTGGCCAGCCCATTGCCACTTCCACATACCTATCCGTTGGGTTTTTTATTTAGGCACACCCGCCACTCTGTTCCACCACTGCAACTCCTGTTCACCAGTGCGTCCTTTGATCGAATAATCAACGAATAATGCAGCTGTGCAATGGCGCACAGGCTGTGCCCGGACACCCTACAGGCTGTCTTATGACCCGCAACGAACTTAATCAGAAAAAATATATCTATCCGTTAGGTTATATTGGGAATTAGGTTCGCTTATGGATCTCCTCATTTCTGTTTTGATCGCTTAGTGAAAGCATGAGGTGAAGCCTTTAACCACTGCATGTTATCGGTGATGACTTACGAAATGGAAAACTTGGTCGAGGTGGTAATTATAGGTCTAATAGATAAGCTCAAAGGAGAGAGCTGTTCTCAGAAATATAGCATTGGCAGATAAGATATATGTAGTTCCAACTGTCTCCATGTCATACTCTTTTTTGCCAAGAGAAATGGAAAAGAGGACTAGCATCTAATTATACTTGCATGATCACTGAATTCGAAGAAATAAAAATTACCTCTATCTCCACCATCATCTTGAAAACTGTCAAGGGACTGACTGCGGTCATCTTCATCATACGCCAATACGTACACAGAAAGCAACGTGACAAGCAGAAACAGCTTCATGTTGACTGATCCTTATTTATTCATGTATTTCTTGAAGAGAACCAAACAGCTATGTTTATTCATTAATCTAACAATGTCCTCAAATATCGCCTTCCTTATATTGTTACCTGTAGACTGTTAATTTGACACAGCTTTGATTACGAGTACAGTGATGGTTCCGTTTATTTAATAAAAAAATCCAAACAAAGTTTAACTTAATTTGATTTTAAGTAATAACAAACAATGTGGTATAAAATAGGTACGGCATGCTCGGTGTTCGCCTAGACAATGATTTTAAATAATGACTAAATATATAAATGATTGGTAGTCACGATGCTCCAGTGAAGACGAATCATTAATCTATAAATAACAATATTATCTTTGACTATTTAATCTATAATAAATAAAAGTGTGACAGGTTACGAATCTGTCACAACTATCCGGGTACATGGCTACAATGTACGGCAACCCGAGACTCAAACCCTCGACTTGTCGGGCCGGGTCAGTCGATTAACCAATGCACGTAACAAACTAGGCTGCCACGTCCTTCTCAAAAATAAAAATAAAATAAAATATTGTTTAATTGTAAAATAATTAAATAAAAATAATTTTAATATTTCTTGGGTAATTTTTAATGTAACTCTAACAGCAAAAATTATTAATTGTAGAAACATTAATTGCTGATCATGAATCCATTTTCATTGACATGGCTTTACAAATGGATACAAGTAATAAAATATTTAATTTAAAAATAACAAGCTGAAAGCCACACTTTGCTACTGAGAGAAAATAACTGATAAGCCAAAACAGTTTTGCTTAAACGAGTGTTATGTCTACTATATATATATATTTATATATAATAAGTACTATTTGTATTGATTTGTCGTTTAAAAGTATATCAGCAAACTTGAAAATTTTGTACTGGGATAATTATTTAAATTTAATATCGAAATGGTTTACAAATAAAACAAATTATCTTAATTTATATTATATATAAAAGGTTGAATGTTTTAGTTAAGGTTTAAAAAAAATCATTAGTTCCACGACAGTACTTTTAAAAATTCACTATAAATATTAAACTCTACTACTGGGCTTAAGACCTCTCTCTATGATTGTGCAATCCCGCGGAGCTATGATTTTTTTTCTTCAGGAGTGATTTAATAATAATAATAACTTCATCACGACACACGCATTGACTCAGCCCTGCAGTAAGTATCGTAAGAGCTTGTGTCACAGGAACTAAGCAACGATTTGATATATACTACGAGTACATAGATACCTCAAAGACCGGCAAGCGAAACAATTCGTGTTGAAAACAACACGTAGTCCCGCCCTCGCCGGGATTCAAACTTGGAACCTCTATCGTAGCAGTCGGCTGTTTACACCACTGCGCCACAGAGGTCGTCAAAATATAAAACCAATCAATTATTAAAGCTATAAGAAGTTTGTAGTTCCGCGGTGTATACCAATATTACGCGGGGTTTCAATATCACTGAAGCAATGCTAATTCCAGTTGGTGACTAATGAATTGCATTGACACTTCTTTCACTAGCGTAATATCGGTCTAGATATTGGCGACACTTCCAAAATATTAATGATGGATAGAAACTAGATACTTTGTTAATTGCGTTGGAAGCAAGCACTCCAGGATCGCACGGGTTAAGTAAAATTTGGGGCAGGTATTGGAAGTCTTGCAGCTGATGACAGCTGCTATGAAAGTTACTTGCCACTTTAAAATGTGGCAGAAAAATCTTGTCGTACCCATTGTTACCAACTTCAACTCTTAGATTGCGAAGTCAGAACAAGCAATCCGGAAATCTAAATAATAAATCTAGTTTAAGATCCTGTAAATCCATAAGATCGAAGTAGGAAAAGACAATGAAAACTAATGCAAATCTTAGAGTATGGGAGCCTGGTCCACAAAAATATCCCAAAAACATTGCAGTCAAGTCATGGGAGCCTAATCGAAGTTCCAAAAGAAACGCATACAAAATCAACATTGGAAGTCGATGAGAAACCCGCAAATACAGTGTTAGAGAAGAAACGTTTTGGCAAGTGTTTGCGCATGCGCCATAAACAGTTCTGACCTCAAACAACAGATTTGACCCAAACGTAAATAGTTTCTTGAACCGGGGACCCGCGGGTACACAAACCTTTGAATTCAGTCTCATTATGTACCAGTGAGTAGACAACAATGGATCTCAAAGGAACGTGTGTAAGTGTCTTAAATTCTATTAAAAATTAACTTGTGTTGTTAAAAAGTGTTTGTTTTTGCGAGGTTGATAACGTTCTCGTGATACATCAGCTGTTTCAAGCGTAAGGTTAGGGTAGCTTTTTATTAAACAGGTTATTTATCTGGTTCTAAGATAAATAGTTGAAAAGATACAATGTAAAATCAATTTTGTTTGTGTCTTTTTTAAGACAACACAAGAGTTAGTTATGCTACAAAAGCATTCTGTCAGTTTTTAGTTTAGTAATGAATCAAAATATTGAGGTTGTCATAAAACTATTTCTACGACTCGAGGTGGATTAGCTAGATTGCTAGATAGATATGCGGAAATTTCTATAATTTGGCTTGTAAGCATAGGAACTGTCTGGATTTTTTTCCTCTAAGCAATACAAACAGCTACTATTCCAGTGGCAAATAGGGCATTTCAACGCAAGAATGCTTCGGTCATACGTCATAAGTTAGATTGTAGTCAAATGCTTTTGTGTGCACATGTGACCTCTGTTATCTCTGAGGTGTCTATGAATAGTGAATGTTAGTTACAGTCAGTTTCGTCTACAAATAAATGGACAAATGGACGTATTTTCTATTACTAGTTTATTTTTCTATATACAAATATATTGAAAGCAGATTGCAACAGTCAATAGACATTTGATACCCTCAGATTCTTAGCTAACTTTACAGATAGACCAATGGACGACCGAGTACATGAATGCAGGGAGAATTAGAAGCAGGGTCCCGCTTGTACCTTTTAAATTACAAACTAAAATACTATTTTATTCACAATCACATCGTGTTTCTTTGCCAGTTTATAAGTGCACCTTTTCCATAACAAACTGTATTGAATAAACAATAACAGTAAAAAGTTCTAGAACAACTGTGATCTAGACAAAAAACCTAAACCCAAAACTCGTTGTATTGCCATAATAAAGGTAAAGTTCAGTTTCGTTTGTCTCTAAAACGAAAACATTAAAAAAAATTGAATATTCGCAGTCTAACGGATGGAGAATTGGAGATTTAAAAATGCAAATTCTTAAACGAAGTCGCTATCAAAAGCCATTAGGTGCTAAACTTAATTAGTAAAGAACTAGCGTGAGCGTATGTATGTATTAAACTCATAATTATTTTGTAATTATGTACTTGCCTTGTAAAATTACGAAATTACAGGGGTTTTAGAGAAAAAAGTGTTCCCTATATGGCATACTTCATTAGTATTGAAACAATAGTGAAGGTTCGAGTTCATTGAAGGGCGCTTTCATAAAGCCACCCATAAATTAAACCCTAACAGCCTATGACGTAAATGGAGCCACATCAAGCGAATACTTATCATATTTACCAACAAAATTACATAACAGTAAATCAAAACGAACTTCGTACTGGTACAAAAAATCCCGCAATGCGCCGTTTGACAGACGACTTGAGTAGTGACAAAAATTTACTGTAACTTGAGCCTTAAATTGTATGCGCAGAGAAAAAAATGTATGAAAAACCGTTTCTGCTCATCTTTATATAAGATCAACTTTAAAACCAACAGTTTACGTCATTGGTGTTGCTATTTGTTTTATTAATCATGTTTTTATTATGACCACACGTGAAAATTTAGCCATTTTTTTTTACATTTTTGTTTTTCTACTAGTAAAAAATATTTTTCTGACGTCATCAAGAATAGCTTTCATTGGCGATTTCTAAAGGAATTAGCGCTAGATGAAACCGAAAAGTTTTCTCAAAGTACTGTTAATATGTGAAAGTATTTAGTTCAGTTTTTGTCCGCTATAATTCAACAGATATTTCCACAGCGCATGTGTTGTATTGGTTTTGAAGCCAACTTCGGTCGAGTTGTCAAGGAAACAAGAGAAATCAAAGAATACAGTCGTAGTAAATTTAAAAATAGCTAAAATATATACTGTGTTTTACGACAATAATAGAAAACCTTAGAATAAAATGTATATTTAATTTAAAACATGTTTCAACTTTTCGTGTCCAATGTGCCGCAGTGTTTGATTTTTTGACAAATTTGAAGGGAAATTCACAATTGTAAGTAAAACTTGAAATTCTCATTTCCAGTTTTTATTAACTTTTAAAAATGATGTATTTAAAAATGAGTATTCTAAAAATGTAGTTCTAAAGTAATTTTTATTTATTAAGATACAGAATGATTGTTTTATGTTCATAGAAACATCATTTGTAACTTCAGTTTTTAAAACATAAATAAGTAGTTCAAAGGATGTATCCAATAAATAAAGCTACCTAGTTATTCGCTTAGAGAATTTTTAGACAAGTAACCTGTTGATTTGTCTAATAACAGAATCTAAGAAATAAAACTTATTCCTATGCATCAGTTAGTATTGAAAATCTGCTATAAATCATCTTATATCTTTGTTATAATTTACATAGCTTTCATATTAAAGATTCATTCATTTGTTTGATTTGGAATTCATAATGTAAAATGTGTCTACGTTAGTTGCAATAAAACAATTAATTACGTTAGCTGCATGATAAAATCTTTTAGTTATTCATTGACTAATTAACTCATTAGTCGTATGAGGCCATTTAGTAGGGCATTGACATCGACTTGGAATAAAAAATAGCCCATCGGGGGTTGCCTGCACTGCGTCCAATCGATCTTTTACTTTACGCATGCGCGGCCTCACTTCTTACGTCAGTGTTATTTCGCCGCGGTTGTCCGCACAACCCCGCGATGCCTAAGCCTACTCCCGTCGAGGACCTGGTAGTCCCTCCACAGGACCAGAAAATATGTGGCACCATCTGCATCTGTCAGATGACAGCAGTTCTTAGTAGTGTCGCTATCGTATATCTCACCGTTGCGATCTATATGCCCTACACCCGCGCCATTGCCTCAGGAATCGATCCTACCCCGCTTATGTGTACCACAACTAGAGCCGTCAACAAAGACAACTGCGATTGGGGCTCCTGCGGGGAATGGTGCCTGAGCAAAACATCCGGAGCCTGCATACAGATCTATGTCAACGTGAGGAAAAACGGAACGTCGCTGCTTCTCTCTGAATGCGGGAGCGCTGCCAACAAAACATGCTACGGTATTGATCAAGAAAACGCCAAGAAATACCATTGCATAAGAGATGAATGCAAAAACCTTACTGGAACATTCAACTGCACCGAAGGGAAGTGCATAAACATAACAGACGCGTTTGAATGTGCATTCAGAGTAACAGATCCACCTTTGAAATGTTCTGGTAGAAGAGGGAAAATAACTTGCATAGATGTTCATGGACTGTTCTCGTGTAGTAGAGGCACTTGTCGAAAGATACGAACGCCATATAACTGCGACCGCCGCTGCGTTGATATTCCAACCCGTAACAAGAATGTTATTGTGCTGAGTGGGGATAGAGTGTTCTTAGCAAGATGTACGAAGTTATCTCAGGAAGATAACGGAACCGTGGTTTGGACGGACTCAGGGGATGAAGTGCTCATGCTTTCTTGCCATGCTGTCCACAATGGCACGCAAGGCGTCGTAGCTAGCGATTGTATAAACGCCGCGTTACTCCCTAAAACAGAAATATCTGATTTGACCAACTTCACTTACCTTCAGTACTTATATCTATCGAGAGCTTCTCCTAATCGGGTCATTGCTCCTTCGGAAGTTGAGCTGACGTTAGCTAATGACAGTCGTTTGATGATAAATTTAGAAGGCTGTGTCAATACACTTGCCGATGAATGCAAAGAGTTTCTGAAGGACTACGGTCGTGACGGCACCGACCACAACGCTAAAGCCAGATTTCCGTGTTTTTATACCGAAAACAATGTAGACACAGTGGTAGCTCGCTTTGATTTAGACTCTACGTACCGCCAGTTTCTAGTTGCTTTGGTCCTTCCGACAGTTCTCATTTCTGTGTCTTGTGTGACTCTTGTGCTGTGTCAAAGAACCATTGAAGTTGGTGATGACGCGAAAATGAGATTCAAAGGTTGCACCGGTGGACAAGCCGACATGCAGTTGCATCCAAACGATCCTGTTTCTCCACTCTGAGACCAGTCACGTGAGATTCAATATTATCATTACGCAAACCAAAATCGAATAACTTCCGGGAAAAATTAATTAAAAGTTAAATCGGTCTTCGTATTAAATTGGTTGTTTCAGTGAATATTTAAAGTACTCTACACGGTTGGCCTTGACACGAGCTTGTCGTGACTGAAACTTGTTTCTGCCAAAGGAATATTTTATAGGTTTCAAGAAATGTTCCAACGGTCACGAATACATTTATTATTTAAAATACTACGTATGTTATACATTGGGTAATGGGATAATGATGCGAGCTTTTATTTTGGATTGAATGTTGAGACAGTAATTGCATGTAATGGCCTTTACAAATAAAGGGTCACTATATTATTTACAAAGGTCGATTCCTTTCCATGAGTAAATTACTTATTTAGTTATTCATTGACGGAAATAACCAACTTCAGAATAAATAATAATATACTAGGGCTATTTTACATTAAAACAAATCAATGAAAAGAAAAGTTGGAACTAAAACGATTTTTTATATTTTAACCTTTAATTTTTTTTCTGTTCCAGGCGTTCCCCTCCTTTGCGAGGGTCCGGCTAGTTCATTAAGAGACGACTAAACGCTTGTTATGCAATTAATAGTTTGAAGCTTAAGCCTCCCTGGACTCAATGAGCAGATCTACGATGTCTAGATCCCGAGCCAGCCTCTCTCCAGCTGCATCTGAGAGGTCCACATTACCAATGGGAGCATCTGGTGAGCCAGAGAGTCCAGAACTGCAACCATTGGAGCCCACAAGGGAGGAGCTTCTTGCACATTTCTTTGAAAGATTTAAATTCTACACATCGCTCTGTCTGGGCACGTCAGCCATCCTCGCAGTCTTCGCTTTCCTATTCCTCATACCTTTCGTCGTAGAGCCTGCCATACAAACGATACTTGCAGAATTTGTTCCTGAAGCGGGAATATGTGCGGTGTCCGAGCACGTTCACGCAGAAACCTTGACCAACTGTACATGGGCGTCTTGCAGAGAGGGCTGTACTACAGCCCATACTAAATGTCACAAGATCCGCGTGAATTTAGCAAGGAGGCCTTTCGTGGAAAACGCACCGGTGCCAACTGATTGGGATGAGACAGATTTGCGCTTCCTTATAAACCCAGAAGGATGTGGCTACCCACCCAAAGTGAATTGTTCAGTTTTTGCAAACGATTACGCTGGGCCGAGAGCGCCAAAGACTTTTCCGTGCTACTATAGTTTGACGAAGTCGGACTTGGTCGTGGCGAGGTACTCGTGGGAGTCGACTATAAGAGGTTTGATCCTGGCGCTGGTGCTGCCGACCACGGTGTTTGTCTTCAGTCTCAGCGTCCTCGCTTACTGGCACTGCCGCTGCTGCGACAGAGCTTGTAACCGCCGTGTGCATGCTGAATCATTCGCCAGTAAAGAAGAGTAAGTATATAAAACTCTTAATACCTTATGGTCACGATGTGTCCCCGTAGACCCACAGTGATGTAGATTTTAGTTTGTTAATTGATGATGGACTTTCAGGTCCGAAATGAATTTCAAGTTCGGCGAAGGAACTTCGTAGTAACAGCTGTAGTTTTTATGGAACTAGTGTTTCTCAAGTACGTTTCAAGGTGGAAATCTGCACTTATAAATTGGATGACGTAGTTTAACCATTTTTTATAAATTTAAATCTGTTGGTACTTGTATTTTGGTCAATTTGAATGTTTAAAACGTAGTTTTGTTTCTAAAAGTTGATTGTTAATATAATGCAGTGCACAATTTAATTGAATATCTAATAAAGCTTCAAATTTTACTTCAATTCTACTTGTACATTTAAAGTAGTTCCACAAATTATCTATATTAAATTTGAATGTTATTTATGTAGTTTAGAGCACATTGAATATTACAATCTAACTTCTTGTCTTAAATCTTCATTTAAACGGGCCTCACTTGAATCTCTTCTTCCAATAAAAAGCTTTCTAACTAAACAAAAATATTTAAGACTACAGGCAAATTTTTCGTTTAGGATAAAATACTTCAACGAACAGAGTTGAAAAAGGAATCAGTTGCCAGTATTTATAATGGCATTTTTTTTTTCAGTAGCAAGTTGCTTTGCGAGCTGGATGATGATCCAAGTGATGATGTATTCTGACGCCACGCGTGTCCAATGGCCGCCCGCCGGCGATCTACGCGCACAAACTACGCGCAGCTTTGAACGCTTACTACTTCGGGTTCGTCGGACAACCCAGCTACTTCGAACCTATTCTAGTCGAACTTCGAGTCCTTCGCTTCTAGGACGGAGCTTCGTCAGCGCTTAGAACTCGGCTACGAACTCTTCTGCAGAGAACCATGCATTTTGAGTTTCATCGTACAATCAGTTGACACGGGTTAAGTATGCTATTTGTAGTGATTTTACTTTTGGTTTATAAAAGAAAAACTTTCAAGCTACATGAATAGCTAAATTATAGTTCGAAACCGTTTTAAGATAAATTACCAAAGTGAAAGGAAATAAGAATTTACTGCGTGGCTTTTGCTTTTCAGTCTATGGAAAAAAGATAAAAAAGAAAAAATAAATGAAGTCTCTTAATTGTAATTTTGAACCAGGCCGGATAGTTTGTAAGGTTAAATGAAATTTGCTTAAATAGTTTAAGGCAAAAAATCACAAATTATGATTACTACATAATTGACTTAGTAAAAGTGTTACGAGTATAACAGTAAAATATCGTTTTCGTTAGCGTACATGTAATAAAACATCTTATACATTTCTAAATTAAAAGTCGTTCACATCTAATCTGACACATTTCTCTTACAGAAACAAACTAATATTATTTGGTTACATTATATGTAAATTTATAGCTTATTATAATGAATTTTAATTGGCAATTTAACAGCTTATTAAAATCAAATCGATGTTATGGGACTTGTTTTTCTTATTAATAAAATACAAAGCGTGAATTAAAACTATTAACTATTATCTTATGTCCATTATAATTATTATTGTAAAAAAGTCTTATTAATTAAGGTGCAGGTCTTAAGCTAGAGCCATAATATTCGGCATATAATTTCTTGATTTTTACTTATAAAAGAATCTTTTAAAATCTATCTAAAGTGGCCTATCAAAGAGCTCTCTGTAAGCACTTATTAAATATCTGCCATGTATATTTGTGATATTAATGCATACTATAGTTTAAATAATTATTACGTTAATCCTAAGACTTCTTATATTAATTAAAGTCTAGTAAGTGTTGTGTCATTTGCGATGGCGGGGCTTGAATTTTAATTAATATTAATTTTGTCGGAAAGCTACGACAATCACAGCCTTGTTAGTCCAAAAAATTATGTATTAACGACTTAAATATATTGTCTATGTTTTATTCCGTAACTTTAAGAGTACATTGAATACCAGTTAAATACAATACAACCTTGAGTACTATAGAACTGCAGGAACAATCTGCTAACTTTTACAATCAAAAGATTAGACGAAGGAATCCCAATCAAACCTGTGCAATCATAATTTAAGTGACTCAAGACAAATAAATATAAACACTTTATTCTTAATAATTTTTTAAAATTAAATTACTAATAATTCAATTCAATATCGTTATTTGTTAAAAATTAAAGATGCAGGTAATGAGCGTAAATTTATTTGACTTTTTGTTATAAATTTTGTCTCATCATGTCCTTTGAAAAATAATAAAGAAAATGGTTGTTATAATTATTTGGTTGGTTGTTATGGTATAATGAATTCATCTATAAATAAAGTTTAGGATGTGTTTAGTGATTGCAAAGGTTTCGTCTGATCATATTAAAGTGCATTTAAGTGGTATAAATCAGACAAAAATCGAGTGAGAATAATAATTACGCTATACAAAATAAATATACATAAATAAAAATCACCTAAAAATAATAATGTTCATGTTTCAAGAGATTTTAAGGATTGATTTTATTTTTAAAACCAACGTATCTGTTTTAATTACTTTATTGTATTTGTTTTTTTTTTTTTCAATAAGTAATGTTTGTATTAACAATGTATTTAAAAAAACTGTTGTTAATTTTGTGTAGCTTAGAATTTGGCTTATTTTCTTTGTATTTATTGAATGTAAATAAAAAATCATAATCATGTTATCGCTATGAGATTTCTTGTAAATAAAAAAAATTAACTATGTTAAAATCGATTCTATTGATTAATTGAATAAATTATTTGAATTACTTCGGCGCAAAAGTATAAAGTGTTACGACAAATAAAGCTTATTTTCTAGTTTTGTTTTTTTTAAAGAGTGAAAGCAGCGAGCGTATATTTAGTCTACTGTCTCTGTTTGTGTGATGGTATGTATGTTCGTCTAAATGTTTGTTTGACGATACCTAGAGTATTGTTGATCAGTGTGTCTAACATGCATTCCTATACTTTTTCTACAGTACACAGTACAGTGAATGTCCAATAGGTCTTTAAAGGAAGTACCGGGGACCATGACACTTAATATGTTTCAACATCAAATTTGAAACAATGTCCCCAATGGCCCTGTTAACGGGGCAGGCTACCGGGGACGTTGACCGACCCATTTTTTATGAGCAACCTTAATTCCTCAATCCGTTAGAGGCGCTTTACAAAGATTTGTACTTGTATCTGCAGTCGCAAGCGGCAATCGAAGGTAAAACTCATGGTAGGCACATGGATCGTTGTGAAAATTTACAATCAATGAGACATTTTTTAAGTAAATATTTGCCAAATAGATCAAGGACCTGCTTTGATATAGAAGGTCACACTTTGACAGTTCAGAGCGAAATACTAGTTTAAAGAAACAAGTCAAACAACTCTACGTTGCGTTCTAGAGTAGGTTCACCAGTTTTCGTTCATGATTGGAAACAAAACGGGGTTTTCGAACAGGTACATTACACTATTGGTGTTGCAAGCGTGTAGAAGCTACTATCACTGTAACATAGTAAATAACTGGATACCATCAGACGTGCAGTATGTAATTTACTTGTATGCAATAAATTTAATTAGTCTGGGTTTGCACCACGGTCCTTTCCATTTCTGCCGCGAAGTAGTTCTCCGTATTGGATTGGAGAGCCAGTGAAATCACTAGCACGAGAGTTTACATCTTTACCTTTAGATGGACAACGCATTGGCGGTGCTCTTGGCGTTCCAGACAACAAGGGTTTCGTCGTGTCAGTCACTTTCCATGAGGTGAACCGTCTGCTTTGGCCAAGATGAAATCGTAGGAAAAAAAGACACAAAACTTTGTTCACAACATTCATAGTTAATTTTCGGCTTCTGAGATATTTAAATCGCTGTCTCCGCTTGCTGGAGGGTAGTGTGTAATCGGTTATACCTATTTTCTTTCCTCCTATTTCTTCTGATTAAATTCATTGCTGGTACCAAGACAGCTTAGCTGCATTATCATACTGGTTAATCATTCTAGACGACCTCAGTGGAGCAGTGGTGTAAACAGATGATTGCTTTGCTAGAGGTTCTGTGTTTGATTCCCGGCGGGGGCTGTTCTTTGTGTTATTTGCAAGATGCATTGTTTCGCTTACCGGTCTTTGATGTTGTAATCTTATGTATGAAGTTTATACCGTATCGTTGCTTAGTGTCTGCGATTCAAGCTTATATCTTAGTGCGGGGCTGTGTCAATGCGTGTATCGTGATGTGTTTATTATTATTATTATTACTTTCATTGAAACATATCCAATTCCTGCGGATAGTGCAAAAGACGAATTGGAAAAAAAACATCCTGTTAAATGTTAAAGGAATACAACAGAGTTATTGTCTAAACTTAACCAATTGGTATTTTTAACACCATCAAAAATTATTTCATGTGACCTCTTCTTTCTTTGTTCAAGTAGAAAAAAGTGTGTTTGAGTATTCTAGTGTTACTACACCACCACTAGGTGGAGGATAATCTGAAAATGCCTCTTAACTTGATTACTTGCATTATTTTCTTTCAGGGAAACGAACTTACGTAAATATGATGAATAGGATCATGCGAGGGGTAGATTATCGCAAAAATCAGAGGATTTTCGCGAAATGATGGCAAAGCCTGTCGGTTTAGCGAAAAACCTAAAACAGATTGGCTTTTGTTTTTGTTCCGTTGTTTCACGAAAACCCTGGCATTTTTATTAAAATCCGGCCCTCGACCCTGCGACATATGTTTTATACGAATCGATATACGCTTCTCCTATCAACAGAGCCTTTAAGCCTATATAGTTAGCACCGCACCAACTCCAGTTGAACGACCTGCCTCAGCACGAAGCCTTGCGTTTCTCTGCAATGCCGTACAAAATACCGCTTATTAGCTATGAAAAAGAACATTACATTTAATATTAAAATCACATATACAAGTAAATTAAAGCTGAAAAAAGTTTCTTTAAAAATTATTTTAACAACCATATTTCCGATTAAAAGTATATACAATTATGCTTTGTACATAATTGAGACTCATATATTAATCTAGGTCATTTACATTTGTTATTCTTTCTGTATTATGTGTTATTCGGATCCTATAAATAAACAGCCGAGGAAAGTGACTATTAATTGACTCGAATAAAGAACTTTTAATGCTCTGAAAATTAATAAAAATAGTTTAAATAAAGTTGAAAAGTATATAAAATATGTATCTTTGAATCTACAACAAATATGTAGTTGACTTATACCAAAGATATCTGCATATAAATCAAATTTACGAAACGATACCGCATTTTGATAATCTTGTAAATGCAATTTTTTTTAGATCAACACCTGTATTAGATTTTTCGGTACAAATTTTGTAACACAGTTGTATGATCAACAGACATTTGCAGTTCTTCCCTCGATAGACATATGATTAATAAAAACAATGAAGAACTCCATTAGTCTCCATAATAATAAAGAAATATCTGATAATTTTTTGCTTCCTCTGTAGAATTTTATTGAACGATCATACGAGTTTTTCACAGAACGATCTCGAGAAACACTCAAGATTTATCTATGACAGTGGATATTATTATAAAAACCGTTATTTGAGTTGTCAAAACTTTTGTTCTCTCTTTTAAAGCACTCCTCCAATTAAAGCCCATTGTATTTTTACAGATTTCGGTTCGATAGGACAAGGTGTTTTTGTATTCGTGAAAAAAAAAATCACTACTTAAAATAAATAAAAATTAGTTACAACACTTTTAATTTCCGCAAGAATTACTTGTGAGTATAGATGCATCAAATCATAGAGCCGAAAAAATATAGCGAAGATAACAAAAAAAAACATTAATTCGATCCCAATATTGTGACTTGTCGTGACGATTAAAAAACAAAAGGCAATTATGCAAGCAGTTTCAAGAATTAGTCGCACGAAAATGTATTTTTGTTCGTGGCAACAGCATTCTGGACAAAAAATTTAAATTCTAGTTTTATATTAACTTGATACAGTCTAAATTCCGTTAAAAACAATAATCGAAAGACAAACAGCAAAAACCGGTCAAGTGTGAGTCGGAATCGCATTTGATTGGTTCAGTACTATCTTATAAGGTTAAACATAATGATCGTTTCGATAATTTCGTAAAAGAAACAAGAAAAAGCAAAAGACTCCGAAAAAAAGTACCCTTTCATTTTTAATTCGTTACATTTAAGTATTTATTGTTAAAGCAGCAACAGTAATAGTAATACATTCACAGTAATACATTCACTGAAAATCTTAACAGTCCAGCTATTACGGTTCATGAGATACAGCCCGCTGAATGAAAGTCGGGTGGACGGAGGGATGATCAGCGGAGGCTTAGTAATAGGATCCCGAATCTTACCCTTTGGGTGTAGAAAAAAATATGAAAAAAGTGGTCCAATGCTGAACATAGGCCTCCGCTAAATATTGCCAGCAGGAGCTGCGACCGCACAAAAGTCATTATCATTTGGTGATAACATGCAGCCTATTATGAAATTTCGAATAAACCAAAAAATTTTCATATATATATCTTTCAACAATGGTTTAGTTTGTCAATTTCGTTTCTATTTTGACCCAATAGTATTTGTAAGTCTCATTTAAAAATAGAACTAACAAAAACCCTGTAAAAGTACTCAAAGTTTTCAGGAAAAACGAAAACAGCGAACACGAAAAAACTTCCAAACGAGTTCGCGTTGAAAGCTTAAATTAAAAACTTAATGTTACCATAAATTATTTCTATTAAAAAACTTGGTATGACAAGGACAGCACGATGTACTTGTATAGCTTTGTCCCAAAAAAAACATTGGATTCGTCAAAAGCGAAACTACAGCTTTAGTAATTTAAACCGTTTGAAGTATATTGTGCAGTTTCAGTGGTAAAACCAAATAAGTCTTTACTAAAAATGGCGCTTCAAACGAATTTAAAGTAGATATAATTTAACTATATTAAATTTGTGTACAGTAAACTGTATTTTTATAAAGTAAGTGTAAGAGGTTTTACAGGGTCGACGACACGTTAATACAAACGTCCATAGGCTACGGTGACTGCTTACCATCAGGCAGGTTGTATGCTTCTTTGCCACCATCCATCTTGACCAGGCAAAAATATAAATTTAGTTGACTAACTACACCTCGACCTCAGTGGCGCAGTGGTGTAAACAGCCGACTTCTACGCTAGAGGTTTCGGGATCGAAACCCGGCGGACGCGGAACTTTCTGTTATTTGCAAGACGCATTTTTGCAAGAGAAGTTGGATTTTGTATTCTAATGTATTTAGTTTACACCATATCGTTGCTTAGTGCCTACGATACAAGATTATATCTTAGCGCAGGCTGAGTCAATGTATGTGTCGTGATGTGGTTATTATTATTCTTATATACGTATATAAAGATTTCAAAGTGCAAAAAAAATATCAATTAGGATCTTTCCTGTACTGATATTTAAGTTCAGACTTATTAAGAAATCTATATACCTTAAAGATACTATATTTGCTAAATTAGGCATCTATAAATCATCTATAGAAAATAGAGCAGCATTTAGTTCAGGTAAGTAGGAAATGAACAGTGGAAGTAAATAATGTTAAAACCGTAAACTGTTAAGTAAAATGCAAATTAAATTGCTGTTAAGAAAACAATCATAGCGTGTTACGACTTCCATATAAGTTAGTATGTATAAGCAAAACCAGCAAACTTTTATTCTTTCAGTTGTTAGTATGCCAAAAAACCAATTTACTTTTCCAAGATCTTAGTATTATCAATATTAATGGAATATATTGTATCGATAAAAATAAACGCAATAAATATATTGCTTAGTTCTAATATCGCTTTTCTTTCGAACCTGTTCTGAAACTTCTAAAAGATAGATGTTAAACCATTCTACCTATGTATGGTAACCGTGGCCTTCAAGTTCTGAGTTGAGTTTGATAGTACAAGATATTGACATGGTAATTTGTCGTACAGAAATAGCATACTACAATTATTTCTTAAACTTACAACCGCGGAAAAAGGATTAAAAATATAAAGAACGCTTACTCCCTACAATTTACTCTGGGGATCGTTTCTGATTGGCTTATTAAGGTCATATTTCCCTGCTAGAACGGCGAGTTGTGTAGCGATTCTGTTAAGATTACAGCTTGTACCTTTAAAGGAAAATAAGCACTGGGGCGGTATGGGATGGTAAAACATAGAAAGACAGTCAGTCGCCTCGTGGCTCTATCGACCGGTCCAGCCGACGCGCGCACTCAAATCAGCGAATGTATGACTATATTCAGAGCTATTTAAAATAAATAAAATTTTGAATTACATACCCAGATTAAAAGGATGCTGTTTTTTTATTTAGAAAAAAAAAACTTCAACTTGTTTTTTTCTGTAGAATTGTGAAGACTACAATGATATATATTTTTTGAATTGCCTGTCGAATTTAATAAAAAGATCTCTATTTTATTTATTAAAATAAATTTTATTATATTTCGTAATATTTGTAGAGTTTGTTCAGTAGAAAAGTTGTTTGTTGGGCCCAACTAACATAGAGGGATTTGAATTTCCAATACTACCAACACTATAAGCCTGCGCCCAGTAGTGGCGGGGTCGCGGTAAAGCTTCGACGTCTGGCCGAAAATAGACGTCGAAAAAAAAATTTATTTCGAAATAGAACATAATGATCTTGTGTTGTTCCTAAAGTGATTCAAAAGTCAGTATCAAAAATTTGTGGTTGATTTGTGAGAGTTTTGATTAGGGTGGTTTGCTTAAAATTTGTCGTTTTTTAAACCTTTTCATTTTGCGGTAATTTTTATAATAATCCTACAGTATTGTTATCAATTTACTATGTCTTATTTATAGTTTTTTTTTCTCTCAAATTAACACGTCAATCTTAATTGATAGTTATTTCGTAACCATCTCGAGAAACCTTGGAGATTAAAATAAAAACTCTTTGGACGAGGTGAGCTCGTAAAAACACTGGCAACTAATTACCACAACACATAAGAAATCTATTTCGAAAAAAGAATCGATTCATTGGAACAATAGTTATGAAACCAGAAATAACACAAGTTGCTAGCTGAATATCGACCGATCGCTTTAACGATTTATGAAACTAAAGTCAAATGAAATGAGTTAATATTAAACCTTTTTGTTAAAGTGAAGTGAACATAAAAACCCCATTCTCGTACGTCAAAACTCTTTTTAGGTTAGGTTATGTAATATCTTAATGGTAACATTAGGAACAAGCAGTTTTTCTCTGTGCCAAGTTCAAAAGAATCGATAACAATACTGTCATACGAAATGATTCATTTTTTGTTTTTTTTTCTAGTTTTGACATTTGATTGATTGAACATTGACAGGATACGTTTTTAATCTTATTCCTGGCGCCGTAAGGTTGATATTTCGTGGCAAAATTCTTAACTGTTACGTCCTAATGTTATGGCACGATTATCATACTTATATATGAGGGTACAAATATTTTGATTATTATAGACTTATTTAAAAACAAAAAAAAACTAATAAATAAGTAAAGAACAAGGATTTCAAATAAATTAATTTAAAAAGTATTTATTTTACTACAAATACGGGTATACTTTAAATCTTTTCAGTTTTATTTTTTTTTCGATAAAAAAAATTGACTTAAATCTATTATTTTATGCTTAACATGTACGATAATATTTGACAATAACTAAAACATCTTGATTATTTAAAAAAAAAACATAATCAGACATAACATGACTTACAGAAAGGGATGAAATAAATAAATCGAGGTAAAATGATGCCTATGGTTTTGCATGTCTTTATAGAATATAAGATACCTAGTTTTATTTAAACTTAGGGTAACATGATACGGAAAAATAACCGGCGAAGTGCAAGTCGAAACCGCGCGCGAAAGGTCCCGTACGTTTATAATATTTAAATTTAATAAACGTGACTGAGCAAAAGACGTCTTAGTAATGTTTTTTTTTTTTAATACCTTATTATTTTAATCAAATTTTCATGATTTGTTGTTGTAGCAGCGATACCTGTTACGTTTCTAGAGATACAGTTCCCTGACAATCAGACGGATGGACAATGGAGGCTTAGTTTTAATATCCTTTGGTTAGGGACCCCTAGGATAAAATGTTATCAATAATAATATTTAATCAAAACGATTTATTTTTCTCTATAAAGATAACTTACATGTTACACTTACATACTCGTAGGTTACAATAAGTATTTGAAAATAAAAGTTTATTTTTTTTAATTTTGTAATTTTGCTTTACAACCAAAATAGCCAAACAACAATATGAGGAAAGACAACCCATTTGTAATAAAACTGATCATATAAAATAATTTATTTTAAAACCTGAAGAGTTTTCATAAATCCTCAAAACCGTTGGAAAGAGGTTTAATATCGTTTTTTTACGTAACCCTAACAGAACTTCAACCGATAGCTTGGCCGGTCGCCAGTTAAAATAAATAATTGCGACTCTCGTAACAGATATTAAAAGTAGATCAATAGATTTCAACTTGTCGCCAAATAATTGAAGTTTCTGTGATTTGCTTTTGCTTTTGAAAACATATTATTCGAATTGACAAAAACTATGTTGATAGGAAAAATATAGGAATCTGTATTTTACCAACGTTAAATTTGATATATTCTAGATTTCCATAAGACCATAAAGTATATCATGAATATATAAAGTCATTTCAATAGATTTACAACATACACCCTACAACAGGTCGAGGGTTCGAGTCTCGGGTTGACGTACATTGTAGCTGATATGTTCCTCATTGTGCCCGGATAGTGGCTAAAGATTCAAAACCTGTCACACTGGAACTCAACATAAACATGCGAAGCGCGGTGTGCAACACCTTTACCTACCCTTCTCGAGGGGTTAATTACGGCGTGAGTTTATGTTTATGGTTTTTCAATAGATTTTAGCTTGTGAAATAATTGATGTTATCAAAGGAAAATTAATCAGTATGTTGCTATTAAATAACATAACACAACATGTGTTTCGTATAATAATTTACTAGTATGAAATATAGGAGTTTATATTTGACAAATGCTTAGAATAGACATGGCATTATTTTTCGGTTTCTAAGAACAGTGGTCAATCCGCTAGTTGCGAATCGTGAGGTTCGGGGTTCGAACTTCGGCTTGTGCATTTGTTATTGTAAATGTTTGGCTATCGTTAGTTTGCCCATTGTACTTGCACAGGAATATGGTGTAAGTTGTATGACGACATCAAGATATTTGCATGTATACGGCATAACATAACACATAACATAAGCTCACGCCGTAATCCCTCGAGTGGGTTAGCAGAGGTGTTAAACACCGCATTTAGCATGTTATTTTGAGTCCTAGTGTGACAGGTTGTTAATCTGTCGCCACTATTCCGGCACAATGAAGAATATGGCAGCTATAATTTACGGCGACCCGAGACTAGAATCCTTGACTTGTCGGATCGGGTTGGTCGGTTAGTCAAGGGATGCAACAAACTGAGCTTCCACGTCCTCAAAAAATCGAATAAAAACGTTTAAAAATAATCTATAAAATTTTGACACTGTAGAAAATTAGGTTGAATAGTTTAGTTTGGAATTGGGTTTTAATATCCTGGAGAGGACTTAACAGCAGCCTCGGATAATGTCTTAACTCAGATGCACCCCATAAAAGTATAAAACGCAATATTGCATTCGTCACCCAAGATAATCAATATTTGCATCCGGGATATTTGAACATTTATTTCCATCGACTAATTAATAATAAAATCTTATTATTGAGTATTTTTCCTCAAAAAAAAAACATATGATTCATGATTCACTCTATGAATAAACAACAAATAAATTTGCAGATTTTATAACTTTGTTTACTGAGATTTTGCCCGGGTTCGATTCCCGATACGTATAAGAGTTTGAAATAAATTTAATTCCATTTTTATTAAATCTTAAATTGACATCACGGTTCCTTTGAACAAATTTTATTTTTGACTTCTTCATAATGATCCATTTTGATTAATCACCCTGTAGAGTCATAAATTTGATTCGCTGTACATACAATTAATTAATGTAATACAATTATAATCGTAATAAAACTAGTGCTTCCGAAATACAAAATGAAGAAATATTAATTGAATAAACAACAGCGGAAACGTAGTACAAAACAAGATAGTATGAAAGACTACGGCTTAGTCATCCGTAGTAATTCGTAGCCAGCGATGCGTGTCTAATGACCAATTGAAAGATCCGCAAATATAGTTTGGTCACAACTGTTTTATAAGCTTAGATTATCGTGTTGTTTTCCTTATTTTTTTAGGGTACCGCACGTTAAAAAAAAAAGGAACTCTTTGAGGACTATGTTGTCCATCTGTCTCGGAATCAAGAAAATCAAAACCTTTATTGTAGTTTCTGTAGTCTTAGCACAATTATTAATATTCATTTCACTAAAAAAAGTACTGCTTTGAAAATTTCCTTTGAAAAGCCGTATGGAACAAAAAAGTCTTATAAAATAACATACCTTTTGTAAATTGAAAACCAAACACAGGTGCAAGATTGTCTGGGTTGATTCCATCCTACATTCTATTTCTGCCGTAAAGCAGTTCGCTGTGTTTCGGTTCGAAGGATTGCAGAGACAGTGTCATTATCAGTACGAGAGATAACATCTTTAACTCTGCATGAGCAACTCACGGGCGTCCTAGATGTCAGGGGCATTATTTACTCACCATCATGTGAACCGTGTGCTTGTTGGTCCTTATCTAGTAAATTGAAAACCTTCTTTAAATTCAGTTAAAAGACCTTTGCCTCACAGTAGCTGTACTGTTTAAGGTATCCTGATATATGTGCATTATGCATTGAACAAGGGGCGTGAGACCGAACAATGCGCTGGCAAAAATAGCAAGCGAGTCGCAATGAAAAATAATGATTTTCTCAAAAGCTTTGTCGTGTTTTTTTCTCCTTTTTTAATGTATTAAATGTAATTTTTTGTTACAATTTTTTTCTACTGTTATTTTATTAATTTCTTTGCAAATTTAGGAAATGTATAGATTTCGTTTTTTTTTTTTTGTGGATGTTGAAATTAACATTTTAATTTCGTTTCCTTCGAAAATAGTTGTTGTTTAAAGTTGAATATCAAATAATAACGTCAAAGAAAATGAAATTAGTTTTTTTAATACTTGAATATCAAATAATAATGTCAAAGAACCATCAATTTTCTTATTAAAACAGGCAGATATTTAGATTACTCTTAAATCGCTAAAGACTTATCTTCGATTTATTAAATAAAATCAATACTTAAAGTTTTTTAAACGAACATAATTCAGCGAAGATTTTTATTTAGAATATCATCATTGTAAAGTTTGTCCTCCGAAAAACCTCCGTAAATACTTAGTTGACAAAAAATATGATAAATTTTTTATCTTTTTTCATATTATTGTATTAGTTTTATTGACTTACTTTAATTTGAACGCTTTTATTACTAAAATATCAAAAAAAAAAAGTATTTAACATGCTACTCACTACTGTGTAATGGAACAAGTTTAACTTTTAAATCTGAATATAAGATGTTTTAAATACAAAATATAGACTGAACCTCTGAAAAAAGCTGATTTTTATGGGACTCTATCAGATACAATTTGTGATATATATGTTACCTAAAAGTAAAAACATGTAAGAATTTAGGTTCATGCAAAACCATGTTTACTTTACTTTTACTACGCGTTTACTTCAACAACGAAAACTCAGCATTTTAGTGTAAACAGTCATTTCGCTTCCACAATGCAAATTTTCTATTTACTACAGTTTACAATATACAAGGAAAAACAGGCGATAATACGTTGTATATGAAAATTTTGTTGTTGCAAGAATTAGATAAGAATTTAAAACATTTAACATTAAATTCATGACAGATCGCGTTTTGTTCTTAAAAATGTAAAACAGAAAACATGTTTGTTTAGTTACTAGACAAGCTATGCCTAGTGCTGTATTCATAGCAAGTCAGCAAGCATTCGCTACAACAAAATTCTGAATTTGTATTTTTTATGAAAGTTGGGCAGAAGGACGTGGTAGCTCAATTTGTTACGTACCTTAGTTAACCGACCGACCCGACTCGAAAGATTGAGGGTTCGAGTCTCGGATTTCCGTAAGTTTTAGCTTCCATGTTCCTTACTGTACCCGAATAGTGGCAATAGATTCGCAAACTGTTAAACCGGGACTCAACATAAAACATTCGAAATGCGTTGTGTATCACCTCTGCCGACCCCTCTCGAGGGAATACGGTGTGATTTTATGTGATGCGTATAATTTCTGTATTTTATTCGATTTCCATTATTACTAATACAGGTTACGGTCATTGCTATATCATTAGATGAACCCTATGCTTGATAGCATCATAGCGAAATAAAATTAATTACGTATAATTTTACTATGGGTGCTTATTCAAGATAAATGAAGAATTTGCCTTTATAGATTGAAGTTTTCGACTGCCCAAGACCAGCAGAAATATTCTATCTATTTATTGTTCAAATATCTGCTTAAGCCGGGAATTGAACCCAAGCCATATGGTATATGGTCTTTTTATAATTTGACATATGAATCATATTTAGATTCAAAAACAATATTGCCAAAGCGGTCATACATAAAATTTAAAAGTTAACTAGTTTAAAATTTCATGTTCAAAATTCAATTTGGTTAAACGGGAAGATATCCGAGCTATGTAAAATATGCAAGGAGTTCATCCCAGGTTGTAGTTGTACAGTATTCACGAAGACGGTTGTCTATGATTGTTAGTTTTGTTAGGCGAGTTAATGCACATCGTTTTAGTGTACGTAACCTCAAGTTCGCTCATAAATAAGTTGCGAACACCAGAACAATGTTTGTTATTGTCCCACCACTATATCTCCTGTTTGCCAGGATCAACAGTGGCTTCCTTTGATCGAATAATCCAGTGTATCTAATCTGTGTAATGACGCACGGGCTGTGCCCGGATACCCTACCGGCTGCCTTGGGACTCGCAACGAACTTATTTGTTTATTCATAACTAAATGACATAATTATTCATTTTTCATTATTAATATGATAATGAAAAACACTGAAAATTGTTTATCTCACTTTCAGATAACTGTAGAAGCTAGAAAAATAATTCTAACTAAGTACTCATCGTCACTAAATGTAAGTGCGTGGGTTGTTATTTTTAGACTTAAAAACGCTTCGATTGTATGAACATTTTGAATAAATCAGACAACAAAGCCAAAGAACAAGCTACCCAAAAAAAAAAATAGTACCAGCAAAATGCAAATCTGAAACTCACAGGAAGGGTAAGTACGTTGATATGGTACAAATAATGAGGTAGATCAAAATTGCGTCTCTTGTACGGAGGAACTTATAATTCTATGAAATTTCGACTGTCTACTAATTAAGGTTAGTGAGAAACGGACCGTTAAAGATATCTTTTTTTCGGTATGTCATAAATCATATATTTACAGGATAAATATTAAACAATAGTAATAGTAATTAAAAACCGCTCATGTGTGTGTCAGACTTATAAGACAAGTTTATGCTGTGATTTCGCTCTTTGCCTACTAGCCAGTAACTTTTTTATTTTCATTTTATACTCAGACTAAAACATAATAAACAATAAATTAGTTTAAAACAAGATCCGAACAGTTGGCGGTTCATGCATGCTGCTCATATAATTACTTGTTCTGTGTGTGGCATGCATGTTACGGGATAGTATGGTACATATTTGTTTTGTCACTACAAGACGTAATTTATTAATATTTTCATTTTCATTCATATATCGTGATATGAAATTTATCGCATTCTCTCACCCTGTATTAGTAGTGGCCAGTATAAAAACATTTTGATATCCCAAATTTCAAAATCTGGGGTTTTTACCGGTATCTTCCCCATTATTCGAACCGGTGGTCGAGTCATTTTAAAAAAATATATAAATCTATTTTACTTTCTTTGAAGATTCTAAGTATTTTTTTTAAGTTTATGGAATAAAGTTAGTTTTAATTTGATTTTGATCTATTTTTTTTTCCAATTTTGAATCAGATCAATTTTGAAAAATCACGTTGATTGTACAGGAGCATTTTTTTAGTAATTGTTGTTGTAGCAGCAACAGATATATAACGCTTTATGAGATACAAACCGCTGACAGACAGACCGACGGACAGCGGAGCCTTAGTAAAAGGGTTTCGCTTTATACCCTTTGGTTACGGAACCCTAACAACGTTCGCAATTTTTACTTGAGTTACTACTACACGTCATTCCCGACGCTCGCGGTGTACACAAGGTCAGAGTTTGACGCCAGTCTGTCTGCCCGGTTCGGGAATCTAGATTCTGGCTATTGATTCTGGGTAGAATTAGCACTGGGCTACAGATGGAGCTAAAAATATACGCCCCAGACCGCATGGGGACAGTCGATAAAAGAATATTAAAGTAGCGATTGTTTTTTTAGAAAGTGCTCGAGTGTAAAGTACTCTTAAAAGTGAGTTTGTAAGAAGTTTTACGATAAAGTATTTGACTCTACCGAATAAACCGATTGTAGATTAATCATTGCAGGTTGATTAGATTTTTTAATTTTTCTAGTTTAACATTAAACATAAACTCACGCCGTAGTCCCTCGGTAGGGGTTAGCAGAGATGCTTGCTACACACCAATTTCGCATGTTTATGTTGAGTACCAGTCTGACAGGTTGGGAATCTGTCGCCACTATCCGGGCATATTGAGTGACTACAACTTACGGCAACCCGAGAGTCGAACCCTCGACCTATCGGGTCGGTTCAGCCGGTTAGCCAAGGCACGTAACAAACTGAGCTACCACGTCCTCTACATTAACATTATTCTCTAAAAAAATTAAAAAAGCTAAAGTTAACCCTCTGATGAATCTTTCTACTGGTTCCGCTATCCTAATCAAAGCTCTCGTTCCCAGGCAATGTACAAACAAAAATGTAATGAAAGTAGCTAGTCAACCAAAGCAATAATAAGTTTAAATAACGGGAGTGATTCACAAAGACTGCGAAACCAAATTGTGATGAAATGACAACGCCCAGGTGATGCTAGCGCTATGTTCGGACCTAGCGCCATCACGCCAACATGGCCGACGAAGAGAAACTGCCGATACCCCCTACATTTCTCGAGAAGCTCCTCTTCTACACGACAGCCTCTTTCGTACTGCTCGCCACCTTCAGCCTTTTCGCCTTTCTCTTCTTAGTGCCGTTCGTCATCGAGCCGGCATTCACAACCATATTTATGCAGTTCGAACCAGTGGGGGCGTTATGTTTCACCGCCCAAGTGAAGCACTTGGTCGGTGCTAGCAACTGCACGTGGGCCTCTTGCAGGGAGGGCTGTACTAAAGACCTTTACGAATGCACTCAGATCAGAGTCAACTATAAACTCGGCTACGAGCCAAACATTTCCTCTACGGAGTACGAAAACTTGATCAGGGCCGAAAGGGGTATTAGGGATTACGAGTATGAAAGCTACGAGGCGTCTGCGGACAAAATCTACCCAGAAATGGTGGAGGAGCAGGAGCTACCAGATGTTCTGCCCACTGGCTTGCAGGGCAACGACTCAGAATGGTACTTCACGGGGGCAAGACTTTTTCCGAACGTCAAAGGCTGTGGATACCCACCGATGCTAAACTGCACGGTCTACTACGCCAAATACAGGCCTTTAGGTACCAATTTTACGTGCTACTATAGCCGGGTGGACCCTGGCTTGGTGATCACTGATCTGGACATGTGGCAGAACACTCTAAACTTAGTTTACGCTATGGCAATCCCCATACCTTCATTCATAATTTCCGTTATATATTTGACTTTTGCTTATTTCAAAATATACAATACTGAAGAGGAATCGGAGCAGGAGCCTTTGCAGAGTGATGTTGAAGGTATGGCGACGGGAGACGATGAGAAGCCCACGACCCCAGGGTCAGACACCTTCAGAGAGGATCTGGCGGCCTTTGGCCATCAGTTGAAGTTGCAGCTGGCTAATGATAAGTCAAAGGAGGGCTTTGAGTCCAATAGTCCACCAATTTCCAATTCGGCTTCACTGTCTGGGTAAGCATTCTTTTTTCTTATTTTCGTCACTATATTAAGTTCGAAAAATAACATCAAAACAATCGGATCAGGACACACGATAGTAGAAAACTCATATCCTTATTTAATATTTAACTAGTTACAGTCAGTTTTACGAGAACATACAATTTTTTTTTTTAATTTATTGTATTATTATAGACTATCGTGCACATTTAACAAAATATAAAAACAACCTAAAACTTGTTCATCAAACATCAAAAGACGATCGATGTATGTCATAAAAGTTGGTTAAACTTTGAGTGATCGACATTTACATAACTTTTTTGTACGCGATAAAAGCTGACACGGTAATATCATCGGATCTGTGAAGAAATTTTATAACTAAACTTTTCATAAAACACCGCACATACTAACTTTATGAAATCATGTAATCTTTTAGACATTATATACCATCATTACCTAATTATAGGTATAAATCGACACAAAATATTAGAAAAGAATACCTAAAAATAATCAAGATACGATTATAGACATTTTTATTCATTTATTTTGTCACACACAAACAAACGAGTTAAAATTTACGCGTGTGCCATACACTGTTACAAACTGTCATAAGCAAGAATTTACTGGCTTTAAATGCAGTTAAACCACAAGGAAGGTCACAAAATTGATTCATTCAACAGTCACTTCACATTTTCTCGAATTCAAGACTCTTTCGCTATACCTCTTTGACAACACTTAAGATCAACAACAGAAGATCAGATGTAGAGACGGTTCTTAGTGTTTAAGCTTCTTCAGTTACAAGTTGATTTCTATCGCCATTTTGAAGATGTCTACTAAGAGTGGAATCACACTTGTCAACATCGATAAGCATTTTATGTATGGAAAATTGCTATTTTGTATGAAGATGTCAGCCGTCCAATCTCACTGTAAACTGAAAGATGTATTAGTGTTAATCTGGGGTTTCTTGTCGGTATCTTCACCTACTTAAATTTTCTCAATTTTTGAAGTCATATTTATATTAAGATTTCATAAGTTTTTTCTTTACATTTTAAAATAAAGTTTCTCATTATTTTGTAAGCAATCTGAATTGATATAAACGGACCTTTTAAAAATGGCTATTTCCCTTGCATAACAAGCTAAGCGAAGCTGAAAAGTGTGATTCCACCCTAAATCTCTAGTGAACTTTACACGTGTTGCTTGCATCCAACACGTGTCGAAACATTGTAACCAAAGTGTTGGTTTCCATTCAAGTATACCCTTTATAGCTTCCATTCACATAAAGTAAGATGTTTCTGGTATAAAGTAGACCTATATGCTGAAAATGAAATTTGAACTTTATTGTCTAACGTGTTCCAAAAAACCTTTCAATAAACTATGAGATAATATTGTTTATAAGTATCAAATATAAACAGCCACATCAAAAAATTACTACAGATTGATCGAAACCTTATCTTAAGAAATGCACTTGCTTATCGAATCGATCAAAGGACGCCACTGTTGATCCTGGTGAACAGGAGTTGCAGTGGGACAGAGTGGCGGGTGTGCCTTGAAAAAAAATAACTTTCTTAACAAAATCAAAGAAATCATAGACGACATTGTAGAAAACCATACTCATATACACTCAAAGAAACCTCCGAACTTGTAACATACAATTACATCTACAATTTTCAATTGACAGGACCAAGTCATCTTTTGTGAACGCCTAGTAGAGAAATAACAACAGTAGCGAGCGAGGTACGTCATTCCGACGCTTTGCTTTGTCATTTGATTGATATTTTGCAGAACGCATTCTAACCCCAAATCACACTGAAAACCTGAGCACTTCAACTTTGCTACTGCCTTACGGACACTTATTTGTCACAGTACTATTTTTCAGCTATTATAATACTTTAGATTCCAAGACAGTCTTAGATGTACTTATACACTTAACTAATTACTTCAGTTACATAATCGATCTCAAAATATGGTCAACAATTCAATAATAATTGTATTTTTACTGCAATTAATGATAACGGAGCAATTTAATCAAGTATATTGGGAAAACTGGAACAGACTTGGTAACAACACCCTCCTTTCTATTTTTACCGCCAAGCAGTTCGCTGTGTTTTGGTTCGAAGGATTGGAGAGCCAGTGTAATTAACAGCACGAGACGTAAAGCTTTACGTCTACATGGACAACGCATTGGGGGTGCTCTTGGCATTCCAGACATCAAGGGCATCATCGTGTCAATAGGCGGCGGTGGCACTTTCCATCGGGCGTACCGTATGCTTGTGTGCCTATGATAATGATGTATAAAACCCTTGGGTTGGACGTCATTGTAGCAAATGCTTGCCATACAGAAAAAAACTTACGCTGTTATCAGTGTCAAAAGAAAATTGATAAAAACGGTTCTCTTTTAAAATATACAAAAGAATTAGGGGAAATCATAACCCTCCCTTTTGCTTTGCCGCCGTCGGGTGAAAAGACTAACAACTTAGTTTAATGGCTAATATTTCTTAGACTGTCTTGGCATCAAAAAGTGCAAAGAGCGTTTTCATTTCTAACGCTTATGCCAATGTTTCTACGCAAAAATTCTGATCAAAATCCCCCAAAATAATCCCTGTTTTATTTAGAACAAGATACGTTAAAGAGTATGAAGCTCGAAATTCCATTTTACTTTTCTTTTGTATTCTATAATGTCATTGGAACGTTTGAGCCAGGCATAGTATTCACGAAATGGAGTTACGAGATTTGTATTAAAGTTAAAAATATAATGATAGAAACTTTTTTTAAGAAATCCCGAAAAGCTAAGAGTCTCAAATAATACTTTTAAGAATAGATAGATATAGGAACTCTTCATCAAAAAGCAATGTTCACTTAATTTTCATTTGAATAGTGGTTAAATTGAAAAATCAACATACAAGAAAAAAAAAGTTTGCTCTTTATAAGTTGGTATGACTTAAAATGTATGATATGTCCTGTAAAAATTATGTGTGTGAAAAACTCAATATCATTAATAATGTTTACATAATTATAATCACAAATATTACATCAAATAATTTTAATAATAAGGATAATTGATATGTCACATTAGAGAAAAATTTGCTCGCCACTATGGTCCATAAAAAATCCCCTTCTTTGATTTTAAGGATAATCCGACCAGGCTGGTTATGAGATTCTTTAATACATTTTGTAGCCTTTAATTTTTTTTTCAATAAATTGAAATCGCATAGACATTTTTTTAAACCAGTATTGTTTGATTCTTAAGGCTTGAAGTTTTTTTTAACTAGTTTCTTACTATTTAATTTCTCATTTTCAGATGACAAGATCCCTGAAAAGCTGGCTTTGGGTACAGAGTCTATCATGAAATGACGTAAAAACTTTTCGGAGGCAAAAGTGCTCCGTTTGTGATTACGGGGTAGTTTTTGCTCCGTCCCACTTCAATTGATTAAGTGTCACTGGTGCGAGAAAAGGATAGTTGTAGACGAAATTAGTGAAGATCTTGCAGATCTAAAACTGGCGAAAGATTTTTTTATAAAGCGTCGTCGTTGTGGAAAAATGTCGTGAAATTATTTTTTTTGTGCAAACTCTTTGGAAACTTTCGGAGGAATCAACGCTCAACTTGTTCTATTTTCGAACTAATATCGAATGACAGCTTTTTTAAAAGAAAACTAACACAACAGAAACTAACGTATACAGCTTAAACAGTTACGTATAAAAATATGAAAGCTTTAAAATATCACCGTAAACATATAACTGCCATAATAATTTGTTTCGAAATAAGCAGGTCATATTTAATATTAACGTAAATGCCTGACAGAGAACTAAATCAGTGAAAATATTTGGGGTATCAAATTAGCACTCTTGGGTAAATTAAATTAAGGTTTGCTCAAAGATTCTCGAGATACGACAGTCTAGAAAATAATTTCACGAAAAATGTTTATTGCAATATGTTGAAAAAAAAAAAAGAATTTTATCTCCTACGGTTACGGATAGGTAAATTTAAATTTTACTTACGCTCGTTCGCTAAATGGTGTCAAATGCACGCGCGCTAATTGTAATAAATTAAAATTAAATTAAAAATGTGAAAATATTTCTAACTTAAGAAGGAAAATATTTATGGTTTTAAAGAACAATTGTTGATTTCGTTAGCAATATGTAGTTAATTTAGTTTTAAGTTTAAATAGTGCTTGACGTAAAATATTTTGAAACATCGATAAAAATTAGTTGCATCATAAGAAATTAACACTAAAAGTGAAATACGTCGATCGTTTTAGTTTTAAGAAAATATGATTCATTTTATTTAAATTAGATGCGCACTAAACACCTACATTAATTGAATTATTTGTTTACCTATTTTTTTCATTTAAATTTTTGTAAAAAAATTAAGTTGTGAGAGTCCAAAACGCCTTCCTGCCAGCAATAATAAATAATTGTAAAAAAATAATTATAAATATTGTACTGCCTTTTACATGAGCGACATTAAAAATACTATTTTGTCTTTGAATCACAAGGTTCAAGGTTCACAAGGTTCATTTAACGTGGGGTTTAAATTAAAAAAATATATAGTGGATTAAATAGGTAATTATAATACCATTCAAACATAAGGCTATGTTTTTTTTTGTCTAAACTCGACTTACTTTTCAGACAAAAGGTTTGAACAACCGAGAGAAAGTTCGTTTTACAGTATTTTTGAACTTGATTATAAAATTGATTCATAATTAATGCGCTACTGCAGGCCCCAATTATAAAATCCCATATGAAGTAATTATAAAATGGAAAGAAAAACAAAAATAAAACCAGCCCTTGACTCTTGATATTTATGTCGATAGTTAGTTATCGATTGTTCCGTCCCACGTTTCACCTTTTTAAATATTCATCGACACTTTAACTGCCTTACTACTGTCGGACATCACTAACTAAAAATCTATTTTTACTTTTCACGTTTTCAGTGCTTATTATTAAGTTTTGAAAGTTTTCTGTATAAAATAAATTAAATTAAAATAAAAATTATAAAAACTCATTATAATTGTTGAACGCTTGTTATTGTAATAAAATGTTAAGATTTTTATTTTAATTTTTAAGAAAACATGGACGTTTTAGCTGTAGGGACCATCCGTTATTGTGAAAATTGAGGCGAAAATCAGGTCCTGTGCTTCAATAAATTTTATTGTAAAATTATTTAAAGTGATATAAACAAATATGACAGCCCAATGACGATGATCAAAATGAAAAGAGAGAAATGATAATGCAAGAATCAACGCACACGATAGTTAATATAAAATGTAATGTATCCACTTTAATAATAATCATAATTTACATAATAAAAGATACTGCTTTAAAAGCCCTTACTGTACAATAAATAAACATTTTAAATTTAAGTAAAAATTAAACATTTTCTTTAAATTTCACGTACTGTTTATTCGATTCATTCATTTATTTATCGACTATTAAAATTGCTATTTTTAAAATTTAATATTAAACTTATTACAATTAATAAAAGGTATCAATTGATACAAATTGATCCATAAATTAATAATTGGTAATTTTTATGCTCATTTCTTTTCTTCCGACAAAATTACTATTAAATATAAAACTGAAAATAACATTTTAATAATTATCATCAAATCTAAAAGTGAAAAAATTGCATTCAGAAAATGGAATGATTTATTTTTGTATATTTTAGGAGAATTTTCAGATCGGCGTTTTATATTATGTTTTTTAATTGATAACTATGATATTGTAGTGTATTTTATTGATTTTAAGTATATTGTAGCGACGACTTTGTCAAGATAAAAGTTTTGGAATAAACAGTACGTGATAATGTGACCACACATCTTAATATAACATTTTTTTGTTGGTTGTGTAAAGAAAAATAAATTTAAAGGATGATCAAACAGATATGTGGATAATATAAGCCCAGTCAATAGTTGAAACCTTCTCCAATTAACGTCCAAATGACGTCATCAAAAATCGAAAAGTACGTTATGAGTCCATAACGGTACTAGGTACGAGCTTAATACCAAAATGGCCGCCGCGCGTATTATCAGTTGACCGGGCTTTTACCCTATGATTTTGTAATTTTAAATTCAACAGTGTTGAATTTGTTCCGTCAATAAGTATCCAAAACTATTTTTAATTAAGATAACATTTTTGGGTACCTTTGTGAAAAAAATATTTTAAAAACCTAGGGAATGATTTTGGGAGTGGCTTTTAAAACCAAAGAGTGGCTGCACACATGATTGACTCTTGAACTGAGAAGCGGCATATAGTTATACTAATTTGAAACCGGAATTTGACCTTCAGTATTAAGCTAAAACTGCAACATTATAACTCAAGAGCTTTTGAATAGCAGCTTAAATATTTAGAAATTATTATGCATATTCGAAAATCTAATCATGAATCAACATGGTACCATTTAAACAACAGTGTGCCTACCATGAGATTGCCGCTTTCGACTGCAGTTACAAATTTGTATGCATCTTTGTAAAGCGCCTCTAACGGATTGATGAGGAATTAAACTTGCTCATATAAAATCTCTGTAGTTATCTATGTTACCTGACTTGTAGGAAAACTATACGATAACTATACTATACTTTACTCATGGAAGACACACAGAAGACTTAAAATTATTCAGTTTTGTTTGTTGATAGCAAATAATACCTTCATTGTTTCTGAAATTAAATTTTATCTTTGAGTATACAAATAAAGAAATGGAATTTCAGAAAACGAAAATAACAGTAGGGGAGCCCAAGAGGGGATTTTTGTATTAACTCGAGCTCGTCAGATTAAGATGTGGGAGATACCTTGATACCTGCAGCCAGTATGAGCTTTTAATATTGGTGGGTACGTTCAGGGAAATCGATCATCTAAACTACTCGAGTGCGTCAGATTAAGATATGGGTAATTGATTACTATCTAAGAAGTGTAAATTATGCTAATCTGAAAATTTCAGTATAACCTAAGAGGGTGGACAGGTCATTTTTCAACCCTACTGCATCGAAAAACCCAATAGGTAAATCAGCAGATTTATTATACATTTCATTTTAAACACATGCTGGAGCATGAAAAATATCAATATCTGACACATTTGGGTTTTTCCATGTCATCATTTTTATTACACTCTTTAAAAAGTGAAGACCTTATAGAACCATTTATTCTTCCTGTCATCTAACCTACCAGGTCTGATAGGTTTTCGTGACGCTCGAGTAAATCCACATTTAGCATCATGGGCTCCCCAACTACAAAGTCAACACACTTCATTATCAAGTTAATTATTTGCACTGATACCATAAATAAATAATTTTCAAGAGTAGGTACCTAAAACTGATGACAATAGAATGTTATGGTAATTTCAACTGTCTCACTATGAGATATTTTCCACGTCATTCATCGATTTAATATGGGTATCATATTGTGTTTTATCAACGGAACTATGGAAGTGAAATGAAATTTGTAACTTTTTTTCACTTCCATTGGACATCACTGTCTTTGCGTTGAAACTTTGCGTTGAAATTTTATAGGCTTTTAAATAAAACAATATTAATGTAAGAAAACTCATAAACAATCAACAATGTATTAATAAAATGTGAAATTAGAATTTTAAATAATTGCTTTAAACCAAATCGAAAAGCAATTCGTCAATATCATTTCGAAAACGAGTCAAATTAGTTTTATTTGTAAATATATATTTTTTTTTGTGTTTTTTGAATGTCCTCGTTTATAGTTCTAAATAGTGATATTTAATATGTATAAATCAATTTATTATATAAAGTTTAATAGACATAAGCTTTCTTTAAGCGCTGAAGAGATAAAATAGGTGCTTTATTTGTGTAAATCTTAATATTATTAATAATAAAACTCGCTTAGCCCATTCTTACAATCAGTCTTTGTGTACTATAATTAAAATCCTTGTTATCTTCTAGCTTAATTAAGGAACGCTGGGCAAAAATAAAGTTATTTTCCAAAAAATATGATATTACAGAGTGAAATTTAAAAAAAATATTGAGTTACTTACTAGTAAATACAAAAAAATATATGTGTGAAAATGAGATTTATTTGTAAGATTATGTATAGTAATCATCAAATTAGATAAAGAGGCTATATTACGTTTCGTGAACTTCCTAATGTTTGAAACGCGAGAAATTTAAACTTAAGTTTAGTTGGCATTTACAGATTGGGATGTAAGTTTGGGATGTTCACATTTAGGGATGTCACAAAACGGGATGCAGCCGGTAAAAAGTCCATTTAGTAATACATATTTTGTAAAGATCGAAAGTTTGTTTTCATCAGGTTAGTTTGTAAATTTAGATTAAGGGCAAAAATCTTTAAATGACGAACATTAAATGCGAATGTTTCTATACGCACGTGGCATGTTTTTGAGTAAACACCCTTTTGGGTAAAATACGTCGGCCATTTTCCCTTGCTATTAACAAGAATATCTGCTTATGTTCGGCAGTGGTTAAAAATCTATATAAAAACAGCATGGCACGTGAGTTGCTTACATTTTGAAAGTGTGCAGCAAAATTTATTGCTAAGAAAGCGAAATATTTAAATATAAAAAAAATATTGATAATTATTCATCGTAATATTAGTTTTTCATTCATTTTGAACTGTTGCCTTATGACCGTTTTTGTACATAAAATAAATAAAAATCGTTAGTAGTAAATACACTTATTGGCTTCAATTTCTGAGTTGTCATTTATTTTTGTGTATTTTTACCTACCCATAAGTTTATTTCTCGGAAGTTCTAACCTGTTTTCCTTTTCCCAATGGAATTATGAATTATGCCTTGATGTTATGACATTAAGCGGGTACTTTGTTGATTAGGTAAATTAACCTTGTACCAGGGTCAATTAACAATAATTAATTAAACAACACAGGTTTTTATTTAATTGCGATTTACACTACCAACTTCCCTTTGATATTTTTGTTCAGAATTTAATATTACAACGTTAAGTTTATATTTTTTGCATGTATTTAAACTATCGAATTATTAAATTTGATCTTTAGTTACTAATCCGGCAGGACCTTGGCCGATAACTGGCGCCAATCCTGCTACAGCAACTGCTTTCAGTGGCCTGAAAGAAAAACATATTTTAGTTTACACTGCCACCTAGCGTTTGCGTTAGAAACTATATGCAAGTTCTCAGAGCATCAATTAAATTTCCATGCATGTCAAGGAAAATCTAAAGATGGCGCTTTTCATAAAATTTTTAGAGAAATTTGATAGCAATTGACTAGATGTCACTTTCGTGTATCTTACATGAATCCAAGCTCTTCTGGAGGAACACCCAGTTTAGATAATTTAGCTTCATAAGTAGCCAAGAGATCATCATGAGCTTTGCGTAGACGGGCAGCCTCATAGCGAAGATCTTCAACTTGAGTGTCTTTCAATTTAATTAGTTCCTGAAGTAAATATGTGGATAACAACAATTAAGTAGGTTGGTAGTTTGTGTAATAATTTGGACATAATAAACATAATTATGTAAATTATACACATTTATAGCACTCAAACACCTGTTTCAGTATAAAAATAAACATTTTGATCTTGAACTAACAAAAATAATAGTTTTGAAAGGTAAAACCTAATAGATAATTACGAGTAGGTAGGTATGTAAAAATTTTTAAAACTTCAGTTCCTTGTATAAGAGTATATACACATGTATTAAAATAGGTTTAAAATATATTTGTAAGGAACTTTAGTTTTAATACAACTAAATGAATAGATTTTAAATGACATACTTAGATGTATTATTATACAATATTGTAAAATTAAAAAATATGCATTAAATAAATCCTTCAATTACCTACCTACATTTTTTCTAGTGTTTAAATAATATACCAATTAATAATTTCATATCTACAACACTCACATGAACCTCTCTCGGTCCAAGATCTCGAGCTTCTAGATTCTTCAACTTGGTTTCCAGTAGAGCAGCTTTCAGAGAAGTCTTCTGCTGTACTTCTAGAACTGCTCTGGAAAACCTGGACTTCAGTTCGTTCCTTTCCGCCAAGACTCGATCGAACCTCACTTGTAGAACTTCGTACTCCCACTTGAGCACTCCAAATTGCTTCTCCAGGGTTGCCAGCTGCTTTGTTTTAGCCTGCAACATTATTTATTACAGGATTAAGTCGACACAGTACATATTAATTTTACACATGACTAACACTGATTTTAGACTTTATCTTCTATCAAAAACTGTTAGTAAATTTTAAACTATGTACTATTTCATCAGCAATGTATAATTAAAATCAGCGTAAAATGAAGTATCGAAAAGTCAAACTCATTTATTATGAACATAGTACATAGAAAATATTGCAGATGTTACGCATGTATGGGTGCAGTGTTACACTATATTCTGCCAAGAGGTATAATACTTACACGATTCTTATAAAATCAATCTTTTGGATCATCTAACACATTCAATACCGAAGTATTTCAAAAATGAGATCTTTACAATAGCTACAATCGCATACCTACATAATTAGCAAGAAAAGAGGTTTAATTTTAAAACAAAAACGAAAACCTTACAGCTAAAGCAGCTTTGTCTCTGTCATAGTTTGACATCTGCCGCTTCAGCTCCTTGTTGTCAGCTATTGCCAGCTCCAAGGGTTCCCGAAGGTTCTTCGCTTCAAGGACAGCGTCTTTGGCAATCTTCTCGGCCCTACTTTTAACTTTCTGCATGTCCTCCATCTGCTGCTTTAAACCGCTGATCAAACCTGAAATTATTAAACATTAAAATAATTCAAAATCAGATATTGTTTTTTAAATCACGGATTTAAGGTATTTTATACTCATATACTTGGAATATAACTGTAGTCATACTTAAATATTTATTAATTACTTTTACCCCCAGATAAAATTGAAACTTCAAAATAATAACCACAGCACGACACACATATTGAAGTAGCTCCACAGTAAGATTGCAGAATCTTGTGTCACAGGTATCGTATATACTACTACTACTACTACAAATAAATAACAAAACAATCCAAAACCGGTTAGCCAAATAAGCGTCTTGCAAATAACACAATCTTCTGCCCCTGCCGAGATTCGAACCTGGGACCTCTTGCGTGGTAGTCAGCTGTTACACCAATGCACTACAGAGGCCACAGAGGTGTGTGATTTCAGCTAAGCAGAAAGCTAAACTTGCTAAATAGCAAGTAATAAATATTTTTTTTCACAAACCCAGATTATTTAAAGTGATATCATTGTAATAGTTTTTCAAATCAGAAAAAGCTCTTTCATGATACGCTATAAGCTCAGACAGCTGTTTATTTTTTCTTTCCTCAACTTCAGCTATTTCTGTTCTATGCTTAATTGTTAATTCCACTTTAGTTTCCTGAAGTTTCTTTCCAGCTTTTTCTTCTATTTGTTTAGCTTTCTCCTCAAAAGCTTCCCTAGTTTTAGAAAGTTCTTCAGCGTGGATAAGTTTTGCTCGTCTAAGTTCATCTTGGGCTGCTAAATTTTTTTCTCTCATTTCTTGTTTTAAAGTTCTTTTATCATTGAAAAGTTCAAGTTCTTGTTCAGCATGCTCTTCTTTAGCAGCTTTAAGCGCTACTAAATTTTCAGCTCTTAAAGCAGCTGCCGCAGCTTGTTGCTCATATTTGAGATGTTTTATCTTCTGCTTTTCTGTTTCTAAAAGAGCTTCATTTACTTCTTGAGCTTCTTCTGTAGCTCTTTCCCTATTTCTTAACTCAGCCCTAGCTTCGTCTAGTTGCTGTCTTGTGATTTCCCAGAAAGTTCTTATTTTATCTCTTTCTAATTGAAAATAATTTCGTTCTTCCCTTTCTTTGTCTAATTCTTCCTTGACTCTCAGTATAAATACTTCCAGTTTTTCTCTGGACATTTCAGACGTGTCGACTCCATCGATTATAATGGCTGAAAACATAAAAGAGGTACGTTTATTTGAATAAATATAAATATATACTTTTAGGTTTATAGTTACTGTTTTTGTAAGACTTACCCGGAGCCTTTTTGCCTCCACCTTTTGGGGGCTAGAAACAGAAAAAACAATACTATTACAAAATAGTCTAACACCAATCCAATACTGATAAATTATCTAATCTTTCTGCTGTTAATTTTATCATTATTTTCTAAACCAAAAATCTAAATATTATATCTTCATAAGAACCATTCCACGCAATTAACTCACCATTTTTGTGATTATTTGATTTTGCTTTTACTTTAAACTGTTAAATATATATTAAAAACCTTTATTTACAACAAACCGGTCAAAACAAAAACTCAAATGATAGACTACAGTAGACAAGCATTTTCAGTTGCTATGACAATACACTTGTAGATTGCGTGTAGGTTTATATCATGGAGGTTGATACTGAAACTTTTGCTGTTAGGGAACTAGTTTGATCAATATTGAAATGTGCGTGTGTAAAAGCACATAGTTGTTATTATCAGGGATTAAGTTAATAATTATCTATTCACGCTTTCATCCTTTAAGTATTACACGAAAAATTGTAAATCTGGTAAATTATAAGTAGTTCTAGTGAGGTATAAGTAAAATTAAATACTAATAATTATAAGATAATTAATGTTATAGTTTAATAAACTTCAAGGGGTTTTTTAGTAAGCTCCCTTATCTCTAGCCGTCTACACTCTCTTGTACATAAAGTTTTTATTCGTTTTTTAATGTTTTTCTTTATTATTATACATATTTCATTCTTCAGAAAATTAGTTCTTCTATCGAAGCATGGAGGTCTTGTTTGGTCATATTAAAGAGGAAATTTGATAGATTATGACCTTTCAAACCATTGTTAGTCAAAATTTATTAATGCATGTGAAAATATAGGTTAAAATTTTGATAACAAACAACATCTTTTTAAAATAATGTAAATCAAATCTATAGTGAATTTTCTAAATATTTATCCAATCAAAATGTTTATTCAGACTTTTAAAGTATTTTTTGTCGGGGCCATAGTTCTGAGTCTATTTTTTATTGGTAAGAAAAATTCTGTGAGAGATTGTCCTGTATTGTTTATAGAGCGTTCATAACTTCTATTGAATCAACTGTTAAGATATTATGAAGTCAGTAGAGATCATTTTTATGAATTAACCTCGTTTCGTGATAATGATGATTCCGGGTTCGAACCCTGGCATTTGCTGGTATTTGTGAGATACACAAATATTTTCTATGAGGTATCGATTTTATGTGTAATTCTATCGTTGCTATGTATTTACAGCATCGGCCTTAGTGGCCTAAAATTGGGGTAAAGATTTTTTTTCAAATCATCCAAATTATTTGGATTATTTTTCTTCCAGACTACACCCTCGGAAGTGATAACTTTAGTATATTCCGAAGAATTCTCTGCAAGGCAATGTGCGTGATGAAAAGACTCGTAAGGAAGGACTCCATACTAGCTGATCCAGCTTTGAATGAAGCCCTGATAAGCTTTCCCGTGTATCTTACAGAAGTTTTGGTTTTCTTTCTTGCTGTTTGGGTTAGCAAAGCTTTGATTTAATTTAAATTTAAGTATCGAATTAAATTAAATATAAAACACTCCGCAAAATATAACTATAAGGTCCATCTGATGGTGTTATATTATTATAGCTTATAAATGCAACATTCGATACATTACCCACTATAACTCACTTCAAAGATTATTAGTAGGAAGCTAGCTCTGTCAAACTTACTTCCATTTATTTAAAACGCATTCATGTTCTATAGAAGCACCCAGTAGTCTTGCTTATGGCGAAGGTTACCATAGCTTAGTCGCTTCGATTCAAAGGAGAAAGCTCAACAATCCCATTAGAAGGTATAATTTGTATTTCCTTTCAGATGATGAACAAATACAAACATCACCGCGATGATCGTTTGGACAACCTTTTGAAGGAGAGTAAGGACACATTACGACAGACAAATGAGTTTTTGGAGAAGTGGAGGCTCAGAAAGGTAATTAGGTATCCCATTTGCTCAACTCTAATGTATTAATGATCAGAACATGTTTATTGTAAGCCGAAAGCCAGCCCATATTCATAAATTTCCATATAAGAATACTATGGATTTATTTGACAATGATACTTTGATATATAAGAGAAGGTATTTGATGTTAGATAGTATTTGTTTCAGATAAACCGTCTAGTAACAAGAGAATCTGATTACCTGAATGACGAACCGCAACGTATAAAGCCTTTAAAAATAGAAGTCCCCATTTTACATATGGCAATAGTTGATGTAAGTGTTTGGATTTTAAACAACCATGGCTGACCATTATAAAAACACCGAACGTTAAAAATAAACAGGCTGACAATTTACCAAGTGATATTTTTATTTTAATTTAAAACTAGGCAAGCATTTGCCCCAATCCCGCCTGATGTTAAGCGGCGATGTAGTCTAAGCTGGAACATGCCTACCCAGTTGAAGGCTATTCACAAAGAGTCCTGGATTATATTTATCTCCTTACATCCAACAACTAAGCCTTGTACTGCAACAAAAGGATTGTGAAAACAAGATGACCCACGTCAATTTCACATGTGTTATGTCCACAAGAGCTTTCATCTCCTACTTCTCCCATGTAGGGGTCGAATAATCAAAGATCCGCTCTTATCAAATTCTTTAGCCATAATAACCAAATGTACCAAATTTTAACCCATACTGCCAAATTGATCAGTAGTATATACGAGGTCAGCCATGGAAATAAAGATGTTTAGATTTTTTACTCAGATGCCTTGGTTTTTTCTAGTGAAAACTGTATGGTATTCTTAATAAAGGACGTTAAATTATATAGGGTTGGTAATGAGGGAGTGAAGACCCTGGTATTGCAACCTCCATAGACTGTGGCAACTAACTATTAGGCGGGCCGGTAGCTAGTATGCCACTTCAGTAATGTAAAAAGAGATTCAATTTTTTTATTTATTTGTAGACACACAGCACCAGCAGAAGCCAGCCAGAACGCGGTGATGCAGGAGATACAATCAATTTGACTGATTCCACGCTTTTGTCCATGACGTCACTCTTGGATGAAGACTTCATCGACACCCTCGACCGCGACCTATTAGACGAATGCCACGTGGAGAAGTTCTCGAAAAACAACCGAAGCTTCGATTTCCAAATCCAGCCGTTGTACGAACTAAAAGAGGAAGGCTTCGGTACGAGCTGAAGTAGATTCTTCGGTTTAATGTTGTTTTGTACTGAGATTTTGTTGATCCTGTATATTTTTCTGTAAACTATTATTTTGAGAATCCTGTTTATATACTAAATTTATCAGACAGTTAAAAGTCATTTGAATTTAAGTTCTATCTATCCCAATTAAGTCCCTATCTTCAAGCAAAAAATCGTTCAAGTAAGCTCTGCCCCTACCAAAGCATTTAAAAATGAATAATTTCTAACAGTTTGCTATATTGATCTATTTAACTCTACCAAAAAACTTATTGTCAGCGAAATAATACATTTGTAAGTGTTTATGTCATACTTTCGTTCACTAATGATAGTAATCCCCACATCCCTATGACGATGGTTTTTAATCCTACAAAGGACCTCAAACGGTACTAGCACAATTCAAGTGTCAGATTCTGACAAAGAACCCCAGATCCAAAACCCGACAGAATATTAATTTCACATCACACGAAACACCCTTAAAGAAGTGTCGCTTGCACTCCTAAGCAATTTATTTGAGTTAAAGTTGTGATTGTAACTATTTGTTACCTTCGTAAAAGTACTAACTGCAGAACAAGAACTAATCATCATGATATTTTGACCAACTCTATGAACCGTAACTTGAATTTTGTTTCGATTTTAGTTCGTATGATATGTAATATTATTATAATTTGATGAAGAATTAAAATAAAATTCAATGTTTAAGCGATCAAATCGTTCAGTTATTTATATTTTCGGTATTTTATTCAGTCTGAATTATTTATGCGTTTTATTAAGAAAATTTATAATAAAATATATATACACTCATAGATTAACAATTAGTACCTAGTATTTTTACTGTTTATTTTTTACTATGGGTATACGTTTGTCCAGACCAAGGCAAATAAGTGTGAAACAGTAAATAAAAACAAATCATACGACTGTTAGTTTCCCGCCCAAAGCTGGATTACTAACAAGTCCTTTGAGGGATTACAGTGTAAGTAGGGACGTTTCCATTGTTCCATCTACTTACCACAATCCATAATACGAAATTTATGTTACAAGAAAGTGACTCGGTTTGTTTTCGAAAAAAAAATACTGAAGGATTTATTGTAATGCAGGGAAAGACACATACTACATTTTTTCAAAAAAAACGAAAATTTCACAAGTATTCTTGAAAGTACTTATAAATATACCAGTTTATTTCAATAGCGAATTTTTCAAAAAATGGTTTAGGAGATATTTGATATAGTGATGCGATCCAATGTTATGAATTCTTATATCTTAGCCCGCTTAAGGCAGACGAGCCCGAAAGCTTAAAGCTTAGGCTCGATTTACATGCATCGCAAAACGCAACGCAATTTTTTTTTTTCTTCAACGACGAATGCTGCGGCACGGTGGCCTTAGCAGCTTTACCGTGACTTTACTTTACCGTCCCCCATACAATCGATCAACAAAACGAAAGTACGATCGCTATTCCTGTCCGCCTCCCCATAGCGCCTTACCTAGTACAGACCCGGTCAGGAGCCGGACTATCGAGGGACAGTTGAGGTTTCCACGCAGAAGGCGTAACGTAGCTTCGTAGCCGCTCTCCATCCGCTGCTCCGAGCGGTGCGGACGCGGCGGGCCGGCCGCTCTGTTAAGTTTCAACTTGTATTGAAGCATTTGAAGTGGACGGGACGCTCTGTCGTAGTGACCATAAGTGCGAATGCGGTCAGGCCGCACGGTCGCGCGGATAAATAAACCGTTCCTGAATTTAATAAATTAAATTAGTATAATATAATGGAAACACACAAACACCCTAACACTGCTTATAATGTAAGCATTGAAGATTATTTATGCGACGCCTACATTTAATAAGTAAGGGATTTATCAATTCTGCCACGCTTTTTCCTCATTTGTCGAAAAGGGAGCTGATTATGACGGATTTTATTTAATAATAATCATCAAAGGAAATCGTTTTAGTTTGTACATAAGTACTTATTAACGAGATTCAAATTAAAGATTCACGAGATGAAGAAAATAAGAAAACAAAATTTTTAATTATTTATTTTTACTTTCATGGTGAAACAATTTTTTTGTTTCACCATTTCAATCCATTGATTTTTAAAGACTAGGGCTCTATTCCCATCATATTCCCACAAAATAAATAAAAACTAGCTAATAATAGTAATTTGCAACCCTTTATTTGAACGCAGTCAACCCTAAACTGCGATTACCTTCAAACCGAGAGGCGTGGATCAATCCATCATCAAACTATTCAGTGGTATCCCTTATTATTGTAGTACAGATCGATTTTTTTATCAGTACATATCAAATAAGTAACCACATCACAAAAATAACCAACCAAAAAAATAAAATAAACCAAACAGACAAAAAATTACCGATGATTGAAGCACTTTAGTAAAAAAATGTAGCTTTTTTACTTGAAATAAATATAAAGAATGATATAGAACAAAATCTAATCAAATGTTTCAACTAATTTTAATAAAAGTGTATTTTGATATCACTTCCTGGCAAAAAACCTCCGAAAATTCCCCGGTTGCGGTATCTTCCCAAATCAACATTTTAAAACCGGTGGAGTGGTCACTTTTTATATATTAAATTATTTTTGGACAGACTTTTTATTTTTATTATTTTATCAAATTCAAAATAATCGTATTCAGTCAATAATTTCACCGCCATAGTTCAAAATCAGTGTATTGTACACTGTAATTACGTAGTGCGTACAATGACACGTGTCTATTGTGTCATGTCGTACTAATTGAGGCTTACGCACATCAGTGATTTCCGTTGCCATTCCTAAAGGGAGGAATTAGGATAAGAAAACGCCATGTGCTGGGCATATATTTCGAAAACCTGATGATTGTTGGAGAAGGAGGGTCCCGAGTGGTGACCACAGGCTGGAAGGCGTAGTTTTGGATGGACTGCCACGAGTTGGACGAATGATCTTGTTAGTGCTGCTGGAAGCCGCCGGATGCAAGCGGCATATGATCATTTTACAGGTGGTAGATCTACGTGCTAGATCGTCTGGGTTGGTACCACCGTCCTTCCTATTTACAACGGGGAGCAGTTCGCTGTATTTCGATTTGAAGAATTGGAGAGCTAGTGTAATAACCGGCACGAGAGGTATAACATATTGCACTCTACGTTTACGTAACGCGTGAGCAACGCATTGGCGGTGGTCTTGGCGTTCTAGAAATCAAGGGCATTGTCTATAGGCTGGGGAATCATTTTCCATCAAGTGAACCGTTGAGCTTCTTTACCCGCGAGGTGGTATAAAAATACCAGTGGTATCACACACACGTCGCTGACCCTGCATGAACCTTTGAACCTTGAAGGTCTTTTACCCAATAATTTGACTAGGTTGTCGTTAGGTAAGTTGGTAGAGACGGCCTTTCAGGGGGCAAATCCTATAAAATAAAGGTGGATCTCGGGTTCGAATAGGGAGTATGCATGACTTCTTTATTTTTACTATTATAATTCGATACCACAAATCCGTTGGATTTTTTAAATATCTGACCTATTAACTCAGTTATGAAGCTTCAAAATCGTTGATTAGACAAAGAGATAAAATATGAACAATGACGTTAAAGTACACAGCCACATCTTCCAAGGAAAAGGTTGTTCTGATGAGCGAGATAGATATATTTACTTTTAATGGTCATATCTCCCTGGTTTATCGTTCATTCTAAATCTGTTTTCACTGGAAATAGGTAAATGTTTACGATAAATTAATTAAATGTCATGCATATTCCCTATTGGGGAGCACTATTGGAACGTGTAACGGAATAAAAAAAAAAATTCTTTTGAAAAACAATTCGTTAAAATATTAGTTTTGTATGTTAAGAAATAATATAATATTTGTATGATATAATATCCCTGTTAAAGTTAATCTTTATTTTACTCTTTTTTTTGAATTTGAAAAGGAGGAAAGTATTTTTATTATAAGATTATTTAAAAATGGATAAAATAGCAGTAACTGTTACTCTATTTCAGGTATGTATTGTAAATAATTTATAACATACATAAATATACATACATTACTAATATTTCATTTTCTAAAACGATAAATACTCTATTCCAAAGTAACACATAAAAATTATTTGATGTATATCATTATGATATGGATAAAATCAGAACTTGTAGAGTTTTAACTCCGTGTGCTTTATATAGTTTTATATACTAGGTATATAAACTTATAAGTATATAATATAGTATGTGTTCTTTCCGTCTATCCGTTGGTAAAATCATTAATTTCACCTATCTAGTTTCCGTGTGAGGGATTCTATTGACAGTTGAAAGTGAAACATTAATCAATTTGTTGTCAAAATTTGCTTTTTCGAATTAAAAATAGTCAATAGTGTTACGACTGTTATTTTTAATGTAATATATGGATTTACGCTTAAATGTACTAAAAATGGTCGCATAAAAATTGGAAATTATCAATACAAGAAGAGGAAGAAAATAAGTTATTCAGTTCCAAAAACTTGCCTAATCTAACTTGTTTTTTTTTTTGCGCTAATTGTAAAACTTATGTCCTTTTGACATTTTCGTTAAAAAGGTCGCCAGACACAAACAAAAAATAACATTTGGCATGTCATTAAATTTCAATCAATCCTTCATCACATTAATACCTATACAAAATCCACGAATTCATAATCAATGTAACACCATCCGAAACCAGACTTAAAAAAGGAGTGACAGGAATCAGAATGGGTGTGAAGCCGACCATTTTAAATGGAACCTTGTCTAAACTCACGTCGGAAATTTTACAAAATATTCTTCCCATCGTTTCGAGCGCTAGTTGACTATTGAAAGCGTTTAAGACTTAGAGAAGTCTTAGTTCTAAATTTGCCCGGTAGCGACAGTTTAAAACTGTTTTCGATTACAATAGGTCTTTTTAAAATGGTCTATAGTATTAATGGTTCTACGGGAACGAGCTTGCGAAATTTAATCTTCCGTACAAAAAGTATTGAATAGAGCGGGACAAAAAGTTGTCGATTGATAAATGAACGGTTAGGTGACATAATGAGTAAAACGTAGGTTTCTTAGAACTTAAAATATATACCTAGATATTTATATGAATTTATGGGAACCAGCACAGTTTTTAATCAATTTTTAATATTGGAAAAGCAAATTTAATTTAAAATTGCAATCAAGAATAGTTTTTTAGGTCAGCAAGTATCAGCGAAGTATCTAACTGACAAAAGAGACCCTTTGTTCTTACTTATTTGAGGGCTCTCTGTATAATGGTGTCTATAAAAAAGGCACTATTTGATGAGTAAAAGCTGCACTAGTAAGCAATTAGATATATGAGTACTTTTTTGCAAAGGAACGATCTATTTATTAGAGCAAAACGTCGGACATGTTTGTCTCGGGTAAACAAAAGACAGTGTGAATTTAAAAAAAGAAGTTGAGTTGTCAGTAGACTCTGTCTTCGGCTGTAATGTTAAGTTTAAAATAAATCTACTTGAAATCAATTAACTTCATTCCTATAATTCAACATCCCATCACCATTGATGTGGCTATATTGAAGAAGACAAACCCACAATAGTTATAACGATTTGTCTATTCAAATATACACTTCCGGTTGGAGGATATCTATTTAATATTCAAATAACTAGTAATAAACACCCAATAAAAGGGAAGCCACGTGACCAAAACCTATCACAATACAAGACAAATTGCTTTAAAACTCGCTTTACCAAACGTTTAATCTATTATTAACAAGCGATTGCATTCCAAAAAAAAAATAATCTACAGCCCTAAAATACTGGCCACAAATGATTTTAAACAAAAAAAAACAAATTTACGAATTTTCTCAAATGATTGCTTCTGTAATGAAGAATGTTCATCACCAGCTAACAGAGATCTGTTTTTACTTATGAATTAGTCTTAGCGATGTGTCAATATATAGTGGTTTTTGTTTTCCAAGATGGCCGAAATCGTTGTGGTCACGTGGTTGCCACGTGTCAGGGTAGAAAAGCAAAAGCGTCGGTTCGGAATAACAACTTAAATACCATAATTAGGGATAGGATTGTGTTTTGTATTGTTTGGCGGTATAAGTTATGTAATAGATAGGGGTAAGACACCCCTATAAGTAGGTATTAGGTATTATATAAGATACAAACTAAACTCATGACGAAATGATTTTAAAAGTGACTAAGCAGGTGGTAGACCTACGTGCGAGATCGTCTGGGTTGGTATCATCCTCCTTTCTATTCCTGTCGTGAAGTACTTCGCTGTTTTATTTCGAAGGATTAGCGCCAGTGTAATTACCGGCACGAGAGATAAACATCCTAACCTCTATATGGGCAACGCTATGGCAGTGTTTTTGGCGTTCTACGATATGAGGGGCATCGTCGTGTCTATAGGCGGCGTTATTAGTTTCCGTCAGGTGAACCGTTTGCATGTTTGTCCATGAGGTTGAATACAAAATTGAGTAAAGTAAGCTGAAAGAACTCCTTAAGAAACAGCTTTCATCAGCTTTGGTTACCTACTTCCCGCTTTCTTACTACCTCCTATTTCTTCTGATTAAGTTCGATGCGGGTCCCATGACGACCGGTAGGGTGTCCGGGCACAGTCTGCACAGCTGCATTAATCGTTGATAATTCGATCAAAGGACGCCACTGTTGATCCTGATAAACAGGAGTTGTAGTGGTGGGACAGTGAGTATAGTAGCTATAGTAACTGCAGTATTTATTATCAGATTTTCTATTTTTGTGTCGGTATTTTAGTTATGTTTTATTTTCTGTTAATATCTCTGTAACAATGTATAAAATTTAGTTATCCTTAGATTTTTTTATTTAACTTAAATATTATCTTAGATAAGTAAGCACCATAATGTAGGTAGTAGTAATGTGCTTTTTAATAATAAGATTCAGTTGCATTAAAATTTATTCTCCCTAAATATCCCCTGTGGTCCGTAATTTTATAATCAGCTATACCTTTTTAAAAATTATAAACCATAATTCTTACATCATCAAAATATTCCCAGGGCCAGTGACTAAGTTAAAATTTATTAATTTTTCAAACACGTGCCGGTTGATTGATATTTTTTGTGTTAAAAACCGATTAACCTACAAATGAGAAGCTCTATTAAATAATTAATCTACGTACAATTACAAAAAAACTATAATCTGTGAATTTTGTGTTTGTCCCTTTTATTCTTATTGGTATTTTCATATGTGAGAGCGAGAGGTGAATAGGGGGCTTTTTAATACACCTCCTGTGGCGTAGACTTGTGTATCGCCCTTGGAATTTTAAAAGGTACCCTGCATTGTTCGTAAAATCCCATAGTTTTCTCTTGTACATAAAAATGTTAGATTTTTGATTGGGCTAAAATGAAGAAAAGCTTTATATATATTAAGAATAATCTGATGATAATAAAAATTGAATAAGCTTTGCTAAACGCGCCGTCTTATATCTTCTCAACAAAAAAAATCATGCCGTCTCATTATTCTTAGTACAGTCCTAAGCTTTATTTAAATAATCATGTATTTAGAAACATAATATTCATATATACATACATAATACACAACATACATGACATACATATACATAGTGGAAGAAGACCAATAACTTTGTATTAGATTTTTTCCAATAAAGGGTCACAGGTATATGATGCACCAAAATTGTACCAATCAAGGAGACTGTAGGCATTAAACTTGTCTGTCTGTAACACCTAAAATCAATTCTGACAAAGCAATGGACATCAGTGTAATATCACTTAGACAACGCTAACTCCCCAAATGGGAAACCTTAATAATATTCCTGTAATGTCACAGATTAATTTGCACAGAGGCGATGAAAATACCTATAAATTAATTTAATATTAGACAGTTATTATCAGTGTTCGTCCTAGTAGATATTTTGGCTCCTATCAGAACCAAAACTGATAAAAACTGACTAATATTGGATATTTTGGAGCCGATAGTTTGTGTTTGAGTAATAGTAATAATAACCACATCACGACACACACATTGACTCAGCCCTGCAGTAAGTATCGTAAGAGCTTGTGTCACAGGAACTAAGCAACGCTATGGTATATACTAAATAGATAAGAATACAACATCCAAGACCGGTAAGCGAAACAATGCGTCTTGCAAATAACACAAAGTCCCGCCCCCGCCGGGATTCGAACCCGGAACCTCTAGCGTAGCAGTCGGCTGTTTACACCACTGCGCCACCGAGGTCGTCAAAGGAGTTGAGAATATATTTTTTTCAAATAGACTTAAAATAAGAACATTTAAGTCGCCATCTTTTATACTACTACCGGATCGAAACGCTATTTCTATAGGGCAAGAATCCGGCAAGAATCTTATTTTTTCTATAAATTTAAGTTATATAAACCAATATTTATAAAATACTTAAGTCGATGACTTTAAGTCCTTTTTTAATGTCCTAAAATAAAATAATAAATTTCATGAAATACAAAGTATGCAATTAATTAAATTGGTCTGGGGTCATGAATGTTTCTCTTTTTATTCAATCTGTTTTATAATTTATTTTATATTTAATAAGATACCAAAGAAATTCGTATTTCATGTGCCAATGGGCACCACCAACCAATCTTCATTAGCCAACGCCAATATAATTTATTAATGGTTTCAGATTTGTCACCTAGTTGGTGTCATATTATGTCACTTTATTAAAATTGGAATATAAAAGTATTTTAATAAACCTTTTTATTAATCCTTCTTAGATAGTAGTCTTAAACTTTTCTGCATAAAACATTAACCATTTAGTTATTGAATATACAATTAGTCAAAGATTAATGATTGGTCTCGGCCAAGCAACGAGACTGCCAATCATTAATCTAAGCAGTAAGTGTAGTCAATTAAATTTCCAAGGGTCTTCTACAATACTTAATCTATGATGTTTAAAATCACCCTTGATTGCAGACAGACTGGACATTTAATATCGATGCAAATATCTCGACGTGTGTTATGTAATATATAAATGTCTACAGGCTTTCCACGCTGCGGTGCAATTAAAATGGATAATGTGACCGGTTAAATTTACTTACAGCTATACATATGCAGAGATACGCTGATAATGCATTTGACTTCTTAGCAATAATTAAGATAACTAATAGGGGATAAACGCCATGGATTTTGAATGTTCTAAGACTAGCAACGCATGTGACCAAACGTCTTACCTAGACTTAAGAATTCCCACCTTCAGTCACTTTGGCTATTTTACTTTTGGCTACTGGCTAGACCAGATCCAAAACGTAATGCCCGCATGCTCCTTGGCGAGCCTTTTCGGTTGGACTGCCTAGAGTTACAAATTTTTCGTCAACTTCTTTAAATTTCACTTCAATAAGAGAAACTTTAGGCTTTCATTGTAAATTGAATGGGTACCTACTAAAATGATAGTAGGCTGGGGGAGGGGTGCAGCTTGCGGCCTGCGACTCTATGATTGAAATATATTGGTGGCCGGGCGGCCAAAATGTTTATTTATTTGGCATACTAACAACATAACATAACATTCTCATAGTTTTAGTATTATTGAGTTATTTTATAAAATCTAAAACTAAACCGAAGAAGACGTGCTTACTTCAGAACAGGTTAACGCTATTGAAAATATCGCGTAGTTTCTTTAGAATATAACGTGTATTAAAGGTGTATACAATCTCAAAAAAAAAAAAATTTGATCTACAATAAAGTAGGTATAAGTAAGTCATTTCTTTAACCTTCTGGCCAACAAAACAGCAATAAAACTCATTAGGTACCTCCAATATGCAAATACCGCAAGTCATGAAATGGGAAAGTATAAATCTAACAGTCCTACATACACTTGCTTAATATAGACATGATACACCCTTTCGCGGGTTTATTCTGATCAGAAAATAAATTTGAAATGGTGACGTGATACAGTTGGTAGAGAGAGTTGCTGACCATTTTTGACTTTGTTGAATACGAAAAAGAAAGTTCTAGATTGTAAAATTATGCAGTCTATATAAACATAAGGAGATCAATAGAAGTGGAGTAAATAATTAATTTTAATAAAATGAAAAGCCTTTATTGCCATCAGGCAAGCTTATTGTATCTTAGGTTTTTGGTAAATAAATAAAAATAAAAAAGTCGTCGAAATAAATTTTTACTTGTCGTTTTAGTTGATTTCTTTAAAAGTTTTTGAATGTCAACATTGAATTTGTTGGTTTGGATACTCACAACAGTATCTAAACTGACGATGGAATTAAAAAAATTACTAATGAAATTCAATTCGTAATTCCAAATTTTTTTAAATAGATTTTCATGTATGCCACTGTTAGATCGATAAAAATGAAACCCATTATGATGTCACCAAAATTTTCATTTGTTTTTTTTTTCATCTTAAAATTTTCATAAATTTTGGTGGCAGAAATGACAGTAATAAGACCACCGCAACCCGATCAAAATAACAGTGGTGTCCCGAATCAAAAAAGCAATATGTAACAAATTTGTTTTTCAATTTCTCGCCAATTTTGCATACGCGACCCTAGGAGGTGCGGTGCGAGCAAATAAAACGACTTATTGTGGTTTTTACGATGCGTAAATATGTTTTTTTTTACTTATTTTGCCAACTTTTATTGACGGGAGGTGGAAGGATTTTACAATGGCATGGTATTGTCACAGAAATTCGTTAATAAAACATCGCGTCGTGTTTGAGGTTTCATTTTTGTTATTTTCAATGTTATTGTTGTCATATACTTTTATAGGTAGGTACATTGTTTTATATCGTGATTTTTGTTGCTGTAATGGTATATTAAAGAAGATTATTTATTTATATGTTAGATTTAATAGTAGATCCCGCGATCTTATCACTTCTTACCTTCGTATCAAGTGACGGTTCCTCTGGCAACTTTTTTACTTTTTTATTACTTTTTTACCATTTAAATCTTCCCTGTATTAAACAAAGTTAAAAAGAATCGATCAAATCAGTTTCATAGCCTCTTAGCGAGAATAACAAAACAGCTTTTAATATTTGTTACATAGATTTGCTAACCAAACATCTACTAATGCATAAAAAATTATCCTATCCATTTATAACCCGAAAAAAGTAAATAAAAATATAAATCCACATCACAATAAGAATAGAACATCGTGTGTCGCAGATGCTAAGCGACGATATGTTATGAACTACATAGATAATAAAAGAACATTCAAAGCCGGTAAGCGAAACAATGTATCTTGCAAATAACACAAAGTACCATCCTCGCTGGGATTTGAACCCGGAACCTCTAGCGTAGTAGTCGGTTGTTTACAACACTGTGACACAGAGGTCGTAAAAATTTGACATTCGGTAAAGATTAAGCTTTGGCAAAATAAAAGCAAAATAAAATTTCAAATTACAAAATATATACTCAGGTAGCCAAAAACAATGCATACCTAGTAGGTACATTTTAAATTTATTACTATTTATAATTATTAACGAGTTAGGTTACAAAATTTCGAAATGGAAGGTAGTGTTCAAAACAGCTCATCTTTAAAAAAAAAAAGATATTGTGACATCTACAAGCTCTACGAGGTAAAAGTCCAGACCAAAAAAAAAAACGAATATAAACAAACCAACTACTGAAATTAATACTTAAATTTTTCATACAACAGTAGATTTGTGTGAAAAAAGACACCCCAATAATCTATCATTATTAAATCACACAAATAATCTAGCTATCGGTGATCGATCATACGCTTGTCTATATGCAAATCCGAAAAATAGTTCGCGGCTGTCGAAAAAATTTGAATTTCAAATAAAAATTTTGTTTTTTTTTTCGATACGGCACCTAATAGTGCATGCACTATTGGTTTGTTTAATATTTTGTATGCAAAATGACGGAATGCTGATTTCGCAGGGTTGTAGGGTTGTAGGTATTCCTAGGGGATGTTGCCTGATTGGATTTTTGATGGGTGTCAATGGTATTGATAAATGAAACAACGATAAATATCAATATGTATGACTCTAAAAAATCCTAAACCCAAAATTTTTAGAGTCAGTTCTTAAACAATATTAAAAAAAAATTGGTTACGTAAATAAATTTAATCAAATGGTAAAGTTTATTATTTTATTTTAATACATCTTCATAATTACGTAGTCGATTTATATATAAATGGACTAACATGTGAGGCATAGGATATAAACATTAAAAAAAATACAATTCAAAAAGAGGCAAATTCAAGTTTGAATAAACCAAAATGTCATCGTGGGAATAAAAAAAATATCAATAAGCAAAATATTAAAAACGTTGCTATCAATAATTATTAAAAACCCGAATTCCTGCACATCAAACAAGATTGTTTGAGCTTTCGCTCTTATGTCTGGAACATAAGGTTAAATATCGCAAGTTTATTGTTTGTTGCCGTGTGTGCATTTTCAAGGGGTTGCTATATTCATCTCCATCAATATGTGCGTTTGCATATTTTAATCAATACCTTATTTAAAACTGGTTTTTATCAATAACTCGAATCCTATGATAATGATGAGAGTTTTTGGTTTATAAATTGCCCGTTCTCAAAATATTTCACGTCTCACCCGAATAGATGTCAGATCTTTAGACTTGATTGTGTTTTTTAGACGTTCATCCTGCTTTTTGATTGGATTAACTAAATTTTTTGTGTTTGTTTTATTTAAACTTATCTAATTTCATGTAATTTGATTTTTGTTATATTTTCCGGGGCACGCCCGCCCTCTGTCCCACCACAGGAATTCCTGTTCACCAGGATCAACAGTAGCGTTTTCTGATCGAAGAAGCAAGGTAGCTGTGCAATGAATGTAGCACAGGATTCCTGTCCAGCCTGCTGACTTGGAACCCCACAAGAAGAAGAAAGATACATACTACATTTTAAAAATTCCATTTCTCTACATTCAGACAAAGAGTTCATCACATCTGGGATTCTTCTTGATTTTTGTCATCCTAATAATTTAATTAAAAATCTAAGGTATGAAGATCCTCAACGGTAGTGGAAGTGATCATCATTTTATTCAAGAAAAGAATTTAACCACCGAGGAAGGAAAAGCGGCAAGTAAATTTGCTATTGAAAATTTAAATGACAGTTTGCCCAGAACTTTAAAGTAGGTGCTTATCTAACTTACTGGCACTGTAAGCCTTGTTTACACTTAGCAAGTTCAACACTTTTTTCTGCTACTCTCACAAATTAATATAACTGAGTAAGTCTGAATATTTAGCAGTACGTTAAGATAGTATAATACTATATACGATTAAAACGTAGCTTATAAAAGAAGGTGATTCATTTCAAACTTGCATTTAATTATCATAATACATATTTTTCGTAATTAAAATAGATGGTGAAACTGATTAATTCTGAGTATAAGTTGTATTTCATATAAACTATATTCATGTGAATATGTCTAAGTTTTTCTTTAACTTGAGTTTGAAAAACTCATATGGTCGGTAAAGACTATCCATCTAAGTTAGATAGCTTCTGCTAACTTACTAGACTTATTCGATTATACTTAAAGTTAACTCAATAATAGCTTTGTAGCCAAGGGGATTCCATTGTATACCCATTTTATTATCTACATAATAAAACAACATCATAAATTTCACTTACCATTAATATTAAAAATGTGAACGTTTTGGTGTTTGTTACTCAATCACGCCAAAACGGCTGAATGGATTAAGATGAAACTTGGAACAGTTCGTTGTTATCCTTTTTAACACATACTTTTTATCTCGAAAAAATATGTAGACAACAACAACTGCAACAAACTGCAACTGCATGTATTTCATTCATGTTTATGAAAGATTTTGATTTTGAATTTTGTGGATAAGATATTTTGGAATCTACTTACTCAGTGTCTGCAGCTGAAAGTAAACATAAATGTATATGATATAAATAATGACATATATTAAAATATTAGAAAGAGGAAAGATTTCATTTTTTTATTGAACAGGCTCTGAAAACACTAGACCGATTAGAAAAATTCTTTCACCATTAGAATCCTTAATTGTCCCCGATGAACATAGGCAATGCAATATTTATTTTTAAACCTACCTGTATATCTACCCGTGCAAAGCCGGGGCGGGTCAGCAATGGCTTTAATAAAACCAGCATATTCTAGCATGATTTATTCCGTTCTAATACCAAAAATACATCTGAAATTCGTTTCAATGCTTATAATATAATAAAAATATCATTTTTTAATAAAACGATTTACCAAAACTAGATTGGATTTGACTCTGTCAACTGAAGTCACTGAGATAATATGCCGCTTTAAGAAATTCTTCAGAATTTTTAGTTATTTTTTATATTCGTTGACATTTCAAGACAATGCTCGTTAGTATGGTTCACTGACAGTGTGAGTTTTAAGCAGAAAGTAGCCATTTCATGATCTGAGTCAAGCATCTTATTTAGATTCAAATACAATAATGCCAAAACGGGCTTTTAGCCTCGCTGAGCTTTGTCCTATGTCTGTTTAGTGGTTCAGCACAAAAATATTCAAATTTTATTTCCAAACTAAAAAACAGCTACAAAAATTTACTCTCTTTAAGCCTGTCAAATACTACAAGGAAACAACTTTGATTATTTACCTGTCTGAGTGCTTTCTAATAAAAAATTGATTCCAATTTAAAAATCCCCCAGTTGGACTAATTTGCGTACAAATGTTCATCTCCACTTTCACCCCCATAACTTTTGAATGGGGCAACCGATATCGATTCAATATAGCTAAGAACATGCTTGTTTAAGTCTTCTTCAAAACAAAAAAAACTACAACAAAATCGCTTTATTCGTTAAATAGCTATGATGCCACAGAAAGACATACTGACAGACACGTCAATCTTATAACACCCATCTTTTAGCTTCGATTGATTTCGATATATTTTGACAAGAAAATAAATGTATTGCCTTCCATAGATAAAAGTACACCTTTAAAAGTACACAGACTGTACTTTTTGAAAAAAATAAAACAACAATTGATAAAACTACAAAAAGTATATTTTCAAATAAAAATTAAAAACAATAATAATATTGGCAGTTTTAAAACAATACAAAGTCCACGAGTAAATCATATTTATCTTATTATCAATTGGTATTTATTAATTAAAGGTTACAAATTGTTTAAAATAAGATTAAAAATAAGAATAATTAGCTAAAAATTTACAGGCCATTTTATGAAAACCTTAAATCTATTGTAGATCACACATTTTTTAAAACTACTAAACTAAAAATAAGAAAAAAATGTACAAAAAATATTGTTATATATTTTTAGGAAAATTTTCAAATGAGTGTAATTTTATTTTGAATTACGATTAAGTTTTAAAATACATCTTTATTTCGATGGAATTAATATTGCTTATTACATTTGATTACATTTAATAAAATACGAAAGCATTAAGCATATTTTTCGATGAGAAAAAAAATTTTTTTTTACCAAGTTAGGGGCAAGAATATTGAATTAAATTAAACTTTATTTATGAACTAATTCACCCCAAAATAATTTTCTCTACTTATATGCCTTAATTTTCTTTGATTATTGTAAATATTTTAACACGCAAATTTACAGAGCAATAAGCATTCCAATTTTTCATTTATGTACAAAACTCTTAAATGTTTTATTTTAATTTAAAAAGAAAGAGTGTTAGAAGAAAAAAAAATAAAATTTTTTTTCCAATAAATAGTGCAATAAATTTAAAAAAATGTAATGTTTGAATTTAGTGAAGATTTTTTCCTTTAGATTTTTTTATTTTGTTTTTGTTTTTTTCTTCTAACACAATTTCAATTATATGACAATTAAGAGTTTTCAAGAGATCATTATGAAAACTTTTATTTATTTGTTAATTTTACTTAAATAAATACGTTATCACATTTCGAACACATCTGCATTCCGATTTTTTTTTCGTAATTTTCAAAATATCTTAAATATTAATGAAATAGAAAAAGAAAAATGAATTTTTGTTCCCAATTAATTAAAATTTGTTCCCTTTTAAAACTTATACACGTAAAAAGCCTCATTGTAATTTATGCGGCAGTAGGTATGCTTAATTTTTTTTTCAAAAATAAACAAAAAATACAATCACTATGTACAAATGATAAATTTTTAAAACTTTTACTTTATAAAATAATATAAATTGTATACATCTCGAAAGTAAAATGTATTAAAAAGATTATTAATTCATTTATTATTCTAAAATAAACATTTTTCACTATAAAAATAATTAAATGAGATCAATCGAATATTTTAGGTTGCTCTCTTTGGAACAATTAAATTGAAAACATTCTGAATTTAGACAAAAAAATATTATTTTATTTTAATAAACTATTTATTTACTAATACTTTTTAAATAAACTGTAATTTTTATAAATATTTTACAAAATCTTGTGCGTTCGCTTTTGAGCCCCTTTCCTTATATTAAATGGCATATTTAAGTTTTATTATATTTAACACCAAAAGCGGAATGTTTTATATAAACCGATGCAGTTTGTTTGAGTACATAGTTATTTACAAGATTTCTACAGTATACAATACACTTATTTACTAAGTTATTAATCACAAAGAGATTTAGCATGGGGTACTGGATTTATGAACATAATTACCTATGTATTTATTTATATGTGGCAATTGCCTAAAAATTGGCTCTACTCACCGTAAAAGTTTTATTTATCGTAAACAGTTTTCCAAAAGTGCTTTTAAATATTACAATTAGTGCTTAAATTTTCGATTCGGATACGATATTTAAATGTCTACATATACATTTGATTATCATCAGAATAACCTGTAGACAATTTTATTTGAAAAATAAACGTAACTGAAGGAATAACATTAATTATTCCTAGCACGTAGTAACCCCCTTTACTATAATTAAATTATACAATATCCGTCACTTTTCTCTATCAAGAAAAAATATGTATGATGAAATTACTCTGAGAGAAACAATATTTTGATCTATCAGAAAATATTTCAGTCACTATATTGATCGAAAGTTGAACCTCTAGCTTATAATTTCGAAAGTATTCAACAAAAAAAAAACTAAATCCATATAGTCCATTCCACGAAACGGGCTGCCGAAGACCTTTGACTATTGGCCAATGCGCGTGACATTCACAAACGATTACCAATGAAAAGCTTTTCTTATAACTGAATTGTGTTGTTAACCTACGGCCACGCGTTTTGACCAATTTGCTTCGAATATTTAATTCCCAAGGAGTTCGACTCGTGGAATAGAGTATAGACATGCATCACATTTAAGGGCCTGACCAGCAGACCTTAAAAAAAAACGAAAAAAAGAGAGGTGAATTGAAGTTAAACGCAAGCCAAATTGTACCTTACTGCGTTACATCAAGAGTTATTTCAATCTCTGCAGATAGCGCCATCTATACGTGCTTTACTTTACATTACAGGGAAACTAATTCACCGCTTGGACAACAGTTTCCATCCCACCATAAACAGTACAGCAGTGCAAATAGATCCGGATACTTTATCAGACATCAGTGAGGAGAAAATGGAGTCAGACGTGGATTCCTTCTCTGGGGGTTGAGGAGAAACGGGAGGCGATTCGGCTGAGTCAGTCTGAAATGAGAGAACAAATATTATTTATTATAGATATTCACTTATCACTTGAAAATGGCTTGGCTCATTAGTTTTTTTATTATGTTCAAAATTACCAGAGCCTAGTGTACCTGTGAAAAAAAAAATGTACTTTGTTATAAAGTAATTACAGACTCAACACATAATCTATTACATAATAAGCAGTAATAAGCAGTAATAAGCTTGGGTTGTGTATCGTAAGTTTCATATTCCTTTAGTCGGTATGATTGGTAAGTGTATTAAATTCGTTGCATCCCCTATGTTTCATGCAATTAAATAAGAGCCTTAGCAGACTTAAAATCATTAATTATAAAAAATGTTACATATTGTTATTTGCTTTATAATAAAGATAGTCATAGTAGCTTTAAATTGTATAAAATAGTTACAAAACTTAAATGTTTCAACATATAATGAAAAAATATTGTAAATTTTTGAAAAAAAGCAACTGCGAAAGGTTTCTTGTCGGCTTCTTCCTCGTAGACAGCATTCCGAACCGGTGGTAGTTTAAAAAGTGACTATTCAAAGGCACTTATTTTAAGTCTATTTAAATAAAAAAAATTAATGTGATTTTTTAATTTGAATTTGAAATTGATCGTAGCCCTGGTCAGATTAAAAGAAAGAAAGAAAAGTACTTTTTTCACATCTCTGTCGAATTCTGACGACGAACTCAACGGGATATCTCGAACCCTCACTTTAATACCTCTACATTAAGGATATGAATATCGGACAAGAATACAGTCTTAAAGAAAAGGAGGATCTCTTCAAAACCTCTTTTCTTAAATATGAATAACAAGGGAACACTCAAAAATATTAAATGTGCAGAAAATTCATACAGAATTACACGAAATGTACTCCCCTCGATTTGTGATCCTTTCGTGTTTTGTCATCCGTCAAAATGTGTTTTCGCATTTTCGGGGATTTCGAAGGGTCGAGGAGACGAGAGGGGCGAGTTTTGATACTTTAAAAATTTATGAATACCGTATAGGAATGTTTAATTTATTTAAATAGTACTTTTACTAAAACAATGTAATAGCAACTGAAAATAATTTTGTTGTTCGGATTTATTTCAAAGATTTCTAAATGCATATATTTTATTTTACTTCAAAACTTTAAAACAAAACATTAGTTTAACTGAGCAAGTCCTTTATATTTGTATATATCTTTATTTCTATCTATTTTTATCAATATATATATGTATAAGCATCGCTTGTATATATATATTATACACGTTCATATCATTACGTATTTAACAAATCCTTATCCTTACTATTATGAACGCGACAATTTGTAAGGATGTTAGTTACTCTTTCACGAAACAACTACTTAATGGATTTTTATGAAACTATACAATAATATAGCTTATACATTAACGTAACACATAGGCTATAATTCGTAAAGATATTGTGTGAATTATCTTAAATATAACGATAAATTTCATGTTATTAAAAAACCTATTCTAATAATTTTCGACTTCTACGCAGACAAAGTCGCGGGCAAAAGCTACCACTTTAAATTAAGTTAATTTCACATGAACTTTATCATTTAAAAGTTACGCAACCCACTTTTTGTTTCCTACAATCTGTCCCTGCATTTGGTATCAGCATTCGTCAGAATGGTAACATTTTAAATGAATGAAATTCCAACTGTTCACTTAAACAAGTACAATCAGATTTATTTTGGAACCGAATCAAAAACATCAGATTGGTATTATTTAATATGTTTTTTTGGCTAACATAAAAATAAATAAACAAATAAATATTTTCTTACTGTTATGACGCACCTACATATAATTTTTTACCAATTTAATTTGACTACGAATACAGTTCACGTCTCGTAAGTTATTAAATTCTACCTTCCAAATTTGATTGTTTATGTTAAAGCTGCAATATTTATTGAAGCTTTTCGATTAAATCTCTGAATTATCAATTTAGCCCACACCATATGTTAAGATAACAGATCACAAAGCGCGACATTAACGATATTGAATCTAAACCAAACATTAAACCGAAAAAGGGACAAATATCATTAAAATTCAAAACACCAAGTATCCAATCAGACGTGAAACCAAATAAACCTTCGTACCTGACTCATTTATATTCCGTTTTTTGTCCTTTTATCACAGGGGTTGATTTCACCCCTAAGATAAGGGATTAAAAAGAAAATGCCATCTCTTGGAAAAAAAGAACACCCACTTGTTCGCGAAGCAATCATCTCAGACGCTCCTGAGCGAAACACCGAAAAGAGAGAAAGAAAAAAAAAAAACACCCAAAAGAAAAGGTACTCGACAGTAACGTAAATTTTTTCGAATGACGAAATGTGATGCAAAACATTCCGGGACAAACAAATTTTATGATAAGATTTTATCTTTGTGTGAATTTTTAAAATGGATTTTGTAAAATGTTCATACCAAAAATTATGTTAAATTTATTGTAGAAAATAAAAATAAGATGGATTTTTTGTTTAGCTTTTGTTATGCTTAAATCTGAGATAGATTATATCCTTGATTTAAAAAAATCTGACCAAAGGACTACAAACTTACAAAGATACACATTTGTAATCAGGATTCCAACTACGATTACACTTGGTAATGGTTACAACTAAAACAATAAACATGAAATGATTAAATACTTTTTCTGTACTTCCAAAAAAGGTATACCGGAAGAGTTAGATGCATGACTTTTCTTCTAAAACCCCTGCCAACACTTTTAGAGTGTTCTAAGACACAACAAACCGGACAAAGCCAGGTTGAAGAGGCAAAGGAAGCAGGACCAGACGGTCTCGAAACCGTCGGAAAACGGATCGAAAATAAAGAAGAAAAAATCTAGACATCTCTAGAAAGGTCTCAAGCCTCAAACCTTGAAAGTAATGGCCGAATCTACACTGTACCGAGCGAGAAATTACATGTTTAGATAATATTGTCTACAAGTCAGAAGAATATTTCGAATTAATTTCGATTAAAGTGATCGCAACAAATGAACAAAAAGTTTTAACTGAACATTGCACAGGATTTTTTCTGTCGAAGTATCATTTTTTTTTGTTTTCCTGTTGATAATCCACGTTTGCAAATCATCTGCCAACCAGGCATTGTACAAACCAAATATTTTACATCAATTTATTAACTGATAAATACTGTTTATAAAATCTTCGATGTATGTTAAAATATTATTTATCAATATAAGTTTGGCACGAGCGAATGTTCGTATGTTCTACTAGTTTTTTTTAACCGAATGTTACGCTTCGGTGTGAGATCACCCCGCCTTTGTTTCTCGCCACTCACCGTGCCGTATCATTAACTCGGAGTGGTACGGGATTTTTTCGACTTTTTAACATTAATCCTTTTTTTATTTATGGAAAATGCTTTGGAGTGGTGTCACTGATCTCCTACGGTTGAGAGCTGTAGCTTTCATGATGGAGACATGTTCTTCGCGAATATTAATTACTGAAAATTGTCCCCCTTTACGAAGGCCTTTTGAGACGTCGCAAGATTTTGGAGTGTTCACAAAATTCTGATGAGCATGCTCGTTTGTGAAGGTCACGTTTGAATTTGATTTTATGAGATGTAAGCTCAAAAAGTACGAAAATGAAGAACTGAAATTTACATTCGAGTTTCTAATTAAATATCTTTAAGAGTCAGTTTCATTTAAAAGATTTTTCTCATTAATTTATTGCCAAATTTTTTTAACCTTCTCTTTCAATAATACATTCATATTCATATGAATACGATCTTTGTGGCGCAGTGATGGAAACAGCCGATTGCTATGAAAGGTTCCGGGTTAGAATCCCAGCGGGGAAGAACTTTGTGTTTTTTGCAAGACGCATTGTTTCGCTTATCGGTCTTTGATGTAGTATTCTTTTCTATGTTGTTTTTATGCTATATCGTTGCTTAGTGCCTGTGACACAAGTTCTTACGATACTCACTGCAGGGCTGAGCCAATGTGTGTCGTGGTTATTATTATTAATACTACAACAATATAATAATATAATACAACAATATAACAAATATCGATAAAATATTTTGTATCTATTCAGTTGCAGGTCTCAAAAACACTATACCGAAGATCATTAGTGAGGTGTCAAATGACGATTTTAATTTGAATCCAAGTAACCATGACAACCCTTTCAATAGTGCTGCCACCTGCTATCGAGTCATGGGAATAGACAAACACAATGGGGATGACGACCCTGTTTATTATTGTCTATGAGTATTGTTTTACTCTATGGCTATTCAAGCGATCTTTGGTAACGGTAGAACTATCTTTTTATTGTTTCCAGCGACCCAGCTTTAAGTCAAATAAACTCCTATTTTTCTTTAAAATCTTCTTTCATACTTAAAAGTAAAAAATACAATAAATTTAACATTTAATGATGTAAGATTAGGAAGGACATGACTGAGTTCATTTGAGTGCTCAAGTATATTTTTCGTCACATGTTTTATTATATTCAGGAACTTTATGGTCTATGCTATAATGAATACCAGACCATTACATAAAGTTACAGTTAATTTGTAATAAGTTTAACAATAATAGCTTTTTCTTACAGCAATAAGGTTCAAAAAAATCATAAAGCTTGACTTAAAGAAAAAAGTTAATGTTATGGTTGCAAGGATAGGAGAGCCTGTGTTTTTACCGGAACGAGAGGTAAAAAAATTACCTCTACTTTTGTAACGCATTGGCGGTGCTCCAGACAAAAGGTATGTCGTGTCAATAGGCGGTGGTAACACTTTCTATAAGGTGAATGGTCTGCTTGTTTGGCCATGTTGTTGTATAAACTCCCAAATACTAAAGTTTTAGGTTTAAAAACGGATCTGATGACTGTATGCACTTGATCTAATATAATGTCTACTAGTACTTTTTAAAATAAATAAGCTTTATATTTATAATAGAAGGTATGGAAAATGAAATAATTCAAACAAATTCCCAAATCAAATAAATCTGAAGCCTATAAAAGCGGTAATTCAATCAGATTGTGTCCCGGTGACAGAGGTACTATAAAATCGTACACAAAGAAAATGAGCTGAGCAATATAAATCAGATGTCTTCGCAAATATGCCTTGTTATTATCATAATGAAATCGAGAGAGTTCTTTGATGCAAATATTTACATCGAGTCTCGGATTATTATTATTGATGTTTATCTTTATGAAATATTTTCATTTCTACTGATTACGTTTTTTTTTTTGAATTAATTTCAAGAGGTTTTTTTTATTTATTTTAGAATTAATTTCAAGGAATCTTATTATTTCTAAACATTAAATATTCAGAATAAGACTACTAAAATATTTGTTTCTTTGAATAAAAAAAATGTATTGTTGCAATAAAAAAAAAGTAAATATAGAAACTAGTCAATGTTATTTAGAGTACTTTTATTATTATATCACTATTTCTAGTGTTAAATTAGGAACCAAAATCAAAACAAAATCCCTTAACGCCTACACCCAAAAAGAATAAAGCGGTAAAGCAAAACCGAAAATATATCAATGCACAGGTACATCTCATAATTTGGAGATGTAAAAACGAATAAAAGTAAAAAACGGCGACAGCTATTGAGATTTCCCTTGTGTATTCGATGTTTTTATTACTCCTGCTTTTCCCATTAGATAAGGTGTCTAAGGAGCGTGTGCCCGCAAATTCGGGAGAATTTATAATTTTTATTATAGCAACACTGCCATGGATACGAGAACTTTTCTTTTGCGAAGTTTTTATTTATTTCAATCTTGCATTTTCCCGTGACTTCGTGTTACATCTCTTTTTTTCTAGATAAAATTTTGATGTTCAGTTTGAAATTAATTTTTAAGCTATTTAACATATCGTTGGTTAGTTCCTGTGACACAAGTTCTTACGATGCTTACTGCAGGGCTGAGTCAATATATGTGTCGTGATGTGGTTATTGTTAATTAAAAAAATCGGATGTCTAAAATATTTTAATTACCTTACCTTACATATAAACTTGCAGATTTCCAAACTTTATCTCTTTATAGGAAAAATAAATATAGAATTTTGGACGAAGATATTTTTTACATTTATAAAGTAATGATACCTTATAAAATTTGATTTCTCTTTTCAAAAATTGTAACAAAATTCATCATTATAATTTTATAACTATAAACCCATTCTGTAAATTATTTTTCATTTTCTTCTGGTATATATACATAATATAAATAAAAAAACATACTTTACACATCCGAGCTAATAAAATATAACAATAACACCTTGTTCACCTATCCCCCCCCCCCCCCTATACATTATTACCATATCACGAATATTTTCTTAGCTGAAGTCATAAAAAATTTAAAGCTTACAGCGTGAGATTTTCATAACAAATGTGTTTCTCGTAAAGATACGTTATTAACAATAAATTGCAGACGCCAGAGATGTGTCGAGAACGTGTAACATTGTTGTGAAATCATAGGTTTTATAAAAAAAAAACTTAAAAACGTTCAGTGAAGGATTTTGTTAATTTAAAAAATCTTTAAGGTTGTCATTCCTTTCTAAACTTAAAAAGAGGTATGAAATATAAGTATATCATATAATCCGATATAAAAAAATATTTAATTGCTAACATTTTTATTATTAAAATGAACTAAAATTAATTTGAGCTTTTAATTAACATCTTTTTTCTTACCAATTGTTTCAGAACGACAAACTAGTAGACGTAATTAGTAATAATAATAATAACCACATCACGAAACACACATTGACTCAGCGCCACAGTAATATTGAAGAATCGTATGTCGCAACGCTATGGTATAAACTACACAGATAAGAATACTACATCCAAGACCGGAAATGAAACAATACGTCTTGCAAATAAAAACTACTTCGCCCCCACCGCAATTCAAACTCTGAACCTCTATCGTAGCAGTCGGCTTACACCACTGCGCCACCGAGGTCGTCAAGTATATTAAAATAAATATTTATTTTTTACAGAAAAAACCGGGAGCCAAAGCTACTACAAAGGTAAGTAAAAGAGCCGTTATCTCTTTTCACCCCAGCCAACATTATTGTAATCTTTGCAATAAAACCCATATTAAATTTAACTCTCTTTACTTTTACAACTTGAGATAGAAAATGCTTTTTTCATAACAGTTGTTAAACTGAAACGATGGATTTCGATATTTTTGCACACGTGTCTCTTTTGCGAATTCAACATAGCAAATGTGTTTTTCTTCCTTTCCTTATAATAAAGTACATCACGACGCACACATTGACTCAGCCCTGCAGTAAGTATCGTAAGAACTTGTGTCACAGGAACTAAGCAACGATATGGTATATACTACATAGATAAGTATACTGCATCCAAGACCGGTAAGCGAAACAATACTTCATGCAAATAACACAAAGTTCCGCCCCCGCCAGGGAACCCAGAACCTCTAGCGTAGAGCGGCTGTTTACACTGCGACACAGAGGTTGTCAAAATTGTTATCCTGAATGGAAAAGTTACTAGTTTTGATCTATATATTGATGTGATAACGTTTGATGTAGTATTTTCAACATCACTAAACTCCTCAATTATGGAAGGGAATGAGGTGGACGGATGACCCTGTGAAGGCTGCTGGAAGCCTTCGGATGCAAGCAGCCTAGGCTCGTTCCTGTTGGAAGTATTTAAGGGAAGCCTCCACCCTGAAGTTTTCCAAAATGATGATGCAAAGGAATCCACACGATAGATAATTTGTGCGTCTTGTTTCATTGAAAAAACTTAAATATGTTTTTTTTATAAATTTTTATTTATTATTCTCATCAGAAACAAAACAATGAACTTGAAACATACATACGATCACGATTGTGAGTATAGTGCATTTTACTTTTGCATAAATTTTACTCGTACGTACGAGTAATTTCAGATAATAGTAATAGTAAATGTAGTAATACAAAAAACATTGCGGCATTAATGCAGATTTCAAGGAATTTCAATTTCATCACGTAGAATTTGAAAAAAGAAATAATTAGCTATTTTCTTCTTTTGATACTATATTTCTTTGAAAAAATTTCAAACAATCAAGAATTCTCATTATCGCGAATGTTACAACAATGTAACACGTAACATTCGCAGTTTTGAATTTCTTTTTATTTTTATCTTGATTTGTGTTCCTACAGCTACTCTATAACATTTTTATTTCCTATTCTGTTCAAACATAAAGCAATGGAATAAAAGATTTGCTATTAAAATTAAACTCTTAGGGATAACCCCTCAATAAAGCACCCTTACCATGAGTTTTACAACAAAAATACACGTTTTTTGGCCAAAACAATATTATTAAAAAATTAAAACTGGCTTTTTCACTTGGAGTTAATTAGTTTAAAATTATCAAAAGTCATTATTAAATAAAGACAATACAATTCAAAATTTAACTAGAAATTAAAAAAAAATGTTATAACGGTAAAATTTTAGACTAAAGGTAGATGTAGTCTGATCTTTTATATTTAAATTTGAGAAAATACATAATTCCCTTGAATCAAATATGGATTTATATATTAAAATAATAAATATTTAACTATAGAATTAAACAAAATTTTACTAGGTAATTTTGGGATGATTTTTAAAATTACTTTACAACATTTTACAACAAGTAGATAACGAGTAAAAATGCTTTGTATTTCATGCTAAGGTAAAAGGTTTAACATTGGTAAAAACAGTTGTAATTTTTATTATTGTTTTAAAAAGGAAGCCCTCGTTAAGGCTTTCAGTATTTCGTTTTACATTTTTCAAAATAAAAGTTGGTATAAAATGTTCATAAAATATTTTATTAAGATGAGACACAAAGTCGAATTAAATAAATAAATAATCACGTCACGACACACACATTGACTCAGCCCTGCACTAAGTATCGGAAGAACTTGTATCGCAGGTGCTAAGCAACGATATGGTATATAATAAATAAATAAGAATACAACATCCAAGACCGGTAAGCGAGACAATGCGTCTTGCAAATAACACAAAGTCCCGCCCCCGACGGGATTCGAACCCGGAACCTCTAGCGTAGCAGTCGGCTGTTTACACCACTGCGCCACCGAGGTCGTCAAATTGTGTCAAATTGTAGATAAATTTCCGGAAAAATCATTGAAGACGTTAAATATTTTTTTTCCTTACTTTATATAAAACATAACGATGGCATATAACAGTTTTTATAATTATGATTACGTAGAGTTTGTACGAATCTTCGAAACTAATCACCTGATAAAAAACATTTTGTTAAAGCGAAGCCAAGGAAAAAAGCTAGTTTTATAATTCAACGTAAGTAAAGTCACTACTTATCTATAATTTCATTTTTATATTATGTCATAGGCAAACAAGCAAACAGTTCATGATGGAAAGTGATACCGCGGCCTGTTGACACGACAATGCCCCTAATGTCATGGAGCGCCAAGAGCACCGATTAGGCTTTACTTCTGAAGTAAAGACGTTATACTTCTCGCGCCAGTAATTACACTGGCTCTCCAATCATGAGAACCGAAACCCAGTGAACTGCTTCACGTTGTAAATATAAAGGAGAATTCTTTCTTCTGAATTTTTAAATTTTTTGTGGTGTAACTATTTAATTGTAACATGGTCCATTTAATTTTGTTTTAATATATTCAACTAGTATTTGTGTATTGTTAGATTTTATTTTATGTAAGCTGTGGTTACCTTTAATTGGATAAACACAGGGAATGTTATTAGTCTCTAAGTTGTATTGCATGCAAGTGTAAATAAATGAAATGAAATGAAAGGAGGGTGGTACCAATCCAGGCGATCTTGCACATAGATCTACCACCTACCCCACGTGTCTGTTTTAACGTGTTAAAATATAGGACTACGATTCTTACTACGCCGTAGTTTCTCACGTAAATCGTAGTAGATTCGTAGTTACACGTAGTTTCGCTATATACCGTTATGTACTCAACTCTTTTGTGTTTTACATATTCTATATCATAAAATGTATCTATGAAATTGTAACATGTTTATTCTTATTAATTGTTTTGTAACACAACATTAACTCACGCCGTAATCCCTTGAGAGGGGTTGGCAGAGGTGTTAAACACCGCATTTCGCATGTTTATGTTGAGTACCAGTGTGACATTTTGCAAATCTATCGCCACTATCCGGGCACATTGAGGAAGATGGCAGCTACAACTTACGGCAACCGTCGACCTGTCGGGTCGGATCGGTCGGTATACCAAGGCTGACAACAAACTGAGCTACCACATCCTCCCTTGGCTTAATTGGTTTGTGATTACAGAAATAATTTAAAAAAATATAGATTAATACAAGTTCAAGAGAGCCTTGCAGGTGCAGGACTACATAGAAATGGCTGCTTTTTGTAGAACGACTTATTAACTATATTTCCTAGACTGTAAGGAAATTGGATGTTGTATTATTCAAGCCATTAAACTACAAATGCTATGAAGTTTTGATATTAAATAAAGCAAACCAATTATAAAATTCTCAATCCTATTAATTTTACAAGCCAATAAAATTAACTTTAATCGTTACGCCACTAAGCTTTTTAAATTCAAACGATCCAAAACATTTTATTCGATCTCATCAAAGAATAAAAACTCATTATCGGAATTTAAGTGTCCATAAACTAATTTTAACAAGGCTGGCCGTTGAGAAAGGAAAAAAAAACATTCGGAGTTCGAAGTTCAAATTTTGACGTTTTATTTGACGTTTAACTGTCACGACGCGTGCGCACATGGTAATGACATAACAAAACTTTATACAGAGGTTGTAAACCTTTTACGACCGGCTGGATTCTCTGTGATAATAAATATTAAGTATTAATAGGCATTTAGGGTAAATTGGAGTTTTTTAATGCGCTTTTAGTACCGAACAATTAAATTATGACGTTATATTTTTGGATGGGATGTGTTATTGTACGAGTATGTATTTTTTTTGTATGTATGATTTTACTTTCATGGAAATGAAATTGTTTAAGTTTATAAGAAATTATTGTATCTGATTATTTTATAATTTTTGCCTCTAGGAACACGCGACCCATTAGGAACTCAAATAAAGGTAAATTTTTGTGTTTTATGTATAAAGAATTAAAATAAAAAACCTTCATTCAGTGATCTTTATAAAAGTTATTTCGTCAGCAATTTAATAATAAGAGCTTTTGAAATTTAAACTTTAAAAATTACTCGGTCAACTGTTTCAAGTCGGGGAAGATACCGGCAAGAAACGTCAGATTCTGCAATTTGTTTGAATTAAGCATAACCTTAAATTAACCAAAAATACAGAGTGCAACTTATTTAACAATGAAACTAGAATTAATCTTTCGATTCTTATTCAATGGCAAAAAAATACAATCCATAATTTACTTTAACTAAATAGAAAAACAATGATGATGACTTCATGAAATTTTTGTTGTTTTATAAAGAAAAAGGTGAGCATTTTTCATGTACTTAACTCTTAGAATACTGCTTCTCACAATCTACCTTAACACAATGTGTGGTATTATAAAATACAATTTAAAAGATAAATTCACTGGAACGTTCGATAAACGGTGAAACTATCGATATGAAAACTGTTGACATAAAATATCTATATTACTGCACTATCAAGATGGCAGTATATTTTTATGGTTTATTCAAGAGTCAGTCGCGAGCAATTGAATTTGACAATGTTGATTTCAACGTCAGGAATAAAATATGATATTTATTACGTTTTCACAATTTTCATTTCATCTTCTCAGCAATCATGAAATACAATGTCTAAATAACATCATTCAATTTCTACCAAAAATAAAACAAAGAAAGCTAAAACATGACCTCCTTCGGCATTTTATCTTCGAAATATCTTTACATGTGTCAACTCAGAGCATTATATCAACAGAAATACAACGTACTCTGCAATCTTGTAACGACAACATCGTTAAAAACCGCGTGGGTAAAAAAAAAACATAACCATCGGACTCAAACTGACTTTTACGATACACTAATAAATTAAACAGCTATCATAAAAAGTATCGAGCATTTCAACCATATCGACGCGCGTGTCACATCACTATAAAAAGTATGAAAATAATACGGCAAAGTTGTGTTCGTCAACACAAAAAGCGCTAGTTTCTTTCAAAAACTGGGCCTTGATAGTTAAAAATGTATGGGAATTTAGTTTCTAATGTTTGACCGCTTCTTTTTAAGTTGGTCGGATTAACACTGGCCGCTTCCACGTCACAATAAAAGTCGTGAGTTATTTTCTTTTTTAAGGTACTTTTATAACGCATTATTTACGGTCAAGTCATAAGGGTTTTGGCTAATCGTTGAGTTTGTAATAAAGTGGAATCTCTTTGAATCGTAAATGTATGGATTTGGTGCCGTCGTAAATGATATTTTGGAATAAATTTAACGAATACAATATCTCCAAATCTATATTTTTATTACTCTTGCTTTTATTCTTACTTTCTTATGTTTTATTTTTATCAGCCAAAAAAGTATCAAATTTTTTGAATTTCATTTGATATCGAAGCTAGACCTAATTGTTAGTTAGATCTTGTGAATTCTCAGTTTATATTCAAAAGCTGTCTTTCTATTACTTACCCACTTCTTGAGATTAAATCAGTAGTAAATAAAGTATGAAAAATCCAGTTCAATATCAAATTATACACCCTTTTTTCAATTTCTGCTTCTTTGAAAAACATCAATAAACCATCCTTTCTTTTAAACAAAAAAAAAAAACTAAATTGAAATAGAACTCATTTCGCGATTCCTTTCATAAAACATTCTTCACTCGGAGCGACATAGTAAATAACCTTAAATACCTTTCTAAGCTTCATTCGAAATTCGATCATGCACCGTACCGGTAAAGTAGAATTTTCTCTGAACTGGGCGAGGTTTTTTAAAGTAGCAAGATTGGTATTGAGTGAAAATTATCCGCCGTGGAAATCCCTTTGAACCGATTTGTCGTGGGGATGTTAAAAAACCTTTTGTTCGCATTCAAAAGGTATTTTTCAGTCGCTACCTTATTATTCCGGGTGCATGAAGAGATCGCGGCTTTTGTTTGATTACCTTTTTACTTATAATTTAGAAGGTTTTTCGTTTTAAATTATATTTCTTTATTAAAACCATAAATCTTCCCTTATGCTATTTTTTTTTGGCAGCAGTAATTTTGTTGTGACAGTGTTATTCTTAGAATTAACTGTGGCAAAATTCCTCAGGCATCCATTATTAGGTCTTTGTAACAGTTCGTAATTTATACATACAATGCTTACATTGATCAGATTTTGTAAGATAAATCTTTAATACATATCGGAAGTACGTGTTGGAAATTGTCCTAACCCTAAAGTTACTAGTTTTAACAAACAATGGTTACATTTAAGGGTCGAACGAATAGTTAATGTAGAGGTGTAAATTCAACATATTTAATTAATAAGACATTAACAGATTTTGAAATTATATAAGTGAGTTTTCTTTAATAATAATATAATTAAATGTAACAAAAGAATCAAGTTTAAGTCTTTGCAAGATACGAAGCCTCTTCAAATCTAATTTACTTTTTAAGATGTTATGCTAATTCTAATGATCTCCAATTGATGCTTTGTCGTTAAGATTATCTATCTCCCTTCCCCTTTATTTACATATCTTCTATCTCGTTCTTTCGCGAAAGCAATTTGTTGGGGCTTTCTTCTATTTATATTGAAATAAGGGTACGTAAATTGGAATAATAGGTACAGTCGAGGTCTGCCACGGAGTATCATTTGCCATCGAAATTCCTTTGGACGCGATAATACTACGTTTTAGGGGTTGGATCGCAAGCCCCATCCTAATTGGCCGTACTAAATCTCTATTACCAATTAAGGTAAAGGAAGCAAATCATTAATTGAAATCATGATGTTTGAAAAGTATGATAATCTCATCCATTCACAAATATAGTATGAAAGCCCCCAGCTGCAAAACCTGCAAGCAAAACTCGACCTTAAGGTGGTAGCGCGTGTTCGCCCCTGATTGTACTTATTATTTCGACTTTATTTGGGAAGATCATTTCACTATATTGAATCTTATTACTCATTGAATATAGTTGAGAGAGAAACGAACTCACGGGCAAACAAGCAGACGGATCACCTGATGGAAAGTTATACCGCCTATGGAAAGGACGTTGCAATGCGTTACCCATGTTGAGGTAAAGATCTTATACCACTCGTGCCGGTAATTACACTGGCTCTCCAATCCTTCGAACCGAAACACAGCGCCCACCGTGTTAGATTAAAAATTTTAAAAAAAAACAAACCACTTGCAAAAAAGCTTGCTTAGTATTCTAAGCAAGCTTATTAGTCGATCCTTTAGGCCATATGGTAAGCTAAGATTAATTAAAACAGTAGCAGAAATTAAATAGTTGAAGATTATTTTTCATTTTTAGTTATTAAATAATTAGGTACTTTTCGAGTCAATGTATAGCAAGTAAGTATAATGTAATGGTAGAGTTTACAGGACCATTATGGTGTTTTTCTGGAAATTTCCAATCACTTTTTCAGTTGCTATTGTTAGCTACAATAACATTAGCAGTAAAACTCAGCGTCGCACTAAATGATAATATGACCAATATTATTGTTTATGTAACACGTTGCAATAAAAAATGCATTTGAATTATCCAAACCATATAACGGTAAAGTATATCACTTTCATGAATTACAGCTGAAATGTCATTTACATGGTACGACACGATTTTCTTCCAAAACGGTTTATCGTATGTCTGTTACAAAAAAAATATGCATATAAAAGTTTTAGCTCTGAATGTTGCATGCTCTACTAATATCTTATTTAATTTTAGCTTACCAATTAAGATGATACGTTAGTATCTTTCAACAAATACAAATATATTGTACACCAAGCTACTTGCAAATGAAAAAGAAGTGCTGGAGTTTTAAAGCTCTTAATGTTCTATTGAATAATTGCTATTCAATGCTATGAACGCGAAAATATAATTTATCTGAGATATACAACCTGAATGTATTCAAAAGCGACGTTCGTATCCGATAATAGTCTTCGATCGTATCGTGAAGTTCAAATGGCTTTTATCGAATGCGATACCTACGTTAAACTTTACGAGCGCATTGTTTTATTAATACCAATAAAACCTACTTGTAAAGACTTTAGTAAGAACCATCTAGAATATACCAGAATTATTAGGGCTTCGTGTGTTACACTTTTTATATTTCTTTGTTACTGAATTTTCGGTTCTAAGAATGGAATGCCTGAAGGTTATCACATTTTTGAAGGTAGTTTATTAAACTTAAATGTAAACCTTAATATTACAAAGTAGTTTTATTAATATATTAATTTTTATTCCTATTAAAAACCTAGGTACATTTTAAGGTTCAATCAATTATAGATTACGAAGGTTTAAAATATGAAGATTTGAAATTGCTTATTGTTACTATATTCGAATGAAATGCATTTCGACTTTGACTTTGATTATAACAATCATTTCAGGGTAGCTTATCAAATGAAAATAATTGTCACATGAGTGACATAATTTTTGAACTTTTTGGCCGACTTCGGTGTCTTCAATTTTGTTTTCATAACAAGGTTTCTAAAAATTCATCAAACGACTATACAATCGTTAAAATAATTTAAACAGCTTGTTAAAGCAGGAGACAACACATTTCAAAACAAATCATATTAATTTCCTGTAAATTACTAATTAGTTATTACTCGTATTTGAAGAAGCTGATGTTTGTGGAGATCTCTCCCGCGGTGAATCAGTTCCAGTTACAAGAATAGACTTAAAACTGATACTTTAGTAAGGTGTTTACTCCCTTTATAGTCTGTTCCAAGAGAGCAATAGAGAGATTTTTTGAGACAATTCTTTGATACAAAATGACAGCAGAAAAACTCAGGTTACAGAGTTTCATATTCTTGTTTTTATGTTTCATAAAATTAGAATATTTTACGTAGCTTTTGTTATATTTTTAAACAGGTTTCGGATCTTATGCTCGTAATTTAAAACGTTTGTTTTCAAACATGGATAATATTAAATAATAAATTCAATTTCCCGTCATCTTTAATTATTGTATATCTATTAAAATTATTAATGATTTATTGCTTATGAAAGTTCGTTATAATTAAAATTAGGTTAATTTTATAAGCTTTCATAAAGTTTGTTTTGATTTTTCTTAATAATATCCTAAATTGCGTACTTTTAGAACTATAATATAAAGTATAAACATATACCATTATCATCTTCTAAATACAAAAAACCGACACATATTTAGAAGTTTTAGTATTTAAGGTTGCCAAAACTCACTAACCGTACTACATTTAACCTATTAAGCGATGCGTAAGTATATTTATCAAGACATTTATGTACATTTTGAAGTGTAATGATGTTATTGCAGTTGCAACGGTATCTTGTTTTACTGCTCGACAAACAGAAAGAGGGACAGACACACTTTATGGATTTTACAAGGTTAAAGTACATAAGGGTTCCTTTTTAAACATATACAGAGTTCCCCCTCGAGAGGGGTTGGCAGAGGTGCTTGCTACACACCGCTTTCCGCATGTTTATGTTGAATCCCAGTGTGACAGGTTGCGAATCTGTCGCCACTATCCTATATTGAGAAACATAGCTGCTACAATTTACGGCCTTTCGAATCCACGAGCTGTCGGGTCGGGTAGGTCGGTTATCCAAGGCACGTTACAAACTGAGCTACCACGTCCACAAACCACATTTTTCAAAACTTTAAGTAAGTTTTAGATTCAGCCAAAAGGCAGGTATGATTATATGAGTGAAAGGATTTAACAGACATGGTAGGTATGCAGTGGGTGCGAAAACGGCTCTAACTTGGCGTTTTTTGAAGGTTTTCAAAAAAAAAATGATTTTTTCATTCTTTGTTTGCGCGTTAGTATGAAATTAAAAAGCGTGGTGATTTCAACTCTCTACGTAGTTAAGTATGTGTTTTTTTTTGGTAGACTGACGGACGCACAGCTAGGGCTTTGAATGTCGTTTAATTTTTAGTGAGGACGTGGCAGCTCAGTTTGTTACTTGCCTTGGTTAAACGACCGACCCGACCCGACAGGTCGATGGTTCTAATCTCGGGTTGCCGTGAGTTGTAGCTGCCATTTTCCTCATTATTCCCGTATAGTGGCGATAGATTCGCACACTTGTCACACTGGGATTCAACAAAAACAAGCGAAATGCGGCGTAACACCTCTCGAAGCCTACACCTCTCGAAGGATTAATTACTTTTTATGTTAAGTCAAGTATTTTTAGGGAAAAATTATAACATAATCTAGCTACTAAGTCCATTGTGAACGATCTCATGGCTACTAAGTCTTTGAATCATTTTGTAATCAATAATTGTGTCTGGACTTCTAATGACTAAGAATTCAAACTTAAATAACAGATCAAGTGACATAATAAGATAGGAAGAAAAGTTGGCGTGATGCCAAGTTGGATCTACGCATTTAACTATGACAACTTGCTCTAAAACGATATCGTAGATGCAAGGAATGTCTCCCAATGCTATTTAACCACATCACATCACGACACACATTGACTCAGCCCCGCAGTATGATTGAAGAATCTTGTTACAAAGTAACGAGATGGTATGAACTACATAAATTAAGAACACTAAATCCAAGACTGGGAAGCGAAACAATGCATGTCGCAAGTAACACAAAGTTTCGCCTCCGCCGGGATTGGAACCCGAAACCTTTAGCGTACAGTCGGCTGTTTACACCACAGCGCCACAAAAGCCGTCAAAGCCGTATTCGCATGGAAACATGTATTTGTGACTTATTACTAGTATTATTTTTAATATAAAGCTTTTATATTTAGTTTTGGATTTACAAGTATAATATTTTTAACTAAATAAATTTCTTGTTTTTTGGATAATAATTTCTATTTATGACTCAATTAATAACAATAATAAGTACAAGGCTTAAAAATGTTGTGATTTTTCTAAAGTTGTGTACATTAGAATAAAATGTTGTTGTAAAAAATTGTAGCAGAGTACATTGAAGTACCTATTTAAAATAAAAACGTAGGTACATAGCTAAGTAGGTATTACTCAAATTGGTTAGATAGTCTGATAAGAAAATTAGTTGAAAGTGTCACATATTAAAATTCGCGTCTATTCAAGTCTATTAATTAACAAGCATCTTTAAATGTAGAAACATCTATAAAACCCTACATAAGGGTTATTTGGATATAAAATAGAGCAGTGTATTTTATAGTCTAGGCACCTTTACCATTGGTACCTAAAAGAAAATTTAATGCGAACGTAAACTGGGTATCAATAAGAAAGATTTAATTTCGTTTTAGTCAGCACTTTTTATTTTATTGACAGCATTAACTACATAATTGCAACTAAAGGCAGTCAAGTATCGAGGGTCGCATTTCATTACTTTAACTTAAAATAAATCTTAAAACGATAAACTTTAAGCTCAAATTCATTCGACTACTAAAAATGAATTGGAAATAAAAGCGCCTGATATTATCTTAAAGCAACGCCACGCTTTGTGAAGTTGCGTTATTTTTTTCGCAGGCGCAACATAGCAAAAGCTTTCTTTGAAATACGATCTCAAATGGCCTACTTGTTTTATGTTATTTCAACAGCAATCATACAAAGGTGTATAGGTATTTATGCTGACGTATTTGAGTAGTTCAAGTTACAATGCAGTTTACCTACCTATAATGATAATTTCCTTCGTTGGACAAGTAATATTGTATTATACCGCGGTTCATTGACTCAAATGATGAATCATTTGCGGGCGAACAAAGGATTTCAACGGACACGTGTGACTTTTTAGATAAACAATGTTTTTAAAGCAATTGTTATTTTTATATTGAGATATTAATGTTACGCAACGATTACTACACTAGTTTCGATAAGCATTTGGTATATTTATCACAGGAATGCAGCAATGGGGAGATATTGTAGGAACAATAGTTACCCAACCACGTAATTCATAGGTACCTATTCATAGTTAGTAGGTACTTATCTCACTGTTGATAGGAATAACTGTATATTGTAGTTACCTACTTTTATTTACCTAAATTTGTCTAATTGTTCCAGTTTATTCTAGTACCTATCACATTGTAGAAAAATTGGCAATATTAAGTATCTACTTATTTAAATCTAAGTACCTATGATTGAATGTACCTGTGGTAAAACTTGTATAAGAAATTACCAAAAAAAGTTTTATTATTCAATAAATATCAATCTAATTAGGCACCTATTTTTGACCAAACTATTTTTTTTCTAATTAAGAAATACAAAGGATAACAAACAAACACACATACAGATACACATCCACGCACACAGATACAATATTTCCAAAAATTTTGTTAAGTTAAGATCTCTGTTACTAAACTCTTGTCGGTATAAAAATTTACTAAACTTGTGGAGACGATTTCGACCTCCCATTTATCTGTAGAATACGATATTTACTTTAATATTAATAAAAAATGTGATACTGTTTGTCTACTTTAAGGAATTAAAAAAACACTTACAACATCAGATCCACCATCAGGAATTTCCGTCCCCCCCTTATCTCTCCAATGCTTTTCACTCATAGAAAAAGTGAAGGTTCTTTCCCTTCTTGGACTCAAAAGAACCCCCGCTGGTGTCCTCGGGCTTCCATAGCCGAAAATCTCAACATTTCTTGTAGAGAACAGGTCATTGCCGCTGTCGGTTCTTGGGCTTATGAAGACGTCATCGTCCAAGTCTGAATCGAGGGTTAGAGAGAGGGGGGGAGATGAAGCTGATCGTCTGCCAGGTTGGGGAGGTGGAGCTGGTCGTTCCACGTCCGATTCGGAGTAGGGCCGATCTGAAAAATGTATGGTGGTGAGATTAAATATTTAATTGTAAATTTTAGCGAGGGATAAATCGCTTTGGAGAACACTTGGGGAGGCTTCTGCTGAAAAAGAACGGTTAAATTTTTCAATAAAGGCTATTTTTACTACTGTCAAATTGTTTATTTATTTCGATAGTCGATATTAGGCAATACCAACTGCATAACGTACTTATATACATTTTATTTAAGCAGGTAATGTCACTAAATACCTAATGTACTTTAGGACGGTTATTAAAACTAGTTCAAAATGGCTGACACCATAACTATAAAACCCTTCAACTTTGGTGAACTTACGTTCGTACAAACCTTTCAACATGATGGAAGACATGGTTTGTGATCATGGGCATGAGGCTATTCCTCTGTCAGACTTGTCAAAGAGAAGCAAACCTAATAATAGTAAACCATCACGACACACACATTGATTCAGTCCTGCGGTAAGTATCGTAAGAACTTGTGTCAGAGGAACTAAGCAACGATATGGCATAAAATACATAAATAAGAATACTACATCCTAGACCGGTAAGCGAAATGCGTCATGCAAATAACACAAAGTTCTGACCCCGCCGGGATTTGAACCCAGAACTTCTAGTAGCAGTCGGCTGGTCACACCACTTCGCCGCATTTCTCGTTTAACTCTCAGTAATTCTTACAAAAGTTCCATAGCCCTACTCTATAGTTCCTTCAAAATTTCTGTGGTCAGGACTAGTGTTTCGCCATGTGTTCTCTTTGAACTGTCTGCTTCCATTTCAAGTCTGAGTCCATTTCAAGTCCATAATTTCGAGAGGCATAAAGAATGCCCAGTAGCATCCAATAACTTTTAAAACCAATCCCTTTTCATTGTCCCGGTTATTACGTAACAAATTGTGTTTACGACCGCACAGCAATCAGCTACCGCTTTCGTGTGGCGAGACAATAGCTGGAGGTGGTCAATTTGATTCCCGGCCGAAGCTAAACAAACGCTTTATGGCCGAGTTATAGGGCTAAGTTAATAATACTGACGATTCCGGAGAATTATCAATAGTGTTAAACAAAGATTGTATTGATTAAGAATTGATTGCAAAATGAAAATATTTCTTGACCTGTTGTTTGCGCACCGTTTATTGTGTTAATACCGAATAGTTTTTTCTAATTATCTAGTACTAATAAAACGTAATAAAATATGAAGGTTATTGTTTTCTTAGATCGTAACAATTTTAAATATATTAAAATATTTGCAAAACTTTCTATTGTTACATCATACGCATTGCATTCCTATAATTGCTTTAGAATTCTGGTAAATACCTCACTTAAAGAGTCTACTTTGAGTTGTTGATCATATTTGTTTTGGTAGCAGAGGTGAATTTACCTTAGGGCCAAGAGGGTCATGCCCCGGGGCGGCAGGCTGAGAGGAGCGGTATTTTGCAGGTTTTTTCACAAATGAGGCGGCAAACTGGCCCAGGGCACGAAAGCTGACTGGCCCGGAGATCCAAGTTTTAAAAACGACAATGATTCGTGGTCTTCAATAATCGACTCAAGATGCACCGCTTCTCTGCTTCACCACTTCTAATCATGTTAACCAGGATTAACAGTATCCTCTTAGACTTATAATGCAGCTGTATAATGAAGCAGAGGGAGAGGACATATGTACCAGCTGTCTTGGGACCCGCAACGAAATAATCTAAAGAAATAGGAGCAAGCTGGATTTTCCAAAATGCGCAGCGTTTTGACCTCAGATTTTATTGGTTAACTTTAATGTTCTTATAAAATGCACTGTTAAAACACTGACCCAACTTTCTGGGTCATCGGTCACTCGGGCACGTGTCCAGATAAATATCCATCTCAAGTTATAAATCAGCGGTTTATTAGCAGTTTCGCCTACGTTTACCAACACTGGTACAGTCTAGGCTAAAATAGAAATAGCTTATCACAATGGAATAAGACGTGCATTCCTTCAAAAAGTTGAATGGGAAGAGGGTACGAAAACAACAAATTATGCTTTATTGCTATATAGCTACACTAAGGAGAAATATTAACGTGTTTTGAGTCTTTGTGGTATTCCAGTTTGAATATAACGTGGGTCGAAAAGAAAGGTATCAGCAATATTCACAGTGACAACGTTCAATGTATGCGAACTATAACCGGAAATTTTACCTTTAAATGCAACAGGTGAGGCCTCTACGGTCATCATCGATGTCGTTGGTATCACCCTCCTTTCCATTTCCACCGTGAAGCAGTTCGCTGTGTTTCAGTTCGAAGGATAAGATCTCATGTATATCATCTTTACTTTAACATGGGTAACGCATTGGCGGTGTTCTTGGCGTTCCAGACGCCAATGAAATGGTCAAATGGTGAGATTGTCCGTCCCCGACATTCCCAAAATCAGTCGCAGGAATCGTAGATACGAGTTAATGGCGGTGCCTGCGTCCGAGGACTGACCTTGCTGAATGCGTTTCTGACAACGGTACCGGAGTACGATGAGTTTGCATGGCGATGGAAGAATGTATATGTCGAGTGTAAGAGATATTGTGACGTGATTAATAAAGGCCCTTAAGTGTATGTGTTTACAGTTAATTGCAATTATAATCACAAATATATTAGATTTGAGTATCATAGTGTTTTAGGTTTATTATCTGTTAAACTGTGATATTGTTTTAATAAATAAATCACTGGCATCCTCGTGTCCTTCAATTTGGTGAGCCGTCTGCTTATTAATTAGTGATGCTGTAATAAAAAACGCTTAATTCATTTGTTAATGCATTTTCTGTGTACGTAAAATAGTGTTTGAGAATCTGATAAATTGCTCCTGAGCCCCCTAAGCTCCTACAATACAACCCTGTGGCAACCATTTTGTGAATACCAAGAGATTCATAATATAAAGCCTAAATTATAGCAGTTATTGAGGAAGCAGCATCGTAACTCATTCACAAACATCATTGTGATTCAGTTTTTAACACGCATTTAACTCGATCCTTTGTCTCGTTTAATTAATACTAAACCGCTAAAGATGAGATGGTATTGACTGTTCCGAGTAATTATAATTAAATAACTGACCTCAAGTTGTTTACCAGGTAATATTAGGTACCTACTAGAAATCAACTGTTTGTGTGCTGAATTACATTCAAATAAGTTTAACCGTTTTTGTTAGTTGGATTTACATAATAAACATCCGAACCGTACATTCAAATTTATAATATTGTTAAAATAAAGCCCTGCGCAGACTAGGGACTTTGGTCCGCTGGAGTCAAAACTCAAAAATTTTAAAGTATTGATTTAGGAAAGTAGAATAAGGTTTTAAGAAATTGGACTTTGTGATGGATGATATGAAGAGGAAGGATGTGATTGATGGGATGGTGGGTGAAACAGGTATGGGGAAAATACTTCATAAAGGTAAGCAAATGACGATGACTTTATAAGATCTGAGGATCTGGCAGAAGAACAAGAGAAGATCAAATAAGATTATTTTTCGAGGAAACCAGTGTCTCGAATTTAGGGGACGGTAGTGTCAACAATCAAAAAATATGATTTTTAGGGTACCGTAACCAAAGGGTAGAAAACGGGACCATATGACTAGGACTCCGCTGTCCGCCCGTCCGTCAGTCAGTCAGTTTTGGAATTTTCGGATATTATCTACTTTTGTTACCGCTACAACAATATACTTAAATTATTTCATTGTGTGTTTTTTTATATATACATTTTTATGTTCTTCCATATAATGTATTTTTTTTTCACACTCTTTTAATAAAATTATCTCAAACATAATACATATATTTAAAGTTATAAAATGGTACGGAACCCGTCAAGTGTGAGTCTAACTCACACGTGACCGGTTTTAATTAAAAATATATATGAAAATATTAAGTGTTCTATTTCTACCAAGCAAACAAACAATTGTTTAATTGTTAAAAAAATCAATTTCCCGTTGTTGATTTAATCTACACCTTTTACGGCTCTGTTACGCGTATTTAAAAATAAATCAAAGACAAAAGCCGTCCGTTTAGAAGGGTTTAACCTATTTAAATATTAACCAACATGAAAAAAGGAGTGACAAATAAGGTGCGAGCCTCCAAGCTCGAGTGCAGACAGACAGGACAAAGGCGGGCAATTTGTTACAGATACTACCTCTAATTTGTAGAGGTCTTGAAAATAAATGCAACTATAGCTTGTACACTGCGGTTTCTTATTAATATCGGTGTCGTGTTCTGTGAGTTACATTATTTAGCTAAATTGCATAAAATTATAATGTCTAACGATATTATTTTGCTGATATTTTTAAAGATACCTACTGCTTTACCTACGGAATATTCTAGATATAGATAAAAATAATAGATATAGAAGATAGAAAAGTTTTAATTGTATGTTTTAAAAGGTTACATGTAAAACTTTTTAATTGTAAAAAACAGGTGGATTTAATAATAATAATAATAATAACCACATCACGACACACACGTTGACCCAGCCCTGCAGTAAGTATCGTAAGAACTTGTGTCACAGGAACTAAGCAACGATTTTGTATAAACTACATAAATAAGAATACTACTCGTACATCCGAGACTGGTAAGCGAAACAATGCGTCTTGCAAATAACACAAAGTCCCGTCTCCGCCGGGTTTCGAACCCGGAACCTCTAGCGTAGCAGTCGGCTGTTTACACCACTGCGCCACCGAGGTCGACAAAATAATAAAATAAATAAGTAAAATAAAATATTGTTAAATGATGCAAAATAATAGTATCAGTGCCACGATATCTGTAGGTAGTGACTGTCGCACGCGCAGTATAGTGAGCACAAATTAATAAAATGTTAGGCTGTCCGTCCGTCCGAAGAAACCCGTTTAACGACACACGTGCAGCGCGCGGCCGGCGTGGGAATGAGACAGCATGCATACCCGTCTCACCCTCTCACTCTAAAGTGCATAGGACACAATAGCGTGGATAATATATTCAGAAATAAAACCTTAAATGGGTCAACCCATTTCGTTTTTGCAAAAAAAAAACACTGTGTTATTCAAACTATAATAACTTTTGCTTTTAAAGTTAGTATCTTAAAAAAATAAAAAAAATCAATCATAGTGTTTAAACAAATTGAAACCGGACATAACTATTTATTTTAATGTTTGAAAGTGTCATTGAAAAAAAATTCAAAAATTTCTACCCAGTCAACTAACAAAGTAGCTTAAATTGACTCGTATTTTTTAGGAAAAATCGTGCTAATCTTACAAGTTGTTGTGTAATTTAATGTCATATTCATTTTAGCATGAAGCGAACGTCTTATCCACAGTTATCCGTTTCAAAACAAACTAATATGCGAGCAAGTATATATTTTTTTTTGTTCTTTTTTTTCACCACTCGCGGCCAATGCGTAACACAGGTGTCTTTTCCTTACAATATATCTGTGCATACAACTTTTATTTAAACTAAACTTAAAATGAGTTTTGGAGTTTCTTTAGATGCTTTCTTGTACTTTCGTTTGTGGATGTTCATTAATATTTATTATGTTTGAGAGCATGCTTTACCCTACGTTTTTAAGGTTTTTTAAAGAAAAATATCATTCAAAGAGTTAAAAAAGTTTTAATTTAAGAAAGAAGAAGAAGGAAGGAAGAAGGAGGAACGGGGGAGGAAGAAATTTTAAGAAGTTTGGAATTGGTCCGTTCCATGAAATTAACTCTCAAAGGAAATGGACAGCATGAGAGAGACCATTATTAATGCCTTCGTCAAGTCAAAAACTTTCCTTAAAAATTACTTCTTTTTGTTGCTTTTCTTTGGTCGCGCGGTAAAACAAGCGCAAATAGTCATTTTCTAGGCATACATGCTACTTCTTTGGTTCCATCTCATCCACCAACTATCTGAAATCTATATAAAGAAGACATGTTTGTGTGTTGGGTTTGACTTTCGAAATGATTCTTTTGATTTTAAAAACTATTTCTTCTACAATTAGAATGTAATACGAATCCTACGCAGACAAAGTCACAGGCAAACGCAAGTTAAACATAAAATTACTGAATTAATTAAGCTGGATATTTAATGAGTTTTGTTAAGTGCATTTGTACTGTACTATGTTGAGATTAAATAATTTTATTGTCATTTTAAATCAAATATTATATTGTAATTTTACATTAAAACTATAAAGGATTCACTTTTTAAAACATCTTGACTTACGATAGCATGACCGTTTGTAGGAGGTGTCATTGACGTTGAAAAGTAAATAATACGAGTATATGAATTAAAGTCGATATAATAATGCTTTTAATATGAATATTTTGTATGGACTGGGCTTATGCCTACAATATTTCGTTTATATCTGTTAGGTATGCCTTTTATTGATTATGCTATGAAAACACCTTTTTGGATATCACTCTATTGCTAATTCAATCTTTTAACCTGTAACGCAGTGGTGTAAACAGCCGACTGCTACGCTAGAGGTTCTGGGTTCCCCGGCCGAAGCGAAACTTTGTGTTTTTTTGCAAGATGCGTTTCGCTCACCGATCTTGGATGTAGTATTTTTATTGTAGTTTATACTATATCATTGCTTAGTTCCTGTGACACAAGTTCTTACGATACTTACTGCAAGACTGGATCAGTGTGTGTGTCGTGATGGTTTAATTTAATTTATTTTATTTATTTATTTGGGAAACCAACAGTTTTATATTTCAATTTAGATTAACAAATAATAATTCATTTACCAATGAAGTTTCCACTGATTGATATTCACAAGCGAAGCCGAAAAATTAAATTACAAATAAATATTAACATCACAAATTAAATAATTAACGTAACAAGAAAAATAAATTAATGGGCATATGATGAACAATAAATAGAATACATGGAAATCTCATAATACACTAAGCTGGAAATTAAGAATTAATTGAAAAATCTTTTATCAAAGATCTTTCAAATTGATTAAAGGATGTAAGCATGTCAATATCTTCACTTGTAACTTTCTTATTAAAATTATTAGGGCATCGAAAGTGCTAGGAAAGTGTTTTCAGCATATTTTGTATTTGTGGGTGGAACATAAAATAATTTTTTACAACGACTATTTGCCCTTGGACATCTGAAATAGATATTACTCAAAAGGAAAGATGAATCAATTTAATTATTTAACAATTTGTGGAAAAACAAGCAATCTCTCTCTAAACGACGATCCTCCAAGCTTTGAAACTTTGGTAGATCAATACTAAGTCGACCACATTTGAACTGAAGATGTTAGACAAATTTACGCTGAACCTTTTCCACATAATCAATGTAAAATTTATAATTTGAGTTCCAAACAGCCGAGGCATACTCAAGCTCAAAGCTGCCTATCGATCGCAAGCTTAGTTTGTCAATAGAATAAAGTACAAATCGAGAACTAGTTCCAGAAGCTGTTTCACCACTAACGGTATTCCAATCTGCTAATTCCCGTGTAATTCCTCTAATGATAGGTAACCACTGATAATGATGATAGCTTGTTGCACCACAGCTCGGGCGGCGTTGACACGCGATACTCCAGCTACCGAAGGGTCTTACATGATTGATTTGGGTTATGTATGTATGTGCCTACTTGAACTATAAGCTTATCAAATGGTATTGAGACGAGAGCATCTACTTTTTCTTACAACACCACTAATTACGGAAAAGACAAGACAAAAGAAAGGAAAGACAAGACAAGAAAGAACGAGAAGACCAGGGATGGGTTGATTTTTGGAGCAGTAGCTAGTAGATATTGAAGAGTCTTACATTATTGATTTGGCTTATGATCTACTTTTAGGGTATACAAAAAATAAAAAAATGCATTTTTAATAGGAATTAAGTTATGAAACTTTCTATCAGAAAGGTCTATGCTTATCAGAATGTTGCAGTTCGGACCTCGAATGACATATGATAAATAAAACAATGAAGTATCATTAGTCTCCTATACAAATAAATGAGGTTTTTATACTAAAAAGAAATGAACTCTCATACGAGCTTTTCACAGTACAGTGTCGATATACAGATACTCAAATAAAACCACACAAGATCATCGTAATAAAACTTTTTAATCCCCAAGGCGATAAAGCATCAAAGCTCTTAAATCGTTTAAAAGTTACTTTATAAGTAAACATTGAGGTGAATAAGTGGCTCATGAAAAGATCAGAAGCAATAAAACGTTCTATTTTATTGCACATAAATCAAATATAGACTGTCGGTTAGGAATACAATGAGACATCCAGACCTGATGCTTTTAGAAATAATAAAAATGGCTTCCAGAAAAATACAAAGAGCAAAAATAGCAAATATCCATGCCAATGTATTAAAACCAAAATCGTGAAAGAAGCAAAAATTCTTGATGAAAATGTATAGGTACTTGTTCGGTGTAGAACTTGTTTTTTGTTTTTCCTAAGGTACAATACAACCTATAACCTATAACTATAGGTAATGAATCAAATCAGACATTCAGAGAGATAGGTCTACGTGCGGTATCGTCTGGGTTGGTGGTACTATCCCTTCTAATTCTACCGTAGAGCAGTCCGTTGTGTTTCAGTTTGAAGGTTTGTAGAGCCAGTGTAATTACCGGCACGAGAGGTTTAGGTAACATCTTTACGTCTACACGGGCAACGCATTTGCGGTGCTTTTGGCATTCATCGTGTCAATACAGACACATACTCCACAGGCATTCCGAACCGGTGGTAGTTTAAAAAGGAATTTGACGATTGCTTGCGAAGTGCTTATTTTAAGTCCACTTGAATAAAAAAATATTTGATTTTGATTTTTTGAATAGGCGGTATCACTATCCATTTGGTGAACTGTCTACTTGTTTAGCCATGATGTTATATAAAAAGATGAGTAGCTTTGGAGATTTTTTCGTACATATATAATAACCCGTTTTTTATTCTTCAAATTTTAAAATTTGATCTCATTTTGTTTGAAATGTCAGAACCATATTTTGCCCCACATTTGGCATTGCATAAACTTGCCAACCATTAAACAGACACCATGCTGTTTAATTGGGTACCGACCCTAATACGGTGGCGAAAAGCAATACCTATTATGATTGGTCTGTTGCTGATATTTTTCATTTGACAAATCTGTTTAAACATGCACTTCACTACGAATGAATATAAAAGTAACCATTGCTAAACTATTCGTCTTAATTTTGTTTTAACAATTTATGCAGAACTTTCTCTCGATATTTCCCCGCTTTGGGGTGACCAAAAATCGAATAAACCGCAACGCTTTCTTGACTCGATATTCAGGACAAATGATTTTATAAGTATATTTTATGGTCCTTATTATGAATCACGCCAGATTTAATTTTATGTCCAAGTGTGATATTGAGTGATGTGAGTTAAATTAACAGGAAACCGTCATCGCTACAGCAAAATACCAAAATAACAAGGCAAAAGTTGGCAAATTATCAAGGTTACTCGAAATTGGTTTATAGTGCTTACCTAATTAAATATGTAGACAGACATTAATAAGAGACAGAAAAATTTGTAAAATTTGCAATTATTTTAAGATAGACTTTATATTATTTTTAAGTAAAGAGCAAAACCGCCAAATTTTCACTAGATAATTTGAGTTTATACAAAAACTTTAAGTGAAATGGATAATATTAAAATTAAAACGTTTTCAGGAAACTTTTTTAAAGAACACAAAAATCCAATCGATCTAGCTTAATTCAAGTGAACTTGAGAGAAGACTGCCTAAAATGAAAAGCCCTCGACGAGCATTTTGAAGTTATCCTTGATCCACGATTCCCATAAACCACTTCTATTTTGACCACGATTTCACACATCACTGACCACACCATTTATCGACAATGACTGTGAAGACGCTATGATTTGTCACAATGACGATTAACACGATTACTTGAAAAGGACATCTCGATGACTTAACAGAAAAGAAAGTTCTCGATTGTAGCGTGATTAATCGATTGTTTATGTTGATCGTGTATGATGAAAAGGATCCTGTTGTTACTGGTTTGATTTTCAAACCTTTTGTCCGAAATTTACATCACAGTGTCTCGGTTAAAACAGGACAATGTATTTTCGATTCCAATGAAGATGCAATCGAAATCGGAGATCAGAAAACTGGTAATTTTGACAGATCACTTACGCTTCCAAATCGGGGTGACATCGTTAATTTCCAACTTGATGACTACACAGTTATTGAAATAAGTCGGATTATTGATACTTAACCAAGATTGGATGCTGATGGGCAAAGCTACTGAAACGAACCGAGGAAACAAGTTTGTGCTTTTAAAATCACTGTAATTATTCTACAAGGAGTTGATAAACTGGTTCCTAGTACTGTTATGGGCCAGTTGGAAGATAGGATTAAGTATTTAACAATAATTATAAGTATAAAAGATGATGTTGGCACTAGAAAACGTTAAATTAATAGGATTTATGTAGAGAGGGTATTAAAACGTTTATTTTTCGTTTCCATAGCAGGTGGTGCTCGGTTAAATTGCAAATCGAACTATTAGATTCCATTTAGTTGCTGTATATAACAAAAATAGATATAAAATAAATTTTATACCAAGCATAAAGTTGGCCATAATGAAACACTTAAAAGGGAAGATTAATTTCAAAGCACTATAATTCCTTTAATAGGAGAAGATCATTTCAAAATACAAAAAGCTATCAATTTAACTACCAAAATCACGTGAGAGTAACAAATTAAAACAAAGACGATAATTTCTAATAAACCAAACCGAAATGCTCTCAATCATTGTAAGGGTAATCACGGACCGTTTTTTGAAAAATTATCTATGATTAAAGTTAATTGTTGCGGCCATTATTGTGATATACTAAACCATAGAGAACGTTTCATTAAACGAGATCAAAACGTCACTTGACCATAGATATTAAACAATGATGCTTCGTTTAATAGCTTTTTGTTGAGCAATAACTCTTTCAGCTATTATTTTAATGTGAGATATATCATTTATGGTTTTGTGTTTTTTTTTTATGAAATGATTTGGATCAAAGGGTTGTAAATTTTTTATTTTGTGGTTTACTTTTACTTTTATTGTGTGTTAATTGTTGTTCGGGTTATCCAAATGTGATTGATTTATTTTATATAATTGATGTCTTAACCATTTTACTATTGTGGCCTGTAGCCAGGAACAAGTTGTTGCTATTATAAAATACTTTATTTCAAACAAAATAAATACCATTACAATTAAAAATAACTAAGAGGTTAAGAAAAAAAAATCAACAAACATTCGGTGTTGGGACAAAATTTTCGAGTTATGTGAAAATTGATTGGCCAAATTAGTTAAAAAGTGGAATACCTTCGTTTACGTAAACAAAAGTGAGTTAGAATTTCTTTGTAGGGATATTACCTATTCAAGTTTAATACTATTAGTATCTGCAAGAAAACAAATTTTAGACGAGACCTTCTTATTGTTTTGAACAGTTCTAGAAATAGCACATAATTCCTTGCGTATTACCGGATTCAAGTCAAGAATTTCAATAAAAATCTTACAATTTACAAAATAAAAAATTACAAAACCTTTTACAAATTTCATTTAACTGAAAGAAACATGAGATAACTAAATCTTCAATAAACCATGTTTAAAACAGTTTCATGTCTAAACTCATTGTATGTAAATTGACTCGAAGCGTCTAACTTATTAATTATAACTGCACGTGGACATGAATACTAATATGTTGTAAGAAAGTACAGTCAGACAGACAAATGTGCGATTTTTATGACTTTGCAGCTCCTGAACTAATTGGTCTACCGTTCAATTTATGAAGATACAATTAGTCTACTATGGTATTTAATATAGCATTGATTTATCTTTATATTTACAGCTTTATTTGTCTGATGGGCACGACTATTTTCATGAAAAGTCCATAAGAATATGACTTAAACAGTCATCACCATCTTCATCATAGACTGGAAGACTACCAGAACTGGACAAAGGCTTCTCCCAAATACAACTAAACAATAAAAATTAAACAAAATTTGGGACCGGACTGAATTAATCGTATCGTTAACCATTAAAATGTGTATGAAATGTATGTTTTTAAATCTAAGAAAAAACATAATAAATCACTTTGCGAATATGTAGAGTAACATAAAAGAAAACAATAGCTAGTTGATTCTAGAAAATTCCTAAATCGCCCGTAGCTGCCGTAAAACCCAACAATTGACATTACAGCGTGCGCGAGTTGAGTCGCATTTTTACGCCGACAAACCAAAGGCAAACTTCTGGTGTTACGCAGTCTTTTAAATGATAATTTGTCTCGACCATTGTTAGGGAATGATGGATGTGAAGGCCTCCGATAGTTTTGGTCTTTTTTTCAAAAGGCGCTTGTTTCACGTGGGAAGAATAGGTTATGGTGCTGTTTTCCACAGTTCGAGCGTAAACTTTATATATTACCTTGTAAAATTCTCTTACCTACATTTTAGTGCTTTAGTGTAAGGTTTTAGTCTTTTGTAACCATGTATTAACTATAGTTAAAAAAAATTCAAGCTCTAATATTTTTAAACAAAAAAGGTCTGTTACTTTTGATTCCATACGTACTTAAATAAAAAAAAGAAATATAAAGAAACATTCAAATACTCCACGTAGAAGGCACCTATTTATCAAGATACTTAATTTAAAACACACTAAGAGATTTTATTAATCCCGTATCTCTTGAGATTTATTTGCGGACTCGCGGTAGTGATTGCGAACGAATTCGGTAGCTAAAATTTACAACCTCAACGGCCCGTATACCGAAAAATTGCAACGAAAAATTCAGGTAGCTGTGGTTTCGGGTTATGTCGATCCCCGAAACCGATTTTTTTTTTCTGACTGGTTTACCGATGATCATAAAAATATAAAGGAAGACCTACGTTTTGATTTGTTACGCATGTCAGAAGGCGAGTGTGTAGGTTGCTTGTATTGAGATTCGAGCTACCGGTTGCTAGTGATGTTCTTAGTCTATCGATAGATATAGAAAATCGATAAAACACGTCAGTCACTAAAAGAAAAAAAAAATACAAAAAACGTACTTTTATAACTGTCAAAAAAAATCTCGCGGGAACAATAAATAGGTCTAGTTTTCAATTAAGAACAAAAATATTAATTCGATTATTATTCCACCAAAAACATTCTCGTGACGTCAGTGATTAAACTTTAATTTTAAATATTCAATACTAAATAAATACAAATGACTTCATTTTAAAAAGTCAATCCGTCCAATCTCAAGCAAATCCCATATCAGTACCGAAAAAAAAAAGACCAAACATAATTAAATGTGAAGCTAACTTCAAATCGCCCATCACTACAGGCCACTGACCTAAAAAAAGGTTGAAAAAAGGTCGATATTTTTTTTCAAGATATACGTAAGTACTATCGTGGAATAAATTAAAGGGTTTATTATTTTCTTTTTTCTTCTACCACGTGTACTGAATGTGACTCGCGTACGGAGGCTGGGCCGGTACCGTCGGTAAATAAAGTTTTATTTTTAAACTTATTTTTAATTTTAAAATTTATTCGTTTTTATTACAAATTTAATTAATACATTTAAAAAACCTAATCAAAATCATGTGAACAATGGAGGAGTGTGCCCATAGCACTGGCTGAATTTCCACGCTGTATAGCGATGCTCAATCTTTGATGGAAATGCAAACTAAACCATTTTAAAATAGCTGGGTACATTGTTTAAAATTTTGTGATAATACAGACATATTTGTTGTTGTTTACGTCCGCAGGAAAACCTTTTGTTTGATTAAAAACTTCTACGACCTTTACAAATAAAGTTCTTAGTTTAAACAAGATGCAAAAATAAATGGTGATAAAAATCCATCGAAGAAAAAATCTAGAGATAGAAGATGAAATGAATGTAGAGAAGGATTGTTTCGTTAAATTATAGTTCAAGTTTTTTTCTAGATGATTCAGTTTTTGAGACTCTTGTGAAAGTTAATGTAGTTATTTGATTTTAATTAGACAAATTTTTGGCCTATTAACGTTTATTAACAACGAATTCTACAAAGTCACAAAGTTTTAGAGTTTCTTTCTAATAACACACAATGTTAGCTTCTTTAGCCTATTTCTTATCGTTATTTTGACAGAACAACATTTAAAGTCAAGGAACGTCACCTATTCTAAGTATACTTTCCCTAATATACCGTCTGTACATAATTATATTACTATTATTACCGTTCAGTTACATATAACCGGTAGCTACTGGTCTTACGCGGTGCATCTGTGTGCTAGCGTACGCACACGAAGCTTAAGTTTCAATGTGTTGGTTAGAAAAGTAGAGACAGAGAGAGCTTCGAAAGGTTTCGAAGGTAAATAGAAGGGAGGTAGGTATTATGCTAATTTTCAGATGAATTTTATAAAATTTAAAGCAATCTCCAAAAAAATCTTAATTTTTCCCTTTTTTTGTTTCCAAAATTTTTTTTGTTTGTTAAACAACATTTTTCAAGATCATTTTTGTATGAAACAAAATAATGTTTGTATTATTTATTTGTTAAATGTAATGGACAATTTCTGAATATATATACACAAGCGCGAGTACAGAAATACAAAATAATATAATGATGGTGATATCATCTCTAGATTGTTTTGTGATTACCACCAACTTAAGTAGTTTTTCGTTTGTAACAGTAATTCAAGTAAATTACATTTCTTTGTGTCTGTTTTTTACTGATTGGATTGGTTATATAAGTTTATAAAATCTTTTTCATTTATATTTTTTTAGTTAGTTCTTATTAAATTTGAAAGATAAACATCTTGATTTGATTCATGTTGATAAATTTCTTAAAATTTTGTTCAAATCTTTTAGATTTGAGTAGAATTATAACCTATAATAATATTATATTGCAATACAACATTGCTAAATACAATAAGGGCCACATGGCACAAAATGGGAAAAAACACAATTAATGTTAGACTAAAATATAGCTAAAAACAAGAAAATAAGCTAAAAGGCTCGGCAGCTACAACAAAACAAAATAAAAAGATCCGTCACGAGCATAGGCGAGGGAGAGCAAAAAGAAAAAAAAAACTACACAAGTTCAACGTTTATTTTGGTTGCCTCCCACTCTAACGCGCTGCTAAATATTCTCCCTGTCTCTTTCCAACGACTCAAGCGCTGGACACCTGTGCTTTAGTTTCCCCTGAGTACCAACGACCTCTTGCGGAGTTTATGACGAAACAGCTTATGTCAACAAAGTTTATAAATAAACTTTGCGTCTTGTCTTTCTCCGCTGACGGTCCTTTTTTCTGTGACAGTTACGTAAGGATGTTTCTATATGGTTCCGTCGAAATCATTGTCGTATACCGATTTGATTCGTAGCTTGAGTTTTTTTTTTTTTTGCTTTAATGCGTAAACTAATGTATCGTAATAATAATAAAAATTGAACACCTGTTGGATTTACTAATCCTATTGTTGAGATTTCCAAAATGAGGAGAAATTGTTGATCCATTCGGGCGAGGGCGCAAAATTGTTTGAAAAAAGTTATTTGTGACGAAAATTCTGGCCTATTACGAGACAGGTGACGAGACATCACAAAAGATTTTTTTAGTGTACTTTATATTTAAAAAAAATGCTTTATCCTCTTGATACAACTTTTATTGTATTTAAACATAATTGAACAGGATAATTGAACGTTTACATTACACTTTAATTTTACAAAAATATTTTTCCATTAGTTTTTTTTTTTGTGAGTTTAAATAGAAACGCAGTAAACAAATAAAAAAATAAGAATAAACAAGCACCAGTTATAAATTATGTTACAAATAATGACTTTAAATTTAATACTTACCTACTTAATGATTAACGCTTTATTACTTTTAAGATCTTATTTAATTGTAACAGTTACGTGGAACAAAATTACAAAAAAGTTACAAAATCTCTTAGATTTTTAATTTTGCTGTATAATTTTACAAAAAAATTGTCATAAACGATTAAAATCTCTGTTTCTTTTATACAAAGCTACTGCCATGGATATGTTATGTCATTTTATTAACTGACTAATGTTATTGAACTTTTGATCGTCTGCACTTAGGTTATGATGGGGACCTACTGCGCTGCGACTTGAAACCCAACGATGTAAACATTCAAATAACTAGTGTGGACATGCCTGCCACAACACATGCTCTAATCACATATTAAAAATGTTAAATTACCAAATTAGAGCACAGTATCCTATAGTTTATAGGATCATTTTTTTTTTGATGAAGCGATTTTTAGACCTACATTTTTTTAATTTGATTTGTACGGACATATTATTTCCGAACATAAATTAGACCATTTATTTAGTTTAACAAATTGATGTTAGATATGAAAACAATATATGAAGCAAGCAATTATTATATACCTTTGAAAAGAGTTCGCTGGGAGTAATAAAAAATAAATAAAAATTAATCTGTCTTATCCATACTAATGTAGTCATGTAACTCAGATATCGTATTCAATAGCCAGCGTAACGTAATGTACACTGCATTATAAACACAATGACTATTGATAGCCACATTTACCTATACCGAGTGTAGAGTTACATCAATATGTGACTATCATTTGTAAGCCTGGATGGAGTTTTATGTGCTCTGGAGTGTTATCTGGAGTTAAATTATTTTAAAAAAGACACTGTTTTTTTTATTATTTTACCTGCAAAAATTTACTGCTGAAAAGTCTTTATTCTCGACTATTGGAAATATTCATTTTCATATGAAATATTTAAAAAAATCGAGAATTTAATAAACACGAATATGTAGAGTTGTTAAATGCGTACATCCCTTGTAATGCAATGTGAACACTGAAATAATAATCTTAAAATAGCTCCGATTTCATTCAGTCAGACACATTTCAACACCTCCCTAGAAGTCGATAACAAAGTAATGCCAAACGTTGACAGAAACGCTTTGCTAATGCGCCTGCGCACGTTACCTACAGTCATACTGACATTTAACTTGAGTTGATTTATTGTTGCGACCCCTATTCCCTTTTTGTGCTTATTGGAAATACCTTCCATTATTTTGTATTTTCGCTTAATCAGATTTTTATGAATCTACTAAATTAAATAACAAAAACCGTAGGAAAACCGTTAAATGGATTCATAATTAAAAAAATGAAAAATAAAATTGCATTTAATTTTTTCTTAAAATTGACTTGGCCACCAGTTCGGAAAATTTGCGTTGGGGAATATACCGGCAAGAAACCCCAGAGTCTGTAATTTAGTATTTCGCCATGATTTTATAAATGACTTGACCCCCGTTTCGGAAAAAATTGTTGGGGAAGATACCGGAAAGACACCTCAGATTCTGTAATTTAGTACTTCACAAAATTTTATACTTAGCCATTAATACATTTTACAGTCTAGAGTGAGAGAATGCGATAAATTTAAAAAAAATGATTGATCAAATAACCAATCGACTAGAAATAAAGATTTATAAAAATTAAATGTCATGAAAAAAAACCTAGTTTTAATTCCAAAATATTTTAACACAGCAACCCAACAGAACTCTATGCATCTTGAGTGACTACCGCCCCAAATTGTATCAAATGATTTATAATAATATGAAAATCACAGTAGCATATGAAATATGACAAGAGCGTTACGGGCGTATTGCCAACTCCGCAAATTAACTATCAAAAAGCAAAACCGTTGAAAATCTTATAGAACTTTTCCCACCCTTAGGGTTAATGTATTGTTTTCAAATTTAAATGGGACCAGCTTAAATGTATACTCTATACAATAAAAAAAGAATTATCGAAATCGGACTGATCTGTTAAAAGTTATGCGCCATACATTCAAATATGGGTCGAATTAAGAACCCCGTCCGTTTTTTGTTTTTTTTTTGTCGATTAAAAAACATGATATTAGTATAGTTGAAAACTAATAATAATATCATTGAAAAAAAGCTTGAAATAAATTTGAGTTATAGTTAGCTTCCAAATTTAAAATTCATTTATTTTCATTTACATGGGCAACGCATTGGTGATGCTCTTGGTATTCCATACATTAAGGGCATCGTCGTGTCTATAGGTGGCGGTATCACTTTTCATTAGGTGAACCGTTTGATTGTTTGCCTGTGACGATGAATAAAAATAATCATTATCTTATTTGTAGGTCCAAAACCAGATAATAATCGTTATGTTATAAATTTCTTTAAACATAAAAATGCCATACTGTTTATCCTAATTGTTGGACAACATTTTCATTAACAACAAATCATTACTAAAATAACAACCAAGTAGGAACACTAAATAATTACATATAAATTAATTAATTATTTTAACGAGTTTGTGCGTGATTCATTTACCTTGAATTATTAATTGTTATTTGAATTTAAGTCAATCTTGGGTTTCATTAGCTCCTGTTGTTAAAGCTGTTTCTTTCTCTGAAACGCTTTTATCAAATTTTGACGATAAAGTTGACCAAATTTAAGTACCATCAATTTAAAAATATAATTGTAACTAAGAAAGTTAATAAAAAAATAGGTAAATTAATAAAATTATACCAATAAAAATCAAATACTCTAAGTTCATCCTTAAATTTTATGGGAGAGACCTTCAACATTTCGTTTTATATTTAAAAAAAAAACAACTTGTCGGAGAAACACCATGAAAAAAATGATTCCCATAACCCTTGGCTTCCGAATACAAAACCATTTTCTCCTGAATACATTATCAAAACCCGATACTTAGATTACGGTGTGAATGATAAATGATGTTTTTTTAAACGATGACACTTAATGTGTTAAGTATAATTAATTGTTATGTAAAAAGATTATGCCCAGATCAAATATTCATTTAAATACATTGAAAGGTGGTATGCAAATGGTTTAGAAAAGAAAATTTGGTTTCTATATCTCGTTACAAATTATAGGGTTATTTTTAAAGATGAATATAATTATACCTGTAGATACTATTTAATCGTATAATTTTGTCGTTTCTTTAAATGTTACCTTTTTTTTTTAAATGGTGACATGATTCGTACAATTATTGCATTTATTATTTATTTATTTATTGTCCTTAAAAAAATGCATTGTAAAGTAAAGTACCTCATTAAAAATAAGAGTTATTCTTATATCTCGCCAGCAAGATTTTGTTAGAGTTTTATGAATAAGAATTGCTTTTGTATTAATATTTCAATACATTTTCGATTCTTGTCTAACCCAGATAAGCCTACTGTCCTATGTATAGGACAGTGTAAATAAAAAATATGTAAAAATGTTCGCTTAGTTACTTGATTTTGTTTAATGTTATGCATTATTATAATAACAATGAATAATATAATATTAGCGATTATTTGTTGAACATCGGTAAACTCCATAGTAGGTACACAAGATTTTTATTAGGATTTTTTAATGTATTAACTATTCAATTTCTATATTGTCAATATTATAAATAAATTATATTGGTTTTTTATTTAAATAATGAAGCTAATTTGATTTTTCTTGTACTCAGGAGACTTAATATCAAATTGCTACCTAATTGAAATTAAAACGTGTTACTGGTACAAATTGAAAATTAATTCCTTGTGTCTATTTTAGTCTTTTACGTTACAATTTTACATTCAAGTTTAAAGAAAGATCGATTAAAATAAAAAAAGTCCATTAACTGATGCCGAGATCGATAATTAAAAAAAATTGAGCCACTGCCTTTGAAAGTTTGAATTAGGTAGGTCATTGTAATCCAACAGTAACAAGATGGTATCTTTGAACCAATTAATAACTACTATGTTACTATTGATGGGCGATCTGATTTTATCTTCACTGTATTATTGATTAAAATCATAATATATACGGCTTTATTTAAGTATTTTTTAATAATTATAAAAGAAAAAGTAATGTTTTGTCTTAATAGAATGTAAAAAAATGCTTTATTTAGCGTTTTAGCTATTCAAAAATGATAAAACTTTACACTGAAATTTTGAATCTATCTTTATACCAAATTTATTCTTCATATCAACATGTGAATTCAAAAGTTTTTCTTTTTTATTTACATCATTCACTCAAGGAGTTCCTTCACAATTATTTACCTATAAATATTAAAATAGAAAAGTTTATAAGAAAATAGATTAAAATTTTACAAATATATTATTACAAAAAAAAGAGTCACCTAAAACTAAAAAATATTTTATGAAAAAAGAAACTTTTATTACACTATCGAAATATATATTTCATAAATCTGTATCTATTAAAGCGTACAGTGCATTCTTATTATTTATTTTGTATTAAAAAGTGGTGTTGCTACCGGGGCGAGTTGAGTGAACTTGGTTTTGATGGTGTGATACAAAATCTATTGTAAAAACAACCTTAAACCAACGGGATAAAGGTTGTTGTGAAGGTAACAATAACTTTGTATTTGCTAAAAGCAAGCTCATGCATCTTTTTCGTTTTGCTCTCATATTGTTTTGGATTTCTCTGGAAATGTTAGATAGGATTTGTACGACCTTTCCTACAAGTACGTTGGAACGTAACTTCTACATGTGGATTTGATTGATTGTTTGTTATAACTATAACAAAAATCAAATTTTTTCTCTATCATTTAATTTTTTGATTTCGGTTCACATAGATTTTTCATTCATTCCATCAATCCAGCCATTAAAAATATTTTTTTAATGATTGTTATTCCAACGGCCTCTTAATCACTTATTCATCTGATAACCTTTCAAGCCAAATTTTTTTGTTATGTATTTATTTATATAACACAAGGATATAACGATAAATTATTAATCAAAATAGTTATTATAGAAAATGCTAGTCAACCCGCCTTAGCCTTTCTCAGTATTTATTTCACCGTAAAAAAAAACTATCCTTAGTGAATTCATAGTGATTCATTCTTTCAACAATATTTCTTGTATGAATAAGATTTAAAACTTAGTCATAACTAACCTGCGAAATTCGGCTCTCGAATTAAGCATTTTGACTTTGTGTTGTTATTAGTGAAATTACCAGTAGGTATAGCATCTTTACCTCTACATGGGTAACGCATAGGCGGTGTTCTTGATAATTTACTCAGAGGCATCGTCGTGTCAATACGTAGCAGTATCACTTTCAATCAGGTTAGGCGTTTTCTTATTTGCCCTGGACGTTATATAAAAAATAGTAGTACTAGTTATATTGTACAAAGCGCTTAATAATTTACTAGATTGTCCACCTCTCTTAGCTGGAATAAGTACCAGTGTGCCAAGACCGCTCGCCTTTGTAGCTATAAGCCTTTGGTCAGCAAGCTAGGCACAAATAAGTGTAGTGCTCACTCCCCAATCTGTACACTTATAAATAATTATAATTCTGTTCTTAGTTCTCTAGATATTAATATTTTTTGCAATAATTTTTCCAAAATTTAGCTCTCTCTTGCTAAAAAATTTAAATTTTTGTAACTAGCAGTGTTATTTACTAAAAATCCCTTTGTACATACCTAAATATATAATTACGTTGTGCCTGCCTGTAATTTAAGTTTATACATATTTATTATTTTACTACGCCAATAGCTAAACTGTGCTAAAGTATAATCTTAGTTGGTAAGCCTAAATAAATGAAAAAAAATGAAAAGTAGTCTGTCAGATCAAATTTTATAAATTTAAATAGTAAGGCTTTATTAGGCTAGATAGAAAACAAACTGCTTCGGCCAGCTTTACCTGTGTGTGTGAAGTGTTCGTAAAATTGTGTACATAAAGCATGCACATAACAAATTAGCACACACACGAACAAAAACCGTCCGTCCATCATCTACAACCAGTTGAAAGCCGAAAACATTATTTTTAATAACTCCCAGACAAACTGCAGACGTTTGAAACGTTAAACTTTAAACATAACAATACAAAACTAGTATTCACTTTTGCTATTTTAACAAGAGTTCCGTAGGTACTTTTTTTATTAACGGGAAATGCTGTGTTTTCGTATGTTTTGTTAGAATTAACTTTTAAATAGTGTACCGGTGGGTCGAGGAGGCTCAAGCCACCCCTTCATTCTTAAATCCGCCACTGGTGAAGGGCCAAATTTTGGCAAAAAAATATTATTACTCATAAGACATAGATTTAAATCCAACCAGGTTGAGTGAAACAAAATCAATGAGATCTGTACAAGTACTAGCAATTACTTGAGCAGTATTGACCTTCATTTTAACCAACCAAAACCTATGCAAATGGAAAAAAAACCTCTGGCATAGGTACCTAACAGTTATATTAGCAATTCTCGAACAACAATTACAATGATCAAAAAGATAACTTGAACAAGGAAATGAAATGAGACCATAAGAAAAAAACATTTTGGACCAACGAATAATAATTGTAGTTTTGAACAAACTACGACCATGGAAAACATTTTTTTTTATTCGTCGTTGCAAGCGGAACCCTAAAACCCGTTGTTTTACAACACAAGCGCCAGATGTTCATGACCTACGTCAACATAGCATGCTTCTATTGCTCATAAACTCATCACTGTAGCGCTGAAAATAATTTTAGAGCCCTGCCCGAAGCAAAATTAACTCTTGTTTACTTGGTCTATCAAAGCTTTTGATGTCGACTTCTCTATTGAATAATAGTTATTAATAAATGAGTATATTTGCAGAAAATTTTTAAGATAGAAAAAACAAACAAAAATTACAGTAGTGTGTTTCATATATATCATTTTGTGATAAAAATTAATTCATTAATTAATTTATAGTTAATTTCATTCAAAATTGACTATAAATTGACCATAAGACTTCTCTTTATAAAATACTATAATATTGTTCGAGTCTCAGGTTACCGTAAGTTGTAGCTGCCATGTTTCTCATTGTGCCCGGATAGTGGCGATTGATTCGCAACTTGTCACACTGGGACTCAACATGGACATGCGAAAAGCTGTGTGTACCTCAGCCAACCCCTCTCTAGGGACAAGGGCGTGTGTTATTTATTATCTTAAAGTTTCTTTTAGGAATATTTCTGCTAGTTTGTAGTCATAACATAATTGTCTAAAAATATACCGTTCACTTGTGAAACAAGCCTGTCTATTCAGATATTATCAGCAGAAGCCGTTGAAAGTCAGAAATAACCAACCGAAAATACTAGACTGTTTACAATAACAGTTATTCCAACTTTGATAAATAGACGTTCGTTGCTCGCTAGGTGGCGCTCGCTCTGTTTATTTTTAGTTTGTTTGTTCACCTTTGTTCTGTTGAATTAAGAATCCGACATCGAAATGCAAATTGAAATGAAGGAAAAGTTCGCAAAGGTTTTTCTCCTGAGAAATTTTCGAATTGAGTTTTGTTTTCATTGTGAAAAGTCGGATGCTTATTTGACATTTCGTTTTTGAATGCAAAGACGGAAAAAACAATGGTATGAACGAGCAACCAAAAATAAGCAATACTATTTAATAACATTAAAATAATATTAATAACCACATGACGACACACACATTGACTCAGCCCTGCAGTAAGTATCAAATTGTATCACAGAAACTAAGCAACGATATGGTATATATTATATATATAAGAATAGGTACAGCATCCAAGACCGGTAAGCGAAACAATATGTCTTGCAAATAACACAAAGATCCGCCCCCGCCGGGATTCGAACCCGGAACCTATAGCGTAGCAGTCGGCTGTTTACACAACTGTGCCACCGAGGTCGTAAAAGCAGGCAGGTAATAATTATAAATTTGTTTACTTCACATTTTTGGTAATAGTAAATTACCTGCATAAGCTGGATCTCAAGACTACCAGAAACAATCAAGACAGTGGTTTTAAACTCTATGAACCAAGCTTTAAGGTACATATTGTAAACTAAAATAACTTTATGTCGGTAATGTTCATTTTCAAAGATCAAATTAAGACCATTACTTCGAAGCACAACTTTTAAAAGTCCATTATGAGTGTGAAGAGAGTTTTAATATTTAACTTAGTGAAGCGGCATCTTATTTAAATTAGTACCAATATAACAATGTATCATGCTAAACACCATGTCTCGACTATACTTAATTTAAAACAAAATGTTCATGTTCCATTAAAAATGAATAAATAAACCACATCACGACACACACATTGACTTAGCCCTGCAGTAAGTATCGGAAGAATTTGTTTCACAGGAACTAAGTAACATGATATTCAGCAGAAAGAAGCATATTGCAAATTTCCTGCACTCCCCAACTAAATATGCGTGTACAAACGTAGGTACTAGACTTCACAAAAGTATGGTAATATAATAAATGTATAACCAGCACGTATCACAACAATCGGTCAGTTGCCTCCTATCCGTAGATGGAAGCAGACGTGCCCACGCATTCTGATGGTGTGGCCTATGGGAAACTTATTGATGGTTTGTTTTGGTGAAATCAACGAGCTTAAGAATAGCAATTGTATTGGCATGGTTCAAGCTTCTTTTAATCATGAGATCCTGGTGGTTGGTGAAGGTATACCTATGTAAAATTTCTGACTATCTTATTTTGTCCACCATGAGTTCGTATAGTTTTAATACAAATCAGGTAACAAGATTACTACAGTGATTTACTATGGGCAATCTTAATTCAAAATATAACTGTTATTTAAAAAATATTTAAGACTATATTAAGCACATTATATTATAACACAAATTTATTCGTTTGTAGAGGTGTTTCACACCGCACTTCGCATGTTTATGTTGAGTCGCAGTGTGACAGGTTGCGAATCTGTCGCCATTATCCGGGCACAATGAGGAATATGGCAAAAAGTATTTACGGCCACCCACAATTTACGGCAACCCGAGACTCGAACTCTCGATCTGTCGGGTTATTCGGTTAACCAAGGCACGTAACAAACTCAGCTACCACGCCTTCATATCTGATATATGCGCCTAATAATATCTGAATATTAGTAAAATTATCTTTGATTGTATTGTATGTTAACATTCAAAGATCAACTTTATATTGCTTATATATTTCAATATTTTGTGCTAAAAACGAAATCCTTTCATGTAAACAATTAAATTTAAATGACAGTTAAATATTGTACCTCCACGGCGGATACTAAGTATTTAAATACGAAAAAAGCTATAAATTTCGAGATTGCTAAAAATAAAATGTAAACAAACAATAATACTGCAAGATCCAAACCAGTTGGTGAGAACGAGTTGCGTAGTAACGATTTTTAAGTTACAAACTTTCTGTGGTCTGCTTTCTATAAAAATCTAGCAAAAACTCCTCATCTTTCACTTACTAAATTAATAAAAAAGGTACAAATGATTGAATTATGTATATGAAGGTAGTTTCATACTTAAATTAAACTAAATATTTTTTGTCTAAGTTTAAAGTCTTTATTTTCTAGAAACGAACATATTTTAACCGACTTTCATTTATATATATAAAACCTAAACTTTATTCAAAAAGCTTTAACTATCGTACCTGCATAAATACAAGCTAAGGACATTTTTGGGTCAAACCCCAATTATTAGCCTCATACCTCCTTCTGTTGGTAAGTTAGAACCAATGTCTATGGCCGTAACTATGGCGCAGTGGAGGTTAAATGACACAACGTCAATCCGGAGATACTTGGCGGGGACAGGGAGTGGTGATTGATTTTTTTATTTTATTGTCTTTTCTCTTGTATCAGTAGAGTTACATGAGTAAAATGCTAGTGATTACCCAGTGAACATCTGTAGTGCTACACAAGTGTGGAGAAAGTGAAATACGACGATTTGGCTACTCTTTTCGTAATCTCCCAAGTAACTCAACAAAGCTTACAGTAACATTACTAGCATGTTACTGTAAAACAATTAAGAAAGAAGAAAAATATAACACGGAAGACTTATGATGTATGGGCTAAAGCTCTTTGCCTTTTCCGACAAAAGCGAAGAATTAAACCACTACGTCAATCCAACGACATCTCGCCAACGAGTATCCGTACCTATTAGTTCATCAAGTAACATTGGCTTAGTTGTCATCCAATACGATAGTCGCCTTAAGATAAGAATTGAATTGTAGCCATTAGTTGTTTCTTACACTCTCTTCTGTACACAATACAACATAATCGACGTAGCCAATTGACACGTGTCCTCTTATAACTTTGACCAAGCCCGAAGGTCTGTAGGTCCCGTTAATTTCTGTCCCTACACAAGTAATGCATTAAGATTCAAGTCAGGATTTTGAAGTTCCATCTTCCTTAAACAGATGCATCGACGCACGCGCAACCAAATATCAAATCATTTCATTCACTGTGATTAAGGGAACTGAGCAATATAAAATTAATTTTAGAGAAAAATTTACCTTTCGAAGTCTTTTGTTCGAAGTTTTTACGTTGTAGTTTTTTTTTAAATTTATTAACAACCGGTTGAGAACGAAACCTCCGTAGTTGCTTTTTTCATTAAATGCCTGTTATTCCGTAGTAAATTCGTTTTAATGTACTTAAGTATAGAAATGTAATGTATGTACAGTTAACATTCATCCGTTTTTGGATTTCTTAATATGAAGTACAGTAATAAAGTAATACCCCGACTTACGCTACCCCGTTTTACACGAATTCGGAGATACGCGGTTTTTCATTTTAATTACTGGGCGCATCGGCTCTCTCGCTCCGCCCTCTCAGTGTTCAGTTTGCGACAGGTTCGAACGTGTTCCGCGTGCGCATTGTTTTACGTGCACACTACGTTTTACCTATAATCTCTAATTATGTCAACTAAAAGAACGAAAACGAATTTGAGCCTAACAAAAAGAGAAAAACACTGTCTTTGGAGTGTAAACTGCATATAATTAATTACTTTGAAGCAAAAATTAAAATTTGTGAATTAGCAGAGAAATTTGACGTACCGGAATCAACAGTCCAAATTTTAGAAAAAATAGATTATAGGTATGCTGTATTGAGGAAATTTTGCGTGAGAAGAAGAAAAACTTAACTCGTGAGGCAGCATTGTTAGAGTATATGAAGCCTTCGATTCCAAAATAACTTCGGTTTAGGTTAGGTTAGGTTAGGTTAGGTTACTTTATTCATAACAATGTAAATTGTTTTGTCATCTTACACTTGATTAAACATTTTTCTTCTAAATTGTTGTTTCCTGTATACTCTGGTCCCGATTCAACATAATTTATATGTATTTATATGCAAAGTTGAACATCGACTTACGCGAATTCGACTTACACGGCAATCGCTCGGACCCACCTATCGCGTAAGTCCGGGGTATTACTGTATGTCATTAAAAATATAATACATGTTAACCTGCAGAACGTTAAAATTAAAATTTATCCCATTCAATATGAATTGAGTTAATGAAACGATGGACTTTGAGCCGTTTTATTTTGCATTTAATTGGAATATCCTTTGAAAGCCGATTTCACATTATCTCTTCATACGATTTCAAAACCGATCGAAGAATGGAATTGTAAACAAAGATTTGACATTAAACTTGCAAGAACCTGCAGACCTTGAATATATACTGCACTTTAATTTTGATCACTTAAAATAAAATAACCACATCCACCCGACAACCTGAACTCATCCTTGCGACCTTTGGATAAAGTTCATAATCAATTAAAACTAATTAACAGATACGGCTTTTAGCGATTCGTTTTTTCATCGTTGATTGTACAACGTGGTGCATAAGAACTAATTTGAAGATCTTATTTTAATAGTGTTTAAGACTATTTTAGCGTTCACGTGTTTATTAACACACTGTACACGTATGCTAGTATTAAAACAAGTTTTTACTGAAAATGGAAACTAGAAAATCGCTTATTTATATATGTTAGTCCTTGGCATTACATGGCGGAGCTTTTATTTTTTTCCTACTTCATCATTGATTAAGACGTGAGCTTAGGTCTTAATTGAAACTATTGTTGCATACAAGGCCTTCTATATGTTTTAATGCATCGGGGGTTGTATGGTTGGGAAATAATACATTTTGCTATTTGTAAAGACACAAACTATCGCCGTGATTTATCCCTCAAGAGGGGTTGGCAGAGGTGTTAAACACCGCTTTCAGCTTGATTATGTTGAGTCCCAGTGTGACGGGTTGCGAATATTTCGTGACTATCCGGGCACAATGAGGAACATGGCAGCTATCACGTACGGCACCCGAGACTTGTCCTACCGGGTCGGAACGGGCGGGTTACCAAGGCACGTAACGAACTGTAGCTCAGTTCACGTTTCTTTCAGTTCCTCTCATTGACTTTTGTAAAAAATATTTTGATTTTTTTTTTTCGTTAAAATCAATATATAAAATAACAGATATTTTCAATACAATACGATGTTTTTCCTAATTTTTAATTCAATTTCCTATGAGGCTTAGCCCTCCCCCAAATATTTTTAACATAAAAAGAGGGATCCTGGGCCTTTCGCATCCATCAGTTCCCTGCAGCACTTACAAGATCATCCGTCCATCTCGTTTCCCCGTTCATGTCATCGAGGCCCGTCAATCATTACGTCCTCAGGGCCATAGTAGCCATTCTAGAACCTTCTTTTACTAATGCCTATCGGTTCTTTGAGCTATGGTCAGTCCATGGCAACAAAAGCCATAGTATTGTAAAAATACTACAGACTGCGCGGCGACTTTGTGTTTGTTGATTATAAAAGCACGTACCTCCATTTTGTTTTGTGTTTTACTAGCAAAGGATTATTGTACGGCCTTTGTTTGGACATTTCATAAAGAAACTGCAATAAAATTTACAATTACTCCGATTTCACTTAAATGTTGTAGCTTAAAACTAACTATCGACAAGTCTAGTGTGCTAGATAAAAGATTTATTTCATTCTAATATTAAATCTAATACCAACTATGAAAACTGCCGTAACCGTTTTTATTTTACTTTGTAAGTTTTTTTTTTACAATTTTTTTCTTTTTTATTGCATTAAGATAAGGACAATGATATGAATAAGGTTTTTCTCTAATATCGTAATATTTTTGTTCTTTTTATCATAGTATTTTATTATGTCTTTGTTATCATGTTTGTTCTTTTCCTATGTGTATGTAGCGTTATTTTGGCAGTTTGTATGTTGTGTTTTAGTGAAATATGTTCACGGTTGTCAGATTCATGTTTGTTTTTTTTTTTATTATTTTAATCCATCCACTGTTTTATTTTTAAATTAAGAAATAACTAAATACCACTTGGCATTCGTTTTTATTTGATGTTATTATATTTTATTTCTATTCCGAACCGATACTATTCACAAAAAAGTCACAACAAATTGATTTGTAAATTGAATACACAGGTTGATGTTAACTTCTAGTAAAGTTTATAGTAATGATATTATAATTTTTTGCCCTCTTTTAACTTCTTTGGTCTAGTTTAGTATTTTCCTTTTTATTGAAAAATATGAAATGCAGTGTGTAACACCTCTGCCAAACCCTCTCGAGGTTATGTAGAATTCACTATGAATGAGATAAGAATAGTTAATTAATTTTGTTTTACTTTTGTCAATTGTTATAAAAAATTAATCCTTTCGCTCTACATATATACCAATGTTAATTACGCGAGATTGCTCTGTCGCTGACGACATCATACTCTGTCATTAGAAAAATAATTATACTTAAATACAACGAAGATTTCAAACCCTAAACAACAGAACCAACAGAAAATAAACCGTATTCATACTATAAAGTATCATCTAGCAGCAGCGAAACATTAGCAAAACTAAAATAGAAGCAGCTTTAGTGGCGAATGCCTTTGAAACTGATCAGACCACCAGCTGCGCACGCGCATGTGTCACAAACAAACATTGAAAATTCAGTAGTTAAGAGAAAATTGTTAATATGCCACATGTTTCTGTGGGAAAGCTTTGCGGAAACAAAGCTAATTGAATACTAATTATTATATTATGAAATATTTATTAAGCTAGACCTTTTGGTCAAGACTTAGTCCGCGTTGAAATCGAAAATGATTCCAATAGGATTTTTAATTACACAATTAACAGAATATCTTTATAAATTTTAGCCTATGTGTTATTCTGATGTATTAACTATATATTATATATTTACGACCTTTGTGGTGCAGTGGTGTAAACAGCCGACTGCTACGCTAGAGGTTCCGGGTTCGAATCCCGGCGGGGGCGGGACTTGCTAATTGCAACACGCATTGTTTCCCTTACCGGTCTTGGTTGTAGTATTCTTATCTATGTCGTTTATAACATATCGTTGATTAGTTCCTGTTACTCAAGTTCTTACGATACTTACTGCAGGGCTGAGTCGATGTGTGTGTCGTGATGTGGTTTATTTATTTATTAAGGAAATTTTAAGTGGGAGAGAGATACCCGTATGTGTCATATATTAGAATTATTTAGACAAATTATGGTGTCAAAACCACAAAACTTTGTTACGGCCTGATATAGAGGAACATTTTTTTTTTTTTTTTTTGTTAACAGGTACGTTTTTAATTATTAACAGATTCAGTTGTAGTGAAATCCGTGCAGGGTTGATTAGATTGTCGCTCTCACGGCAATTTTTGCATGATACCTCGGATATCACTAAAAATTCATGAAAAGTAACGCCTGTTTTGTTCTATTCAAAATTCCACTTTGAGAAGTTACGGAAATAGATCTCTTTATTCCCTTAATTACTTCCAGAAACAAGAACAATCGTACGTTTTGATATTACTTCGCGGTATAACAGTAAAGTACAAATATAGTGTGTTGTGTCGAGCGTAAACAGCTTGGGTGAACTCAGCAGACTTATTGGCGGCTGCAATTTCTAATATGGCTATATGGAGATATATTATAATACTAGATTTAGCCCGCGACTTGGTCTGCATAGAGTTTGGTTGAACCCATTAAAGTAAATATGTACTAAGCACTAAATCGAGCCATCTCGAACAAAAAGTGTGTGCAAAAACTTTCATGAGCCACAGACTACGCAAAACAGCTGATCAGAGAGAACAGGGTTTAGGTTAGGTACAGAATACAGATTTCTTCAATATCTCATTACTATCCATGAAGGGCATTTAGGGCATATTTGTTGAGATTGTCCAAAACATACTGGTGAAAGATGCTAACATCCACTCATCCTTAGCGGCTCAAAAAGTCAGTTCGCAATGTTGCCTCTATACATGTATTATATCTTAATGCAGCAACATTTTTTCAGCATAAAAGGTATCCTGTGTGTTAAGGTGATCTGTACATTACGTTTGATCCAATCCTTTCAGCTGTTTTAGTGGTAGGTTTTTTAATGGAAGGCAAAGCATGCTTGATTTCTGGTATTGCAAATATCCGTAGTCTACGGTGACTGCTTACCATCAGGCTTACCGTATGCTTGTTTGACACCTAAGTAGTAAAACAAAAATTAAAGTATATAGCTAGTAGAATAATGAATCACGATCCAAATAAGAACTTTCATTATTTCCTCGTGATTTTATTGAATGAAACAATTTCGTAAGAATTCTACTTATTTGGTCAAAAACAATATTGTTAAACTAGTTGCTTTATTTGTAATAGCTTACGATTATTTTATGGAATTTATAATTAATTGTTATTGCTATGAATGTGATATTTAACTTTATAAAATGTGTTAGAAATTACGAATGGTGTAAGAATGCTTTGTTCTTTGTCAGTGAAATGCAATTGAATATGGATTGAGCTGTGGCTGTAATACAAGAATTTTGCTTAATATTTAATAAGTATAGGAATCTAGAGTCAATGCATTAATAATAAACGTTAAATTAAAGAATAAACGAAGTAACAGACCGACCCGACCCGACAGGTCGAGGGTTCGAGTAACGGGTTGTCGTACATTATAGCTGAAATGTTCCTCATTGTGCCATATTTGTGGGGCTACAGATTCGTAAACTGTCACACTGAGACTCAACATGAACATGCGAAAAGCGGTGTGTAACACCTCTACCTACCCCTGTCGAGGGATTCATAGCGGCATAAGTTTATGTATGAATTGCCGAATAATTGAAATTAATTTTATAATTCAATTGAGAGATTTTGATAATAATTTTTATTTTGATTTAGAATATTACAGATACAGTTGTTCATCCTATCCATACGAATTTTTCTTCTTAATATTCTCCTCATAGAGTTAAATATTAGAAGAAAACTATGGGTTTTTCTATTTCGGATTTCTATTTGATTACCTACACCCATCGGTATCGTTGTAATAGGTATCAAATAAGGTAAACAAAATGACAACATAGTTGAAAATGTAGGGGTGACTATGAAAAATTGTTCAGTGTTGAATAATACGAGGTTGTCAGGAAATCATAATGTATTTCGCCAACCAGTACAATACATCGGTAAGGCAGGGAGGCTACTGTACTAAAGTAGTACCTAACGCGGACTGCCTTGTAAACTGAATAATTACTTTTTATATTTTAATATAGCAAGTCTCGCATTACTACTGTGTCGCCACAAAAATAAACCAAATTTTCTCAAAGAATCTTAAGTGACATGTAATTTTAAATGCATCCGTCATGTCAACATTCTTTGAAAAATTCCTCGAATTCCAAAACACAGTCACAGATACACAAACAAAAATACTTCCAGGGGGAACCGACGTCATTTAACCTGAAATTAAACTGTCAATATCTGTCTGTCTGTCCGTCTTTAAAAGAAAAACACTTAATCATGTAGCTGAGAAACATTTTTTTGAATTAACGCAGCGTTTCTCCTATATTTAGACGGATTGTTAATTGTTTTACTTAGTCCCAAGTTTATTTCAGGCGAAATGTATATCCATGCTTGAACCATTTAAAGGTGAACTATGAATGTATTTTACGATTTAACTAATCTTTTTAATTTTACAAAACTTTTTTTTTGTTTCTGGAACTCTTTCTTAAATGCCTAATTCTTTCACAAAAAAGGAAAAATAAAATTCGAAGATAAAATTATCAAAGTAAATTACCAGGAGTGCATACTATAAAACAGTCCCTTTAAGTACTAGGAGACAAGAATGCGAAGGTAGCCATTTGAATACTAGAAAGAAATAGCACAAGCCTAGTTACACTTAAGCCTATCATTTGAAACCTACGTCTGTCTCTTTTACAATTTTAATACACCCATATATTTTTTCGCTTCAAACACTTAATAAAATGCATAATCCACTGTAACATTCACAGCTAAATTTAGAGTAAACCCTAACAAGATAATCTTTCAGCAACTTGAATGGCTCTTTATTCAAAACAAGCTGTAACAATTAAAATAATGTCCTGTCAACCAATTAAAATGTTTCGTTGGGTAAATACCCAATAATAAATGTTAGTAATAACTCAAATAGTATCGCATTATTGCTTTCAATCTATTATATTTTTAATTAGGTATCTTGGTTAACACTAATATAAAAAACACTAGCTTACTTTGATCTTTACCTATATTTAAAAATATTTACTAACAATATTTGATAGAAAAATCTCACTCAAACATTTAACTACTAAATAAGTTCTGTAAATTGCGAAGGCAAATTAAAAACTATGACAAAAATTTTAACAAGCCTCGAAAAAACACCCTAATTTGGGGTAAAATTAAAATTAGACATTTGACAAAATACCCTACGACATATCGTCTAGACGCCATGACAAATGATACGTTTTTTTTTATTTTTTTGTCTTATTTTACCCTGTTTTTTGGTATTCACTAAAACACCTTGAAAGACAGCAGATAAATTTAACAGTAATTATTATCGGAAGCGTTTTGTTGAGTGGTAATTTGAGTTAAGTCTCGTATTAGAGCGCTGGATTACGCTTCGTTATTTATTAGTAAAACAATAAACAATGTTCGTAGTAAATCGGTTTTGGATGATCTTTGAAAACATCAAAGGGAGTATCCATTGCTAGTTTATCTTCTCACTAGTTTTAGACAGCGAATTTTTTATAAATAAAAGTTTTTTGCGTCGATTGTAAACATAAAAAATAAATCTATTTTATTCAAGTCAAATTTCAAATTAATACCACTAATTAGTTCTTGTTGCTGTATTGGTTATATAAGTTTCTCAAAGCTTTGCAAGATTAGCTAATCACTAATATTTATTCTCAACCGAACCCAACTCTTTCTCAACTACTTTTTATTATAATATTAATTTATAAATTCAAAAATGTTATGAGGAAACCGAAATAAGACGTTTATTGACTATTAATATAATTTAAGCGGTATAAAAACTGACTTTGAAGACAGTTTCCAGGTTTAACCAGGCTTTGGGTGCACCAAGTTTGTTCATATAGATGTCAATTTTGGACAATGGCTCGTAACATTAAACGTTATGGGCTGTGCAAGGATCGTCTCAATGACTCCGAAATTGAAGTTGATAAGGTCCCTTCAAAGATATTTTTGTCATTTCCATAAAGATATAAAGTGTATTCGAAAATCCTTATGCTATTGGTTAAGAATGGTAAGGAAATATTTAAAGTATAAATTTTTTATCCGACCACGGCGAAAAGGAGGTTGATATATTGAACAAATGTATCTTTATAAATTATTTTATTAATCTTGTAGATCACAAATTTATTTTTTGGCAGCCCTAGTGATTAGTATAGTCAACAGTAAGTCTACCATGAGTTCGTATAGTTTGTCTACAAGTCAGGTAACAACAGTAGACACACAGAATGGTAGACACACAGTACACTTAGTTAAATATTAAATTAAATTAAATAAAGTTTATTTAGTTTAGTATTTAAAAAAAATGTGAACCTATCTTTTCGATTTTGTTTAGAAGTAGAAACTTGAAGCTTACCTGAAACAAAAAATAATAATATTAAAAATTTATATATATAAAATACAAGTGTTGCAATCAACATCCAAAATTCCTGCTGAATTACCTATTATTTCCTTTAAAAAACAAAGTAACTCAAAATAAATCACCCCTCTCTATAACAACAAGCAGGAAGAATAAAAAGTCTTAACAATGTTTTACTGGGTGCTTTATTTGAATTGTGACGGTGGGCTCTCGGCCTAATCTCTAAAGCTTTGTTAATGAGCAGACTTTTAAGGTGGCGGCTCCTAAGCTATTTTCTAAATTTATTTTACGACTAAAAATTGAACGTGTCAAGTTTGATGCGGCTTTGTTAAGAAGGTAAGGTAAGAAGATTATTTGATTTCAAGTATCGTAAAAGGTAATTTTTAAAAATAAAGTTTCTATATAGAATTTTAAAATGTAGAACAATTACTTAAAATAAAATGAACAAATTTATGTATAAACAGCCTGAAAAAGTATATCTTCTTCATATAATCATTACAAGTTACCGAGAAAAATTGGTTTAGATCTCGTATTATAATCATAATAATAACCACATCACAACACATACATTGACTCAGCCCTTGGAATAACAATGGCAGGCATCCTATTACGGGAATAATGAAGAAAGAAAACACTGTAAAGAAGAAGAAAATACATTAATTGAACACAAAGTTTTAAGGTGTAAAAAGTTAAGACCGATTAATTTTAGTTTCGGAATTAGATAAAGTTCCGAATAATCAGCAAATACCTTCAGAATTACAAATATTGTTAACTAACCCTGATGACTTTAAACCACTGTTTAGATTTATATGCAATAATTTTAAATACAAAAATTGTAAATATATTTAATTATTGTAACTTATCTAAGATTTGCTTTAAGGATTCATATCCAGAGCCGTTAAATAAATTAAAAAAAAAGTATGTTGACGCGACTTTTTTTCTCGGATTTCACGAAGATTCCCGAACGCTGCTATCCTACTTTAATATCATAATCTTATGACAACGTCATGTTAAACTTTATTGAAAACGAACTTAGCCGAAAAAACACGATTTGTTGTCCCTGTCTCATGCAAAGTTTGTCAAGTACCTTATTATGTTTATTAAATCCAATAATATAAAATTGCGAAATCTTTTTGCTGTTCTTGTGTTGTCCATGTGCTGTCCTTATAATGTAAATAATTGTTGTTACAGATTCGGCAACTGATCACAAGTCAGAACACCGATCATTTTCCAATTATTTCTAACATTGTTTGTTTTCATCACGTGACATTGGCTAAGTGGTCGTCCATTACGATAGTCGCCGTAGAAAGAATTGAATTGAATTGACAAAACAATTGACTTGGCTTGTACCTTTTGAGTATGAAACCCTAGAAAAAACCTTAACTAACTTACTATTTATTGTCTAATACATTTTACAAAATTCTAATTAATTTCTAACAACATAAAGGAAGTTCCTATCAAAATATTCCCACACTACAAAAATAATTCAATTACTATTTATAAAGAAACATTACAACATTCAAGGGTTGTATTTATAATAATATTTTGAGTACTTACAGAGTAGTTTGTTTGTTAATAATAGTTCTGTGGTCAAGTGCTTGTCGGTTCCCAAGTTGCCGAAAATAGATGTAAAGGTCCCTATAGACAGTTGTTTGTTGATATTTAAAATAATGTTGGTGAATGATGTTATAATTTAGTAGGTTTTTTAAATATACTAATAATAAAAACTAATAAAATTGATTAAGTTTAAGTTCCTTAATTTGTGCTTTTATGTGAAATGATATTAAAGGAACACATTTTATGTCTTTTACTACACTATTGTGTTGTTATAGATTTATTGAAACATTTATTCGATATTTTTGCCTTTACAGGGTGTCACATGTATACTTTGTTTTATATATTAACCTATTTTGTACATAATGTAATGTGAAAAGCAAAAAACAATTTGAATTTGAAAATGAATTGAAATAGTTAAAATATTACTTTCGTTTGAAAAAAAATTGAACAAAATGAGTAGTTTCAAACGCTACTCACATAAAACTTTATTTACATATAAAGAAAAATTAAAATTAAAGTCTCGATCTAGAAAATTAATCACGTTAAATAATGAATAATATAAGTAAAATGAAATTCGTTTTTTTTTGCGTACAATTTTTAATTTTATTTAATAATTTTTCAATACAAAGACAAATTATGTATTATTTAGTTTTAGGTAAACTAGTTGAATAAGCAATTATTATTATTATTTCATAACATTTGTATGTTATGAAGTCATCTTTCTACATTTTAAAATGATCGTGCAAACTAAATTACCAGGAGTGCAAAACATAATAACAGTACCTTTAAGTACCAGGAAACCAGAAATCGAAGGTGGTTATTTGAATACTAGAAAGAAATGGAACAGGCCCAATTACACTTAAGCCTATCATTTGAAACCTACATCTGTCTCTTTCTGGCAGGTGCAAATTTAACCACATGAAAAGGGATGGAAATGATAGAGATCTCCAAGCAATGATTTTCTTAGTACTACCGTAATTGGTCAAACCGTATGTTTTACCATGTATTTATCGATGACTTTTCTGTAGCATCTGTGATTGCATGATGACTGTTGATAGTGTGTTGATGTCACAATATAGTCATGGATAATTTTTATTCGTTTTTATTTTTTCAAAAGACATGCTCCTATATCAAGACTTTTACAATGCAGTTTTGTTATGTAGAATAATTCCCAAGAAAATTTTAATGTAAAAGCTGTGAAGGTTTACATGATTAACACAATGAAACTTTGCTACAAAAAAAGTACTTACAAAAATTTTCTCTGAGTTTTCTCTATTAGATGGTTAACAGTAGGTACGCATTATACCGTCGTAATCTCTAGAAATATTGTATTTGGGATAGCGCTAAAGCCTATTATTTAAACAAAATGTTTTGTTCTAGAAATGCTATGAACATTCATAATCAGTAAGACTGGTGCAGTTGTCTGCGATATTAATTATTGTCGCCTTATCTAAAACATAATCCATGTTCTCTTATAATTATAACCAATAGTTTTACTTCGATTTATTGCTAATGACGCTAAATTTGTTAGTAACAGTGTTTAAGCACCCTATTGACTTGACGATGCCCTTATGTCTGGAACGCCAAGAGCACCGCCAATGCGTTGCCCTTGTAGAGGTAAAGATGGCATACCTCTCGTGCTGGTAATTACACTTATAAATACATACGTTATAATTACATCTTATCTAAATCAAAGAAATCGTATAATTTTTTCTACATCATACATATTTATGATTTTGAAGTTGCTAATCATTCATTTTTGTGTGTCAATAGAATCATGAAATGTATTTTTCTTGTGTGTTTTTTTTAATACTATTAGATTTATTTTATTATTGATGTAAAAACATTTTGACTTTAATTAACAATCAAATAAATTATAAAATTTAATGAATACATTTAAAACCTAATAAAAATCATGTCCACAATGGAGTGTGCCCATAGCACTGGCTGCATTTCCACGCTGTATAGCGATATTGTTTTTGATATTTCTTACGCCCGTGTTAAAGGATCCAAATAATAATAAATTGACGTTAAACTTTTCTTAATTTAGATCATTATGTAAATGCAATATATAGTGCATATTGTATGTAAGTACCTATGTGAGGTTTTAAACTGTATTTTAAATCACTAAACAACTAAAGCACAGGTATGAGTTGTATTCCAGACAAAAATTCGTGTCATTTTATTCAATTACATTTATCCTTTATCAACTCGGTTTGCTCTTGTGCAATTTGCACAATTACACAAATAAAAATCATTCCAATTTCACGATTGTGAACTCTCATGTCATCGGAATAGAGATCAGTTGTGAGGAAGTGGATAAAAATGTCTGAAATAATAAGAAAATAGTGGAGAATTAAATGCAGCAATCAAGTTCATTTTGTTAGGAATATTTCTTAGCTATTATTGGATTTAAGTGATGAGAACGGATATAATAAACTTAAGGGAAAAATCCTTGTTTTGAGATGTCATGAAATTATGGTATATTTTATGATTCGGTTCGTGATGCAAAAAGTATCTTTTTAACTAGGTTTTTCTCGTTTAATTGGCTGCGTAGCATTTGTTATTTTGATTTCAGAAATGACATTTTTTTTCATGAGATAGTTAAATCTTAAGATGATCAATCAACGTTTAAACGAACAAAATGACACCCATGTTGATTGTAAGACCTACTTACCTGTATTTGCTATTTGAAAGTTTTTGAAAACCACTTATTTTTTTGTTATTTATTGAAATAAACTGTGATTTTTGATTTGATACTCGTTCATTTAGCGTATCGCGCTGACAGAAGAACCGGTGGGCATCGGACTCTTAGCTGACGGTCGTACAACTGATGCTTAGTAATAAATAGGACTTCTGACCCTATTTATTAAAAAGATTTTTATTAAAATGACTCACCTGAAGACAAGTGATACCGCCTATTGACACGATGGTGCTCCTGATGCCGTGAAATACCTAAACCCCGTAAGCCCATGTATAGGTGACTAAGAAAAAGATAGGTTTGAGTATATTAAGTATGGGCAAAGATAAGTTTGGGCAGTAAAATCTGTGCTTTAATTATGGAGATTAAGTTGTATCAATAACTTATTTGCTTACAGTGGGTTAATGGTTGTAAAGGGAATAACTATAAATAACAAATCTAAATCTTAACTTAGGTAACACAACACAAGGCTAGGTTGACCGACATAGCAAATGTTATCTCGCTTGAAGACCGCAGTCTAAGATTTTCAAACTTTCATATTTTACTATAAAAAATCCAAAAAAAATGTGGTTTAATACAATTATTTTAGTGAAGATTCGACTCTACATGATAAAACGTTAAATAATTTGTTATTTCGTTATTATAGCTTAATAATTTTTTTTTTTTGCCAAATAACTGCAATGTTTCTTATTAGGTAGGATTAATCAATGAACAAGAACATATATACAAGAAACTCAATAACCACAAACCACATCACGACACACACATTTGTTATTTCGTTATTATAGCTTAATAAATTTTTTTTTCGCCAAATAACTGCAATGTTTCTTATTAGGTAGGATTAATCAATGAACAAGAACATATATACAAGAAACTCAATAACCACAAACCACATCACGACACACACATTGACTCAGCCCTGCAGTAAGTCTCGTAAGAACTTGTGTCACAGGAAATAAGCAACGATATGGTATACACTTAATAGATAAGAATAGAACATCCCAGACACGTAAGCGAAGCAATGCGTCTTGCGAATAACACAAAGTCCTGCCCCCGCCGGGATTCGAACCCGGAACCACTAGCGTAGCAGTCGGCTGTTTACACCACTGCGCCACCGAGGTCGTAAACAACCGAAACTCAATATACATTGACTAGCGGCTTCCACACTAGGACGAACCTGTCTCGTGGGAGCCAGATACTGATGCGCCAGTATTGGTCACAGATTTTGGATTCATGAAAGTAAATTTAATTTAATGTTATTTTCTTTTCAATGCGTCTCTTGTTCATCTTGATTTTCTCTGAGGCAAAACTCATTCAAATTTTAAAAAATTAGGTAAAATTAATTATTTAGTGAATTGTTTATTCTTCTTTTTTAAGTAACATATTTATCTTTTTTTTCTCCAAACGAGTCGGGAAAAAACAGGATTGTGTTTGGATTCAAATCGAATGGATTTTTTTTCGCCAAGTTTAACAACCAATATGGTTGTCCATTCGAATTTTAGTCTCGTTGGTCTCTGTTGTCAAAACCTTACGAGCCACTGAACCAATAGCAGTAAAACTTTGAACACCGCGTATTTTACAGACCATAAAGAGATCTCGTATCTAAAATCTATCGAAATCTAAGAAACGGTCATTTCTCATTTACCTTTAAATGTGTGCAAAACCTATTTATCTTAAGATATTCAGACAAAATACGACCCTATCCCCTAAATAATAAAGTTGTTTTCGCTTTGTGTGGCTATTATGCGCAGACGCAGCCAAATGCACAAATTGTTTGCGTTTGCACTGGTTTATGCTTTGTTTTGGTAATGGAAGCTGATTCCTGCCTTTATTATCGTTTAATTTTCTGATTGGGCACCTTCTAAATGGAATTATAATTAATATTTACTCTTCCGAAATGTTTTATAACACAAAAACTAGACTTTGTACGAAACAAGTTTTTTAACAGTAGGAATCTATTCAGTGGTTGAATCATAAAAAAAAACTGCATTTTTATATAACATTAAATTAATTATAATAACGTTTTATTATTAATTTTTAAAGTTAGATTATAATGTTATTACAGTTTAAAAACTTAAAACCACGCTCTAAAATTATGAAACAAGAAAATATTCTCATCTGAAACTGTTCAGTAAGCTTTCAATTCAGACGTAGCCCCAACACATTCACATTCACATACACATACATACATACAAGTCACAAATCATAACTCTCCTTTTTGCTTCGACGTAGTCGGGTAAAAAAGTGGTATTCGTTCGGAACAGAAACAAAATGTAATAATAATCTCAGCCCTGCAGTAAATATCCGAGTCACAGGAACTAAGCAACGATATGGAATACTACATAGATAAGAATACAACATCCATGACCGGTAAGCGAAACAATGCGTCTTGCAAATAACACAAAGTCCCGCCCCCGCCAGGATTCGAACCCGGAACCTCTAGCGTAGCAATCGGCTGTTTACACCACTGCGCCACCGAGGTCGTCCTTTTTGCTTCGTCGTAGTTGGGTAAAAATTGGTATTCTTTCGGAACAGAAACAAAATAATAGTTAGAACGAATACTAGTGGTATTAGTTGTTGGCGTTAGATCGTAAAAATCCCATTAAAATAATTCATTGACGTTGCTTAAAAGATTGAATATGTATGATGCAATTGAACCTGTATGTAATATATACGCTATATACTTTGTTTTATAATGTTTCTATGTGAATCCTTATATGGCGTATCAAGAAAGCTGTGACATTTCACGTTCATCTTTGCATAGGGCTGCAGGGCCAGTGACGAAATGATGGCATTTGAATGCAACTTCATGAATTACACAGTTCAAGTATAAACCGTTCAAAAAAACAGTCAAGTGTGAGTCGAACTTGAACGTTTAGGGTTCTGTACCAAAATACAAAATTCTTTTCAGATAATTTCGTAAAAGAAATACGAAAAAACTAAAATGTTGAAAAAATTACTTCTCCTATATAGGAGACCACTGTAATTTTTATTTCTTTATGTTTTTATATTTGTTGTTATAGCGGCAGAATCTAACTGTTAAGGTTCAGAGAACAGCTTGCTGACAGACGGACGGACAGCGGTGGCTTAGTAATAGGGTCCCGTTTATTATCCTTTGGGTAGGGAACCCTAAAAATGATGACAGAAGGATTTAAGTGTAGTAAAAAAGCAATAAGTTTTAAAAGGTACTTTGAATTGTCAGATTCTTATTAAATGGTATTTCAAGTAATGCAAAAAAAATGTATAATATATATATTTCATTACATTTATATGCATATATATTTAACCTGTTTGGACTTCATACCATTCTTATGTTTGTGCACTATAAGGATTGATACTGTTCTTGTTATGAAGAAGCTTTACGTTTGGGCATTTGTACCTACCTAATTAACGCCACAGGTGACTTTATTTATATTCCGAAACCATTAAACCGATTTTAATTAAATTTTGTATGTGTATGATTGATTCCAGCTTGAAAGAAGCATTTTGGAAGTGCTCTAGAAAAGTGAATCTAAAAATTGCTTAGGCGAAACTAAAATGAATTTTTGTGTTGAATAAGATTCAGATGCTAAAAAAATAAATTTTGTAATTGTACCAATCCAAAAAGATAGCATAGGAGTTTTTTTTTAAATTTTACACTTTCAAAATCGATAAAAAATCTTCAAAGCCAAACTTAAGAGACTTAACATTTACCTCTGTAAGGGTATGTTTATAAGAGTTTAACGCGATATTTATTTACACTGAAAATAATGCAGCAACAAAAAATCAGGCACGTGTTGTCAGAAAATTTGTGTGTGTAATAAAAAAATAAAATCCGTGCCCATCTGGTGCGGTTAGTACTGATCTCGAAATAAGTTGCCAGTAAAAAATTGGTGATAGTGAAAATAAACAATTGCATAGAGGTTACGGTTTCTTGTAAAAAAAATACCTACGCCGATGATTTTACGATCGCTCTATCCAGCCTTTTAGAGGAACGGTTTTTATAACAAATTCCTAAACAAAACACGGCTTTTTTTTGTCAAAAATACTTTTGTCTATTTTTTGGCACTATTTTCGGTTTGACCGATTGTTATCCATCTCTAATGGGATATGTTTATTGATTAAAACAAAATTTAACTGATTGTTTGGGTGAGAAAAAACTGAAAAAAATGCTGTTTTCCTATACAATATTCGAGGTTTATAACAGTTAATTAAAAAATCATAAATTCTAATTCTAATAAAAGCACATTATAGAAAAAAAAAGTATTTGAATTTTGAAGACACAGATCTACATTTTGGTAAATACAATTTTAATATCGATCAAATAAATGGCATCTTGTCCAATCGTCGTGTGGGGCTCAATTTTTGTATCGATTGGCTTATTTAGGTTTAAGAATATTGTAAGTTGTAAATATTTGTTTTCGTTGCTGATGTATTTTTTGTCTCTACAGGCGATATTGCTTTAAGCCACAAACCTTTAATTTAATTTATAAAAAACAGTTAACATGTCAGAATGATAAAATCTACAGCAATACCCACAACATATCTCTTACTCGAGCAAACCATATTTAATGCACAATACTCGTGGATTGTTTGATAGATATATGTATTGGCGATGCTGAAACCAGTTTTTGTGCTAACAGACGAGAATAAAGCTTGATGTTTAAGTATAAACAAACGCAGGTGTTCAAAACAATTACTAATTACTAAAGACCTAGAACCTAAGGCGATAAACTTAAGCTCGTGTCAAGGGCAATAATAAAGGACGAATGTGTACTGTCATTCCATCTAACGATGACCGTTTTATTAAAGATGTCGTTAATTATGACGTATACACACGTTCTCTGTGTGCGTTCTCCCAAGTTTGTTCCAAAGAGTACCACACTAGAGTAATATGCATGTACGTACGTGTTTAAACACAACCATAGCCAATAGGTCTTTGTCAGATGGAATGGATGGAATGATATTCAGTTACTTAAGTTTAATCTCGAATGAGATGGATAAGCAATTTATAAGGTTTCAAATTCCACTCTAAATGTTGTTATTTAAAATTAATACAATTATATTAAAAAGTATATATTTAGTATAAATAAAAATTAATATTGTAAAACCCACAGCTTACTTTTGCCAAGGGGCAACTGAAACAAGACAATTTGTATAAAGAAATTATAAATACGTCAAAATAGTGCATTTATTTTTGAAATCTCTCAATAAATTAACTTTATTGAATACATAGTAGAAGTACGTCAACATTTTTCCAAAAATTCAAATCAAACAGACAGAAAAGGTAATAAAAATGTATTAAACGTAGAGTAAGACAAGGCATATTGTTAATAAGGTGTGTGTTTGGTTCGCCCTCCAACGATTCAAGTTCAGGGTGTCAAGTTTCATGGGCTACATCAAAGGAATATGTTTATCGCTTTATTTCAGTTCGTACCAAGGTACAAGCTTAGGCGGTTCCGGAGTTGTCTTCGTGCAGATTCTTAATACCAAGGAATATACCTTGAAATAAGAATGGACTTTATTCATGGACTTGTAGTGTTGATGGAGAGACGTAACTTAAAAAACTTGATTCAATACTTACCAAACAGAAATGAAAGTGGGGACTTCACGTGAAGTACCTGATTTTCAGAGTTTCTTAGGCTTAGCAGAGGCCTACGGGCACCAGCCCCGAAGCCTTTGCTGGCTGTCCCTCTTTTTAGGACTTAATTTCAATGAGAGTCACCAGTCACAGCGACTATTTGATGGCGTCTTTGGAACCAGCGATCTATTTTTGGAGCAATCTTTTAGAGGTCCTCCTAATGTTTGAGTTTCTGGACCCCTTCAGCCCCTATGGTAGAGACGGGAGTGGTTCGAATCTCTGGTAATTGTGTGACGAAAACGATTTTGCCCTGGGGTCAAGGTTATTTTCTAAATTTTGCCATACCGTTCTGTTATAGTCAATCCTAGTGAAGAAAAGTGCTGAAGTGCATCTGCCTATTATTGTTCAAGCGAGGAAGCTAAGATGTTAACCCTTAAGGGGGTCATACTATCAATGCCGTATCGTGATATGAAAATACGTTCTAGTATGCCGATACTGTCAATATCAGACATATTTCGTGACTCAAGATCGCGATCTCGTGATAATATTATTATTATTATTGTTTGCTTTATACAAAGGTAGTTATAGTAGCTTTAAATAGTGAAAAACTACTGCAAATTTTTGAAAAAAGCAACGACGGAGGTTTCTTATCGGCTTCTTCCTCGTAGATAGATTTTCGAACCTGTGGTATATAAATTATGATTTGAAAGCACTTATTTAAGTCTATTTGAATTAAAGCATTTTAATTTGAATTTTAGTGGAGCTCCCAATGTAAAGTAGAATTATTTGTTCCGATCTTATACCAAAAACGAATACCATCTCGATTTTTTTTTCTATTCCGGACAGGACTTGAAATCCAAAAGTTCATGAATTGCATCACCATTGAAGAGAGATGCGCTTGTGCCCGTTCAGTCCATATGTAATTAAGCTTTGTAAGAGCGTGTGTGGCTCAACTGTGTTCAGATGATATCGTTAATGTTGGTAACGCAATACGTTACGTGAAAGTAACCAACTTAATAATTTGTGTAATTGGGAATACAGATTGGATTATTTTGACGTTTTTATTTTTTTTATTTCTAGTAAAAGTTTAATGTAGAAAGCATAAGTTTTTTTTTTTTGTTTTTAAACACAAAATATATGTAACTTATTTTACGTATCTATTTTAATAGTAAACAAATTGAAATAATTATCAAAAATATTTTATAGGTGCTTTGAAATTCAATTATCAAATTAATATTGGCATAACTTTTATGTTTTATTTATTATATGATTTCTTAAATGAGGAAATCCGTTAATTCCAAATTTATAAGTTCCATACATACATAGAATATACGCACCTTCCAAGTAAATATATTCATACACATAAACTCACATCGTAATTAATCACTCGATAGAGTTAGGCACACACCGCATTTCTCATGTATATGTAGAGCCCCAGTGCGACAGGTTGCGAAACTGTCGCCACTATCCGGGCACAATGAGGAACTTGGCAGCGTTGTAGCAACTACGGCACCCAAGGATTTGAACCCTAGACCTAACCATGCACCTAACAAACGTCTTCCGAAGTAAATTAAAATGTATGTATGTAGGTAGGTAATACAATTAATCAAAGCTCATTCATTAGGATCCTTAACTTAGTAACCTTTCGTAATGATGTTATCGCAATCTAGTCTTCAAATCCCATTACGACTCATCACAAAGCATAACCTTGAATTCATTCGTAATTGAGTAAACGCATTCATTATGTATCCACACAGACGTAGGGTTACCAGCCGTCAGGAATTTTCCTGACATGTCTTTGTTGGAAGCGAATGAAATTACAGGATTTTATAATTAATATACTATTTTATTTACACATTTAATATAAAAATTCCGTTTGTTTTTGTTCGTTTCAACACTCAAGGCGGCAATTCCCTTTAGTTTTCGACCCGTGCGTCATTAATTTGATTTGAAAATCAGGAATTCTGTCAGGTATTTCAAAAGTCGTATATGGTAACCCTACAGATAAGAATTATAAGTAATTTAAAACAGCTTAGTATAGGAAAACTAAAGGCACATTTACCACTGCGTGCATTGAGTTTCAATTGAAAAATCAACATATACAAGGGAAATAAACACTTTGTTTTATTGACTAAGAATGCTTTTATTGGAACTTAGAATTAACCGTAAGTTATTGCATTAAAATAGCTGAATGAACAAATTAAATGAGTGAGCCAAGTTTAGAGATTAATTCAAATCAGTTTGATAGAAGTCAACATATCCAGCATATATGTCCAAATAATTTATTTTCATTGACTTTATTTCACATCTTCAAGGGATTGTTGTTGATTGTTTTACCTTAACTTCGGCTTGACTGCTCCATTACTAAAATAATTAAAGAGCTTTATTCAGGTAACTTTATAGGAGAACTAAAAAATTGTATAGAAAATTTCGGAAAATTTAAGTCGGGGAAGATACCGTAGATTATGTAATTTGTATGTCGTCAGATAAAGAGACAAACTTTATTTCTTTAAAGAAATTTTCATATAAATGACATGTATTTTGAACCCCCAACCTCAAAAACAATAATTTGTAATTACAGACATTAACCTATAATTATAATGGTAATGTTTGTCCGTTAAGATTGATTGAGAGAGAGTTTCAAAATTTTCTTTTACTCGACAATGCTATTTTATCGCTTAGTTATATAAGATATATTTTCTTTTAGTATTTTAAATTATTAATTGCACTCGATCTATAGTGTCTGATCTGACAAATCTGTTTAAAGCGGTAATTTGTCCTGTCATATTTGAGATTACTATAGACAGTTTATGTAGTAAAAGTATAGTTATATTGGTAGACATAGTATCGGGCACAATGTTGCTTGGTCACCCAGTATCAGTGATCGTTCGTCTAGCTCGTGACTCGCTTCTGAACTCTAGCTCCTGTACTACCTGTCATTAGGGCTGTCAACGATTAGTTTTAAACACTATATTTTGGTTCAAATACAAGAATTTTAGTTTCAAAAGTGTGACTGTTTAAGGTTATTGTTTATATTTGAAATTATTTTTATTTTATGATTTTGCAGTCATAATTCGCTTTTCAGTAGCTGATTCTACACTTGTCTTCCGCATAGAATTCGAGTTTTTAAATGAAACCTGAATTACTCTATAAGTTTGTTTAAAACTTTTTTTAATTTTTATCGGACGATAAGTTTTGAGACCTCAAACATGCAAGCCCACAAACATGTCCTCCTTATAATAAGTATAAATTAATTAAAGAACAGTTGATTTAATTAAGTACCTTTATACAGCTTGAGCTGTATTTTTTGAATTAAATCTGAAATTTTGTGTGCAGTAAATTTTTTGTTGAATCTTTATTTTTGTTATTACAGTTTTTACTTCCGTCGGCAACCCTAGTACACAAAGAGTCAAACGCTTTTTGCCTAAGATATAATGACAAAGCCATCATTATCTAATCGTGCCTTGTCGGAGTTCGAAGTGGCTACCTTCTGTATTTACTATCATAGTGAAATAAATAAAAAACCTTTACAATACGGGTTTGCGAACTAAAAACTTATTGTATTTGTATTGTTAGCAGCGTATTTGAAAATTGGGAAGGACTTATTTATCAATTTATATTTGTTTTATTATTTAATAACATGACATAAACTCACGCTATAATCCCTCGAGAGGGGTTGGCAGAGGTGTTAAACACCGCATTTCGCATGTTTATGCTGAGTCCCAGTATTACGGGTTGCGAATCTATCGACACTATCCGGGCACAATGAGGAACTCGGGAGCTACAACTTACGGCAATCCGAGACTGGAGCCCTCGACTTGTCGGGTCGGGTCGGTCGGTTAAACAAGGGACATAACAAACTGAGCTACCACATCATATTGAAAATAATATTGATTCTCATCTACTTACTTTCGAGCTACCACGTTTTATTTAATTTCATTAATCTAGTCTTATTACATTAAATATTTTACAACAAGCATACCGAAAGAAGTGATGCAATTAATTTCAATATCTTGCAAGGCATCACGTTAATAATATTCATAAAATCACACTTCCTAATAGGCTATTGCACAAATTAATACAATTCTTAGCAAAAATGATTCATAGAACATTAGTATTGGTCTTGACCCAGATATTTGTGCATGCGAGCAACCTGTAAGATTTTGTATCAGGATAATTTTATATACTTAATTAATAAGACACAAACACTGCGTTTTAACAATATAATAACAAGTAATAAATAAATAAATAACCACATCACGACACACACATTGACTCAGACCTGCACTAAGTATCGTAAGAACTTGTATCGCAGGTGCTAAGCAACGATATGGTATATACTAAATAAATAAGAATACAACATCCAAGACCGGTAAGCGAAACAATGCGTCTTGCAAATAACACAAAGTCCCGCCCCCGCCGGGATTCGAACCCGAAACCTCTAGCGTAGCAGTTGGCTATTTACACCACTGCGCCACCGAGGTCGTCGAATAAATGACTGCGTTATTGCTATATGCTGGTATATACTATATATGTTGGTATTTATTTTTCTCTTTATTGTCATAAAACCACAGCACTACAAAACCATTAAAACGATTTAAAGTAAACTTAACAATAGGCCAATTACGGTTTCTTTTTTTTAAGATCAAAAAGTTTATAAATGGCCGGTGATACTGCACTGCAACAAATTCCGCGATAATGCAAAATTAATAACCACAGCTATCTAAAAAAAAAACCTAAATACTTTTTCCTGAAAAATTACGCTCTAAAAAGTATGAAACAAGAAAATATCTCTAACATTCCCTCTTATCTATATAGTTTATACCATATCGTGGCTAACTGCCTACGATTAAAGGTTCTCCAATCTTACTGTAAGGCTGAGTGAATGTGTGTGTCCTGATGCGGTTATTATTATTGGTAGTCTCCAAAAATCATAGTTAGTCCGGCTTAAATAATAATTAAATAGTTTTGGACCTGATATATAGTGATTTTTATGAACACTTAATTGGCTGGGTTAAGCTGAATGGTAGAAAGATGCTAAAACTCCTATTATTTATTTAGTTTATTTTATACCACATAATGTGCAAACCAGCAGGCGGTTAACCTGGTGGAAAGTGATACCGCTGCCTATTGACAAGATGATGACCTTGATATCTGAAACACCAATTGTATCGCCCATGTAGAGGTTAAGATGTTATACCTCTCATGCCGGTAATTATACTGGCTCTCCAATCCTTCGAACTGAAACACACCGAACTGCTTCATGGTAGAAATAGAAAGGAGGGTGGTACCAACTGAGACGATCTCGACAGATCTAACAATTCTTAGAACCACCTACTACTGTACCTTTGACTCCTTCAGAATATTTGTATAAACGCGGTCATATTCATAGTTTTCGTTTTATTGCCGTAATCGCAAGAGGAAATTGAAGATGTTATGAACACTAATATGAGTTCAGTAAAACATGATACACCTCTTCCGCTTTCGGTTGGTAATGAAAATTTACTATGTTAATGACTCAACTGAGTCAGTTTTAATCTTGAATTTGTACCGGAGTAGTCAGTTATAAAAATGCGGAAGTGGGAAATGTGACTGTTTGTGTGGTTATTGTTATCTTTTCAGGAAAAAATGAACCATTTGTTAAAGTATTGACATAGAGGTATTCATGACCCTAAACTCTCAACTAGTGGTTCTCTCAGACCTGTTAATTCCTATGTAATAGGTAACCCTTTGACTGGCATAGCTCATATTCATAAAAGTTGTTATTATCTCATTATTCCACTTACCAAATTTCAGGACAATCCGATCAAACATACTCGAGCTATCGTCGGACAATATATACATACAAACGCCTCATTGCTCCACAAGACTCTGAGAACGTTGCTCGCCCGTTCAATTATACCTAATTTCTTTGTCCCACCACTGTAACTCCTGTTTATGTATATCACTGTAATCCATATATTTACCTAGATCATGAACATATTGGTTGTGCTCTTGACTTTTTCAGACAGAAGGGCATCATCGATTCAATAGTCTGCGGTGTCAGTTTCCATCAATAGTCAGCTTATTTGTCCATGACGTTTAAAAATAGTTGGTCAATTATACACATTTATAGAGGCTTTGCGTGCAATTGTCGACACTTCTTAAACTTTAATAGACTAGCAACAGTCCCTAGCACTCCCACATCTTATGCAATATTTATCAGTACCTTGTAATTGTTAAATTTTGACACGTACGATTGACATGTCACTAAAGTCACGACAGGTAACGGTTGTATTAATTTATTCAGTCCTACAGCTCAGTCCTATAACATGTCCTAGATCGGTTTACGTGCCTAGGTTCCCTTTTTGCATATTCCTATTGTCACGACCTAGGATATACATCGATTGTATTTGAATATAATTTTACAATAAAATTGGCAGGTTTTTTATTTTATTTTTTTAAATTTTTCTTATCACCAACCACTTGACGTTATAAGAAACTAAACGATATAATTCATACTTATTTAAAAAATCTAATACTTACATTGAATAATATAAAACCGTTTTCAGTTTGGTACCTAATGTGTACATTTGTTTAGATGGCTAACAAATCTTTCCTCTGAACCGACCTCAGTCCTCTGTCTAATAATTTTAACAAAAGCCATCGTAAACTAGCTTGATATATAAATCAGGTATGAAGTTTGAAACGGGCACACGACCTAGGATCCTACCTGCATCTAGGCTTTGGCTCTATAATTTTCGCAACAATCATTAACACCATCAGCCAAACCAGGTACCGATAGCAAAAACTTGCCTCCACAGACTCTAATCCGAAACCTGCAACCGGTCCACCCACGGTCTGTTTTCGAGACGAAAAGCTTCGCGAATATTATACCATAACATTTATTTATTTTGCTCAATTTTAACCATCTTATAATTGCAAATAATTGTTTGTTATTATTTAATTTGTGATTTTAATGTTAATTTCTGATTTAATTTTTGTGCCTTGATTGTGAATATCAATCAGTGGAAACTTCATTGGTAATTGTATTAATATTTGCTAATCTAAATTAAAATATAAAACTGTTCGTTTCCCAAATAAATTAAAACAAATAAATATCTAACATTAATTTTCTTATTTAAGTTTTTTCACGGAAAATATTTAGCTAACCTCACCTGCCAAAGACAAATACCATTTTCCGCTAGCGTTAACGCCATCAGAAAATAAAAATGGTTTGAAATGACACCGCAAATTGTAATTTTGATACATTTCTATGTTCTGTTGGCGTTAACGTTTGCAAAGAGTATTATTTGTCTAAGGGCACTGATGGGAAGATGTGCCGAAGATTGAGCATGCATGCCTTGAAAATGTTTCAATATCCAATCTTATCAATAGTGCCAACTGCAAAAGACTGTATTCTTCTCAATTTATTCTCTTTTAAACAAAACAAATCCCACTTCACTTTATAAACGTTTAAATCATGCAACAATCAAATCCAACACCTACATAGATCATTATACAGATTCAATATGCAGAAGTCAATCTAATACCAAATAAGTCCGTTAAAACGTAGTTCGATTTATGGTTAAATTATACGATGCAATATAATGTAGTCAAAGTATACGCTTTCCTACGCATGGTGGCTAAAGATTACTGTTGCAAAATCAGAAACACCTGCTTCGATATGCGATACACGACTCGTAGATCGGACAGCAAATGTCCCGGAATAAATTCGATTTTAAATTAAAAGCCAATCCAAGCAAGTCAACCCTCGATATTCCAGGCTAGGCTGAATCTTCTTGAGTACAACAAAAATAAAAGAAGAGTAAAAGGTTAGTACTACGTATTTCGACTTAAACAATTAATTAATAAATAACAAAATACGAATAGCTTATTTAACATTATTTATTAACTTTTGAATCTAACTGATTTAGCATTAAATATTTATATTTTTGAAATAGTTCCTAAAAATATAGTGAAAATAGCATATTTTAGTATAAAATGATTTGATTTATAAATTTTTAAATGGCACGCTATTAAGATGGGTTAATAAACACTTTGTTTTCTGTCTGTCCGTGTGTCTCACACAGACAAGGGCTAACTTGATAGATGAGTGCTTAGACCAGGTTTAATTAGTGGTCTGGCTCCGGTACTTAGGGTTTCCTAGCCCACAGCTTTTGAATTTTAATATATCAAAACTGCAGGTGTAAAATTTCAATGAAATTGTTATTGATTACTTAGTATCGCTCATGTTGGTTAATGCTTTGATTAGAATAATAATGTTCAGAAACAAATTGAGTTTTAAATAAGGTAATCATAAAAATTTAAGAATTGAACATTAAATCGGCCAAGGTTATTTTCAGAAAAATTACTACATCAACTTAACCTGATAAACAAACAATTACTAACAAAGCTCAATAGAGATATCAAAATAATTGTTACAAAACATCAAATAAAATAATTTATAAATACCGAGAAAACCGTGAATACAATTCCAAATTATGATAGAGTTAAGACTAAAAGTGAAATATAAATCAAAACAGCAAACGTTCTGAATAAAGTCACTTCTGGACATGATACAAAACAGTACATCAACAAGGCTCGTGCCAACATTGCGCAAGTTAAAGCTGCTAGTTACAAAGATATCCTTATAGACACAAGTAAAACTGAACCTTAGACATATAAGAATAAAGCCGTACTTACAAACAATCTAAAATTCAAAGCTGCAGCTAACAGTAAAATTTGTATAGAAAATGATTCTTATGGAGCAGTTGATAAGGTTAAAGATTAGTAAACTAAGCCAACAGTTCCAGATACAAGTTTAAATAGAACACAAAATGATCTTTAAGTGGATGCAAATAAAGTTAAAGATGTTGAAAATATTGTTGATAACAAAGTTTTAGATGCAAGGCAGCTTTATGTCACTGCAATCGCTTCAGAACTGATATTTAACGACAGACCAATAATTTATGTTCCGAAGATTAAAATTATAATGTTTGATATTCGATGACGCAAGATTATGGTTTTTAGTGATTAGAGATTGCTTACAGTCTGTCTCTATAATTGACAACGCAGTATAAACTGCGACTAAATTTGTTCGTTAAAGAGATAATGATCCAAATATATAAATCATTTGCTGGATTGTGTTACAAATTAGAAACGATCACGTTGTTTCTTGTCAAGAGTTGATTACCTTTAGAGGTAATGATTTGTATGGAAAATTATAATTATTTTACTGATTACGCAAATAACAGAGCACTGTCCTATTTAAAAAGTTTTCTGACAAAAAAATCTTTGTTGGCGATAACTTTAAGAATTAGGAAGTTTTTTTGACGAAATGTTTTAAAATCGCATAGAATTACAAGTAAACGATGCTTATGATATAATCCTATAATCACAAAACAACGTAATCACAGACAATCAAATTAAAGTAACTGTAATCAAATAGATACGACTCAAAATTATCAGCGTAGAAACGTAGATCTTTATAAACCTTAGCCATCTAAATGTAAACAAAAATATAATAATAATATATAAAAATGATGTCATTTTTTTTTTACTAGAAAGTAAATAAACCCCTTCGTCCACGTTCGTAACTAAAGTTTCGTGATTTTTTTTTTTTGTTACGAAGAAACACTTTTTTCCATTTTCGTAATCAGAAAATATTAATATATGGTCTCTAGTTACTTTTTTTTGGAAGTAATTTCTTTTTTTTTTAACTTTATTATATGCAAATATAAAAGCTTTTATGAGATATTATAATGTTTACAGGCTTTAATTTGAGTAGCTATGAAAAATACACACATAAATTTTATCACTAAATATTTTTTACAAAATCGTGTGTTTTACAAATACCAAAATTTATAAGAATTATTAACAAGTTCTTAAATAATTATAGCGACATTTTAGTACGCACATACTTAGCCAATACCCGAGTTATTTAAATAGCTTTTAACTAAACTGAGATTTTAACTGTGTAATGTTTAATAAGTCAGCTTATGGCATATAGCACTCGTGCAAGCTGTTTAAAAATACTGTTTTATGAATAAATTTGAAATATTTTTAAGGTTCCGTACCTAAAGGGTGAGAACGGGACCCTATTACTAAGTCTCCGCTGTCCGTCCGTTCGTTCATCTTTCAGCGGGTTATATCTCATGAACCATAACCGCTCGAAACTTGAAATTTTCAGAAATTGTCTTGTGTTTGTTGCCGCTAAAACAACAAATACGAAAACATAAATAAATCAAAAATCAAAGAGGACTCTCATACAGGAAACGTGTTTTTTTGTAATTTTTTGCTTGCCCTTATTTATTTTACGAAAAATTTTAAAGTTCATATTGTACATACTGAACCCTTAGTGTGAGTCAGACTCACACTTGGCAGTTTTTTTTGTTTCCCTTATAATCTTGAAGCTTCAATGTTTTTTGTACATTATATACTTTTTACCAGTTTAGTAGTTTTTCAACATTAAACACGAATGTGCAATAAGGTGAAATAAACTCCGCCATTTGAAAGCTCATTTCGAAAAGGTCCTATTTTACTCGTAGTACAGAATTTCTTACGACTTCTGGTGAATAAACGTAAATCAGACACTTCTATTTCATTTGAAATCAATTTTACAATTGGACAACTTGTTTAAACAGGTCAAGGAGCCAATCAAGGGGCAGGCATTAAACTTAATACCCATAAATTGACCAATCACGACTCAGTATTTCAAAGTAGTTTCAAATCAGGTAACTTGCAAAGGACGAAGGAAACTTTAAAAGGCTTTGTCTTGGATATTTGTCAAGGCTTGATTTCATTTAATAGGATTAACGACTAGCTAAGATTAACTTAGGTCGGAACATTTTTGATATTATTATTCTTAAAACCTTTTAATTCGAAGTATAATCAACAAATTAGTATTACTAAAAAAATTGTATTTCATAGTCATGTTATTTAACAAATTAGGTCATGCTATTAAAGTCGTCGTCTTTAAGTGATTCTGAGGCCAATCCTACAGAAACACAATCAAGAGTAGATGTTCCTTGAAACTAATAAATATTACTAAAACAAAGGAAAAAGTACAGACGTAAATAAAGGAAACAAGACACAAAATACTAGGTACGAGAACACGAGTAGGTATACAATACTAAGCACTAAAGTGATTGTAGGTACCGGAGTGTGGACCGATAGTATCGGAGGACAAGAAGTAATAAAGACGCCTCACAGCAAAATCTAGCTGAGGACAGCGAGATACGTGGAGTGGACGACTGTGTTTTATGTATTTTTTATTTACTAGTATGGTACAGACATGCAATGTATTGTATATAATCTTAAGAGCTTAATGTAAGTTTGTTTGTAGGTGGTAATCTTCGAAACTGCTGACAGATTCGAAAAATCCTTTCACCAAGAATGGGCTTCTAAAGTATACATTGCACAGCCTTCATTTTTGTAAAAAAATAATTAATTCTACGCGGTTCGAGATATAAAAAAATGGATTCTAATACTGGTAAAAAGGTTTGTCGGGATACCGTTGTTAAGTTTGTAGAAAGAGCAAACATGAAAATTATTTATTTATTTTTTAAATTAAGAAATGAATTAAGTATTCCAAGAATGGTTTTATAAAATACCATCCCTAATGTTCAACCATTTATGATTAAACCAAAATACATAAAACACACTTCGAATAAGATATTCGTGCAAAAAAATACTAACACTGCAAATAAATAAACCGCTCCACTGGTTTCTGTTCTAGGAGTCAATGTGCAGTATTCTAAAAACCGGTTCTAAACCGCTTCCACAGTACCCTTACTGCAAAAGTTCATACGCGTATAAGTATAAAATAGTATGTAATAGTTGTATTGTAGTATGGCTCAAGACTTGCGATGTGGAATACATCTAGCGATTTAATAGTAGATGCAAAAAAAAAAACTATAAAAATAAATAAATCCTTAATGAAAACAAAAGAAATGGACGGTTGTTCTTGGTCCTTCAAACAACAGAAATGGACGGTTGTTCTTGGTCCTTCAAATTTGATGAAGGCAGGAGTTTATTCTCGCCTATGTATTGGATTCTGTAAATTTTTATAATTTAGATTTTTTTACATTAACCATCTTTTACATTTAAAAAAGATTTAAGTATTGAGGTTTAAAATTTATCAAAAATCTGAAATTGAAATTGAACATATTTAATTTACAAAATGATAAGCTTGTTAGCTTAAATTATAATTAGTGTAATAAGTTAAAAGCTTTAGTGAAATACGTTTAAATATATTGACAATATAACATCATCCATCATTAAGTTTGATTTCAAAATTTTGCCTACGACTTCATTCGATTAGAGTAGTATTCGCATTTTTGAAAGTCCACCCAAATTCTAGTTCTATTTTAACCGAATTCATTTAAAAGCTTGCCTTCAACATAAATAATTTATTTCGATTTAAAATGAGAATTGTTAACAGAGCCAAGCTTACCAACTAAGTTTAATCGAAACCAAATCGCTTTGAGCTTTTAAGTCGAAGCATTTTACCACTCAGTAGCAGTCACCCCCGAGCTAGATATTTCTTAAGTTTCCTGACGACCTGGACTCATGTTTATTTCTATTTACTGTAACATGTACGATAGGTTTTAAGGTTAGTTTAAGAGAGAGCAAAAAGGCTTGTTCTCAATAGCAAATAGGGCAGATTGCCAAGATTTAAGGCAGAAAAATGGTACCATTGTTTTCTTGTTCAACTTATTACTCAGCCACCATCAGTCCTATGGAATAGGAAGTAAAACTGCAATACTTCGCATCAGAGGGCAGTAGTATAATTGTAATTGATAAAATAAAATAACAAAATGTGACTTTTTTTTTTACATATTCCTTTATTTTATGTGATATGTGATTCGAGGCAAATAATAGCATATTTTCTTTCTCATGTTGGAAAATATTTTCAAGAATATAAGCTTTGTAGGAGTTTTAGATAAATAAAGGATTTTCTTAACCTAATTTTATATAGACGACCTCGGTGGCGCAGTGGTGTAAACCAACCGACTGCTACGCTAGAGGTTCCGGGTCCGAATCCCGGCGGGGGCGAGACTTTGTGTTATTTGCAAGACGCATTGTTTCGCTTGCTGGTCTTGGATGTTTTATTCTTATTTATTTAGTATATACCATATCATTGCTTAGCACCTGCGATACAAGTTCTTACGATACTTAGTGCAGGGCTGAGTCAATGTGTGTGTCGTGATGTGGTTAGTATTATTGTTATTAGTTATATATATTTGCTTGATTGATAGAATAGTTTTAAACCCTATAGGGCACTGTTGTACTGGCGTTGGAACAGAACCCTATAGGGCCCAATTGCTCCAGCAAATTTGAAAAGTTCCAAGTAGGTATATAATTTAATATTAATATTTAATCATCTATTTTGAAATATCATTTTAAATCCACAGGCGTGTAACTTCAAGTGTTTATACACCACTCGTGTTGCGACTTAACAAGTAAATATGCAATGATAAAAAGAGCTTATCGAATGCAATATTAAATTATTGATACTTTATAATAAACATGATTGAAATAGGCGAGATTGGTTAAAAAAGCTTCTAGAAAGGATTTTGTTTGAAGCGCGTTATTTTTAAACATCTTTCCCTACTGCATTACAATAATATTGAATAGAATTGAAAAATTTTAAACTTCAAAATTTTATTAAAATTGTTTTCACTCAAAATAATGTTTGTCAGATTTTGATACAAAAAGTATCATTTAACAGTTATACTGTCTATTACAGTGAAGATAAAAACACATACCTATAATACAAACGTAACAGTCATGCCCATGTATATACATACTACATACACTCCATACATTTGTATTATTACAATTGATAATTTTACAAACTCCACTACGCACGCCTTCGCAATATCATTATAGTTTTGCTATTGCGCTTTATTCAATAACATGTTAAGGGCATGCTCTAATTAATAAAGTTTAAATTTAGAATGCAGTTTTTTTACATTATTGTATGATAACCATAATAATTTTAATAGTATATAAATGACAAAAGAGGTTAATTGTAAAATCGTAGTTTCTTTTTTGAACATTATAGTAAATGCATAGATTAATGATTGGTCTCAGCTGCCCTCCGACCGCTACCAACCATTAACCTATGGTGATATATTTAAATCTACCCAGATAGTTTTTATTTGAAAATAGGAAAGTGGTTTTACCAATGGCCTCCTATAACTTGAAACAATACAAAGTTAACTTTTTGTTATATTAGCATGTACATCTGCTTTATTGGGGCTTATTTGGAATTAGGAAAGTGGATTTGCCAATTGTCTCCTACAACTTGACAAGCTAAAAATCAAATTTTTGTTAAAAAATTAATTTGCTTAAATTCCTCAACTTTTAAAAACTGCGAAATTTAAAACATTAAAATATTGAGTATGCCCCTTAAACTGAATAAAATTAAATGAGGCACAAATTGAAACTAGTGTTATCAGTGCAGCACGTTACACTTGATAGTCTGAACGCTCAATGACAAATGCTTTTATTAATTTAATGTTGATAAAATAAAAAAACTTTATAAAAGGTAGGAGAAATGAATTTTTGAGAAATGTAGTTTTATTAACAATAGAAAGAAAAGGGTTAATTAAGGTTATTTTTACATTCGTATGTATGTTCCGATATAATTTTTCTGCCTCTAAACCGATTTTGATATGTCGTTATTTGCCTTTTCATTGCAGGATTGTCAACTTTAATGCCCATATACGAACCTACTCTTAACTTCTTTTTCTCTTTTTGCACTTTGAATAAAATTAATGGTAAAAAATAAAATAAGTTTTTTGTTTTTAATAATAATTATTTTTTATTGTTTTTATTATTACGAAGAAAAACAATTTTAATGTAAAATGTGCATTTTTGTGTTTGTTTGTTAAGTTATCTTTATAAGTTCTCATCCGATATTAAAATTTAGATATTCAAATGTGGATATTTCGCTTTAGAAAATAGTAAAAATCATGATTTCGGCATTTTATACTTTATTTTATTTCTTTTCAAGTCTTAGGTTGTAATATTTTTTATAGAATAACATTCAAATTTATAATTTGTTAGGTAATTCTTTGTTTGTAAGGTTCTTGTAGGTACATGAGGTCTTAATCTAATTTATAAATAGTTCCTAAAACCTGCCACTGAGGATTTTGTTATTCAATTTCATGGGCAACGGTTGACCTGATTTTTCCATACAGATTCACAAAACCCGCTTAAAGCGGGCAAAGCTGCACACCCAAAAAGGCGTACATAAAAACGGTTAAAATTTTATAGCAACGAAAATGATTTAACGAGCGATCTGATTGTTGTTTATTGTACAACAAATGCCCGGTAACGCTTACTATGCCTTGTTGCAGTTGCAACATAACTGTCAAAATTATAGGCCAGAGGAAATAACACAAAAAAACATGAACCATAAATATAATTCAATATTAGATTAGTGTTCGTATTGCTTTCTGTTTTGTGTTGATGGTTCTGGTTGGCTTTTGCCTGTGTTTATGTATAGTGTTTTAATATATTAAAGGTAATAATGTTGATGTATTTTAGTACAAAGTTCGATTCCCTGGGAGGAATTTTCACTAAATTCGTTTTTTTTTTAATTTACATAAACAGGCAAATATAAAAATATTTTTATTTTATTTTTTTTAAATAATAAAACGGATATGCGCCCAATTACATTATTATTCAATATAATATATATAGAGTCGTAAAGATAAGAAATAAATTATGAGTTATTAGGAACCCAGAATTTCCTCCTTTATTTTTCTGTTCTTGTTAATGGGTTGAATTTTCAGACGTTGCTTTTGCCAAATTTTCTATATTTTCTAAAATTCGCCCTGTAAGATAAATTAAGGTACTTTATAAACAGGTAACTTTGCTTTTATATATGTATATTACATAAAATATGTAAATAAATTATACAACATCAATAACAGACCTACTACGGTTGTTCTTAGATCTGGTTACTTCACATCATATTTAGAGACCGCATAATATTGTATTTTCTTCACCGCAAGACCGTTTGTCCGATACGACAAACTAGAGATGTTGAGATGGTCGGTTTTCAGTTTATCGATATCGATATTTCAGTAGTAACTCGAGCAGTTTTAGGTCTCAAACAAATAGAACCACATAAATCATCCAATATAATGCTATTATTTAAGCAACAACTAACTAATAAATACTATGTCTTCCGGAGATAAGCGTGTACGACCACATTGGATAAGCGTGTACGACCACATTGGATAAGCGTGTACGACCACATTGGATAAGCGTGTACGACCATATTGGATAAGCGTGTACGAAGATAGTGACACGTGGATTTGTTATTATTAAAAATATGTATAAAAAGATTACCTTCTTATAGTGACAGATGTTAGCATTCAGGATTCAGGAGAGGAGTAATTTTATTTATGGAATAGTAGAAGATATTGAATTTGTATTAACAATAATAATTTGTATACTGTATCTCGAATAAGAACTTATTCAAAAAGTTCGCTGCAGATATAATGCTGTATTTTTTTTTACTAAACCACTTTTTTACCTACATTTATCGATAATACGATTAAATTTTCCCTACACTACACAAAAACAACGCACCAAGATGTACCAAAGCGATAGATCTTCGAGCACGCGTCAACCAAGTTACACCAGTAATACAGTTAGCAACAAAATTAAGGTGTGCCTTATCTGAAAGGAATAAGGTTCAATATTCAACTACAGCTCTGTGCTTCACTGGTTGTATTTGAGAGTAATTTTATACTATTGTATTATATTTTATTGTACACCTTCCACACTTCAGTGGACATAGATTGTTGAGTAAGAGCTTTGTAAGTGTGGATGGACATATGAGTGTAAAACTTAGCTCTGAAAAGATATGACTGTATATTCAATCACAACATGGAGATGCGATAGAAATTCTAACGATTATATAGTTTACCTAAAATATATAAATGGTATCCTAAGACATTGCCTATCATATAATAATTTTATCAGCTACGTCTTTGGTCATAGGTACTAAGAGTGGAATATACCACAGAACTTAATTTTTTTTCAAGTCGCGGTTTCGAGTCTCGGGTTGGCGTACGTTGATACCATGATTCTCATTGTGCCCGGATAGTGGCGACAGATTCGCAACCAGTCACACTGGGGCTAAACATAAACATTCGAAATGCGGTGTGTAAGCTTTTCCTTTGATTTGACGACCTTTGCGTCGCAGTGGTGTAAGCAGCCGTCTGCTGGTTCGAATCTCGGCTGTGGCGGAAAATTGTGTTATTTGCAAGACTTATTGTTTCGCTTCTCTTCTCTTCGTCTTGGATGTTGTATTCTTATCTATGCAGTTTATACCATATCGTTGCTTAGATCCTGTGACATAAGTTCTTATACTTACTTCAGGGCTAAGTCAATGTGTGTGACGTGATGTGGTAAAAAAAAAAGTTTCAGGAGTGACAGAAAAAGAGTTAATTAACAATTATATAATTAATAGAGATTTTCCAATTGACTCGTAGTTCCGCGGTATCTACGAATTGTTACGCGGAATTGCGTTACCACCCACGATAGATACATTATAAAACATTTATACACGAAGTCACGAGCTATAGCAACAGCTTTAGTTCATAAGCAATCGCCATCTTTAAATTTGGTACCTAATTAGAACACAACTAAACATCAAAACAGTAATCGCTCAAATAAACACTCGAAATACCATTTAAATCACTCGATACGTAATTCCCTACGTTATCACCTATGAGATGAGCTGGAAACGTCGTGTTCATAATGTTTTTTTTAATACCGTTAGAACATTTGGGCTAATGCGATGGTCTTATAAATCAAACGATAAATGCTAGTCCGTTGGCTAAAGAAGCTGAGATGCCACTTTAATGGCCGTATTTGACACCGATGGTTATTTTACAGTGTGAAATGAATTTAAAAAAATATATAAATATGTTACAGTTAAAACTTTTAACGAAATAAATATTAATTCAAAGTCATAGATCTAATAGATATATGATTTTATGTAAAAAACATTAAGTTTTATTTACATAAATATTTACATAAATAAAACTTAAAAAAAAAATGTGAAGCCGTCGCGTTTGTAAAAATAGATTTAAATAGATAATATACTCGTATATTTAAAGAGGTAAAAGGCAATGACCAAGGATAGTTTTTCGCCTACCCATATCAAGACACAGCGTGAGGTTCTAATTGATATTTTGAATATTATTACGAAGAGTTTTTTACTGGTTTAGAAAAATCGAGCAACAACATCAATCTAAACTCACGCCGTAGTCCCTCGAGAGGGGTTGACAGAGGTGCTTGCTATACACCACTTTTCGCATGCTTATGGTGAGTCCCAGTGTGAATCTGTCGCCACTATCCGGGCACATTGAGAAACATGGCAGCTACAACTTACAGCAACCCGAGATTCGAAACCTCGACCTGTCGGGTCGGTTATCCAAGGCACGTAACAAACTGAGCTCCACGAAAACACTAAATTGCAATAATATGCTGTGACATAAAATTTAACGGTGTAAGTGCCGGCAACAATTTCTTTGTGCGAAGCTCGTCGCGTTTTACTGCGCGACTTTAAGCCGGGTTTACATTGTTTGAGGCTATTCAGACTTGTCCAAGTTTAGACTTATGATTTATTTTGTGACGCTCTTAAAACAGTGAGTGCTAGGGTTTATGCTGGATTTAGTTCGGTGTTTAATTGTGATTTTAGGATTATTACAATTTTTTATATATTTATTCTACATACTACAAAAGTATATAGAATATATACAGCTCGTCTTTTATACCAACATAGATGTCAAAAAGTGTTTTGGGTCAAAAAATATATATTTATCTTGTCCGGTCCAGTAAATAACCCTAGAAAATTTCGATTATTTGAGCTAAAAACTTAACATTTTACAAGGTATTACAAAAGTAAAAAATATGTAAGCCATTAAAAATAACAGTGAATAACGAAGAATGGAAGAGTCTGTAAGTAGTAATAAATAAATGTGCAATTAGTTGAAATGATGGGATGCTATCATTCTGTCAACTGTCATGCCATCATCACGCATCGCGCCGCGTAGAATATGCTACTAACTGGTACCTACTTATAATTATACTTCGTGACACACTGATGCTCAGTACGGTCAACCTGTTGGTATGATAAATAGAGGCGATAATAAAGAACAAAAAAAATTATTAATTTAAAAAATCTTCTAAATTCAATTCTCGATAAATTTTTAGAAGAATCAAAATTTCAATCCAGTTTTCTGAAGTGAATTACAAAAAAATTCTTTTAGAAATAGAAATTTCTGAAAAATAGAGCTTGAAAAAATTTATTCCAAAAAAAAGATCAAAATATTAATGACACATTATTTTAAAGGTTTTAGCAATCAAGACATAAGAAATAATTAGAAAAAAAAAATCGGTGTGATAAACTCCATAACATTGTGTCACTTATCGTCGCAAGCTTGTCCATTAACTGGATATAAAAATCATTTCTTTTTATTTTAAATCACCGCCATTATTGCCCTCTGTCACGATGACGTTGCGCAGGCGCACGCGTGTGGCTTACGTTTGAATTAGGAACGTCACTTTCAAGTGTCAAATAATATTCCTGTTACAAATAAGGTGAATGTATGTACGTATTTTGATCATCAAAAAACTTGTAACAAGATTGTACCTATTATTATTAAAACTATAGATTCAAATGTATTTAAGTGAATATATTAAATACAGTCATTCCTAGCAAAATAAGCGTTTAATATTTTAAACAATATATTTTAAAAAGAAATAGGATTAATCGGGAAAATTACTTATTATCTCCCTTAATTTTAAAAACGTTTTCTCATAGAGATCTTCGCGTACAATGTTGCGGGATCAGAACCTAGAATCCACATACATTAATATTTTAAATACGTTTACCAACTGTCAGCATCTGGTTGCACTAATAAAACTCAAGTGGAGTCACGTGCTGTACTTAGTTACAGATTATTACAGTCCAATTTGAATACTTGATACATTAAAACTTTTATGTTACAATTATTTTTATTTGATTATTAAATTTATTAAATAAATACGAGTATCTATTAGAAAATATTTAATATTAGAACTACATTGTTTTTTGTAGGAAATTGCAAATAAATATACTTTATTTAATTTATTTTTTATTATACTTGTTATTTGACTGTAAAACCACATAAAAAATGTATAGTACAACCAACTAGGTATTTAAGCATGTATATACAGAAAAACAAACATTATTATTTATCTACAAATTAAAGTCAAAATGGATCGAAAGTAAAAAAATAAGATAAATTCACAAATTAAAATGTCAGAATGTTAAAATCGTGACTATTCGGTGAATGTCTCATCCATTACTTTTGCATAATGCACACCGAGATATGTCAGACGGACGGACAAAGAAATAGTGTGTTAACATGTATATAACGGTGTTGGTATATAGGTCAACACAGTAAACAGTGTAATTAAATGTATGTGTCATGAAATAAATTGTAAATATATAACATGTCTAGTTGAGACTTAGCTTGCATAGAACTGTTAGTAACTAAATAAATCTAGTGGATATGATAATGAAATACATTTAAAAAATAACATGGAACCTCTGCCTCTTTTCTTTTCTTATCGGTAATAAATCTGTCAAGTGTGAGTCGGATTCGCACGCAAAGAGCTCGTTACCTTCTACATAATTATTGTAGTTCGAAAGATGTTTTACAGGTGTTAGATCAACCTGCGATATCATCTGGGTTGGTACCACCCTCCTTTCTATTTCTATGTGCAGTTGGCTGTGTCTTGGTTCAAAGGATTGGAGAGCCAGTGTATTACCAGCACAAGAGATAACGCATTGGCGGTGCTCTTGACGTTCCAGACATCAAGGGCATCGTCGTGTCAATATGCGGCGGTATCACTTTCCATCAGGTGACCCATCTACTTGTTTGTTATTGATATTGTATAAATAAGCTATTGTTTTAAGAATAAAGCTGCAAAAAGTAACAAAATTCGTTTATGGTTCCCACAACAGAAAAATTTTGCAGCTTTTATTTTAACTGTCACCTATTAGAGTCAGCAAAACAAACAGTCAATTTCTAAGATCATCAGAATAAGTGAATCGATATTCCAACAGTCTTCTTATATCTAATAAACAAAAAAAAACAAAAACAAAGAAAAAAACCCTTTTTTCAACCCTTTTATCTAAGCATATACTAATTTCCTCCTTAATGCAAAAGAAAATGGAAGGACACCGGAACAAACGCATAAATCATTTGCAAGCTCCAATACTTTAATCTTATGGTAGTACATACAAAATTATCTTACAATCAGCGAAAATCTCTGGCAGCCTTATCTGGTTGTAATACAGCTCAAAATGCGATGAAATTTGGATTTTTAGCTGTATATTTTCTGGTGGTTTTGTGGAAATAAGAATATGAAAGGTTGGAAGGAACAACACGGACAATATGGCTCGTACGCTTCATTTAACAAAAGTATATCGAATGGATTAACTATACACTGTATTGTGTGTTTTTACTGGATTCGTTCAGTGGCTTAATGGTGGCAGTGTAAAGGCAGCCACTTCGATCCTGCTGGAAATATAACTTCAGATACAGTGACTCCATCTCTCTAAAACCGTTTCGTCAGGTAGCGCAAAGTGAAAAGAAAAAAAAATCGTCCAAGGCTTCGTTGTCTTAACTGCTCAACTGATTTTGACGAGAAATCCTGTAACAGTTAACATTTTTTATTCAAAATCACGGGCAAACAAGCAGACGATCCACCTCATGGAATGTGATACCGCCTATTAATACGACGATGCCCTTGATGTTTGGAATACCAAGAGCACCGCAAATGCGTTGCCCATGTAGAGGTAAATATGTTATACCTCTCTTGCTGGCAATTACACTGGCTCTCCGATTCTTTGAACCGAAACACAGCGAACTGACACCACAAGACATACCATCTTTCTACCATACCATGTGATTGTAAACTCTCAAGGAAGTACAGCATAGTATTTCCCATAAAAATATCTTGGGCAAGTTTGTTGTTAATATTAAAGGCAATTTAAATGACGGATAAAGAATTTAGAAATAAAGTTTCTATAAAGTTAAAATAGACTTTTGTTTTCTAATACAAATAAATATTAAAATAACTACTTGATAACATCAACAATACTCATGTTCATGTCGCATTTGTACCATAAAATAAACTTTAATGATATATATTTGAAACTTTTATTACTGCAACCTTACACCACAACTAAGTGGGTATTGTGTAACTTGTTTATGATACACGACCAGTGGCTATTGCTGTCCTGCAATGTTTATTAGATAAGCTTTTCCTCTTCGTTTCCGTTCGCAGAAGCAAGAGATGGCTGAACGTATGTATGTTTTTTTTTTTAAATACTAGGCAGGCATTTGATCCCAAACCCGCCTGATGTTAAGCGGCGATGAGGTCTAAGGTGGATCATGCCTGCATAGAAACCTATTCACTCTTGCCTTAAAGAGGTCCAAGTTATATTGGTCAGGGAACACATCAGCAGGCAAAGAATTCCACACCCTTGCAGTACGCATTATTATGTTTTTTCATTATTTAACAGTCAAGCTCCCAATTACCTAACCATTTAATTAAATTAAATTAAATTTCATCCCACAAAATGTCAATAAATAGAAAAATTTAGGTAAAAGAAAAGATTTAAAAAAATCCATGGCCATGACTAAGACCGTCAGCTCCGAATGAAATCAAACTTACCGTGTTCAGTTTAAAGTCATATATAATATGTCAAGTGTCATGTCATGGGTGTTCAATACGTTGTGCGCAATAGGTCATTCAAAACTGCTGGTAATAATATAGAAGTAATAAAATTAACTTTGATTTACATACGGTAGCAAGTTACACGATGTCTGGTCTAGCTGTTTAGTAACAAATCTAATTGTCTATACATGCACAGGTATTATTAAGAATACTGATAATTCCTTTTTTTTTTTTTATAGCAAATATAGGAAAAGTAAATATATTTTATTGAGTGTTGGGTTGAGTATTGCTTACTATGTGCCTTCTATTTGTGTAAATATTTGTAAAGCGCCTCTAACGGTTTGATGAGGAATTAAGATTGCTCATATAAAATAACAGTAGTAGTCGATGTTACCTGACGTGAGGGAAAACTATACGAACTCATGGTAGACATATTTTTCTAGGATATAGTATTCTAATCAATGTAGGTAGATATACAGTATCGTTGCTTAGTACCTGCGACAATAACATATCTTAGCGCAGGGCTAAGTCAATATGAGCGTTATAAAATAAATGATCAAACAACTGCATTATGTGAACTCATTGTTTTTCGGTCTCGGTGGTACAGCGATGTAAGGGGCTAGATGTGATCTTTGAGGTCCCAAGTTCGAATACCGACTAGCACAGGTATTTATGTTATGAATACTTATTTACTTTGGGATCATGGATAGACTGTTTTAAGTCTATCGATCTTTTATCAATATAAGTACATATATGTATGTGCGTTTGAAGACAATTTATGTGAATCGATCTTTAATCATTTAGGGACAAAGGGAGACAAAAGTTCGATCTGTCCCCCCGTTGATCATAGGGGACAAATGAAACCGTGAAAGAGTAAAATAGTTTAAACTAAGCAATCGTCGCTAAAAGGATGACAGATAGGATAAATAGTTTTTTTTTCTGTCATAAATTTTTTGCTTTCAAATTTAATTAAAATCGACATATTATGAATATTTGTTTTATAAATATGTATTATAATTATAAGTATGATTATATGAGTATATTTTTGATTATATGTAAATAAGGAAATAAGGCTTATTTATTACAACTTATTTATAATTATGATAAAGGCCATAAACATATACATTAATGTGCATAATATGCAATTTTAATTAACCGCTTCTTACATAGTCTTTATGTACTTGTAAGTAGATAGTGTCTTTGTATGTTTTTGCTTTTGTTATCGTATTTTTATGAGGACGTGGTAGCTCAGTTTGTAACGTGCCTTGGTTAACCGACCGAGCCGACCCGACAGGTCGATGGTTCGAGTCTTGGGTTACCGAAAGTTGTAACAGCAATGTTATAAGTAATATAAGCATAGTGGCGACATATTCGCAACCTGTTATACTGGGACTCAACATAAACATGCGAAATCCAGTGTTAAACACCTCTGCCTACCCCTCTTGAGGGATACCGGCGTGAGTCTATGTTTGTATTTTGTACGTGTTTCTAATAAATAGCGCTTTTCTGAATCAACAGTGGCCTAAGTTTGTAAATCCTTGCAGGACTAACAATATTTCGGTAACATTGCCATACAAAAGCTTGACTATAGTGGAGAGTAATAGCTTACACGAGGTTGTGTCCTAATGATTTGTGGTAACCATCTATTCTATCCCACCACTGTTACTCCTGTTAACCAGCTCCCTTACAAAAAATTAAGTTTTCCGAAGCGTTAGGGGCAACAGAAAATAAAAATGTGACGTCAGTGTAACGCCATACTAGTTAATTTTTATTTTCTGTTAGCGTTGAGGCTTGTGGGAAATGCTTTTTGTCTAGGATCAACAGCCCTTTGAGATGCAGCAATGCAATGCAATATGCCCAGTCATACTACCGGTACCCTTACGAGTTAAATGGGAATAAGCTGAAGGAAGAAAGAAACAAATTCTAGACTTCCTAGCAAGAACAGAGAAAGCAATTGAAAGGAACCAAGTGCCAACAATGAACAAGTGTCAGGATAAGACTGGTTTTCAAAATATCACATAGCAACATACGCTCAATACAGTAACCTTAGCTTGTGACAGCAAAAGTGTGAAAAGATATTAACTTCGTTACAAACACAAAGATATTCGTCTACCTTCTTCTCTCACAGAAACAAACGCAAGTTTATACTTGTTTTTTGAAATTTTCAAAACCTGTACAGTATCTACGCAATGGGTTCCAGGTTCAAATCTAGGCGATTGTATTTTTATTTCAATGTGCATTGTTTTCATCACTGGTCTTGACTGTAGGTACTTAGTAAATCTTCTTTTGTATTTATATTGGATTTTTGTATTCTTATCCAAATTGTAGGTACATACCTTATCGTTGCTCAGTGGCTGCAATGCAACATTATATTTTTGTGCTGAGTCAATGTTTATGTCGTATTGTGTATATTTTAAACTCCAAAACATAGAGTAAACATTAATTTGCGGTTTTAGTGAATCTAACCGCAAAATTTAAATCCTTCCAAGAATCGTTCCAATACTTTCAAGAACGGTAACAGGAAAAATGAACCTTTATCCGAAACGTAATGTGTTCTAAGAACTGATTCATCAGCGAAAGAGCTGATTCCTCAAACAAGTTTTAGAATTGTTTTTCAATGTGTTTGGTAGCATACCTTTGTTTTTTTATTATTTAATTTTATACAACGTCACGAGTAAACAAGAAGTCAGTTCGCCTGATGGAAGGTGATACCGCTGCCTGTTGACACAATGATGCCCTTATATATGTGATGCTTTACGTCTCGTGCCGCTCTTCAATCCTTCGAATCGAAACACAGCGAACTGCTTCACGGCAGAAATAGAAAGGAGGGTGGTACCAACCCGGAAGATCTAGAATGTAGATCTACCACTTGTAAAACCTGTGTTGTTTCTTTAGGATTGACAATTTTGCGTGATGTATCTGGTGTTGCTAGCGACTAAGTGGTAGCTCTGTAGGCCAAGCTAAGAGTTTGGTCAAAAAAGTTTGTTATTAACATGAATAAGGTCTTTATTAAACTCTTTTTTGGAAAGTGATAGCGTCACCTATTGAAATAATTATGCCCCAGAGCATTGAGAAAGTGTTGCCTGCATGTAGTGGTAAAGACGATATTATAAACAAGTTAACTTTGTATGTAAAAAGGCAATGAACATCGAGACTGACCTTCCAATTGTTCATCTGTATTTTGTAACTCTTTCACCTATTTTTGGATATTATGTTTGGTATCCATAATGTCCAAAGTTGGTTACCAAAGTTGAGTTAGTGATCTCCAAAATAAAATTACTGATTCTCATTCGAAGTAGCGAGTAAACAAAGGTATACACACACATTAAAACGGATCCAAAACCATGAGATGCTAAATCTATTCCAATGTTTAAATTTTAGTAAATCGTGACTAAAACAAAATAAAAATACCAAATTAACAGGTGCATCTAAACAGAACCATGGAACCCCCTTATTATGGGCAAGTTAGGGTCTCTGGGTAATCAAAAACCTGTTACTGCATCAGATCCCGAGTAATAAAGGTTTTTTTTTCGAAACTCTGTTTTGGATTCCGCTGTTAAATTTAAAACGATCGAATGGTACGTGAACGAGCGATTTGTTTTTTTTTCCATGTAAAATATAAGTACATATTTGTAGTCACAAATCTTTGCTATTGAAACTGCATGTTGTGAATGTAAGTGGCCAGTTTGCATTTCTACCTCTATAATGTTATTGTATTTTTTTTTTTTAAATACAATAACTTTAATTCAACTAAAATAATATGTGCAAAAGTTTACGGTGATAATTTGACAGTAATATTGACAAAACACTACAGAAGCAATGTTTGCAATCGATCTTTCAATGTCAAAGTTAAAAATAATAATATAAATTAATCACAGAACCCCCAAAATCCGATAATGTCTCAACCCTTTTTTTTTCTAATAGACAATCACGTTTCAAAGACTCTTAAAGTCGTAAGATATTTATTTGTTATTTTTATCCATCGATCGAGATAATATTTTTTATAGTTTTACTTTTTCGATTATAGCTACTGGTGTTTATGTCGGAATAAATTTATTCTCATATCGAAAAATGCATGATAAAAATCTTTCGTCTCAAATTAATTTACATGCAAAGTTTTTTTTTTTGGGATACGAACATCGGAATTCAATTTATTCTTGAGTTTGTTTTAATTAAGTTTAAACAATGAGTTTAAAGTTCGATAAAATACATCATAAATACATCGTTTTTGACTAAATACTTTAACTGAGAAATTAGTTACGTCACAAGCGTTAGGAATATGAACAATAAAACTAGAAAAATACTTTCAGTAAGTAAAACTTGCATTGGCTATTAATTAAATAACTTTTTTCGTGATTGGCCAGTGTATATTGCCAATGTATTTTATAACATCTCTACAAGAGGTATCACTTTCCATTAAGTGAACTATCTGTTTGTTTGACCGTGAGTTTGTATAAAAACAAGTTTTCAACAAAAATAATGACTTTAAATTTATGTATTCTCTTTGTTATAGGTAAGTGCATAAGGTCAAAATTTGTTTCAGGGGTCACGGAAAGTTACGTATTTGGTTACAAGTAGTATATCTTTGGTAACCAAACTTACAAATATTTAGTTATTATTTTTCTTGAAAAATAAAAATTGATAATTGCAGATTTATAATTACCAAAAAAAATTGATAAAAATACTATCGAATTGAAAAATACAATGTCAGAAAATCATTAAATTACAAAAAGATCAAAATAATTGAACAAACAATCTAACATTAGATTGAAATATTAATTTATGAAATAAATAAAAATATTTATGTGGATTTTTTTTTATTTGTTTGCAGTAATTTTATTAACTACATACATACGATCTCAAACTAACAAAGAGTAAACACTCGTTAATTATAAATACTTATTTTATTAGTCATTTGTTGAAGGAAACAATTAGGTTATTTTTTCCATGTCAAGAAGAAGGTTCCTGTAAGTTCCGGGACACTCATTTTCGATATTACTACTGTCATTTAAATTCTTCTGGAGCCCGTCAAACATTGAGTTATAACGTGGATGTTTAGTATACGGATCTGGAAACAGAAAGGAAGAACGAGGAGATTATGAGTGGACTGGTTACTACACGTTATTGTAGCAGGTACAACTGCTTTTCCGTTTCACTAAGTAAATCTTGAAGGATCTGACGCTTTATTCCTATAAGTTAAGTTTATGAGTCGAACTACTTTATTTTATTTCAATTATTGAAATTTATCGTTTTCTACGAATAAACTTTAGTTTACTGTAAATCTCTTTTAATTCCATCATTCTAAGAACACGAATTTGTACACTTATATTGTTATTATGAGGTTGTGTTAATTTTGTCAGATGTATACATGCACAATGTTTCGTAACGTGTAGTTTGCTCAGTAAAGAGATAACACACACTAGAACTATATGCTATACAATCACAAACGTAACTGAACGTTCTTTGTGGGTTTCTTTCTTCTCTCTCTGTGTCTCTCGCCTTTATAAGGGCTGGAGCCTTCTGCGTGGAAACCCCAACTGTCCCTCGATAGTCCATCTCCTGACCAAGTCTGTTCTAGGTCAGGCTCTTTGGGGAGGCTCCCCTAAATGTTTCCAACCGAAACGATCCCAACCCGCTTGCATCCAACGGTTCCCAGCCGTCCTTATAATATTGTCCGTTCACCTCGTGGAGACCAAATGTCCCTCGATATTTTGTCTCCTGACCGGATCTGTACTAGATCAGGCTTGATGGGGAGGCGGGCCATGAGTTCGTACAGGTTTTTGTACACGTCAGGAAACATAGAAAACTACAATTTTGTATGAACAATCTTAACTACTCATCAGTACGTTTGAGGCGCTTTACAAAGATTCTTATAAAATTGTAACTGCAGTCGCAAGCTGCGATCGAAGGTGAAACTCATGGTAAGCACACGTGTTTGTACTAGGTCAGGCGCTATAGGGATAGGTATGGCAGTCGTATCTATGCTTTTTGTCTTGGGTTGTCTTTATAAAGACGATACAGTCTGATCGATTGTATGGGGAACGATAGCCACGGTAAAGTCAAGTCACGGTTAAGCTGCTAAAGCTTCCGGACTACAAAAAAACTCACTGCCTTACCTACGTACTGTCTTGTACTCGTCATTTAAATTATCTTTCCAAAAACTAGTCCTAACTTGTAATGGCTTAAAGAGCAGTCTCCATAGTTTTATTTAATAATATAACATCATCTTAATTGTCGTTGTAGAATGAACAATTTAGTATAATGGACCCTTGTAAACATAAGAATTTTTTTCTCATGCGATCAACCATAGAGATTCTCACGATCCTCTTTAACATTATGTTTTGATATAATTAAACGAAATTATAAAAGATATTTGTGTTGTAATAAAATGTAACACTAGCTTTCACAGCCCGTCGTCGTTTATGATTGTCATTCCGACACTACAGCTTAGAAGGCAAAGTAAAATTTTTTGGTTTCTCTTATTTCTGATTTTTAAATTTAATGTCACTTCCCTTATTTCACCAAAGAGTCGGTGTCAACATTTACTTTTTAGGTTGTCGAGAATTCAAAATTTTCTCAAATCGCACTTAATTTTAAATTAACAGAGCTTAATTTTAAACATCGGCCCGCAAAAACCACTGGATGAGATCACAAAGACAAACTGTATTCAAGTTATTATTTTGTTTAAATATAGTCTGTTCTTATTACTCTTAAAGGGTCAAGGGTTAGATATAAAAGAAAACGATTTAACTATGAATAATTTTAAAACCATTTTTAATTTTAACGCTGACCCTTGGAGGGTCTTTTAGGTTTTATTGACCGTGAAATAGGTTTTCAAAATGTCATCTCATTGTGGTTTATATCGTGTGATTTTATGTCACTTTTAATTGGTCTGGTATCATCTTACTTTTATATGTAAATGTCTTTAAAATGTATGACAATTGTTGTCACATAAAAGTGTTTTTGAAACGAAGTCGTTGAGATTTTCATATGATGTAAGAAGGTCCTTCGGTTCGTGGGATACGGGTCACTGACAGACGGACGGACTAGAGGTGTACAAAAAATATAGAGACCTAAATGATTGTGAGAGAACCCAAAATGATTAGGGTTTGTGATTGTGAGGACGCGGTAGCTTAGTTTGTTACGTGCCTTGGTTAACCGACCGACCCGACCGGACAGGTTGAGGGTTCGAATCTCGGGTTGCCGTACGTTGTATGTTCCATGTTCCTCATTTTGCCCGGATAGTGGTGACAGATTCGCAACCTGACACACTGGGACTAAACATAAACATGCGAAATGCGGTTTAACACCTCTACAAACACCTCTTGAGGGATTACGGCGTGAGTTTATGTGTGTGTAAGTGAGAGAACCCAAGCGATTAGGTATCGAATCACAACATGAAATCAAACGAAACAAATAATAAATGAAACTCCCAAAAAAATTCAACACAGCTCAATTTTTTTTACAAATTCACAAAAATTGGTTTGACGAAAAACTCAAAAAGAAATTGTCAAAACCAACCAAAAACCAAATTCCCTTTAAATCTCCGAATCCCTTAAAAAAAAAAGGTTCCGTACACTCGACACAGTAAAGTACCTAAAGGGAAAGGGATCGCCACAGGTGTGGTGGAACAGGTGTTTTTTTTTTTCAGGCAAGTTGAGACAAGTTCAATAGGGCTTTGTCTGTGTTCTATTTTTTTTTCTCGACCGTCCGTCGTCGAGGTTCATGAATTTATTGCTTTTGCACCTTTCTAAATGTATTTTCGAAGTTTTTTTAATAATTTGTGGATCTTTCGATTTGCTGTTATGATTGGCTACCGATTTTATTTGTCTGAAATGATAAATATATTTAATTTTTATTTTGGAATTTCTTCGAGTTTTAATGAAAGTCCAACCATGATCTTGAAGAATTGTTAGGTCTCTAAATACTTTTAAGCTATTCAGTTGGTAAAAAGGTAATGTTTTAATGAGGTAAAACAATTGATTAAATAACTTGCTGTCAAAAATTTGTTGTCAGTAACAGAACCCCGTACCTCAAGAGGCCATGCATCATGGTTACCTACCACTGAGCTAGTGGTGTAATAGTGGTGGATTAATGCCAACACTATTTTACAATGATAATAACTGTTCCTTTAATGCATTAAACGCAGGGGTGGTGAACTTTTACGTTAAAAATGGATTCTAATAATATCTTGGATCCGATCACAAGAAAATCCTTATTTATTTATTTTTCTAAAGTCTTATAGTTTATATAATATTTATAACTAAGTTTTGTAAGAAAAATTTACTAAAAAAGAATAAAGGATGACGCGAATGTTAATGATTATACGATGTTCTGCTCAACGTAATCTTTTTGCTTTCTGACGATTTTTTAAAATAATGTTTTTTAAATTTCTGCCAACCAAAGGTTCGCCACCCTGACTATAAACAAGAACCAGCCTATAAATAGCTTACCTACGCAGCGAACAAGTGCGTTTGTGGTGCAATGGGTAAATCAGTTCATAAATTATCCAAATTTACATACTGGGCTATACATAATTCAAACCGCTTTACTATTTGGTTAGAGAACGTTCACACGAGGCGGTTTAAGTTGCTGATGTTTGCGGCAACAATGAGCCAGTACCTAACATTCGGTCTTCAATCAAAATGAAATGCTCCATAATGGTTAATTTTAATAGCATATTATTTGGCTTATAAAACGGTGTAACGGTCGTAAGTTATAAAATCTTATAAACATTTTTTTTACTTAGAAAATGTAACCTTAAGCGTCTCGCGTAAAAAAATGTGTTTCGGAAAAAAATGAATGATTTTTTACGGGTATGTTTCGAGCGGAGCTGTGAATGAATTTCTTGACCTATTTCTGTGGTTTTATACTTTTCTTGTACGTCAGTTCAGACGGTTTAATTTGCAAGCGGCTTGTAGGAGCAGAATGTAGGTCGACTAAAGTTGCCTCGTCAATACTTCGCTTTAGTCGATCGTTGTTAGTGGATAGTGCTACGAAACTTTAAAATGAGATGGCGTTTATTATTTTCGAGCTTACCCTTCTTTGTCTGCGCAGCTGCGTAAGAACACTTAGCAGTTCTTAAGAATATTTAAATATTATTTTTTCTATAATCTACAAAAAAAAAATGCATTTGATTTGAAAATGATTGTGTGGCACGGCACGTATGCTGTTGTTATTTTATCGTTTTCGATAAAATCTTCATAAGTAAGCATTTTTTTGGTTCCTTATTAAAAAAATAAGGTCATATGGAAATGTTATTTAAAAATCCATAAAATATTTACAATTTAGGAAATCAGATTATTATCAACTGGAAAATATTTTGGATTTGATGTTGAACTTTTCTATCTACCTTAGTAGACAAAAAAGTTGCCAGCAATACTGGTAATATAATGGTATTGTCTTATTTGAAATTTGCTTTTAATAATAACCTATTTATGTTAACATGCTCATTAGAATTGCATTACATAAAGTAATCCAATATGAACTGCTATAATACTGTATTTTTAAAAACTGACAGCAAAATTTTACCTTTCTTGTATTAACTTCATTACAAGACAGTATTATCAAAATAACATATAATTAATTAACAATTTAAAAAAAACAACTAACTAACCAAAAAGGTTGAAATCCGAAAAAAAAGGTGGCATTGAACTTGAAAAAAACGAAATCATTTCTAACTGTTGAAGCGTAATTTTCAAATCAGTCAAGGTTTAGAAAAAAACTGGATTTTGATTTATAAAAAGTTGGTACTTACCTTCTGAGGTATTGAACTGCATTTCTTGATGTCTATTTGGTGACACTGCATTATAGTATAAAGTGAAACCTAATTGTTACCCATATGTTAATGATTGGCAGTCAATCATTAATACATGTTGTTACCTATGCTTACAATTTTAAAGTTAACATCAGTCAAATAGGAAACTGGCTGCTTATCGAATGGAATACTAATAAAAAAATACTATTTAAATTTCTGTTTTTTTTTTTTATCTATGATAAGATATTTATCTATGTAGTATATACCATATTGTTGCTTAGTGCCTGCGTTACAAGATTATATCTTAGTGCAGGGCTGAGTCAATGTCGTGTTATTATTATTATTAGTTAAGTCTTATTTGAAAACAAGTATGTAGTTTATCTGTAATTTTAGCTACTCTTATTTTTAAGTGTGTGTGTATTTTAAATGGTTTTATTAGTATAAGTTTGCTTTCCGATTTCCGAAACAAAGTGAACATTATTAATGCAGAATGAAACTTACTTAAATTAATAAATGTTATGAATAACTATCCTTTTTTTGGATTCACCACAGTCGAGTAAAAGATAGCAAAAAAGCTTGGCTTTAACTAAAGTCGTACCTCGAATATTAACCTTTTTTCCGGTATACCGGTAAAAATAATTGATTTCTTTAACGTAACTCTTTTATTAATATTTACTAACTCTATAAAATATTTAAACTAATTTCTCAAATTCTTCTAATATTCAATCATAATTAAACAAATATTTGAAAGGTTTAAAGTAGAAAAGATTTTTAATGTTACAACGATATTTTGAATTACATAAATATGATTTTAAAAAAATATATATAATATTGAAACTTAATAAAATACCTATTTGAAAGGTCTGAAACTGTTTTTGAAGTATATTCGATATTTTTGTATTGATGCGTTTAATTATAAGTTATTTTCTGTGTCTGATGTGTGTCCTGTGGATTTATTAGATAAAAAAAAAAACATATAAAAATGATAAAAGCTTGAGTATTACTAGAAGATTTCGATTTCGAAGCTCACGACCGTACCTGAATCGGTTTTCCCTTTCATCTTCATCTTTGTCTCAAATTATATCATACGGTACAAGTTGATACTTAAAGCGATCGGTTTTGTACCTTTTTTTCATGAATTATACTTTTTTTTTAATATTAGTGATGTGAAAAAAAAATTCAACTCCAAAATTACACTTCTAAAAATAAAGATAAGTGAAGTTCACATTTATTTACCGGTTTTCCGGTTTAAAAAAAGAAGATAAGAATAGAAATTGAGAAAAATAGAAATGCGATTCCAATAGTGAAAAAAAATCTTAGTTTTGAAAAACTTCATTGTATTAAATTTTAGAGTTAATTCGTTGAAATGTTCAAAGGTGTGTATTGAAGAAATCGCTTACAATTTGAACTTGATCAGTGGAGTCGTGACTGGTATAGTATAGAGGCACGATGCAAACCATGCCAAGTTTACGTGGCCAGATCAAGTTCGAACTAGTTCATTGTTTATCCCTTTCTATAAGTTCGATTGTAACAATAAATATTGTTTTATTGACAATTTATTAAGGAATGAGTCATTAATCAATTGTTTTTTTTTTGAGAATTACAAAAATTTGATTTTTTTTTTTTTGGTAACTAGCTTTTTCTTATTAGATTTTCGGTTTTCTATCAGTTTACCAATGAAAGATATAGGTTGAAAATATTTTGGATACAAAGTTAAGACACCATATTTTTTACAAAATAATATTTATTTCACAATTTCCCAAAAGTTTGGGAGAAAATAAAATTATAAAACACAATCCAGTTAATGTTTAATTTGATTACATGCGGTACTTAACTATAGGTAGATAAAATCATAATTAAATGTTTATTAAATGCTTAGATGGAAAATCACAAACATTTAAATGCAATATTTACATTTCGTAGATATTATGTACTAGCAAAATCCACGGTAGCTCCATTTTTATATTCGTTTATGAATAAAACAATTGTATCCTCGATTTTTACATTTCTTTTTTCAAAAAACAAAACGTAGTGTTCGAAAACAAAATCTTTAGTAACAAAAATTATATTTATTGGTGAAATTACAAATTACTATTTACAATTAAATTTTTAAATGCTAAAATTATATATTTTTTTCATAGTCCATTGCCTTGAACAAAGAAAACAGAGACTGTCACTTTGCGCTTGGATTTAATTTCTCGTTAAATATTTAACTAATATTTGGCGTCTAATCGAAAAGAAAATGAAATCAATTAAATAATTAAACATTACATGACTATCGAATTAATTTGGAACTTAAATAAAATTTGAGATCCATTATGAAAGTTCGTTAATTTAAATAAATGCTATTTAATTGTATGAAAAAATTAAATTAAAAATTAAACTAGACATGGATTATAAAATTGATAAACAAAATAAAGAGATCAAATGAAAATTTAACTTAGTTTAAAAAACTTAACAAAACTAAATTTGCTATTGGTTTTAGTTTTTATTAACCTATAGCATTTTTAATTTTCACTGGAACTTTTCGTATTTTTTCAAGTAAAAAATGTTTCTAAAAGATACTAGTCCAAAAATATTTTGTACGAAATACAACTTAATTTGGTAAATGCACAGCTTAAAAAATATTATATTTAATTCGAAAACAATTTCGTTTTTAATTATTAGTAAGTAGTACGAGAGGCGTTTTGTCGAACTTCACTTAAATATTTCGGATTCGGAAAGCAAACTGAAGGGATAAGCGGCAAATGTGTTAATGCTTGGCCGATTTAAAATGATTTCCACTTTAAATCGGGTGTTACCACCATTTACAAATTAAGTGCAGTTTGACACAACATCTCAGCGGGAAAAAATACGGATGGACTTAAAAATACATAACAACAGTCCAGACCTGCTTTGCAGTATCCCCGTTAACAACACTTAACTACAACAATCTTCTTTTATCTGATGGTATTGAAGAGTGAGGACGCAAGCGACACCTTAAGGATGGCTACTACCATCACTAAGTTGACGATGTAGGTCGAATTGCATCTTAAGTGGTAAGGTGGGGTGTAAGTCCGGGGGCACTCACCTCGTCGATTCTCCTGGACCTCTGCACCAGGCTGCCGCGACACCAAGATGTGGCACAAAACCTCATACAATTCAGCCAAGAGCCGGTTCAACCGTGAAAAGTTCTCCTCTGTAGCCTCTCGCTCACTCGGCAAGTTAAATGCTATAGCCATCTTTGTTTTTCACAGCGTCTTTTTCTACGGAAGAAACGTGGACAGATCGCCGTTTGTTTTGTATGCATAAATACTGTGTGCCTGTTTGGACTTCGTTGCTGGCTCTTTTCCTCTTTTTGTGGTAAAAAAAGTACTGACTACGCCGAGTCAGTAATTGATTATCGAAATATAAATTTTTGTCTGAGTTAGATTTTTCTTCAATTCAAAAAATTTCTTCCGATGTTTTTTTTCAAGTAAAAAATTCGTACCGTAAAAAAATTCTAAAGTTCACCAACACTGAATGGCACAAAAAGTCAAATGACATAGAAATTTCACAGTTCAATTTTGGCGTAAGCGAGATCACTATTGAAGTTCGTTTAAAAAAGTTCACAAGTTCACAAAAAAGTTTCTTCGCGAAATCTCTTCGAGTATTGTCCGTAATTCACTCGTGGTTAGCAAATTACCGGCAGTCGGCCGATGACACAATTGCGCTAACTAACGCACTATGCATCGCACCGAGTATCTGGCGTAAACAAACTCTACTCCACTTCGGATTCGCACGACAAAAGAGGTCGGATGACAACTATTGTACGTGCGTTCAGCGCGGAAGCGTATCTTGTAATAAGGGATAATACTTCGTGCACATCATTGCCTCGACGCGACGTCTCTGTGTGTGAGTGCGGTGCATAACGTAACCACACACGCACACCAACGAAGCATATTTGATTATAAATAGTGGAAACACACGGTAGCACGTTCCCTTCGCACTCTACCACTACAATCAGCCATAGTCAAGTATTTCCGTCTCGTTCTCACTCGAGCTTTGCAAGGTAAACACGTCTCATTTCAGTTGGTTACATCACGTAACAACAGCGATTGTCAGCGGGAAGCTTTCTCGCTTTGCCTTTCTGGTTTGACCCCCTGTCGAAGGGGAAAGAGCGATAGCGGAGCTTTTGGTTTTTGGGTTAGGAAAGCGCGGCAAAACGAACCAACCAATCAGGTCGCGTTACGCCGGTGGGGTGAGGTGACGTAAGGATGGTAGTCGAGAGTGCATTGGGGTTGTTAAACTCGAAGCGTTCACTTCACCTCTAGCTGTAGACGGTTGATGCAACAGTTTTACCGCTGACTAAAATACTTAAAAAAGGATTCCTATCCGCGGATATTAAGGTTCTTTGTTTAAATACACGTCCGTGAGCTCGTTTAACGAGTGTAGTATCGGGTTAAAATGTGACATGAATCCGCTCTAACGTGTGTGTTTTATTTAAAGTAATTCGGTAATGGCAGTATGGACTATAAAAGAGTTAACGTTCGCGGTTTTGCCATAACTGTGAAGCCAAAGGTGTTTTTAGGTTTATAGGCGTTTAGAGCGAAGTGGATACATTTGTTTAACTCAATACCGGGTAATAAATTTGATAAATAAATCTCGAGGTTAAAGATCCATTAAAATGGTTACCTAAACGGGAGTGTATTTAACTATGGATACATTTCGTAACTTCTTTTATTGTTACCGCGTTGTAAAATAAAACATCATCGGCTAAAGTGTTTTTGTTTAACAATAAAGAGTGAAATGTAGAGTTAAAAAAACCTAATTCAATAAAATTTCGTCATGGATAGTTTAGGTCAAAGAAACAACTCCTAGAACGGTGATTTATATGAAAATTAGTATGCTTTTTTCCAGGTTTTCATCCTAAAGGTTAAGTATAAAACACTTTTAAACATACAATGAAAAGAAAAGCATAAGCCGTATAAATTTCTTCGATTGGGAACCAATGGTTAATTCTTTAACTGGTAACTGGTAACCGAATACCGGTAAAGTTTGCGATAGTTGCAATTAATTTATTCTCACTAATAAATTTATGTATACTGACAGAAGATTAATTTATCTTCAATTATTATTATTAAATCAATGGCAATCATTAATAAGACTTGATTAATTTGGGTTTTATAAACTGGCCGAAATGTTGTACAAATTAGTACAACACTAGCTACTATTTATCAAATATTTATGGATTATCAGATTAAAACTCATAATTTAGTGGATTTATTGCACTTCACCTCTTTATAATGCGTTTTAAAACTACAATAATTACCTACATAAATAAAAAACAAATAAAAATTGTTTACCGTCCACTCAGTTTCATTGTGTTATAGTTGCCAATATTTCGCTAAGAGATGGCGTTAGTAGTTTATTTAGGTCAAGCGCGTTATCTACCAATCTCGTTTTTAGGTGGTTATGTGAAAATTATTTTTCGAGTGCTGTAAGTTTCAATAACTTTCTTTGGATAGGTCTTTTTTAGACATGAAAAACAGCAATTATCGTCCACTGTCATGAGATTTTTTTCCTGTACCCATCTTATTTGGGATAATTTTTTTCAATAAATCATTTTTTTGAATATTTTATATGATATACGCTTAGCCAACAATCCTTGTAGGAGGATTTTTTTGGTAAAATTATTTACTTTTAGGCACGTCAAGTCCCATTCAATAATCGACTTCCAAAAACTAAAAAAAAGTATATAAAGTTAATTTTTATAGTACAATTAATATATTTATTTATTTTTACTCGTATATATATAATAGTTTAATAGAATCCTTATTATGTGGTAATTACAATTTGTTCCTTGCTTAATTTTGCATACATTACTGGTTAATTTAGTTTCAGTCTATCAAAACTAACAGATTCGCAAACATTTGGCAACTATTTGCATCATTGTGCACTCAGCTTTATTGCTATCCAGTATGCACTCTTCCTATTAATCTGACCGCTTGTAAAACACATGACAGCAAGGAATACATTATAAGGGTGCCATTACAAAGATGTTAAATTTTGAAGTCGTTAATGGAAGCGAAATCGATTAGTGACGAAACGATAAAACAGGGCCGCATTGAAAATATTTGGTAGATGGAAAAAATCTATTTTTGAGTAGTTCATAATGAAAAAGAAAAGTCAAATAAATAATTATAGCTTCTGAAGCCCAAAAACAGTGTCTTTTCAACAAACTTCAGATTAAAATTACTTCAATAGGTGACATGAAGAAGATATCTTCCAACGAGTAACAAAATAAAACCGTTAAAGCATCTTAGTTAAGACCTTGATTTCTATCCTTTATTATTTTTCGCCAACCCACATACATACACATTACAATTCACTTCAATAAATTTTTCTATATTAATCTATTGTATGTCTAACCTAACCTAATAATTTGTAAAACCATGCTGGTAACACACACACTTAAGGGGGGAGCCTGATTTAGAAGCTTCGAAAAATCGATTTTTTGAAGGATTTTTTTGGGAAGGAAAAAAATATACGATTGGAATGAAACTTTCAGGTTTTATTGTTGTATATTTCAACAGTCTTCTCAAATTTTTTCATGAAGATTTAAGCAATATTATGCCCGGGACAAGAATTTCGCCGAGGCGTCTCGCGAGCGCTTTTGTTGTGCGGCGGGAATGATGCAGGTCGCAATTTTCATCTGAAACAAAAAACCCAAAAATATTTTTATTCCTGAATAGTATAGCTTCTAGTTAAACCAAGAAAATTGATGAAAACGTTCAAATTTCAATAATTTTTAGTGAATTGAAAAAAAAGTTCATTAAAAAAAAAAAAAAAATTGACTTTAGATTGTTTAAAAAATATGTTAATCTTAACTTTTTCAAGGTTTTTTAGGTTCAACTAGAAGAGAATTTCATCCCGAATAAAATGCATTTTGTTTTATTTCGATAGGACGTTTAGTTTTTTCCCTATCTTTCCCGCCAATTAGGAAAAATCGTAAAAATGAAAACTCGAGAAAACGTGCGTCAAAGTTTTCGTATATGAAAAATCGTAATTTTCTTAAACTTACCGCGTTATTATGCTAATCAGCGATTCCTGGTCCATAAAGTAAACCTTCACACTCTTCAAAAACCTGGTTTGTGCCCTGTTGTTCGAGTCTGCGGGCTGTTCTGGCCTCTTTACTACACAATGAATCGCGCCTGTTTTGTCGGGTGACGCGCTCCTCGTCGGCTCTCTTGGCGAAATTGTTACATTGCTGTCCAATTTTTAAATCCATCAACTGCATGGTTTTCAATGCTGCACTGTAGCCTTCGTTGAACATTCCTCCAGCGATGTAAGCAGCAATTTCGATGATTTTAATGCCTGAGTGAAGGTGTTTAGGTGTCATGCACCACACAGTGGAATTGAACGACTCGTTCGCATTTTGTGTGTGTCCACCCAAACACCTCGTAAGCAGCTCGTCCTTGGATAAGTCCTCGTACACAGGACGAATGTGCTGCTCGACATGTTCGTCAATTAGACGTGGTGGATGTTTAAAAGCCGCCATTATGAAACTGATTGCCGTGGAATTTACGTTTCCGTGGCTTTCCACTGCGTTCACTTGAAGATTTGCTCACTTTTGGATAGCTCTGCATGATTTGAAGACGTTCACGTGCCGAAAGACAAATCGAAACTGAACCCAAATGCTAAATGTAGCTTTGCTCGAACCGACGCTGCCAGGTCACATATACCGTTATAATACATACTTTTATCCCTACATAGCTCTACAATGACCTTCTGCGAACAGTCAACAGTCCCTCGAAGGACCGTTATTCTGTTTGGATCATAACACGAACAATAGATCGAGGGGCGGAGCGCGCGCGCTCCGAGCGATCCGGCCGCTCGTATATACCTGCTCGACGCTTGCCGACTCTTTCTTCTATAACTCCGAAAATATTGCGAATTTCCGTCTGAAATTTTGAGGACACATTCTTAGATAGTTTAGGAAGACATTTATGCAAAAAAAAAAAAATCGATTTTTTGAAGCTTCTAAATCAGGCTCCCCCCTTAAAACTAACACCTTAACATTGTACCATGCGTTCTGAAAAATAAAATAATTAAAAACAAAAAAACATGTTTAAAAAAAAGTTATGGCATTGAGGAAGAATTTTTTCATAAATGTTCAGCTAAGCTAGATTTGAAACAACTAGCTTACACACAAACCCCGCCTTACTGTGTTTGTCAAGTTATTTATGATCGCATATTCGTAACCTGAAAGCTCTCATACTTTAATTACATGCCATTGGCTGATGCGTCATTTTCCCGCGAAAATGCATTAAGTATGCATTACACACGTCATAATCATACTTTGTAGGGATTCAACGGCTCATGCTTTCAGAATCAGAGGCCGCCATTTTGAAATTGACACTTACGCCAATAATTAGGTTCGTCTGGTGTGCCTGTTAATTGAGATTTACGTTGATTTTAATTAATTTATTTTAGTACTTTTTCTTATGTACTTTAACCATTATGGACGGGCTTAATATTTTGTAGAGAATAGAATTTTTGTAGAATAGGTTGGGATGCTACATATTACAGTAAGGTACTATTCTAATATCTATTTGACGACCTCGGTGGCGCAGTGGTGTAAACAGCCGACTGCTACGCTAGAGGTTCCGGGTTCGAATCCCAGCGGGGGCGGGACTTTGTGTTATTTGCAAGACGCATTGTTTCGCTTACCGGTCTTGGATGTTGTATTCTTATCTATTTAGTATATACCATAGCGTTGCTTAGTTCCTGTGACACAAGTTCTTACGGTACTTACTACAGGGCTCTGAGTCAATGTGTGTGTCGTGATGTGGTTATTATTATTATTGTTATTGTTAATAAAAAAAATGATTCCTAAACTTATTTTGTAGTTTTCAAACAATATATCTATAACTTGAAGATGTGTTACATATTCTAAATTCTAACTAAATCAAATGCGATACCATTACCCAGCTAGGTATTTAGCAAAAAAAAACAGTCTTCAATAAATTATGCTTACGTTGTAATGTAGAAAGCCGAATGTGAAACATAACCCCTGTATTAATTTTCCCGTGGTTGAGCAACCTATTAATATTCGCTTGTTGACACAGGCTCTAATGAAAAACTATTGCTACACAACTCTATATTGATGGCTCTCAAATGATTGCCTGAGCTCAGCTGCCAGCACCAAATTAGGGTTCCGTGGACACTCCTAATATTATTAACTAGCCTGTTTCAGTTACAGATGACTATTATAAGTTAACTATAGAGTTCGGACTGATTAGGTAGGTCTATTCAATTCACCCCGTTCGACCAAAAAAAAAAGCTGAAACAGTAAATATTTATTTTGGTTTTATTCGAATTTTCTATGAAATTAAATACACCAAAATAAAAATGATAGACAGATTTTTAAACAAAAGTTACGATCATTTTACTTTTTTAATTTTAGAAGTTTTAATAAGTCGTGCAAGATCATCGAAATGAAAATAATAAATGTGCATTAGCAAATGTAAGTGAAAACACAATATAATTTATTCATTTAAAAAAATCCTAGATCTACAAGATACTTAACTAAGAAAAATTACATTAAGCAATGCAAAATTTCGAAACGGAACCCTCACTTTAAAAGCTTGGACTGAACAGTTTATTACTTACTTAATCCCCAGTTGTGTTAAATAGTTTTAAGCCTGAACATAGTGGATGAAAAAGGCCCGGACATATGGACGTTTGTCGGGGGAGGCTTCGATATAATTTATTGTGGCCCTCGAAAAAAAAACAGCCTGAAAATACCAGTTCGTCCACGTACAGGGGTGGGGTAGGGATAGAGGCTGAGATATTTTGAAAATAATTTAACATGAAAAGTTTTTAGTTTAAAAAGTCAAATAGTTTTTTTTCGTAAAATTACGTACAGTTTCATGATAAGAAGTAGATTCAAATAAAAGTATATCCTACTTAAACTGAACTTGAATAGACGCATGCTTCGATGGGTATTTGTTCTTCATCGGCGGGTTTGTGACATAATTTAAACAGATTTCCAACTTCTCTTATTTTACCATTAGAAAAAGCACTTACAGTTTGAGGGGGGAAGGTTTTTGTCCAGCAGTGGCTGTCTTTTGGGTGTTCATGATAACACTAACTCAAGAATCAATTAGACTAATTCATTACATATCTTCTGAATACTTAACAATGCTGCTTTAAGGGAAGAATCCGGCAAGAAACTTCAATTGCTTTTACAGAGCAGGGTAAAAGGGCCAATGTCCGTCCGCCCGGTAAAAAGCTGTGGTGAAATTCAAAATGTCGCGTGCAAACGCCTGGACATGTGTCCGATGCTCAGCGTTAATAAATTGCAATCTGGCTGATGTGCACAGATTAGTCGCCGCAGCCCGTAAAGAGTTCATTGCTCGCTTTTTGTGGAGCTGTACAGAGTTGCTGCAGGTCCTGGAGAGTGATGAAGGAATTGGTGGGCTACCTTTGTTTTTTCCACAATGCTGTAATGACATTACTGTTGTGTGAGTTTTTTTAAAAAAAAACAAACCTTGAAAATGATATTTCTTTGAAGCAAATAAAGTAGAAAAAATAAAAATACTATTGGATAAATAAGACACACCTATGGTAAGTTTATTTTGATCAAAGTCAATACTCTAATTATAGAAGATAATTGTTAATATTATTCTTCAAAAAAACCTACCCATAAATCAAATCGCGTACTCAACAAATACGGACAAGCGTCATTGTCTTGAAACTTCGTAACAACAACTCTATATATTTATTAGTCTTAATCCAGTCGCGGCAAAATTATGATGGGAGATTGTATCGTCCATAAGGCACCTGCTATTTTACGAATGCATATTATTTGCAAAACATTGGCCAGAAAGGGCTTATTAAAGTCACTGCCTTATTTCACAGAACAGCGGACTGGACGGTGAAAACTGTGGGAAAAGAAAACGAAAGTAATTTAATAGTTTATGCGTGATACTTAATAATTCTACATGATACTTAATATTTAGTATGTTAGGAACTATAATTTTTATGTAAATGCAATTGACTCATATATATTTTTTTTTCAAATTTAGAACATTTAAAGACCGTAAAATCTAGAATTCTAAATATCCTTTATTTATGATTGATCTAAAAAGAGGTTTACTCATCATCTTCATCTAAATGGAAGACATCCTCTGTTGGGTTCCTTTCACAAACTATTACAATAAGAGCTATCCTATCCGTTTGCTTCTAGCGGTTCCTTTGCAACTCTCACAAGATTGTCCAAACCAACAACATGTTTACTATTCGTAATAAACAGTTCAAGTGGTGCTGTGCTAAATAAGGCAGACAATTTGTGTTCATGATCTATTTAATATCAACCATGTGCCAGGACACGTGTTGCTGTAAGATTCCGAGAAACCTACACACGATTCCAGTAAAAACTACAGAATAGACTGACAGCAAAAAATATACTAAAAACCGTCTACCAAAAGTCAACACTAAGATAGATGTGTCGAAAAAAAAACCATACACATCGAGCATAGTAAATCTTTCTCCACATTTCAGTTACCTACTACCTTAAATTTGCGACCACAAAAAAAAAGGGGAAAAAATCCATCCACAGCGGACGGCCGATGCGAACAAAAAATGTAAACAAACAGAAAAACAAGTTTTTTTTCCATACAAGTTCGGACACGTTGCGGACTAGAGATAAGGTTTTAGGGTGAATTGACTCGTTTATGACCCTTTTAAAGGAATGTTAGTCATTACCTTTTTGTTCTATTCTATAACAAAGGCGTACAGCACCGAAAAGTTTTTAAGAAGCACTACCTACCACTGTAGAATGGTATATTATTATGAAAATAATATGCAAAGTGAAATAATAAAGCAAAGAAGTCCAAGGTCCAATGTTTTATATTATTGAAATTTCAATTTGAGAATGTTCTACTACTGAATCAAAAATAATATTAAGTTTTATTAATTCTCATATATTCTAAACTATTTCAAATTGAGATCAAATCTTGCTGCATTTTTTTAGCTTATGTTATTTTTTTAAATCGATTTTAAAGTTAATCCACCTATCTAATTCCAAACTACTGCTATGTTTTCTTGTAAATGTATAATCTGAATACAAAAAAAGCCGACCAACATGACCTCTGTCACCCCACTGTCAACAACTTAAAACGCAAAAGCTCTATCAGAGAGTCTCTCGCTTGTCAATAAAAATAAATAGCTAAAACTATTAGCAGATAAGAATTGTTAACTGAAGATTGATCACTTCAAAGAGCTAATCATTATTTCTAACAACGTTTCAATTTAACAGTTTATATTCAAGAAAGAATTTTGTGGTCATTCATTTCACTAGTTCTTAAGATTTGATTTTAGTATTAAATAGGAATAGTGGAGGTTAATTGAAAGTATGTGTAAAGTAAGTCAAGAGGAACGTTTGAGTAAGGCTGTTTTAGATTTATCAGGCGTTATATATACATACACATTTTATTAGTGTGCGAAACATGGTGGTTGCTTAGTGAAGAATTTACGCACACTAGAACGAACTACATGGACTCATTAAATCACAGCCATAGCTGAACTGTCTTTGTGACATGGAATAACTGTATTGACTTCTCTCTAATTATAGTAATTTTTCAAACTGTCTTCGTTTAGAGAAAAGTTGGTAAAAGAGTTTTTATTTATTTATTCTTAATTTCCAGCTTAGTGTATTATGAGTTTTTCCATGTATTCCATTATTTATTCATCATGTGTGTAGTTATTTATTTTGCTTTATTGTAACCATGTTACGTTAATTGTTTGTTATTGTTCAATTTGTAATTTTAATGTTTATTTTTATTTATTTTTTCTGCATCAATTGTAAATAACAATCAGTGAAAACTTCATTGGTATTTTTTATTTGTTAATCAAAATAAAAATATACAACTGTTAGTTTCCCAAATAAATAAAATTAAAAAACAGGTAGGTAGGCACTTTTTCGTATTCATATATTACTTTTTCGTATATTAAATATATCAAAACAAGAAGTCGTAGAAAAAACTTACTGGAACAAATTTAAATTATTTTCAATCTTAACTGTGTACTTACCCCATATAAATAAATTAAAGGGAACAACTATACACAAAGGTATCTTTTCAACCGTAAAATCTAGGTTGATTGAACGGCTATAAAACCTAATCCGAGATCTGGGTCTCAGCTCAGGTTTTGTTTCCATCTGCAGCTGTGTTTTGTTAAGATTTATTTAAGTGTTGACATGTCGTTTAACCAGCGCAGTTTGTTGATATTGGGCTGAACTTATTTGTTAATGTTTAGGTTTCCAGCAGTTTCCTGAATGTTTTGGACTACTCACAAACATGTTTGGAGCGCTGACTCAATGCTGTTGTATGTGACACAAATTTAACGTGTGTTATACTCACTGTATGCACTAAATACCAAGTAAAATTGTTTGTTTCATGTAAATAAGCTATCAAATCTTGTGAAAAATTTTGAGCGTTTGTGTTGGCTGTTTTGCGACTATCGCATATACTCTTCCATTGTCTTTTGAAAAGAAATTAAGTCACTTTCCATTATTGTATCATGCTAAACTTATATTAATGATGTTGTCGCAGTCTCGCGTATTGTGGATAGTAAACAATTTATAGTGAGCTTTTTAAGTGACAACGCCCAATAGATAGGTAAGTTGAAGTGGTAATGGGCTGGCCATAAAACTCGCAGAAACAGTGACCGCTATAGAAGAAAGGTTCAGGAGACCAAGGGCGTAGTTGAACGATTATCCAAGAAGTTTTTTTTTTGGTTTATCTTAAACGATTAGTGCTGTGGCCCGGAGGCCTTAGCAGCTTTACCGTGACTTTACTTTACCTTGGCTATCGTTTCCTATTAAATTTAACAGACGGTATCGTCTTTATAAAGACAACACAACAAAAGCATAAGTACGAACACAATACCTGTCCGCCTCCCCATCAAACCTGACCTAGTATAGACCTGGTCAGGAGCCAGGCTATCGAGGGACATTTGGTCTCCAAGAGGTGGCCGGACGACATTATAAGGATAACTGGGAGCCGCTGGATGCAGGTGGCACAGGGTCGTACCGGTTGGAGGCATTTGGGAGGCCTATGTCCAACAGTTGACGTCTTCCGATGCTGATGATGATGACAGAACTTTCTTACGATTTATTTGGTTGTTTTGGAAAATTAGTAGAAACAGTTGCATGGATGGCTATAGGACTGATTTTGAAGAAGCAAACATTATGAGAGAAAAGCTTTGGTAACCGCTTACCATCATACAGGCTTTATCTGGCTACAAAAAAATATATATGCATTATGCATAAGTAAGTAGTTTCAAAATTTTGTTAACACCGATCTTCTTTTTACGATCTTCCTTGGTGAGTTACCAATGTTTATCCAGCTGTGTGGGATTAGCAGTTTTTGTACGATGCCTTTGCGTGGGAGAGCAGGTTTGGATCCCGGGTTAAAGCGTTTTGATTTGAATAACAATAGCCGTACGAAAGTGATATCGAATTGTGAACTTGAATCGGAAGGTGTAGGCTTGGAAGTTAGGGTTACACTGTTGAAACAGGTAGGGTGGAGTTAAAAAATGATAATGTCACTTTAACCCTTCTTTGCGTTAATGTTAAGTGTCAATAATATGACTGAGGTGCAAGTATAGGATCCTGTTGATTCCGAACCTCGACATATTCTTACAGTAGAGGATGTTATAGCTCAGTTTATTACGTGCCTTAGTAAGCCGACCGACCCGATCCGACGAGGGTTCGAGTCTCGGGTTGCCGAGTCGTAGCTTCCATGTTTCTCACTGTGCCTGTGTGATAGTGGCGACAAATTCGCAAGCTGTCACATTGGGAAACAACACACACCGGAGAGTTACTATCCCCAAATAGTGCACCCCGCAATTCCTAAAGACTCGAACTTGCAGATTAAAAACACGATATTTTATATCCCATTATCTTGACTTAGTGACAATGTGTTTGACAATAAATTGCCAATTTCGTCAACTACAACTATCTTATCGTCCAAAGTATCTTAAAAACGATAAAACCATGAAACATAAAAACTACCATCTTTCCGCATGATTAATATTAAACATATTTAGTTCCGGTTTATATGCGTTTAATATTTCATCAAGTTATTCATTTTCGTGATTTTTCTGTTGTAGTCATCCTCAATAACATATCATTTAATATTTTTTTATTAAAACGAAACGAACTTTTATTTTCTACCAAATTTTCAACTCAAGATTTTATCTTAAGTGAATTGAAACCTTTTCAAATTGTTACTGTTCATCTTTGAAGGTATACAAATCGATGTATCAAAAAAAAAACATTGGAACTAGTAACCTATTGATTGATTTTATATTTTTACTGCACTTTGCAACTTGCAAGCAACACGTGCACTAATAACAATAGTTTCTATTCTAAATGCAAAAACTTTGGGTCAGAACCGTAACAAAAAATCTTAAACAAATTAACTGCTTCCATTTAACAAAACCTTATGGCGCAAACAATAAAGTCTGGTTTAGTTTAATTTTGACAGTTTTATTTCTGTTTAAAATTCTACCTGTTACGCAAAGGGTGGGTTTGGAAAGAAAATTAGGAACGGTGGAAGAAGGGTGCGTTTTGTTAGTTCAATAACTGAGATTTCTTTAAAACATCTCCATTTCACGTCTGCTTAAGTAACTGGTTAAATAATCACTTGTAAATGTATTCATACTAACTAACACCACAGAAGAGAGAGAAGTCTCATTTCTGCTGTATCAAGTCATATTGAAGGTTTCGCGATACTATTAGAATATCATGATTTGGTGTTAACAGTGACTCTTATCATAGGATTTAAGTCACATAAACTCTTTTTTTAGTAGATTTTTTCTTAAAACTTAAACATGTAAAAGTTAAGAAACGAATTTTCTCCATACAAATTTACTTCACTTCATGCTGATGCAATCGATAGCTCAGTTATTAGAGTGACCTATCTACTTGAACAGAAATTTGTCAATTTATTAAAAAAAATTGCAATTTAATCGGAATCTTAAATAACAGGCGATAGTCTAAACATTTCTTTTTTTAAATTAAACATGAAGATTGAATAAAAATTGCTTCATGTTTCTGATAATTCAGTTATATAAAACCTTCAGCACTAATGTTGCTATTGCGTGTTACGATAACAAACTGGGTGCCAAAATGGTAAAGTTTATTTCTACCGTTTTATCGGATTTGTGACCGGTCAATCTTTCACATAAAACCATTGATAATATCTCGTTTACCTTTCGTATCTGACCGACTCGACATGTCGAGGATTCCAGTCTCGGGTTGCCGTATGTTGTAGCTGCCATGTTCTTCATTGTGCCCTGATAGTGGAGACGAATTCGCAACCTCATACTGGGACTCAACATAAACATGTGAAATGCGGTGTCTAACACCTCTGCCAACCCCTCTCCAGGGATAAATGCGTGACTTAATGTTATGTTACCTTTCGTATCTTCTTTTTGGTATAAGTAATCTATCAATATGTTACTTTTAGCCTCAACTCTTATCCAAAAAAAAATCTGCATACAAGTTGTGATTCAAGAGACAAATGCAATCTATAATATCCGCTTTGAAGGAAAATGTTTAATGTCGTGAAGCTTTAACAATACGACTTCAAATGAAGTAGTATTTGGACCCAGTAAAAAAAGTACATGATTGAGTATTGTCCTATGTATCATCGCATAGCATCTGACGCTCTTACTGCGAAATGCTATCTTCATTTTTAAGTTCGACTCGCAATGGAATGTATCTTATGAAATAAGTAAATATGCCAGCGCCTTGTAGTTTTATTAAACAAATCACAGGCGTTATATCTTAAGTGTTCCAAGCATCTTCTGCTAACGGTTAGAACAGAAAGCTTGTTTGTCACCAAAACATAAACACAAACACACGCCGTAATTAATCCCTCGAGAGAGGTTGGCAGAGATGTTAAACGCCGTATTTCTCGCGTTTATGCTGAGTCCCAGTGTGACATGTTGCGAATCTGTTGCCACTATCGGTGCACAATTAGGAACATGGCATGCTAACTCTAACATAAAATAAAGTTACAATGTAGTCTTCTTTGCTTAAAATATATTTTGCTCTTCAGCTAACGCTTGGAACACCTAAGGCATCAGCAACTATTCTAACCTGTAGCTCCAAAACATTATTTTACATTTGGAGTTTTTTTTAAGTGCCCAAATTGTAGATCTACCTGCATGGGAAAATCCAAAATAAAATCCATAATGGAAGAGCATTAGATTAACGATGTCCCATAATTGAATGTCCCATGCGAACCGAATATTAACTGTTTTGCGCTTAAACCAATAGGGGATGATAATTAAGACACGGCAGTAGTTTTCTGTAAAAAAATCCTATGTAGCGGTTTTTAGATAAACAATTTTTTCAAGAAACGGTTCTCAAGTAATTTGGTCAACCGGATTACATAACATAACTAATTCCACTAGACCAAAACACTACCTTAAGTAACTCTTATCAATATTTCTGATGAAATTTCTTCATTAAGTTTTAAAAATAAACACAGTTTATTTTGTACAACACATTTATTTAATTTTTCATTTTACACCTGTTAGATCTAAGTTCGTCTGGGTTAGTACCAACATCCCATCTATTGCCAACGTGAAGCAGTCCGTTGTGTTTCGGTTCGAAGGATTGCAGAGCCAGTGTTATTACCGGCCTGAGGAATAACATCTTTACCTCTACATGAGCAACGCATTGGCAGTGCTCTTGGCGTTCCAGATATCAAGGGCATCGTCGTATCAATGAGCTGCGGTCTCACTTTCCATCAGTTGCACAGTCTGCTTGTTTAGCCGTGATGTTGCATAAAAATTACCTTTGGGAAAAATATGCATTTTTTGTATTCGAATTCTAAACCATTGCTTGCATTATTTATTATATCATATTAAATAGGGGGTGATCGGCTCATTTGTCATAAAAATCCCCACCGGAAACATTAGAAAATGTCACAAATTGATTTCATTGTGGCTTAATGAGTCGTTTTGACGTGATTAGCCTAACTGTTCACCATATCCTGTACGTGATTACCAAATCATTGATAGGGAAATAGGATTTCACTATGTATGTAGGGTTCGATTCTACGTACAACTGACTCTATCTATATGATAGTAATTATATGAACTTTCGACCATGAATTTTCTTAAGGTCTTATTTGGCTAAAGGTCCGCAGAAAGCTTCCTTTGAAAGCGAACAGTATGACCAGCCTATTATACAATATCACGGGTAAGCAGGAAGTTCCTGATGGAAAGTGATACCGCCTCTATGTTAAGTAATAGCAACATTACGGGTAAGCAGATAGTTCACCTGATGGAAAGTGATACCGCCTGTAAGTTAAGTAATAGTTGAAAAATAATTTTAGTTACCATAGTGATTTTGTAGTACTGAAAACTGTAAAAATTCTTCTAAACTTTGTACAGTGAGCGCTACTGTCGCTGGAAATAGCTTAAACGTCAATAAACCAACCGAGAAGCACTTAAACATTTTTATTTGTAAAGCAGTTATCGCTTAAATAATTAAATCCATTGTTTTCGGGCACCAGAAATTACTATGTCAATAAATTGTGAGCTGGAGTGTTGTTTAAAACACCATATTTAAAATGGTCCCATAAAAACATCTCAAATTGCTACCATTTCATTTTGACCTGCAGGAACCGTGAAGATTAAGGAGTGTCTCTAGCATGATTTAATTTTAAAGACACGTTTATATGTATGAATCAATAGATGAGATTGTTGTACTAAAAAATTAGATAATTTGAAAATTAAACAACCTTGGATAACCAACCTACCCGAGCCAATAGGTCGAGGGTTCGAGTCTCGGGTTACCGTAAATTGTAGCTGCTATGTTTCTCAATGTGCCCGGATACAGGCGACAGCTTTGTAACCTGTCACACTGGGACTCAACATAAACAAGCGAAAAGCGGTGTGTAGCACCTCTGCCTACCCCTCTCGAGCGATGACGGCGTGAGTTTATGTTATGTGTTATTAAAAATTGTACTACAAAATTTAACTTTGGCGAATCTGAATTTTTCTAAATTTAATAATACTTAGGTTGAGGTTGTCTATTCTAATAATGTGCGTCCATCCACTAAATTTTATTTTCAAGAAATGTATATATATTGTTTTATATACGTATTTTTTTTCTATTGCTAATTTAGGTATCTCTAAAAGAATATTCTATTTTTTAAATAAAGTTATTAAGACATATAGCAACTGAAAATGAAATAAATGTTTTTGTGATTAAAGTTCGAGTCCAAAAAAAAAAAAAATATATACCATGCTAAAGTCACAGATATCTTTCTAGGCTGGTTTTGGGGCGACAAAAAACAACATGGTGTCACATTGATCTGCGTTCTTTGAGGATTTTTGATGTATTAAATGTTTTATTTGGTAATTAAAGCGGTTTTACTGTTTTAAAGATAAAGCTTATGCGCAACGTCGTTACTCAGTAGGGTGAGGTAATTACTTTTTCTACTTTGTTTATTGTGATATATATATAATAGCTCTAGGACACTTACATAAGGTAGGCTACATAGGCCATATAGTAGGTGATAAGAAGATATAGCCTTACCTTTTCTCTATGACAACGGTTTTGAATGTGATCACTACATTTGTATTAAGAATAAGTTAACAGTCGTAACCTTAACACAAAATCTGAAGAAGGTAAATTTATGAATAATAAAATAACGTCGCAAAAAATATTCATTTGCTATTTCATTTTGTATTTGTATATTTGATGGCCTCTGTGGCGCAGTGATGTAAGAACTGACTGCTACGTAAGAGGTTCCGGGTTCGAATCCCGGCGGAGGCGGAAATTTGTGTTATTTGCAAGGCACATTTTTTCGCTGTCTTGTCTTGTTTGTAGTATTCTTATCGGTGTAGCTTAGAGCATGCCATTGCTTAGTGCCTGCGATACAAGATTCTATTTTAGTGTAGGGCTGAGTCAATGTGTGTATCGTCATTTGGTGATAATAATAATTATTATTTAAGATTCTAGGCAAATGTCTTTTTTTCTCTATTCAATGTTCATTTTCATCATCTGTACATACCTATACCTATGGCTATTGTAATATCAAAAATAGGAATACAAAGACACCCCACTAGTTCAGGCACTCGACATAAATTTCCCTAATTTAACAATAGAAAAACAGACTAAACAAATGTGCACACAGCACACTTCCCAACATTATATTATACAAAACATAATAAACAATCATACAAGAATCCTGAAGGTTAATCCTCATGAGACGAACCGAGACAATAAAATCAATCTAGATAACTTCGCTGTGACACGTCCAAAATAACTGTCAAATTATTGCCCAATAAAATTTCTGTTAAGGTCCCCCTTGACAGGTATAAATTTCTGTCTAAATTTGGACAGCAATCAACTAAACTGGAGACTTAGGTAACCAATCTTAACTCAATAGATTATGATCTCAAATCCAAGGGTTGAAAAAATTATTTCGGCAAAGAATGATGGAGTAAAAAATACTGAAAAACAAAGGAAATAAAACTTTTTAACAAAAACCAAAACCGACGAAAATCTTATGGAACTTAAGTGAGTGTTGATGTAAAATTTAAATGTGACCAACTTCAATGAAAACTATATGTTTTTTTTTATCGAAATCGGACTGCCATACATAAAAAAAAATAATACGTGTCGACTTGAGAACCTCCTGATTTTTTTGTTTTTCGTCGGCTGAAAATAATAATATATAATTACGAAATAAATATCAAATATACACTTAAATAAGCCCTTAATATAACTACGTACTACAATGGTAAACACGTGAAATTTTATGCTCTATTTATATAACAATTTTTCTATTAAAGTATATACGTAATGTGTTATATATATAACACAATTATTTTGTTTTACACTATAGATTAAAAAAGAAACTAAATGCGTTTGATTTTGTAAGTGCATAATGACTATTTAAAAAAATATTTGTATGCCTAATAACTGGCTGAACATATCGACTACCTAATGTAACAACATCTGCATGTAAATATTTTATGTTCACAAATAAATTGTATTTTCAACGACGCATAACCACCAATATGTACAGTAACAACAAAATTGCAGCAAGATTTTAGCGCGAATAATTGAAACAAAGACAATGGATCATAAACTGCCTTGCTGCAGCAGACGAGATGTACAGTATCTTATATTTTAGAATTGTTGCTACAATTTGGTATTTAAGTTTTTCTACAAATTTTGTACCTGCACATTATCGACGAGTTCGAGTCCCGGCTTGGGCGGGTACTTATGTGAACACGAATATTTGCTCTAAGGTCATGGTTGTTTTCCGTCTATTTAAGTATGTGTTTGTCTATATTTCTACATACAACGTTGTGACTCACAGTATACACTTGGGGCTTAGTTTGGGACTAAAAAAAATTGTGTTAATTGTCTCAAAATTTTATAACTTAGATAGAATGAAGAAAATTACCGACCTAATCGTGATTTTCGTTACATAGGATTTTTGGCACTATCACGAACCCACCACTGTCAAATGTCTTCACTGAAAATTAAAGATTTATTAACAAGATTTTAATTAAGTTTCAGAAAAAATAAGAAAAACATACATTGTCATAAAAACTTTTTCCTCAAATACTTCTGCTATAAAATTTTAAAGCTATAGTTCTTGTGTTCATTAACGAACAATATTTATTTTTTACTTCAAATATTATTATTTTTTTATATCAAAGGAACGATACTGTTCCACACTGTTACTTATTAAAAAACCTTGACAATGTAATTACTAGGAGCGATTACTCGGTCACGAGTCGAAAGGAGTTGTTACAACGTAGTTATTGTCGCTTGAAAGCTACGATAGGATCTAATAAAATTTGAATATCCAATACATTATCGCCTCAAAGGTTGAATGTCAACGGTCGACACTTTAACGCATTATCTTGTTTAGTTTTTGCGAAGGAAATATTAGCTTAGAGGCTTTAACAGGAACTTCATTTTTTATATAACATATACAGGTATTCGTAGGCTTGGAGAGCCAGTGTTATTACCGGCACGAGAGGTATAAAATCTTTAGCTCTACATGGGCAACGCATTGGCGGTGCTCTTGGCGTTCCAGAAATCAAGGGCATCGTCGTGTCAAAAGGTGTTCTACTAGGTGATCCGTCTTCTTGATTGCCACCTCTTAGCTTAATTAAATTCATAGCTTGCAGGATCACCCATAGTTTTTCAATATTAAATTTATTGTATTGTACAGTCTCAATTTTTTAGCACGCCTAACATATTCGCATAATTTTTGTCGGACAAGCATGCCTGAAACAAGAAAGTCCTTCATATGAAATCATTCCTTGTTTCATTTAAGGATGGATGATAATGGATTCAGTAGTTTGTTAAAAAGAGGTTTAAAAAAACAAATAAAAACATTTGTTGGTATGTGAAGTTGTTTGGCTTACCGGTCTTGGATGCTGTATTCTTATCTATGTAGTATATACCATATCGTTGCTTAGTTCCTGTGACACAAGTTCTTACGATACTTACTGCAGGGCTGAGACAATGAAGAGAATGTGTCGTGAAGTGGTTATTATTATTATTATAGATAATGAAAAAAACAAAAACAATCTGTATGGCCAAAATAGGAATGCACTTTTTTATTTAAATTCGTGATCTTAAATCTTTACAACAAACATTTATTTCGTTTTTTTGTTCAATGAAATATACTTACGTCTCAAATTGAATCAATATCGAATCGATTTGGCTGTTCATTAACTTAATTAATACCGACCATGCCTTTATTTTTCTGCAAAAAAAAAACGGTATTGTGATCTTCACGCTCAAATTAATTTCCAGTCTGAACTTGACCTAACAACAGTTAGGCCTTGCAAAAAACTAGTGCGTTGTGAAAACAACATGTATTGTATCTAAGCACCAGTTAATTAGTTATTAAGAATTAGGCTTTAACTTAAAGGATTTAAGGTTTATTGTTAATTGGTGGAACGTACAAGGAAGTCTGTAAGGCTGGAAACGTTATGATTGCGCGCACGCGACTGTTATGTGGTTGTAAGTTCTCGGTGAATAATTACGTATGTCTAAAATAACAGTTTTTCAGTTAGAATATATATTTAAGGTGATAAATAGCATATTTTAATAGGCTGAATAACGTATTTAGTTTAAATCTTAAAAAAAATGATTTTGTGATAAGAAAACTAAAAACGATTTTATTATAAGAAAAAAAAAGTGCTATTTAAATAAAAACTATTTGGATTCGTACATAATTTTAAGTTTTCGTGAAATATTTTTTAATATCTTAATATTAATTATTTTTTGTGAGTTCAAATACGAATACAATTTAAGAAAAAATATTTTTTAAAATATATAAAAACTTTTTTTTTCATTTTGAATTGTTTTCTGAAAACTCACACTTACTCAGTTTTACTTACCGTTCGTGTAAAGTGAATCAGCACACACGAACACTTTTTGCTTTCCCCGTTACACGTATATTAAACGAATATTTTCCCATGACCATTGTTAAAAAGAAATCTCTACAAACTTACTGTTCCATACTATTTACAAGTATTATTAATTATTGTTTATCAAACAGCAACTGCAAGAAACATTGCAAAATGAGCTTTATTCGTTTGTATTAAGATTTAAGATAACTTTTTTTTTAGTGTTAGAAAATTATTTACTCAAGTTTAGATAAGGTTAGTTCGATAATAAATCAGAGATATACAGTGTTTTAGTTTGTTTTTTTTGTTTAATCTGGAATATCAATATCAATATCAATATTCTTTTAAAGGTTTACTATATTTTTTGTAACACTGTTATGTTATAGTTTCAAATCTTCTTTGAAAGTCGTACATATAAAAAATCGCATCGCAGGAAATAATTTCCACCGCCCATATCTCTGTCAAATAAGACGAGGAATAACAATTTCAAGCGCAAAAAATAACAATTACCTCTCACTTTATTGCTTCAATAGGAATTTTTATCGTACTCTTTACGACAAACCACATTTGAATAGGCGTTTCAGTCCCCCATTTTTAAAAGTGGCAAAGAGGAATTTTGGTTTTATCATTAAAATTAATGTATACAGGATTCGCTGCAATTTCGTGTTGTCGCTATATTTTTGACGCACGATATTACGAACGGACGTAAAGGGAATTGGTTTTGAATGGTTTTTGTCGGTGTTTTTTTTTTTTTTAAATATATTGCCAAAGTTAAAAAAAATTGGTATGTATTGGTGCTTTTCAATCTACATGTTCCTTAAGCAACTTAGACGAATAAAAAACAATTAACTTAACTGTATTTTTAATATTCTGGCGTGATAACATTAACATTCACCAAAATCGAGATTGTAAATTGTTGATTTCAATCAACATCGAACAAAAATAAATATCATATCAATATACCGCTAATATGAATATTACTTTGTAACAATATAAATATAACTGTCACTCATAGTTTCATTAATAATATTTATTTCGTAAATCCACAGGTCACACACGAAGCAAATAAAATAACTAACAATTTAATATCTAAGGTAATTATGGACTTCACGAAATTTACAAAAATATATTTTAGCTTAGATCTATGTTTTCAAATAAGTACACAAATAAAAAATTATAATACAATAAGTATACTATTTAAATAAAATTAAAAAATCCAAGGATGTAAACAATACATCACAATTAAGAGAAGACAAAAATAAAAAAATATACTCGTATGTGGAAAAATCATACCACATCAGACGACTAAACTTCAGGTTATTTATCCCCGGTCCTAAATCGAAAGTAACGTCAAAATGACCGGCTATAATGACCTGACTATTGTGCGCACCCTAATGTTTGCGAAGCCTCATTTATTTTTATAACTCCGCGGCTTTTTTAACAGAAAAAAAAATCAAATCGGACATTATATGATCGCCAGAATTGATGTCTCGTGACAGACGAAATTTTAATTTTTTTTTGGATATGACACATAGGGGTTGGATTCTTTGTTGGGTTCCATCAATGATTCCGTTTATGGTATTGGATATAATGTTTCGCTGATTGGATGACATGGATCAAAGGATCGCGAAAAATCACGTTTTTTGTCATGGATTTTGACTTTTTCATTGTTCACAAAGCATACTTTGCTTTTTTCATTGCAGTTAAAAATTAATTACCTATAAATAATAAGCAACTGTTATATAAGTACGTACTTAAGCTACTTAGTAAGTTTTAATATCATTAACGATTTAAGATGATCAAACAAACTACATCGGTGCATTTCGAAAACAATTAATATGCAATACATTTTGATAAAAAATCAAATCTAAAACTTAAAAGAATTAATTTTTATTCTGTTTCAAATAACGAAATGAAGCGAACGAAATAAGCAAAGTCCACTTACGAAGAAAAGTGTCTCCAATTATTTTGAAAAGCTGTCCGAGTAGTTTCAGAAACGGATCTCAATGTAATATGAATCAAAATTTTATGTCTATCCCTTTTTAGCATAACACTCGACTGATGGAGTGAAAAAGAAGGATAATTTAATGTACCTTTAGCTACTTTTGCCTGCAGTAGACAGAGGACTTGGATGGCCTCTCAAATTTTGCATAACTAATTAGGTTTCCGAAAATTAAAACAGACTTTCTGTTCTATCAAGGAATAAGAAATGTGTGGAGCCGTTAGATATATTTTTTTATTTAAATATTATTTTGTAACTTTTTTGTTTTATGTAACAATTTTTTTTGTAAGTTGTATTTTAGTCTGTTTACAATTTTTGGCACAAACTGCAAAATTTACAAAGGATAATTAATTTTTGGTAAAAAAAATATCGGAAAAAATATATAGGGCCTTGGAGTGAAAAAATAGTCTAATAAAAGTTAATATTTTGGTACTGAAATGCGACCAAAATTGAAATCCCACAACATTTAACTAGCTAATGTCAAACTTTATATGCTGCCCAGTTTCTGTCAGATGCAGGTAGCGTAGTGTTTCCATTTAAAATTGTTTTTAATTACTTAGGTATTAAAGATGTGTTTTAATTGGCATAGCTGATAGTGTTTGCATATGCAAAAGGGTGCCGAGTGTTTTTACTACTGATCAAACAGCAAAGTGGTGGTACAGTTGCGTAGAAATAAGAAATTGATGAAAAACATTCACGATTTAAAATTTAAAATTAAAAATAATTATAATAGTTTACAAAAAAAAAACATCTTGCTAACTACTCATACTAGATACTAATACACTGAACAGAAGTGTTTCTGTAGATAAAACATAATTATATCAAAAATAGTTGTTATCAGGAATCTCCTACATAAAAAAATATATATTCTTCCATAAAAAAATATTTTATTGATTTATCATTAATTTTTCATGTAGGGTAATCGTAGTAAAACTAAAAGTTGAAAACAGAACAAAAATTGGAAGAACTGAAAATGTATTTTTCTGTGCTTAAAATAAAAACAAAAGAATAAAAAGTTACAACTATAAAAATATGAAGAACACTATTAAATTGTAATGCTTTGCGCATGATTGTACTTTACAGTATCCGATATTATTCCTACACTCCCTTACGTAAAGCTGTCTTTGTTTATTTAATTAGTTAAACTATCGGACAGTGGGTTCCGTGTGACAATTAGACAAAATACAGCTTGGGGCTTTGCGGTTTGGGCATGACATCTAATCTACCTATTACTAAAAGTTTTATCAAATTTCTTTATCGACAATTGATGCCGCCGCCTATTGACACGACGATGCCCCTGACATCGTGTAATGCCAAGAGCACCTCCTATGCGGTCCCCATGTAGATGTAAACATGTTATACCTCTGGTACCAGTAACACCACTGGCTCTCCAATCCTTCGAACCGGTACGCAGCGAACTGCTTCCCGTTCTAAATAGAAAGGACGGTGGCACCAACCCAGACGATCTCGCACGTAGATCTAACACCTGTATAAATCGAAAATGATTTATTAATGTTAAAATTGCGTTTAGTTCTTTATTCTACTAATATATCCACTAAACAATCAAAATTCAGATTTAGCAAATGTCTCGACTTGTACTCGAATTTTCCATTGCTGGAATCTCATTTAAAAAAAGAGATTCTCCAGTAAAATTTTCCAAGACTATTGAATCATCAAAACAGGGAATCTGAGTATTTTGACGACCTCGGTGGCGCAGTGGTGTAAACAGCCAACAGCTACGCTAGGTTCCGGGTTAAATCCCGGCGGGAGCGGGACTTTGTGTTATTTGCAAGACGCATTGTTTCGCCTATCGGTCTTGGATGGTGTATTCTTATTTATTTAGTGTTATACCATATCGTTGCTTAGTTCCTGTGACACAAGTTCTTACGATACTTACTGCAGGGCTGAGTCAATGTGTGTGTCGTGATGTGGGTATTTATTATTTATGTTAAATTTTGTTGCCAGCTAAAATAATCTCTGACATACATACATGTGTTCTATTTTTTCACAACTTTTTTCATGATCGCTTACAATTGTGGTGTTTTTTTTTACAAAATATATTTACAACTTCGCGTGGTAGAATAAAATTTAAGGTCGGGCAGTTAATAAAAACCGGTTGCTGTAATTTAAAATGGAAAACTCAAAACTCCAAAAAGCTAAACCTTCCGCCAGTCGGTATTATTAAAATTACAGACTTCATACCAAATTACGACTAACACGCCCTTATCTTTTCAAAATTATCTCCTATTAATTTTTCCTACTTTCTACTTATATTCTGTTTTAAAGAAACTTTAAAGTTTGATCAATCGATCATCTTGTAAAGATTCTTTCAGACTACAGTAAAAAACGCGGCGAGATATTGGATATTAAATTTTTTACTCGTGATGAAACTTGAATAAACAAAAACATTATCAAATTAAAGCACTAAAAGTTATTAAACAAGAATTTTGATTTATGCAAAAAAAATATCGAATTACTAAAAATTCCAAAAGAGATCATCGTTTTTTTTGTTGTGGGATAAATGTGAATAAAAAAAAACAATTTTTCAAAACTAATAAAAAAACGCTACGTTTTGCATCCACATTGTGTAATCATGTCAAGAAAAAATATTAATTTAGTTTACTGTAGTACTAATAAGATTTTTTTTCAAAATTCCGAAAAAAAAGCGCTACGTTTTGCATCCACATTGTGTAATCACCTTAAGTAAACTTATATTTAACGTCGAACAGCTAATTCCTCATCAATATTAATTTAAACTTCCTAACGTTAAGTTTGAAAATTGTAAGGAATTAATTTTGTTTAACAAACTTTTGAAGTGAAAAATAAAGCGTGTTTTTTTTTTTAATTTCTTCAAATATGTTTTGGTGAAACTTTTGTATTCTTAAATTCTAAGAACTAAAAAAGTTTAATGATTAGCTACATAAAATATCCGACAAAAAATAAATAAAAAAATAACTTCACGTCTGACCGACTTGGTTAAACTTTGTTTTTTTAATGTTTCTTATCTCATTATGTACTGCCCTAACCTAAAATTAAAAAAAAAACTAAATCAGTAATTAATTCTTACAAAACACAAACCTCTGAACAATTTTTGAACTAGTCTGAAATTACCATATCTTGTATAATGAAACATAACTCTGCAAAATCCCCAACCAACATAAAGAAAGCAACAAAGTTAATGAAATATGCGATACTAAACATCGCATAGAATGAAACAATCTTGCAGGCAAATCTTGTTTATCCTCGCATTGAATAAAAGAATACCATTACTAATTAACCGTTGAAACTAAAAATTCCGTTTTAAACAACCGGCCAAGTGTGAGTCGGCCTCGCGCAAGAAAGGTTTCGTACCATTGTACTTTTTAGAAAATTTCATAAAAAAGACAAAAAAAAATCGTTTAAAATCACGTCTGCTATTTGGGTATATAAGTTTCTTTAAATATTTAATTTATTTGCTTTTCAGTATTTGTTGTTATAGCGGCAATAGAAAAAGAAATTCTTTGAAAAATTTCATGAGTATCTGTTTTGGTTTATGGAATTCGCTAATAGACAGACAAACAGCGGAGGCTTAGTAATAGGGTCCCGTTTTAACCTTTTTGGTACGGAACACTAAAAATCATATACCGAACCCGGTTGTGGGGAAAAATTAAAAATGCATCATGTTTTTTACGATTGCTTAAGAACTTCAAAATTTTTGATATAAGTTTAATCGCAAATTTTACAATAAAATATAGATTTCTTCAGCAGAATAGGCAAGGCAAAGGTTTAGTTTTAGCTCTTCGAAATTTAAAACTGAAAATACAGCATTTTCGCTTTCACTGCAGAAAACATAGTAGGTATTTCTGACTCATGCAGAGCAAATACGTCGCATTGTGTCACTTTACATGACTTCTTTTTATAAATATATATATACCAGCTAGCGTAGTTTGTAAGATATCTGTTTACGTAAGACCGTTCGTCCTGACATATTAAAATACATAAGCGTATACAAGTTCAACAACTTCAAAATAATCACACATAAATATATTGCATTTATATCTGTTCACATAATAATATGTAAGTATATAAAATATCCCCTAGCAACTTGATAATCTGGCGCCTGTGTATACCTACCTACGTTATTTACAAACGGTAAATGAAGTATCAATTTCTGGTAACAAGAACGCCCTTAAAGCCTTAGCGTCAACGTTTAAACTCGGTTGATTACCATAAAACTCGACTGCTGTCCACTGTTTCTAGAAAAGGGAACTAATTTTACCACTTACACGAGTACTTTAAGATTAACTCGACTGAGTTTGAACTGTATTTCGATAGTGAGAAAGTTCTTTTTTGCCTGCAATGGATCTATTTGTAAAGGTTCCTATAATAGTTATGTTGTTACTATAGGACGGTGCGCGTACGACGTACGTACCTACGATAGTACTTAAGGATACTAGTAAAATGATTTGAAAAGCCGCGTTCATATTGAAATGTTATGGTTTTATCTATTTTTGTTGCCTCACTCTAAAAACTAGTTCTAGTTGACTGGTGAGGTATGATAACTTAAGTTGTAATGTAATCGTCTACGAATTGACGACGTCCTCGGTTGCAGAGTGGTGTAACCAACTGACTGCTACGCTAGAGGTTCTCGGTTTGATTTCCGGCGGGGGCGGCAGCTTTTTGTTATTTGCAAGACGCATTGTATCGCTTACCGGTCTTGGATGTTGTATTCTTATATATGTAGTTTATACCATATTGTTGCTGAATGCCTACGATACAAGATTAAATTTTAGTGAAGAGCTGAGTCATGTTTGTGTCGTGATGTGGTAATTTTATGTTGCAATGAAACCAGTAAAAATGAGGCTTCTTCTTCTTATAAGAATGGCAACGCATTCGTTTACAAAAATACTCGTAGATGTCCAAGGGCGTCGGTATCGCTTACCACCGCGAGAGCAGATGTCAGTATCATTTACCATCGGGTGAGCCACCTGCCCGTTTACCCCCTCCTTGATATAAAAGAATATCTGAGTGTAATAAACACTTAGGATCCTAAAACCTTTGCATGTCAGATTTTAAGTTTCTTTCTTCAACTAAATTCAATTTTTCATTTCCAAATTACACAAAACGACGCCACGACATTGTCGCCCGTGTTTCAAGTAAATATTTTATTAGTATAACGTTGATCAATAGAGCTTAGCGAAACTGGAACCTTTGTGGACTGTTGTTTCATTAAATTATTCATGGAGTGACACACTTGGTTAGCTGGAAGGTGGAAAAATTAGTTGAATCATAGTACCCAGTAACGTCGTAGCTTGGTTTTGTCGCTGGAAAATGCCACATGTTTTATGAAAATCGGGTGTAACTGAAATTACGTGTCCGAAAGCGATGTGTCGTGTTGTCAAATTAAATTTCAATGAAATGTTCCTTTAAATTTAGGTACTTATTTTCAAGGCGATAGCCCATAAGGAGCCTTCCAGCAAGTTTGAACCTCGGCTTGCGCAGATATTTCCAAAAGTTTTTTTTTGTGTAGTTTGTCATTTGACATTTCATTGCACTTTATTATTTAACCGGGGACAGACATACTTCTTGGAGAAGAATGTTTTTTGAACATTTATGGAAAAAAAAACACTACAGTAGTATTTGCCTTGGTTAATTACACACACATACCAAGAGCTCTTAATGTTTTAATACAAGAGAAAAATGTATTCAATTATTCTACCGCTGCCAACAGGCGTGGCAACCAAGATCTACAAAAGTGTTTATTTGAAATGAATCAAATGCATCTTTTGACTACATGCCAGAACTATCGGCTAACTTGGGACCTGTTACCAAGTTAATCAGCACAAATAGAAGGAAGTGAGAAACCCTCCTTCTAGATGATAGTAATATCCGTCCACTGGATCTAAGCCTCTGTACGCTAATCAGTCCGATGTTCTCTCCTTTCTACTTCAAACCACTACCAGCTACCGCGCATATATCGTATCTCCACCTGGCCTCACGTCGACCTACTCTACGTTTACCTTACGGCCCTAGAAAATAATAACTTTTCGAAATCCTTCTATGGACAAGTCTTTACAATCGTAGGCGCAGCTGCATGATGCGCAACCGCTACCGGTTTTGTGGACTAACGATCCCTCCCCCCCGCTTCACCCCACCACTACGTATCGATCGAAGCTTCAAGTCAAGGGCCAAACGGAAAATTTTATAACTTTAAAGAAAGCTGAGTCGCTATTGTAAAGTTACGATGTTTTAAGTTTTTTTGGTTGGATTTTTTTCACGAAAAACGCGTCTGGAATTTCAATTTTTAGTATGTTCGGGTTTATTGGGTATCTAATAGATTTAGTTCCTGCTTAAAATAATATGAATTGGTAACATAGTAAAAAGAAATATAGTAAACAAGTTTTTGCCTTTCAGTTTTGTGTTTTGATCAATTCAAGTTAAATATTTAAGGGATTTTTTCTCGGCTGTAAATAGATTATAAGAACTACTGACATAATATTTTATTAATTATTTTAAATTTAGTACCTAAAATGCATATCTACCAAAACGTTTCCTATGTAAGTATAAATCGTTCGTCCTTACGCAAACCCACAACTTTTAAGTCTTAAAAGTTGAAATTTTGTAGTTAGTAGAAGACATAAGCCATCATTTTAAACGAGTTCTCTTGGGTATACATTCGTTTTCAACCACCTGTGATGTATTTAATATGTAATCTTTGTGATCACAGAGGTATCTATGAATTGTGAAGGTTAATTACTGTCAATTTTGTCTACGAATTAATTATATGACAAATGGACGTATTTTCTTTTAGTTTCACACATCGATTTCATCCCTAAGAGGAAAAAATAGGGGAAAAACTGGAAAAAAGTTCATATGGAGTTTGTCCAAACAAAGCTGATCGTCTATTTTATCATAAATTTAAACATATTCTTAAATCATTATTACCATGCGCTTGAGTTTAATGAGAAATTAATGAAAGCAACGGCTCTAAACTTCCTTCGTTGTAATGATTCCCCGCAGCTAAAGGATCTATTCTACACCAGTTAGATCATTACAGATCATTTTCATCACAGTTACCTTTCACTGGCTCACTAGCATTTCTATTATTATTAACCATGACCTTCATTTTTATTAATTTCTATTGTTTTGTTTGATTATGTAATTTTATAAAATTTTTCTCATGGTTTTCTAATTTATCACTATGTTACTATGTTCCACCGAGGTTTTCTCTTAATATTTTGGTTAATTTCGTTTTATATTACCTTTTAAATAAATAATATTGTTATAAAAGGGGAAAAAATCCTGTAGGAAGATTTTTTAAATTACCTACATAACCAGATAAAGAAAACTGCAAAATTTTAATTAGAATTGAACAAAAAATATAATCGATATAGTTTTTGTATCAATATTTTTTATAAAAACACGAGTTTTACGTCTGCAAATAGTAAATAAGTACATAGACTTAAAAAAAACTACTAATAAATAGCTTTACAAAACAATTTCTACCAATAGTAGAAGAACCATCAAAGTTGCTAATACATAAAACGAGACTATAGCCTTGCAAATTAAACCTTATTTCAATAGTCCATATTATATCAAGTTTTATTACGATTTGATATTGAATAAAACACAACATAATAAGAACACATGCTTTAATATTTGAATAACTCGAGACTTGAGTCCTGACCATCTAAATGGCAAGTTGCAGTTGTAAAATAACATAACAAATAGTTTACAAAGTATTTGATTTTGAGCTTTATTATTTAAGTGTTAAGGGTTAGTGGAGTGACCATGAAATAAGAGGAGGTCTAGAGTTGTAGAAATGTGATGCTAAATTTAAATATCACAGTGCAAAAGAGACAGAAACTGTTTCTGAACGAGATGCAAGAGTTAATAGTGACACACTAGATATGTCTATATGTAAAAATAAAATACGTGTAGATACCTGTATTTGTATGCGATATAATTTTTGTTGAACGTTTTTCAAAAACTATGCGGACACAAAAAATTGTTGCTGTACTACATAAATAAAATAATTATTGCATACAGTTTTAGATAGTAGGTTCGTCAAATTGTATACAAACATCGCTCTCATTTAGTGAAAAAAATCGTCAATAAAGCTTTACATGGAAAAATTACGAAATGTAAAAATAACTGCAAAAAAAAAAAAAATAAGGCAATTTGTTCGTTAAATCTTGCGTTAAAAAAACTAATTTGAATAAATAAAATTATACCCATTTTTAATTATACAAAAACAGAAAATAATTACGAAACGGTTGCATTTCTAATTACTACCATTAGCTTTAGAATCAAATAAAAAGAGCAAATCAAAAATCCTATCCGATGTTTACACATCCAATGTAAACAGACTGGATGCGCGAGCGCAACCTGCCCCCTCCCTTTTACCTCCCTTTCCCCTTCTACTATACCCCGTGCGTAAACGTGACCCCACAGTATGAACTCTACAAAACAATACAAAAACAACATCAGCATCAACACACACAAAAATCTACCTTCTACCCTTGAACTAAGGCAGGCAACGCCAGTAACACTTAAGTGGCACGAATCTAGTTTTCTTTTTTCTCTTATTTGATCGTAGTAAAATGATGGTAGTAAAGATTATTAGAGGCTGTTTTTTCTGGTGTAAGCTGTTGGTTGTCTTTTTTGTAGACTGTAATTTTGATTTTGAGAGGTCGACAAGCCTATAGCTAGTTATGGCTTCAATCTCATCATACAAAGAATATTGCTTTAAATTATAGAAAACTGTACCAGTATTAATACTGTCGAATACTATCGATTACAAATTTTTTGCACCTTTTATTGAGTGTGAAAATTTAAAAAATTACCAAAAAAAGGACAGGAAATAATTTTTCGATAAGAAACTCCATCTCTAATATGCATGTATTTGAGAAATAGTATTTATATGTAACTAGTATTTATAAAAATATGCTATGAACTACTAAGGTGCAATCTCAGATTAACTCAGAGATGATTTTTAACTCGACAACATACGCAAGAAGTTTCAACATTTACAAATCCAGAAAAAAATGTACTCATAGGTATATCATTTAAATTGGACAAGTTCAATTTACTGATTTACTTGTATCTGGCATTCAGTTCAATATATTTTGATTTTGTATTCAATTTTCAGTGCAAAAACTTTTTTGAAATAAACTGTTTATTTTTTAACTCAGTCATGTCATCGTTAATGTCAAAAAGTTGAAATGTTTTTGATGTAAAATCATCAAGGCTGCAGGATGGCACAAAATAATAAATAAAAAAATCACAATTTTTAAATTATAAGTAATGATTTAAACAACTTTTATGGGCAGTCAAAACAAACCCTATCCTAACAAATTTAACATCCAATGTAAGTTGAGTAATTAAAGTTCTCCATAATCTTCTTTTCATTTCCTTTTAAGTATATAAAAGAGTAATACTTGTGTTATGAAGTATAAAATAAAAATACCCTAGCTTTTATAATGCTACGACAATATTCTAGTTCTAAAGAAATTTTATTACAATTTTATAAACTTGATTTTCATACAAAAACTTTTATTGCTTTCAGTTTTACAGAATGGAGCAAATATTTATGATAGAGGTATATGTAAAGAAAATAATATTAAAAATAGAACCACCGCAGAAAGATGAATACGAACTTGCGCTCGAAGCTGAGGAGAAGAAAAAAGAAGCTGAAAGGCTAGCTGCATTAGAAGCTGCACAAAAAGGGAAGAAAGGAAAAGCAAAAGGTAAAGGAGGTGGTAAAAAAGGAAAGAAAGGAAAGCAGCCCCCGATGCCATCTGAAGAAGAAATGAAATACATGCAGACGTGCACAATGCAAATGAACTGTCTGCCTTTATTTGATTTCTATGTTGCTCATGATAATTTTGTTGCTCCACCCCCACCTGAACCTCCTGGTAAGAAAAAAGGAAAGGCCAAGCCTAAGAAAGGCAAAAAAGGCAAAGCGGTACCATTCAAAGTTCCTCTCCCATCGGAACCTCTGCCTCAACCACCATTTTTCGGTGTAGGCAACTCAGTTATGTTCTTATCAAGGCCTTCAAAATTAGAGGGCGTATTACAAAAGACCCCGATCTATGTAACAGTTTGGAACAGAGATCAAGAAATGAATTGTGTTGGGTTTTGCAGGGTTGAATGGCACAAGTCATTTTTTGACTGTTTGAAAAAATCCGAGGAACTGAACCCCGTTAACATGGACCAAGGAGAGTATAGAGATACGAAGAAATCTGAAATGGTAACAAACACAGTGGAAATGACACGAAAGCTACAGTGTGAGGAAGATTTGAAAGATTCCGGTGAAATTGAATTTTTCATTCGACTCTCTTGCTTGGGTAACCGTATGTTAAGTTATTTTGTTACGTTACCAGAAATGGAGCGGCTTCCTGGGAGAAAATATTTAACGGATGATTTAAAGCTTAAGGATGTTGAAGTAGTAAGACATTGGCCAGGGACTGCAATAGAGCAAGTACCACCCGTAGCGTACATATTTGGGGCACCAGACATAACCCGAGAACCAATCAAGCCTGCGGAGGAACCTGTGATCTACGAAGACTTTGTTGCTCCATTCACCAAGAGCGAGCTAATGATACTCGCCATGGGATTCCCGAAGGGTCCGTGTGGTGGCACGAACTGTCCTAAACGAATGGAGTACAGGGGCAGCCAGCACCAGTTTATCCCAGGAGAGTACGTTAAGGGGAAGTATCAGCATGGCCAGTTCGTTAACAAAAGAGATGTTCACGGTCCTTGCGGCAGACTTGACTGTCCATTAGCAAAGAAAGTTCGAGCTTATCTTTGTGATGAAGGTGCTTACAAAACCTGTAGAAAACCTTGTGCAAAAGAATATTACTAACACTGAAATAATTAACAAATTACAGCTATGTATTTTAATAATAAATTCATACATTACAACATTGAAGTATATACTACTCATTTTGGTATTTAATATTATGGATTAGGCTTATAAAAGCTAAAAAAAACGTTTTTTCTCAGCTGAGTATGTCAACATTAATTTTCATATTCAAATAATAAATCGTTGAAGAATATAATTCACATAATAATTAATTCAAATAATAAACTTGCTGAAATGGGGCTAAATCATAACTTTTCTTCGTTCATTAAAATGGTATTTAATTTTAAAGACTAACTCACAATAAATTACCTATACTTTTACTATTTTATTTCACATTAACTGACGCCTCGAGAGGTGTCAAACACCGCATTTCGCATGTTTATGCATATTTTACTTTCATTAATTCAGGCCCATTTAAAGAACTGCTGATATTAGTAGGCGATCGGTGGATTACTTTTGACATAGGTATTTCGGCAGATTTGGTGCGGCAAGTGATTCATTTCCTCTTCCATTTACGACTTCTATGGTCCAACCTCGAATCCAAGGCTCCTTTGTATGAATGTGGTCAAATGAGTCAGAATTCAAAGCACTTTCTCCCGCACCCACGTAGCCGAATATAATTGGATAATTAATATTCTTTCAATAAGTGAGATCATGTCCGTTGGAATTATTGGAATACGCTAGTGGCCTGACCAGGGTTCTCCTGGACTTGTTTGTATTAAATGATATTATATTTTTCTCAACATCATGTTCACTTATTTGTTCACCAGTTAATTTAAATATCATTTCGTTATTATATACTATTTCATTGACCGAAATATTAGTGTTAAACTATGTAACTGATCGATATAGCGGCTTTATGTTAAAAACGATTGGTTTCAGACAACAAATAAAAAGTGATGATCAGGAACAACAAATTTACAGATTTTATTTATTATATTGTACAGAAATTCTCACTAACAATTTAAATGTTAAGTAAAAAGATGAGTTGTAGCTTCCTTTTGGATTAAATTTTAAAGCAAAAACATTATAATAACGTATCCATGATTAAACTTCAATTATAAGTAAAATATTGAATGTTGTATGTTATCTTAAGTATTTTTAGGTCAACTAAGTAACTTTATTCTTCAAAACTATTGCATTTTTTCTTAAAACTGCTTTATCAAAGATTATTAACAAGACCGTTCAATCCAATTCATTTGTTTGCAAAAAAAAATAAACACAACACAAATCAGTTTACATTTTCAGTCACAGTATTTATTATATCATGCAAAGTAAGTGTTCGAATTCATTACATTTATTAAATATCAATATTTTTATTTAAAAATTCAATTACTTCCATAATAGCGAACACTCAAAAATGCAAACCTTTTAAAAGGAATCCTTGACCAAAAGGATTATTTTAAATACTTCACATAAAAGCCATATTTCGTAATAAAAATAAGACATTCCTAAATAATAATAACATAAACGTTTTGGCTGAGGTGTGATCTAAAATAACGCAAAAAAGAAAGTGTTAGAAATACAAAATTATTTAAAATGACCCTTTTGAAATTTGCCAGAATTAATCGAAGATTTAAAATTCAACCTTGTGTTTTGTGGCGTAAAAGCTCATTTAGAACAATTTATCCCACACTATGCAAGTGTTAAGGAACTGTGTGGTAATTACTGAGATTTTGACATGCAGGATAATTCTTTTACGGTGAGTGGTTAAGAATAAAAGTGTAATAATTAGGACATCTCAAAGGATTTTATGGTGAGAACCATAGAGGTAAGAAAACTTTAGAAATTCTTAAAAATAAATAAACAAATTAGTGAATGAACGAAATGTTCGTAATCACTATTTGAATTATTTAAATGACTGTAATTCAATGCCCAAAACCATTGAATGTATTGAAATGAAACGTGGCACACAACCTTGATAAAAACAGATAATACTATTCATTTCAAAAACAATATTGCAGCAGTCAAAAGCTCGTGAGAAATAAAATTAGGTATAAGTTAGGGGAATTTTTATAATAAAAAATGAACTATTATAAGGTACTAAATGTTACCTCAAATAAAAACTGGCTATTAAGCTACTTTAGTAACAATGCTGTTTCAAGTTAAGTTAACCTATTCTAAGAGCCGCTTCTAGTACGTTATTTCGTCTGTAGTCAAAATGATCATTGTTTCCATTTGAGTAACCAATTAGGTTGTCTTCAACGCTTCCTTTAATTGCTGGGTTTTTATCATTTGCATCACTGGCTTCATCATTCTTAATAACAGTTGTAAAGGGACTTAAAGCAGAAGTGCACATTGTTGGTATATTGCACGCATAATGTATAATTTTATGTAATTTGTATGGTAAAAAATGTTAGCCACTTGTCTGTGTTTTACTGACTGTTCTCGGGTCCTTTCTTTTTATAAAGACATTTTTCAAAGCTCATAAAATTATTTATGAGCCGAATGATTCTTCTATCTTCGAACTTTTAACATTTTTTTTTATAATGTCGAAATAAATCGATATAAAATTGGTATCTCATTTCAACTGAAGTTTTTTCGGTCATAATGATATGATAGACAAAGAAAAATATTGTATCTACGAGTATGTTCGTACTGTATGTAAGTATGTTAATTTTATAATTTCATAAAATCACGCGGTAATACCTCGAGATTGGTTGGCAGGGTTACACACCTCATTTCTCATGTTTATGTTGAGTCGCAGAAAAACTGGTTGCGAATCTGTCGCCACTATCCAGGCACAACGAAGAACATGGAAGCTACAACTTACAGCGCCCCAAGACTCGAACCCTCGACCTGTCGGATTGGGTCGGTCGGGTAACCGAAGCACGTAACAAACTGAGGTACCACGAAATTATTTGTTTAATAAAATAACGAAATATTGTTTTACTCACGCTTTCCTTTTTAATTTATTTATTAATGTATAGGTTAGTTAGTTCCAAATTAAAAAAATAATTAAGTTCATATAAAGTGTTATTTTCGACATTAAAAATGTTCAAACGAAGATGAGATGAGTAACTTATATTTGTTATTATATGTAATACCTATGTAATAACACATAATCCCTCCATTACCATAATCGTAATATTCTAAGGTGAAAATCATGATTCTTAACATAATCTCAACAATCATGCAGGTTCCCTTGGTCACGATTGAAACAACAAATCACAATTTATTTATTTGAACTCCCAACAAGAGAAACACCTTACAAGCAATAAAAATAATAACATTAATAACATCCATTTTGATTTCTTAATCATAGGGAGTCACATCATGCACAATTAATAACAATAAAAATAAATTAACAATAATATCAGTTAATAATTAAAAAATCTAACAAAAACAGAATTTAAGACAAAAAAAAAGATAGAAGAGAAGAGAATTTAAGAAAAAAGATTAAATTTACAAATTTGTCCATTGAGGAAACGCACCAAGTCAGTCAACTCACACATCCAGCAGCATTTAAATTACAAATAAACAATCGTGTATCAAACAACTGTAAATAATCCATCTGACGAAGACGGTTCGGCTATATTCGTGACATGACTCGTACATGCACATCTTTCTAGTGTGCATCATCTCCTTACTGAGCAAACTCAAGGTAACACACAATGAAATAATATCCGACACGCCTGACAAAGCTAACACAAACTTAATCAAACCTTCTTCGTCAGATAGAACGACTATACATAGATTTATTATATCACTCATTAGTACATGGATCGATAACGTTATGCATTATTTACATGTTCAGAACAACAGCGATTAGTGACCTAAAAACAAGGTGCGTTATATGCTGTTGACCTGTGTGTCATGCGTGTCTGTGTCTGTGTGTCATGAGTTCAGTTTATTTTTCTATGCGAGAGCATAGTTTGCTATAGTGATTTTGTATTAAAAATATTTGTCCCTCATTAATCTTTTAGAGGCTTTCCAAAGACTCATACAATTTTGTAATTGTAGTCGCAAGCGGTAATCGAAGGTAAAAGTTATGGTAGACAGACAGGAATCCATTTTGTTATAGAAAGTGATGATATATTGTTATTCTTAGAAGGTTACAGATTCGCAATCTGTCACGCTCACCCAACCCCTCTCGAGGGATTTCGGCGTGAGTTTATACTGTTATGGTGACAATCAAGCTTTCTGTTCATCTAAAAGTTAGCAGATGATGCTTGGAAAACATCAGACATAACGCCTGCGATGTGTGGAATATGAGACACTGGAAAATTTACTTACTTTATAAGAAAAACTGGTCATTTGTGAGTCGAATTCGCACATGATGAAGCTAAGATTTGTTTTACATTTTAAAAAGGAAAAAAGAAAATTTTTTTAATTCTTTTTTGTTTTTAGTTTTAAAATATGTTGTTTAGGCGACCTCAGAAATATACATTCTATGAAAATTTCAAGATTTGACAATTGTAAGAGTTTAGTTACTATGGTTCATGAGATACAGCCCGCTGACAGATAGACGAACGGGCGGACAGCGGAGGCTTAGTATTAGGGTCCCGTTTTTCACCCTTTGGGTACGGAACCCGAAAAAGAAAAACATTGTTTTCTATTATAGTTGCATCTTCTGCCAGTCGTCCCTCACTAGTAGAGATATTAAAATAAAAAAGTGTATGTTTACTAATTCCACCAAGTGTATGCAACAAGTCAATTAAACTAATAATATTTAAATGTATGCATTAAACAATAGCGCATTATGCGTTTATCTATGCAAGTTAATGAATACCAAGGACAAATTGATAAAATAATGCAATGAACTCACTATCTACATCTGAAACATATATGGCACATGTAAAACGTATCACATACTGTGACATTGTATGCTTTATTCTTAAACAATTAAAAAAACTAAAATAAATACAAAACATAAACTCACGCCCTAATTTATACCATAAGAGGGGTAGACCAGGTGATAAACACGGCATTTCGGCATGTTTTTGTTGAATCCCACTGTTACAGGTTGCGAATCTGTCGCCACTATCCGGGCTCAATGAGCAACATGGCAGCTACAACTTACGGCAACCCGAGATTCGAACCCCCGACCTGTCCCTCGGGTCTGTTGGCACAGCACGGTTGGCCAAGGCACGTAACAAACTGATCTACCACGTCCTCCCAATATAAAAACGTAGTTATTTGTATAGGAATTACATTAAAATATTTTCTTCTTTAATTTTGAAAACCTCATTCAGCTTTTTGAAGATTCCTCACTTACCAACAAATAAAGTGAAAAAATTCTTTATTAATTATCAAAAACATTGTTGGCTTTCTATTAAGTAATTTTAAGAAGGGCTTTTATACTTTTCTAAATTATTTTGAAATCTAATATTGATCCATAATGTTGTAAGCTTTACGCCTTTAATAAGATGCATAGCAAACGTCTTGTAAAACTTTAAAGCCTTTGACAGAACATTCAAGAAAATTATCTTGAGGGAATTATTTAATCTTGTTTATAGTTTTCAGGTTTGCTCAATTTAATATTGATTGTTATGAATTTATATTTCATACATTTTTAAATACATAAAATCTTAATTATCACAGAAATAGCTACGGAAAACTTTAGAAATTTAAATTTAAAAAATTGTATTTATTAACTTGTATTAAATAGAAACTAAAGTAAACTGAAAAGTCATCTTTATGTCTGTATTTATATCTGTACGAATAAAATTAAAACATTTTCAACACTTGCGCTAATTTGGTATCGAAATTCTCATCCAAAAAAAAATAATATTTAAAATTTGCTTCATGATTAATGTTTATTTAAATAGAACGTCCCGGGCAATCATAAAGATAGCTCGACTGATGGAAAGTGATATCGCTGCCTATTGACACGACAATGCTCATGATATCTGGAACGTCAAGAGCATCGCCAATGCTTTCTCAAGTAGAGGTAAAGATGTTAAATCTCTCGTGCTGGTAATTACACTCTACTCTACTCTACTACTACTCTTCAATCAGAACGGAAACAATCATAACTGTTTCACGGCAGAAATAGAAAGAAGAAAACCGAGCAAAGCTCCTTTTTTCGTTGATTGTTCTATCAAAGGACGCTGTTGAATCCGCTGTTGATCCTGGTGAACAGGAGTTGCAGTGGTGGGACAGAGTGGCGGGAGTAATAAAATATAAATACTTATAATGTAATTACAATTCCAAGTGGACTAAATCGCGGTCTCTCGAAATAATTCTTGCGAAATAAAATGTTCGAAAACTCTTATCACCATGAGTGACTCATCTACCCAAGTGAATAACAAATGATTTCCTAATTACTATTCATGTCATTTCGCCAAACGATAGATCATCTATTAGTCTATGAATCATCAATCATCGAAATCGGTTTAGCTATTTAGATAACGACGGAAATTTGCATGAAGCTCCGCCTGTTTTGATAATTAGGTAATAATGTGATTTTTCTAGTTTCATTAATGTTAGTATTATTTTGATTAACGTAATGATTTTTTTTAAACATAATTGAATTAATTTTATTATTTGTCTAAGGTGTGAAATAGTTATGTAATTTCTGTCTAGTACCTATTGTTTAATGTCTGATATAAACAAGTTTTTTTTTTGGGAATGTAGTTTGAAAAAAAAACATAATTTTTATCTAATAAATTGTATATAACAGTAGGTATTTTGCTGACATAAAAGGGGGTAAAAACTAAATTTTCGTGTTCCGTTAGATGCTTTTTCCACCTCAATCTTCGTGACATTTTCGACTGCAAAATATTATTGATTATAACTCATGATATTGACCTACTCTTTCTGAATTTTGCTTTTTCTGAATATAACAACAAACATGATGCAACAGTGATCATCTGTTACGGTCCATGACTAACTGGAAGCAGTTTCATACGATCACAGCGTAAGGAGAAAACAGGTCCAAAAATTCCTATGGTAATTTTTTAAGTGGTAACGATATAAAAATTAAGCCTTTCTATTGTGTAGCATTAAATTACCTAACTACGAAAATAAATGTTATATTTTTCATATTTAAAAATTTCAAATTACTTGCTAGTTTTTTTATTCAGGGTCATTTCAAACGCGTCACTAATTTGAACATGGCCTTGGCTTGAAAAAAAAAAAAAAAAATCTTTAGTATTTTTAAAATCAAACAGAGAAAAATACCGACAGAAGATATTTTCAAATCAAACAGAAAAAAATCCCGTCATTAAATACTAAGATGGTCTCGAGATAATAAAAAATCGCACTATAGTTGGCGGTATCAATCGTCACTTTTACCCAACAAAATCTTGCGTTTTTAATATACTGTGGCAATTGAGGATCAAGTTTCTGAGTCACTGTTTTGGACTTGACTTTCGCACATTAATTTAGCACTAGTTTGTTAACTATGTTTATATTACATTATTTAAAATGTTAGGTGACTCATAACACTCAAAATAAATGAAATATACGTTACTCGTATCCAAGACAAAAACTGACAAAATATTCATCAATGAAATGAGTTATGAGGCTTACAGAAAAAAATACTATTTGCTTTTGACTTTTCAGTGACATTGTTATAAAATATATTTAGGTACAAAGAAGTACATTTAAGCATATTTTTAAACAATATAAAAACCTACTAAGGGTCGAAAAGTACGAAAAGTGGATAGACAAGTACTGCTTCTAAAATTTAGTGATACTATTACAAATTAAATACTATCATGATTTCCCTTCAATATGTACACACATCAGCCGATAGTCCGCCTTATGTTAGGGGTGTCACTTTCTATAACCAAATTTACTTTATATTTACCAGAAGAAAGAATATTCCATTGTTGTTATTGAGGGCCTAACCCTAACACGTTATATCCTGTGTCTACCAAGAGTTGGTATAGTTTATCTACACGTCAGGTAACAAAGATTACTGCAGTGCTTTTGTATGAGACATCTTAATTCCTCATCAATCCGTTAGAGGCGCTTTACAAAGATTCATACAAATTTGTAAATGCAGTCGCAAGCGGCAATCGACGACAAAACTCATGGTTGGTACGCTGGATTTTTACCAATGCTCGTGTAATGTGTGATGAATAAAACATAATAAAAACTCACGCCCTAATCCCTCGAGAGTTGTTGGCAGAGGTGTTAAACATCGCACTTCGCATGTTTAGGTTGAGTCCCAGTGAGACAGGTTGCGAATCTGTCGCCACTAACCGGGTACAATGAGGAACATGGCAGCTACAATGTACGGGAACACGAGATTCGAATCCTCAACCTGTCGACATCCTCGAATACGAAAATTTTGGTATGAGATTTTTTTAGTTTTTTGAATGATGTGTTACATTTATCGTTGCTAAGTATCGTTAACACAAGCAATTTAGTTAGTTGAAATGAGACAAACTCTCACATGTAATTATATTAAAATTGACTTTTGACTAAACTGGTTTATAGGGTTTAATTTGGACGAAAATAAATTCCAAACATAAAACATAAATTTCGCCAAAATTAATATACACTCGTGAAAATTTATTTGACAAATAGGTAATGCCGCGAACGGTAAAACTTTAATCAAAATTTATTGTTTGACAATGCCCACCTAAATTAGTTGCGTGTGTCATATTTAATATTTCGGACAAAATTAATTATGTCTCTTTGATACACAAACCGCAATTAAATTGTCAAAGAGTAGAACACTGTATTTCTATTTTATTTCAAAAAACGGCCCTAATTAAGGCTGATTGTTTTAATTATCCTACAAGTTTGATTTTCCTAATAAAGGGGTAAAGTTTTAAATTGTATGAAAAGACCCTTTGTGATAAAATTAATGTTTTTCGGTTAAACAGTAATTGATTAAAAAGACTTTCATGTTTAAATTTATATGGAATGCAAACCAAATTAATTTTAACGTTATTCTTGAAAATGGATACTCAATGTTTTTTTGTTTTTGTGGTTGCAAGTAAAGTTTTTTTTAATTTTATAAATAATTATGTTATTTAGAATGGAAACCAATCCAAGCAATTTTTTTTTAAACTCAACTCTTACTGATATGAACACAATATTTTTAGGTTTTTTGTACAAAGAGCAAGGACTCTATTGAGCGAGATAAGTTTTTTATTTTATTTATTTAAACTCAAAATACAATTTGACATTGGTAATACACAGAAAAAAGGTATAATATTGAATTAAACAGTATCATTATATAATAATATTAATTTTAAATTCTTACATTTTACGTTCTTAAAACAAAAACAAAGTTCCTTTTTCAATTGGATCTTTCGTTCAAAACAAGCATCAATCAAAATCCTAAACACGTGTTTAATAATCTGGATTTTTTAACTCACCCTTAAATACTAGCTAACGGCAACACTTAGGTATTAAGCTTACAAGCACAAGTTCGAACTTCGTACAGACGTCACATAAAAATGGACAGTCCTTAATCCGTACGCATAAAGATTGATTTCGCACTTGCTTGATACGTGGTCGCATGTATTTAACTTTGACGATACAATTCCAAGGGTAGCGTTTCATTAGTGCTTTAGTCGAAGTCTAAATTTAATCTAACTGGAAGTTGCCGACATCAACGGTAACTGTTGATTAGTTCGGTTTAGTTTAACTGCGGAAGTTATTGGGGCTTTACTGGCGAATTTGTTCCGAGGCGAGGGAAAAGTTGCCATGTGAATGGTGAAAAACTTTGATTTTTTTTTCTGGTTTTTCGATAGTATGTTCTAAATAAAATTAAGTTTTATAATATACGTTTCGGTAGCATTTAAATTTGTGTCAATACAAGTGTACAAACTTGTCATATATTTTTATTGAAAATCACATTGTATTGCAAGAAAAGGCATTGATTATATTGTTTCGTTTAACAAAAAAGTTATTAAAAAAATTAATAAAAAAAAAAAGTTATAAAAGCCCGCGACTTCAAGTCGAAAATAGTTCTAATAGGATTTATAATTTTATAATTACTTGACATTAATCGTAATTTTTGACAATTCACACGGTATCTTTAAAATGTTTTGTCTATGTGTTATTCTGATATCAGCTGTGTTATTAAAATCCATTCAGTAGTTCTTGCGTGAATGAGTTACAAACCTCTATTCATCCATACATCCTAAAAAACTTTCGCGTTTATAACACGTAATCCATATATTTTTTATATGTAATCCATATAAAAAATCTGAAAAATTGTAAAACGGTATATAACTTTTTCTTGTCCTTCAAAGTCAAAAATGAGAGTAGAAGTTCAAACTCTTAGACCTCCCAGAGTAAGGAATGGTCAAACAAAATAATTAACCCCAATCAATCTATGTCACACATTCTGAAAGTCATCATACAAATCCCATTTCTTTTATTTTCTATACTTAATAGTTAATAAAGGAAATCATGATTTTATGTATGGCTATCATCAGACAACAATGGGTGACATTTTAAGATAAATTGGTCATTTGGATCATATTAACTCTTGGGTCAGTCGCCAGCAATTTAAGGGCCAAAATTTCTTCGCAGCACAAATGAATTTGAACTCTAAACGCTTGGGATTAAAATAAGAATTAATATTCTTAAAATAGAAGGTACAAGTTTAAATTTAAAAAGGTCCTAATTATAATCTGAATCGTTTAGATGTTTTGTATTTTCGATGTCAAATAGACGAGAAAAAATGTTGAAGACTTTGGTTTGTGGTTCGGTCAACGGAGCGGAAGAACAGAAAAGGATTGGAGAAGATATATAAGTAATATGATAAATTTAATAAGCACCTTCTCAGATTTTAGCATCTTTGAATTAGAAATAAATTATCATGTTATTTTTTCTTAATTACTTGTAAAGTCAGACACCAAAATCGTATTTTTAAACAATGAAACAAAAAAGTGAAGGAAGCAATTGTATACTGATTTTTGAAGTCAAAACAATTTTTATTACATTAAAAATAAACGTAAAGTTTTTGTAATATATCATTTAATAAATTTAAAATGTCGCGTATTTTACATCAAGTATTTTTAAAAACAAAATTATAAAATCAGGATGTCGTCTCCCCAGCTCCCTTAGCCATCATCGATGACTGTGACTCACGTCGCAGAAGTAGTACTGGGTACGAGTAGACACCGCTTTAGAAAAAAAACAACATAACGCCAGTGTGTACGCACCTTATCTCTTGCATCAGAAAATGTATGGGATGTTTGTTTATACTAAAAAATATAGCCGAATAATTTTTAAATTGTTTGTAACTTATTATTAAAGGCATTTAAATGACATAATAATAAATAATAAACCACAACACGACAAACACATTGACTCAGCCCTGCAGTAAGTATCGTAAGAACTTGTGTCACAGGAACTAAGCAACGATATGGTATAAACTACATAGATAAAAACTACATCCAAGACCAGTTAGCGAAACAATGCGTCTTGCAAATAACACAAAGACCCGACGGGATTTGAACCCTGAACCTCTAGCGTAGCAGTCGGCTGTTTACACCAAAGCGCCATTGAGATCAAATAAAACACGTACAATTTAATTTCACTAAATTAAATTAATACAACTTTTTAATTATTCATCATCTTCTGTGTGTAATGAAAATAGGGTCAATGGGTGTAGGTAACTGGGTTACAATACCGAGTGTTCCGTATAATTAAAAAGGATCCATTTTAAACTATGTCAAGTATGATACGACATAAGTAGTCCTTTATTAGTTGAAGCATGTTGTTTTTGAAAACAGGAACACAAGTAGAGAACTCTTCTCAATTTTCCTTTGAAATACTCCATCCTTTTTATAAGGACATGTCCAATCTTTTTTAGATTATTTTGAAAATAACCATCAATCTTTAAGTTTATTTAACGTAAGTGAAATTACTGTCAATACAAAATCTCATATATTGAAGCAGTAAAAAGGAATCTACAACAATGTGTTAATTTGTCAGATCTTTGCAACACCTATGTTTACTTTTCCTAGACGATCTGATTCTTGCTTGATTTCTTTATTATTCTGTAACATCATATCCACTAATGGTAACTAACCAAAACTGATTACGTAATTGTAATACTCAAAAAAGTTTGACATTAAACATAACCATTAAAAAGTTTTTTGAATTTTTGGTTCGGTAATTTTAAATTTCTAACACTTCCATTATTAAAATGGTATTAGTTACTAAAAAACTACCTTATTATTTACCTTGGTTGTCTTTATAGTCATTTGTGTTGTTAATATCCATTTTACTTGGTGACTGATGCTATTGCGTTAGGTAATAGGAGGTCTGGTCTAGACTGTGACAGTTTATTGTGTTTACTGACACGACGTAAAGTTCTTTGACATTGTGACATTAAGAACGTCTGCTCTTTGATATTTCACACTAATTATATTTGATTTTCTCGCTGTTCGATTTTGTCTTCAACGTAGCTTTATATGTCAACAGCATTTAGAACTTGGCATTTACCAGAATTAATCTTTAATTTAGGACGTGCTAGCAATTTGTTACGTGTCTTGGTTAAGCGACCAGCCCGATCCTACAGGTCGAGGTTTGGAGTCTTGGGTTGCCGTAAGTTGTAGTGTTCCTCAATATGCCCGGATAGTGGCGACAGATTCGCAACCTGTCACACTGGGACTCAACCTAAACATGCGAAATGCGGTGTTTAACACCTCTGCCAACCCCTCTAGAGGGATTACGGCATGAGTTTATGTATATAAGTATTTGTAATCTTTAATAAAAAGTACAATATTAAAAGATTTCTCAAAGACTTCATCGAGTTAAAGCAGTTTACAAAGTTTAGGTGAATCCACGTCTCTACGCAAAATGAATATCGTTCTTCAAAATGGCTCAATTATGTGCACATTTTAAAAATAATTATTTGTCAAGATACTATAGTACCTAATTGTTCAATTCGAAATTCATATCAGAATCGTTTCCATATTAACTGTCGCTTCTTTTGTTTATTTATTTAATTGTAAATCTTCCCTTGCGAAATGAATACTGTACCTATCTTAAAATACAGCCGTATTTGTTTTAGGACAAGGGCACAAGGCAATTATTCATTTGTAAAAGCTATTGATTAATAAATGTATTTTGTATTTTATCTATTTTTTTCCAAACAGAGTCTTCTCTTGATACTGCCCCTATTTTTTTAATTAAAAATAGTAATCTAATCTACAAACACGCTGTATATACAGAGCGCCATCTCGGATGAGTCACTGACCAAACGTTAAACTCTCTCACACGACACTACAAAGGGAATATATTAAAAAATTGTTTAGCGCTTTATCATTTGGGACTACCTATTTAGGCAAACTCATTAATCAAACAATCACAGATTCGTATTATAATTAATACTGCTTGTACGATTTGTACTCATAGAATACCATAAAACTTAAAATAATTTTTAAAATATAATCAGAAAATCAATAAGAATATGAAGCTTTTGCCCGCGACTTCGTCCGCGTAGACATCGAAAATAGTTCTAATGGGTTTTTAATTTCTTAGCATGAATATTTTGGACAATTCACAGAATAATATCTTTATTAATTATAGCCGATGTATTATCCTGATGTATAAGCTATATTAATGTAAAGTTTCATTAAAGTAGTTTTTGCTTGAAAGGGTAACAAACATTCATTCATCCATACATTCTTATACACTTTCGCGTTTATAATGTTAGCAAGGATCACCAAGCAAAATTCATCGAAGCTTATCCATGCTTATAACTATAATTAATCGCGATTCACAAATAATCTTGCTACTAACGAGATTTTTAAAAACTTGCAACGAAAATGAAATTGTTTTTGAAAATTTTGATTCAATATTATATTATAATTCTTTAACTAGCCCTCGATTTTGTAATCGATCACTAAAAAATACATGTATGTGTGGAGTTTTAGTTCATATATATAATCATATTTTATATTTAAGTGTTTGTCATTACATTATTATTGTTTAGCCTTTCATGTTACCTACTATTTTAATTATTGAGTTTTTGTTGTTATTTTATTTGCTCAGCAAGCGCCAACAATGTTAATTTTTTTGATCTACTAGGGTCTCACAGCACAGGCTTACGCGTAGTGTGAGGGCCATTAGTTCTATACCATAATGTTAAATTAATTAAAACTAAATTATTCCACAAGATTTTTTCAAGCAATGAAATTTGCTGTTTTTCCGTACAACTATTTTCACAATAACATTTCCACCTTAAATAACAGATTTAACTGCGTCACACAAGAACTCCATAAAACTAGCGTACTTTCTCATACATTGTAGTTTTATTGTATTATCAATATCAACGGAGGAAGACTTCGAATGTTATACGAAAAAGTTTTACGAATAACGGTTTTCTTAAAAGTGACGTTTAAGTTATTGCCCTATTTAACTTTTTTAACGATCCCAAACGTCAACAGACAATAGTGTCGCGATTTTATGACGAGTAAATCAAAAAGTTAATAAATATCGAGTTCTTTTTAAAATTTTTGACACATGTTGGGAGTTTTTTGTCAATCCTACCAACGTTGTAATTGTTGGTAGAGCAACGAAAAATGTAACTAAGTAAGCCTTTCGTAAAAAAAAGAGAAATCGAGAACTGTGATCTCAGAAGTGTAGCTAAATAACCTCAAAAGTAAATGGAAATAGGTTTTAAGTAACGATTTGTGCAGTTACAGGTGGTAGATCTACGTGCGAGATCGTCTGGGTTGGTGCCACCCTCCTTTCTATTTAAAACGAGAAGCAGTTTGTTGTGTTTCGGTTCCAATGATTGGAGAGCCAGTGTAATAACCGACACGAGAGGTATACTTTCTTTACCTTTATGGGCAAGGCATTGGCGGTGCTCTCGGCATTCCAGACAACGTCATGTCAGTAGGCGGCTGTATCACTTTCCACCAGGAGAACAGTCTGCTTGTTTGCTCATGATGATATTGTATACATTCTAATATCAGAGATAAACAAAAACAGAGAGAAATGACATGAGCGACACTATAGTTTTCAAGATGTAACCTTTCGATTCCGAACATTCTTCCTTATGTATCAAGAAGGGAGTTTCTAGTTTATTTTTATACAAAATACGCAGCCGAAATCAATTTAAACATTATGTTTTTAATGCCTTTAACATTTCACTCTTTCAAATAAAATGGTTCTTAAAACCCCGTAGCTAACACTTTGTTATTTTATTAGAAATGGGATTTACTGACCATAATATGCGTTTATTGACGCTTTAAACATTGTTTAAAATCACCAAGTTAAATAACTACTCTTTATGTGAAATATCCTTTCATTCGAAGGGAAATGATATAGAAATGATATATTGTAGAATAAATGATTTTTGTTTCATATCAAGTGAAATCAATTTACCTGCACATCTGCCTTCATCTGTACCTTTTGGGTACATTAATGTCAAATTATTAATCCAAATAATACAGATTATCAAGGACATTTTTAGCAGCTTTTTTATACAGCGTCTTTAACCTTGAAGTTAGAGAACTGAACATGTGAAGTGACTAGAGGCTTGTCATATAGCTCATATAATCAATATCCGCTGGGGAAGAGAGATGACCACGGGCCGTAAGAGGTTTTTATACATCTTTATTAGCAAACAACCAACCGTTCACCTGATGGAACTTGAAACACCAAGAGCACCCCCTAAGCGTTGGTAAAGATGATATACCTCTCGTACCGGTAATTACACTTGAAATCTAATCCTTCGAACCGAAGTATAGCGAATTGCTTCACGGCAGAAATAGAATGGAGGGTGTTACCAACCCAGACGAAGTCGCACGCAGAGCTGTAATGTTGAACGGTCCCCAAGAGGCGGATGAGCGATTTTGTTAGGACTGCAGAGATGCAAGCGGTACAGGAGGGTTCTCATTGAAACCATTTGTGGAAAACATTGATAATCTTAATAATAACAATATTCCTAATAATAATATATTCCCTGCGGCCCACCTCGACACCCTCGACCTCGGTGGCGCAGTGGAGTAAACTGCCGACTGCTACACTAGAGGTTCTGGGCTCGAATCCCGGCGGGGGCGGGACTTTGTGTTATTTGCAAGACACATTGTTTCGCCTATCGGTCTTGTATGTTGTATTATTATCTATGTAGTATATATCATATCGTTGCTTAGTACCTGCAATACAAGATTATCTTGATGTAGGACTGAGTCAATGCGTGTGTCGTGATGTGGTTATTATTATTATTTGCTTAGATACATTTTTTACATAAAGGTGTTACAGTCATATATGTAGTCAGTGTATCGGGGCACACCCGCCACTCTGTCCCACCACTTCAACTCCTGTTTATCAGGATCAACAGTGGCGTCCAGCTAAATGGTAGTGAAGTAACCTTTTTTACCACGAAAAAGTCAGAGTCTACTAAAGCTTTGTAGAGCACACCCGCCACTCTGTGCCACCTCGACAAATCCTGTTCACCAGGATCAACTGTGGCGTCCTTTGATCCTAGAATCAACGAATAGCAGCTGTGCAATGAAGGACAGGCTGTGCCCTGACACTCCATTGTCTTGGGACCCACAACAACAAGAAATAGGAAGAGGTAATAATCTGATTTCCGACTTCCCTCCCAGCAAAAACGGTAAAAGAGTTAACTAAGATATGGTGACTAATAAAAACTAATTCTACGAAGCTTTGTTCAAGTTCATTTGCCTTTAATTATCTTGATATTTTAAACAGGTTAATAACCGATTTCCAAAGCCATAGAAAATGTTTGAACAATAAAGTTTTATCTGTAACGAGTGAGTTTCAAGTGGCCCTTGTATTGTTAACGTTTTTTAATTTAGATTAAAGCTTGGACTTCGTAAGTTTTGTCTACTTTTTGCTTCTTCTCTTAATGTAAGGAATTCAATATAGTCTAACATATACTCGTACCTTACTACCTTGTAATTGTTTGTATGGAAATGACTATTCTCTGCTGTTTTGTCTTTTTAATTAATAAAAAGTTTCTATGGTAAAAACGTTGTAGTTATATGTCTTGTCTTATAAGAAGTATTTATAGGAAGAAGAAAAATTAAGTGGATATGTTTTTGAGGCGACACAACACAAAACGTCATAATAAGGTAATAGAGTTTTTTTGCTTATGAAGTTTTTGCAATTAAATAAGATTTCTAATTTGGTAACGATCCGGTTTTTTGTATAACACTAACCTACAACTCTTGCTAATCATTTGAATAAACGAAAAAAAGTACCAACGAAATAAAGAGCTGAGTTTTGTACAAATTTTTTCATTGATGCACTTTGCACTTAATTCATGTTGAAAAACACAGTTATATGATAGAAAAAACGAAACGTGGCTCACAGTTAATTTAATGTCAGGTAAGTTGCTCGATTTACCATAAAATTAACATAAATTACATCGCCATTAGGTGAATTTGAATAAGGATTGTAATACGTAGGTGCGGCTAATGGATGTTGGTTTACAATGAAACATAATGTTAGATTTATAAGCTTTTTATCTAGGATTTTTAGTATACTAGTAGAAGTGCTTCAAAGAAGTTCTAAATTTAATAGATTAGAGAAATAAATGCCTTCCTTTAGCGTTTTTTTCTTGCGCGTAATTTAAATTTTAGTTTTCAACCATCAATTTCATGTTTAGGTTGACACGGGAATTTATTGGCGGAAACGGGAAGTGTCAGTTAGAATTGTCTTGCTCTTGCTTGGATGCTCCTGATTTAACCAGTAAATATCTGTAGTGCTGTACAAATGTGGAGAAAGTGAAATACGACACTTTGGCTGCTCTTTTCGTCATCTCCCAAGTAACTCGTTAAATCCAACAGTAACCGTACTAGCATGTTACTGTAGGCAGATTCATAATTTTCATTGTTCATCCTATCATCATGATTTCATCATCTTCAAAAGTAAAGAAATTATTATAACTGATTTGGCAGTATGGCACTAAAACCAATGCCGTTAAAGAAATACAAAAAAAAAAATAGAATGACACGTTTGACAAATATAAATTTTAAAATTATGACCGGTAACCGGCGGTTTCGAGTCATTAGAGGGCAGATTATACCAAACTTTGAAAGGGCTTTGTAAACAGAAATGCCTTTTCGAAGACTTTAATAAAATCAATCAAAATCAAAATCACTTTATTCCATAAACTTAAAAGAAAGTACTCAGAATCGTCAAATGAATTTATAATTTTCTTAAAAATTACTCGACCACCGGTTCGGAAAATTTATGTCGGGGAAGATACCGGCAAGACACCCCAGATTCTGTAATTTCTGTAATACAAGCACGAATCAACTGACATTTAGGTACATATAATTGCAGCATCGAGACTCTTCTTAACTGTAGCTGGCAATAAACTTTAAATCATAAATTTAACTAATTCCCTCGCTATGGTACCTAATTTAATTTAATTTAATAAAAGATCTTTATTATTCAATCTAACAAAACAAGGTGTAATAATACAATTGATGTTATTGCACAGTTGGTACAAGGTCACAATAATGTGGACATAGAAATTTCATGTAGATATGGATGCACTTGCGAAGGTCGCCTTTGTTCCTTCATGATTCATAATACGGATATACGGGATGCGAACGTAAATTTTATATACGTATTTAAAATTTAAGTGAGTCAATTTATTATTGTATACCTAATAAAGTTTTATTATATAACAATAATAACCACATCACGACACGCACATTGTCTCAGCCTTGTAGTATCGTAAGAACTTGTGTCACAGGAACTAAACAACAAAAATACGATATGGTAGATACAACATAGATAAGAATACAACATCCAAGACCGGTAAGCGAAACAATACGTCTTGCAAATAACACAAAGTCCCGCCCCCGCCGGGATTCGAACCCGAACCTCTAGCTTAGCAGTCGGCTGTTTACACCACTGCGCCACCGAGGTCGTCAACTTACGTATGTATATACGTAAATAGTGATAAGTTATGTTAACAATTAACAAATAACGTCAACAATTTTTTTTTTCTAATCACCTTATACAAATAATTAATAAAAATCAAAACGTAATAATTTCCAATTCAAATTTAAAAAAAACTCGGACAAAAACACGTTCATAGTTGAAGGGAAATTTTAAAAATGTAAAATTTTACTGTCAACCTACATAATGATATCTGCTAAAAATTGAATTCATGATATTCAAATTCTTCTCTACACATTATTAACTCCTGTTACCCCTTTTTCGTACGAGAATCTGCCGTGAATAATGTCTCAATAAAACTAGACTTAAAACATATACAACCAAGGTTTAAATTTCATTGCAGTATCAGGCTGATAAATAGTTAATCGATCAATATTAGCTGCATTGAAATCAATTGCAGGTGTTCAAGTGAATTCGCTTTTTTTACCCAACTCCGGAACAATGGAGGGTTCGTTTTTTCTATACGAGAATCTGCCTTTTGTATCGGTACAATGTATGAACGTCATGTTGTGCGTTTGCGGAAAATAAATATTACATTTTAGTTCAAATACAGCATGTTATTTACCCTCCTCTTCTAGTGTGAGAGGTTTGTTAATGGTTATAGTTATTTAGGATTTTTTTTAATAATAACCGATACAAAATAAAATTAATCCTACACTCGAGTGCATTTCTTTTATTAGAAATTTAAAAAGTAAATATAAGTTCCAAATTTTTTGCTCCAAATTTTGATAAAATATTTTTTTACATATATTTTAAATCACATTAACTAAAAACTAATTTTATCAAAAGCAAAACACAATAACAAGTAACTTATTCATTTTCTATCTTTAATAAATAAAGAATAAATTTTCAAAGCCAGACTTTAGCTTTCCTCAAAGTCTAGAATTTGCATTACTAATACCATTAGGGATCAGTATGGCTTAGGCTAAACGTTTCATAAGCGAATCATATTTCTCGCCAAGTCGTTCTGTTACATGCAAATACAATACAATAGGTATAAGGCTCCAAACAATGGGACCACTGTGTGGTACTGTTAGGGAGAGAACTGTTTAAAACGTTTCATAATATTTTTCTGAAAACGTGCTAGCTCAGTTCGTTACGTGCCCTGGATAACCGAACGACCCGATAGGTCGAGGGTTCGAATCTCGGGTTACCGCAAGTTGTATCTCATTGTGCCCGGATAGTAGCGACAGATTCGCAACCTGTCACTCTGGGACTCAACATAAACATGCGAAAAGCGGTGTGTAGCAAGCACCTCTGCCAAACCCTCTCGAGAGACTACGGCGTGAGTTTATATGAATTTGTTATAATTTTCTGCAAAAAAATAATAGGATGTTGATATGAGGACTAGAAGAAGTCGTATGTTTTATGTATTTTGATTCTATACAACTCGCATTTTTTTTTAAATAGCAGCTTGGTAACTATCATAATAACAATACCTTATCGATATTAATAGAAATATATATATTTGATGTCTATAAAACGAGAAAAAAATCTTATGCAATTAGAAAAGGTTTAGAATCGGGCTACAGAAATCCAACGGGCGCAATATTATGTTACATGCTTATTAAAATATCTAACAATATTTTTAAATATTGAAAATAATTCCTTTAGTATTCTGTCACCGGCATTACGTCTGACAGTCAATTCCACCACAGCACAGCGTCGTATCAGTCACCTTGCATTTGGCTGCAATATTCATTAAACAACACTTTACGAGCATTACACGTTAAATGAACTGTAGGTTTACATTAGTATTATAAATACTGGTACAAATGTTTGTGGAGATATATGCTGTCGAATAACAATAAATTTTTATTTTATTTATCTACCTGTAGAAAAGTTGCTTAGGAGTATATTATTTTATTGATTTCTGTAGCTGTTGTACCGTAAGATTTTTAGCTGCAACCTATTTTGTATCATCATCAGTTTTAGTGGAAATGAGCTCAAAGAAAACCGAAAACCGTTGGGGCAGGAAGGTTTTGGAAGGCCAACCACGGGCCAGCAGCTGTAGTGTTACAAGACTCAGGATTTCAGTTGGAAGCGTTTGTCCAGCAGATGATGGTGACTATGAGATCCCTTGCTGGCCAACCATTTTTTGGAGTAAAACCTACCATGGTTTCCCCTGAGAAATGTCATATGAAAACTGATGAAATTTAAGATAAATTGCCATATTCTCGTACGGTATTAAAATGAAAACTAACTGTTCATTTTATAACAAACCACGATTAATTTCTCGCCGACAACGCCTCGTGGAGTCGTGGCCCCATTGTACTGAGGAACCCTGGCTAGCACCGAATCAATATAAATTGCATTGTTTTCTACGCCATGGGCTACCACTACTTAATTTTGTAACAGTTACATCCATTTTTAAACTTGCTTTCATCCGCGACTTCTTCTATGTAGATTTTTTATGTTTTGCAAGCTAATTTTTTTTTTGGGATAAAAGTAATGTGTATGTCAATATGTTGACTACATAAATGCCAAACTTCATCAAAATCTCCAGCTGTTTTAGTTTGGTTGAGTAACAGACATCCAAAATTTGACATTTGTTTTACTAGTTTTATTTACCTTACACCTTTATATACCTTTTTAAGAAAACAAGCAAAAGTATAGCCTATGACCTGCCCCAAGAGATTTATCTCAATTTCAAATTTGTATAGTAATCCTTTCAGTGGTTTTGGTAAGAAAGAGACAGAAAGACTTACTTTCGTTTTATATTATATAGTATAAGTTTACCTGCGTCTTTCATAATAATAGCTGTAAAAGAAACAAACTGAAGGCCATGTATCAAGATCATAGAATTGCAAAAGCAAAAATATGGCCGACAGGGAATCTATGAATATAATTATGCAAATTTTAGTATTATAATATGACACTCCTCTTGTTTATCGGATGTAAGTTCATTTGAATAATTCCCTTGATCTATATAACCGATTGAAGATCACCGTTTTCTATTAATCTGTACTCGTAACAAATCTGGTATTGCGTAGAATTACAAAATAGAAAGACTTAACGTATTCATTAAGGAAATTGTTCTTATTTTATCGATGCTGTACGATTTAATATAGGTCTAGTTAGCTAAATAAAGTAAAAAAGAAATATTGGTAAATTTTACCTTCTTCTCTCTATATGGGTACAATCATGTGGCCCTCTACATGATTGCACCTACATCCGCCTTTTGCTCTATCCAGCGCCTTGGTGATCTGCCTTGAAGCTTTCCTCCTTCTACCTTGCCCTGCATGACGAGGCGTTCTATGTTTAAAACAAAAAAAATGACAAATATTTTATATTAAATCAAGCTTGATTCAACCCTAGCACAGCACGTCACGGTAACCAAATGATTAATTGCATCTATGGAGCTGCGGTAATTTGCAACCACAACTGAAAGCTGAAAAACTTACTGAAAACTAAAGTTTAATTAAATAAATAAATACGTCAAAAGCACGCCGCGTTTTTTACGGAGGAATTTTTAATATGGAAATCAAGATCGTAAAATTATTTTGTTAAACTTTATATATCTACTTAAGGTGTGCCTTTCGAACCTTTTAATCTCCTTATTTTCTAATACAAGCTTTTATGTATAAGAAGAAATTGAATGAACAATAATGATTTTATAAAACTAAAAGGTGTCCTTGACATGTTTAAAAATCTCCCTTATTTGTTTAAAAAGCCATTTTTATATTCAAATCAGGAACAGGTGACAAAAATAATCTGCAAAAATATTTTGTAATTCTTGGGAATACATTTTAAAAACATTCACACACTTGTCTTTAGCAATCATCGGTGGCTTATTATAATAATCCAACTTATTTGAATATGTCAATAACATCAAACATATTTGCATCTGCGATTTTAAATCACCACCTTTTTCATTTGTAACCAAAATTTACACTCAATTACTTTTAGATGCAAACAAGGATTTGTTCTCTCACGGTCAATAAGACAGTCATCCATGTAGAAGAATAAAGACAGTGAAAAAATACGGAACTAAAAATTCCATGCAATTTATTGATTGATGAATTTTTCTGTATCACTACTAGCGACGTTCAAAAAACCAAAGACACAAAAGGTAACAACATTTGTCATGGGCAAATTATTTAAATTGTTCTCGATCTGCAAAAGTGTAAGAGGGATGAATGCAAATTTCAAATGTGGCAACTATCTTGGTAGATCAGGCAACTAAATGAGATATTTATACAAAGACTGAATTGCTGGTATCTCTGGGATATTGCTGACTGAGAATTCTTAGTCCAAGATTTCAGAGAATGTCCCTGCTCTGCAGATTGGGAAATTCATTTTAATTTTTCAATTAAGATGTTACGAGACGAGCAATGGAATTGTTTCTTTTTTCTTATTTAACGTACTCAAGATCTTTGTTTTCTTTTCCAATGTGATGCTTTGGTTTGAAAAATATGTTCGATTTTCAGATTTCTCGATGCAATCACCTTGACATTATACAGTTTTAATAAAAGTCGAGTGTCAAACAAAAAATTAAATGTTCCCATAGTTTTTTCAACAGACATCCAAAAACCCCTTGTAGGCATAATTTACAAAGACAATTTTATAAATAACCACAATGCGAAAACAGGATTGGAAATAAAGGATAAATTGTTATTTGATTTAAATGAAGTAAAGGGAGAGTCGGTTCATTTGTTCAGGTAAATTATATAGTTGTGATAATGCAAATTGTATTCAAATTAATTTGCGAATATGAGAACTCGTCGATAGCTTTGTTCGCATTGTGTCTGTCAATCATGTTGGATTGGAATTCAAGGATTTTGCAGATTCTTGTATTGTTTTTATAGTTATATTACTACAAATACTTGTAACAGCAATATCTTATTATATTATGAATTTGCAAGATGGACTTCGCTTACCGGTATTGGATGTTGTATTCTTATCTTTGTAGTTTATACCATATCGTTGCTTAGTGCCTGCGGTACAAGATTATATTTTAGTGCAGGGCTGAGTCAATGTCGTGATGTGGTTATTATCATTAAAAAATTTGTCTGACAGTTTTTGTGAATTAAGAGAAGTTATTTAAGAATAAAAGATTGTTTTGATTGGTTACTTCTTATTTATAAATATCTTACATCATTTAAAAATATATTTTACACGTACGTTTTTTAACTTGTGAAGGTTATTTGCGTAAACTACTGAAGATACTTCATAACATACAATACATCAAGTAGAAAAAACCAATCAAATGATTATCAACTGAATTTCACTGAGATTAAAGTTGAAAATTGTCTGGACTATCCTTTCAAAAAACACCCTGGGCTTAGAGGTGCAGGTGTCCATAGCACAAAGGGTTAGGTTCGATACCAGTGTATAGCGATTTGTATACAAAAGATTTATTTTTCCTGTAGGCCTGCAGAGGGTATTTTGCCGAAGGATAATTATTTCTATGTCTGTCTGTTTTTGTTTCTCTTCCGATGTAATTGCTGTATTTTGCAGGAGAATGGTTGGTTTTTTCTACGCTATTTATATTAAGTTGTGTGTCATTATCGATATGAATTGTTCGAAGGAATTTTAACCATGTAACTGGGTATCCATTAGCAAATTTGTATTCTTTTTTTACTTTAAAAACATTCAAGTCAAGTGAATTCAAAATGTTTTTTTTTTTCCAATAGTCTTCAAATAAGTACTTTCAAATCGTCTTTTTTTACTACCACCGGTTCGTAATGCTATTTCTACGGGGAAGAATCAGGTAAGAAAGCTTCGTAGTAGCTTTTTCAAGATTCAAGTACAATAATTTTCTACTACAACTTACAATTTGTTAAACGTAATAATTGATTTCATAATTCATAATGAGTAACTAATAAGAGAAAATTTTCTATCAAAACTTTCTATTGTATATTCTATATCAAGTATAAAGGAATAACGTCAAGCTAGACATATCGATCGTCTTTACTAGGAAGATGTTTTTTTTCCGATCTAACAAGAAACCCTAAAAAGCCGAAATGGCATAAACTTGGCTATCTGCCGATATGGTTGCAGTAAAACTGCATGGTCACCATCATCAATCAGCTCCTAATGGATGTATCAAGTTAAAACGTTCATTTTCATACAAAAGGTACGATATATTACAGTTCAACGTGTAGCGAGATTAGTCATTCTTACTACTATAACTTTTTAATTTCATGTTCACAGAATTTTAATAAATAAAAAACACCCGTTTTATTCGTTTTCGCCAAAAAAAAAAAAAATGTTTGTGCTTAAATTTCTTAAAATTTTCATGGTTTGAATTACGTTCGTCAGAATGAAAAAACGGAACTTTCTGCCTGGCCATCCGTCAGTCTACACTCTTTTTCTTAGTTACTCGTAGATGTATCAAGCTGAAATTTATAATCATAAATATATATATGTAATTACATTGGCGGTGATCTTATGGTTCTAAACGGTATCACTTTCCTTCAGCTGAATCGTCTGCTTGTTCGTCCATGATGAATAAAATAAATAATAAAATCAGTAATCCCCTGGTCCAGTAACGTTATTCCATTAAATTCCCGGACACGACAGATCAAGGCAAAAATTTACAGAATACCTCGAAAACTGTCGGTGGTAAATTACATTTTAATAGCTTACGTTTTGCATGCAGACGATACGACCTTAATACAAATATAATAACCTCACTTTTACGGTATTAACCGATTCATCATCGTTTTCCGATATCGATCATCGTTTCTAAGAAATACAAGTTTATTTAAACTAGTCGACAAATTAGCCTGAGTTCTGTCAAAATATTGTGTTTTTCATTGAAGAATTGTTACTTGGAAATACTTTTAAAGCTTTCAAATTGAATGTCCTTGTTTATTAGGTACCATTCTTTAAAAGTTAAGTTTTATTTCGTACTAATGTTCAGTACATATTATACAACTATTTTTTTTTCTTGGCTCACGATAAAACTTTTATCCCCAATCTGGAAAATGATAAACTCGTAACAAAATATAAAAGTAATGTAATCTCCAAAATTTTCAACCGTTTTTCATGTCTGGGTAGTTCCAACTTGAAGATAAAAAATTCTAAAACAAATTTTAAAGAAAACATCTTGGAGAAGGAAGGCAAAAAAACAGATCAAAATGGAAGAATAAATTGGAAGTAAAGTGTAATTTTCGTGTTTTAAAACAACTTTATTAGCTAATTTATTTAAAAAATCATTGAATTATCTCTAACAATCAAATTACGTTCTGACGAAGTGGTTTTTCATGTTATTTCCTCCTAAACTAACAAATTAGCGGAACCTGGATAACATTCTGGAATGTTATTGCAGACGTCTGGGAAGCAGGTGCTTGTTTGAGCTGGAAATTTAAAATTAGGAATTCAAGTCCACGGTCCTAATATTAGCGTGCTTGTTTTCTTAGGTAAGGATGTCCTTTATTTAAGTCTTCTGTATCTTATTTCGTATTCAAGAATGCTTTCGCTATATTTATTAATCAGGTAAATAAATTGCTGGCTCCTTTTATGATGAGAAGCCTTGTTATACAAACGTGGTTGTATTTTTCTAGTCTTTTAAGAGTTTATGGTTATGTATTATAATTATTAATTCCAATATATATGTAAGTTTTATACCTTAAACATCATAAGCAAACAAGTGGTAGGTTCACTTGATGGAAAGTGATACCGCCTATTCGGAATTTAAAAAAATGAGTTGCAACGAATACCAGTGGTATTAGTTTTTGGTATAATAAATAATATAAACACGATGATGCTTTCGATATTAGGAACGTCAAGATCACCGCCAATGCATTGCCATATTGAGGTAAAGATGTTATATCTCTCGTACCTGTAATTACACAGGCTCTCCAATCCATCGAACACAGCGAACTGCTTCACTGCAGAAATAGATCTTGGGTTGTACTAAATTTTATTTTTATTTAGTTCATCATTCTCTCTCTATGACTGGTAGTCTCATCCAGGAGGTGTCTGCAGGAAACAAGCATTCTCTAGGAAACTGTTCCCCATCTTCAATAACATTCGCTCATATCAATAGCATCAGGTGAGATTGTGGCCGTTTGCTCATTATTAATTTAAACAAACCATAGTAGTTTCTGTTTGTTGAGGTAATTCATAAATAAACTACAATAGATTCGTTACTTAAACTGTAGGTATAGGTTAAATTCAGTCTTATAAAATTAAAATAAAATAGAAATCTAGAGTGGTGAGTCACAGCGTTTACAGTTAGCCATCACCAGTTTGATGCGGTCCAGATCACGAGAAACCTTAATGATTACAAGGCGTGAAAAATACAAATTTTCACTCGGTCTCAGATTTTCTTACATCAATATTTAAAAACTTTACAGCTATTGGATCTACGTGTGATATCGTATGGGTTAGTACTATTTCTTTATAAAAATACGAATTCTTAACTGTTCGGAGAAAAAGTATGGTAAAAATAGAAAATCCGGTGTAACACAACAACAACGACATCAAGGGCAACGTCGTGTCAATAGGTGGTGGTATCACTTTCCACCAGTTGAGCCGTCTGCTTGCCGCCCGTGATGTATAAAAATCGTCAATGTTGCGAATATTATTCAAATCGATTGGTTTTTAAATAAGACCTAAAAATCTTTAAACTTTTCGTTAAGAACTTTTATCGCTTTTCGTTTCTTAAAGAAAATAATGTTTTTATGGAACTCTCAAATCCCATAAAGAAATTTAGGTGCCTCAGCATAACGTTAAAGCAGCAGTGGCGGTACTGTCATACAAGCCCAAAAGCCCGGCTTGCCCTATCCAAACAAGGTAAGTTCGCGCTCTCGTTCATTCATTACTTTTCAAATCAAATAACAATAATTATGCTTTGCATAGCATGGTTCAAAATTCGCGCTAATTCGAACGCGTAACTATGAAGTGTAGATTTAAGAGTAATGAGGCAATAAGACATTTATCGAAATGAATTATAAAACTACAATAACGTATCTCTCGGCTTGCCCTATTCTAAAACTCTAGATACGCCACTGTAAAGCAGGGAATCATTCAACTTAAAGCAGGAAAGATTCATATAAAGTCTTTTATCGTACCTAATACTAATCTTAATATACCATATTTCCTGAGAGAAGTGCATAAGTCTGCAATCTACTTTGTTTAACTTTTACGAGTTCATTAATTTCCTCACACATTAAAAGCACCACTTTAATAATGCATAGGAGTTGTCTCGGGCCATTGAACAAGAGTTTGTCAGGGTAAGGAAGTTGGTACCTGTTTTTCTAATTAGAAAAAATATATAAGACAAAAAATTGGCCTTTGATTTAACATTATATTATGTAGGTAATAAAATAGTCTACAAAATAAAACTTAAAGATAAATTTCAACTTTAAGATCAAATAAAACAATTTACTTTATCTTTAATCTTTGGAACTGTGATCCAAAAAAAAATAAAAAAATGTTGTGGCTGTCTTTAACACTTTGTGTTCAACTTGCTTTATACCGTTCGAAATCTTTAATGGATCTGTCTTCGTCCAAGCACACCTACATTCTTGTCATATTAAGCTAAGAACTAAATTTGACTAGATTTCCTAACAGCTGTTTTCCTGGCTCAGCAACTTCCATCCACGCCAGGATTTAGATAAGAGGATTCATGGCCATTTCTATCAAATGTCCACATTTGGAGGATAACGGCAGTACTCCTACATAATTAAATAACGCTGTCACACATTAAATTTATTAAATATGGCTTTTGTCCGTGACTTTGCCGGCATAGAATTATATTTTTTGTTAAATGAAGAATTTTTTCACCGTTAAAATTCACTCTACATATTGGTGATCAGATAATAATAATAATTACCACATCACGACACACACATTGAATCAACCTTGCAGTAAGTATCGTAAGAACTTGTGTCACAGGAATTGAGCAACGATATGGTATATACTACATAGGTAAGAATACAACGTCCAAGACCGGTAAGCGAAACAATGCGTCTTGCAAATAACACAAAATCCCGCCCCCGCTGGGATTCGAACCCGGAACCTCTAGCGTAGCGAACCTCTGTTTACACCACAGCGTCACCGAGGTCGTCAAAAACAAACATACGAACTGTGTCTCCACCATGAGTTCCTATAGTTTTCCTACACGTCAGGTAATATAGATTACTATGGTGATTTCATATGAGCAATTTGAATTTCTCATCAGTCCGTTAGAGGCGCTTTACAAAGATTCATAAAAATTTGTAACTGCAGTCGCAAGCGGCAATCGAAGGCAAACCTCATGGTAGGCACACTTAGATATCTTTACCTCTTTATAATACATAAACAGATCTGCTTGAGGCTTTACAATTAAGAGTGATTTCAAGTTATTTTATAGAAAAAATATTATATGCCAATTTGTCTGTACGTAGTTACGTAAAATGTGCAATAACCACTTTTTTATTATTGAGATCATTACAAACTTACACTAGACGATCAGCTTCATCTCTTTATGCCTTGTTTCCGCTTAGGGATTGAATAAAAAACTTTAATAAAACTATTTTAATAAAACTACATACTTGCTTAAACTCTTAATTTTATTAGCTAGACTTTTACTAAAAACTACAGAATTGATTATATACTTAATTTCAGCAGTACTTCAATAGAATAAAAGGTTTAATAAACATTGAGTTAGCCCTGCAGAAAGATTGAAGAATCTTGTGTCGTAGATGTTTAGCAAATATATGGTATAAACTACATCGATAAGAATTCAACATCCAATACAATGCGTTCTGCAAACAACTCAAGTTCTGCTCCCGCCGGGATTCGAACCCAGACTGTTTAACGTAGCAGAAACTGTTTATTCGACTATTGAAGTAATAATAATAATTTCTTTATTTGCATAATTACGTGGTATTTTAGATCTTAAATTAAGGATGCTAATGTATTTCTATAAAAACCAATATTAAAATTAAACATGTCAATGAGAGTAATACTTTAATATAGAATAATAAAATCACAGAGGCATCTAATGTCCTACAATAATAAATTTAAGGAATTACATAATTAATATATTACATACAATATTTAGTCTAGAAAACTCCCGATGTCATAAATTCCACGTTTCCACCTTCGGAACTCATTCTTGAATACAGTACTATTAAAACTACTAGGAATATATAAATATGTACATAGGATATAAGTAGATATAAACAAGTAACTTAAATATCATCATATTAGCTTTGATGGTTTTGCTAAAGGAAACATATTCAACGGATTATACTCATTACGCTCTCAGTTTTATGGTTTAATTTCCTGAAAGCTTGCACTTATGTCCCATACAAACAATGTATTAGGTTTTTATTGGAGTAAAAGTAATTCAATTTGTGGGAATGTGTTGAGTTTTGATTAAATTTATGTTTGTATGACGATTCTAGGAGTGGGTTGTTCAGATTTATTTTGAATAAATTATTAAGATTAAGTTATAGGGGTACACAAAATCTGTATGGTCTTACAAGTAGAACTTGTTTGTAAATTAGAATGAAAAATATTATGAAATTAGCTTTATTTGCTAAATCTTTAGTGAGTTGGGATGTGTAGTATTAATAAATTAAACTCACTATTAAAATCCTGAGTTGTGGGACATATATTTGAATCACACAAGTCACAACATACACTCAAACCAGTTCTGACACAGCAATCCGAATCACAGGCAATAACAATAGTCCAGTAATTAAAGCAGGGTTAGAAATTAATATAAGGAGTAAAACATATAAAACAATAAAATATAGTGCGTCGCGCGTCGGTTAAGTATCGACTAAAGATCTCTTTTCAATCTGTTATGGTTCGATTTCTGCGTCAATATCATAATATGCGGTAGATCTAAAACTTCCTCGCAGAAATGCAGGGACGACCAAGCGGTTCACCGCATTAACAGATGTGTTCGGATACGCCGTGAAAAGATGTAATATGATATCATAAATAAAATATATTAATTTATTTAGTTGTTTTGTTATGTGTGTATATATATATATATACATATATATATATATATATATACATATATATATATATATATATAAGATGTATTTATCTAATGTTTTTTGTATTTATTAAAAGTTGTAAATATAATTTTTTCTTGTAAATAAATTTATTAAAATATTTTTCTGATAATAAATTAGTATAAGTGTGTAAAATAAATAAAAATAAATAGTAATAAATAATGTAGGTTCCCTACAAATCCACGAAAATTTAAAAAAAAGTATTTATTTCATCAGATAAAACATGAAATCTTATATTTTTATCGGAATGATTATTTTTATTAAACAAAAATACACAATAACCATCGACAATTCTCCGCCATTTGCTTTGAAAATATTTTCGTTCAATTCGCAGTCCATTTGTGTCGTTGTAAGAAATATTTTTTAATTTTTCAATTGCGGACCGAGATTGGAATAGTTTTCTTTGTAAAGAACTTCGCTTGTGTTTAATACCAATGCAGGTATTTCAATATTAAATGCCTTTAAAAGACATTTCCTCCGATTAATGATTGGAAAAACAACTTGCAGTTTTATTTCAAGCAAATAGTTGCTGACTTCGTCTGCAAACAATATCGTAGAAACCTTTGCATGTTTTGTAATTAGCTATTTTTACCTTTCAAACGATTTTTAACTTTTTTAGCACATTATAAATAATTAAAACTTTTTAGATATATAACTAAGAATTAACAAATTAATGTTATGAAGGCTTTTCAAAATTGGAAAGCCACTTGATGAGTTGTTTTATATAAAGGCAATTTAAAAAAATAGATTTACTGAAAATGGTTTGCATTGCTATTAAAAAGCTAATTCTGCCAGCTAGGAAATAAAATTTGTCGACACTTTTTCTAAGGTTTTGATTTGGTTTTTTCGGCTAATTCAAATTCAAAATGTGTTAATTTAAATAGACTTAAAAATTAGTTCTTTCAAATGGTCATAATTATCTGCCACTATTCGGAATGCTACGAAACCGGCAACCGGAAGAAACCGGCAAGAAACCTTAGTCGTATAATATTGTATCCTTAGTTGTATAATAAATAGTTATATAACTACTAAATAGCCAGTTATTTAACAATGTAAGTCAAGAACTAATTTAAATAATGGGGATGAACCACACTTACTCTCGGTCATTCACGAGAGTGGTAATTAATTAATCTATTTGTAATACCCATAGTTAAAAACACATTTCTAGTGCCCGCTTGCCACCGACCCTACATGGAGTCGTAGATCCTGAACACTGGAAGAGACAACAGCGTCGGCAACGCAGTTCTTAATTCAGAAACATGAACATAAACTCGCGCCGTAATTAATCCCTCTAGAGAGGTAGGCAGAGGTGTTAAACACCGCATTTCGCATGTTTATGTTAGCTCCCCTCCTCCCCTCAGAATTATTATGATTCAGAAATTGGGTATCAAGTGATTTTTTGGAAGGTTCTAGAAGTTAAATTAAATTAATTTACGTCACGTTTTTGACGCCCAAGATACAGGTTTATTTCTATTTTGGGGTCCGTCGCCAATTGTTGTTATTATTATCAACATTTACATCTTATTTATAATAGTGAGCAACATTTAAATTTAATACTAGTTGAGATGTTCTCATCTTCAAATTGTCGTTTCATAAAGTTTAGTTTACTGCTTATACATACATAATATAAAAGATCTTTTTTAATGTGTGAATTTTTATACAAACTATACTTGTTTAATTTTTTTTTTCTCTCGTTAATGCCTTTCTCAAATAAATTCTTTGCGTCACTTCCATAAATCTAGGTTCGTGTTATTACAATTACATGGGCGTTGATTTTCGTGTCTAAAAACCATAAATTAGTTAAAAAACAAATCGGATTATTAAATAAACTTCATGTTATGATGTGCAGTAATGTCCGTTTTTGGTTAAGATGGTTCTTATGATATATAATGTTTGTACCTATAACTTGTTTCTATAGAACTGCGGGTTTGAGATTAATGAACATTTTATTAGATTATTTTATTATTATTTATTTTTGTAATTGCTTTTAGTTTTATTAATTATTTCAATACATATTACAATTTAATACAGATTCTTAATTAATCACTATCACAGCACACACATTGACTCAGACCTACACTAAGATACTCTAGTATCGCAGGCACTGCACAACGATATGGTATAAACTACATACATAAGAAAACTGCATCCAAGATCGGTAAGCGAAACAATGCGTTTTGCAAATAAAACAAAGTTCCGCCCTCGCCGGGATTCGAATCCGGAACCTCTAGCGCAGCAGTTGTCTTTTTATAACTCTGTGCGACCGAGGTCGGCATTAAAAGTTTTTTTAAGTTTCATTTAATTTAGGAGACTATGTGGATCATTGCTGTTTGATTTATCCCAATTGACAAAGAAAATAGTTCGATTTAAATTTTATGTGATTAAAATGCAGAAGTAATAATCACTCGTTGCCGCCTTTTACATCATTACTTTAAAAAATGATGCCTGAATTCTAATTTTAAATACCCAACTGTCAACTGGAAACAACTTTTATGCGATAATTAAACGCCGCAATAAAATCGAATATTAAAATATACACCTGGGCCCATCGATGTTTTCAAACCATTTCTCACGAAAAAAAACACGCATCACCACTAAATACTATCGTAAAAAAGATCGTAAAAAATCGCAAAATCATCTCGAAAATTCATCGATCGATTACAATACGACATTACTTTTTTATTGCCGCTAATGAATATTTTCAAAAACCCCCCTTTTAACTCGACTACGGGGAATCTTTTAGGGTAATGCATAAAGGATGCAGTTGGAACAGTTTATTAAATAATAAAGTTTTGAATTCCGAACATAAAAATTTGTAAACGGCGTTTTGTTGTTGTTGTTTTTTTAAAAATTATTTATGGTTGAGCGATAGGGTGCTAAACCCTTACCTTTGATTTGATCTTGCCACGTTTTCGTTTTGGTTTAACCCCTTCTGTAGGTTAAACGTTTTGACTTCTAACCGATCTTCGAGTCAAAAACGAAAAAAAAACAAAGAAAATATTTTTTCAAAGAATCAATTTACAAAATAGATTACATACAATGAAAAAGTTTTTGGTGAATATTTCTTTTAGCATATCTATTTAATTATCTTCTGACAATTACGATAAAATTTTACAATTGAATAATCAATATAAGTTAGTTACTGCCAATATAAAAATATAACGGAATTAATTATTTAGACTCTGAACAAAAATGTATTTAGTATACCTGAAAACAGATTCCAACCAAATGTTTTATAAAAATATGGCCTACATTCAATTCGATTCAAAACAAATTAGCCAGTAGCAAAATAACCCCAACTAGCAAATTAACATCACTCAGGTTAAACGACGTTATAATGAATTCCATTTTACACTGCAATTACAATATTCATACGAATGATTCGAATGCAAATAGTAATTAACATATTACCATCCAAATAACAATGACAAAAGGTGAGTTTGTCGGCAGAGAATCAAGTATTTTGATTAAGTTTGCGTAGGGCTGTACTAGAGATAGAATGAAGGAAATTATTTTAAAGGGAAAATTTAAGGCCATAGGCAAAAAAAAACCAGAGAAATTTTAAGTACATAGAAACTTTGCAGTAAAAGACGCACCTATTCGATCATCATGTGGGACCAAATGCATAATATGTTTGTTTCTATAGGCTAATAAAATTTACTTATTTTACAAGAGCCTTTGGCACTTCACTGTCAAATAAGAATCAATAGAAAAAGAAAAACATCAAAAACGAAAATCTTAATTGAAACAAAAAAAAAAAATCTTTTGATTTTCAAAGATTTCAAGTTTTTCATGAAACTCGTCCGAAACAGCCCTAAACTATGTTAATTGAAGCAAATTTATAAATCTATTTACCAAATCAAAAAAAATTAACATTCAACATGAAACTTAAAAAACCTCTACAAATCCATCCTCCATACCATGTTAGTCCACACAAACCCTACTCTGAAGTGGCCTGATTACCCTATTTATTCTATTAAGCCATTCATTGTTTAGCGAATGAGTTGCGTCGAGTTACCTCCGCCATTAGCTGCATTGTACGCCTTTGTCGAGCTGGAGTTACTGAGAATTAAATCATGCCTTGTTTATATATTAAGCTCAGACTGTCACAGAAGTGTGTGTGTCGGAAACTCACATGTTAAAATGGAGGTGTAGTTTCTGAAAACTAGGTACCTATGTAGACGAATTAAATAATCAAACAAAACTTAATTAACAAACGAAGGGTGAGGTTTTTTGGAACTGTATTTATAATAAGTGATTGTCTCGTTTTGTGTAAAAAATGCCATGGCAAAATAAATTAATGAAAATTACTTATTTTTCCATGTATTTAAAGTTTCATTCATTTTTGTTTAATTCTTCGTTTATATTCAATAATAAGAAAACTAGAATTACGTTTTACAAATTGTAATTTATAATAAAAATTGTACATTGAATATTGACAAAACCAACGACAGAGGTTTCTTGCCAGATTCTTTCCCGTAAAAATAGCATTCCGAACCGGTGGTAGTAAAAAAATACGATTTCATAGTGCTTAATTTAAGCCTATTAAAATAAAAACAATTTGACTTTGACTTTTTTCATGTTCCAAGTCTTAAATGTACCTACGAGATAAACTTAAATGCACCAAAAAATAAACTCTATAATATTCCTCTCCCCTAGTCTGTGGCCAAATTAGATTGCGTTCAAATTTGCATTCTCTGTTTATGCTCATAAAGACGTTATTCAAAATTCGATTTGCCGGACAAGGCTGGACGGTTGATGATGCTATTTGTCAAAATTTCTGCATTGTCGACTGTAATTACGAAATACAAAGACGAATACACAACGGTGAACGAGGACCAAACGTACGTAGGAATAGAATAGAAATAACTCGTAATATTGTTAATATACTTTGGTATGGTAGTTTGATATGATTATAAGAATTTTCATTGGTAATGAGTGACAAACTTTTAATACAACATCACGGGCAAACTATCAGACAGCTCACCTGATGGAAAGTAATACCGTCTTACACGACGATGCTCTTGATCTCTGAAACGTCAAGAGCACCGCCAATGAGGTGCCCATGTAGTGGTAAATATGTTTTCCTCTGGTGCCAGTAATTATATTGCTTCTCCAATCCTTCGAACCGGAGTACAACTAATGGCTTTACTGCAGAAATAGAAAGGAGGGTGGTACCAACCCGGAGGATCTCGCACGTAGATCTACCACCTGCTATTTGTTAAAACTGACATTTAAGTGAGCAATGTACATATATGATTTTTTCTATGGCTTTTATCACATGCACTAACCGAAAAGATACCAACCTTTTTTTACTTAAAAATGAAATCGCATTTAAAAGACACAAGTAACAGCAAAAAGCTGAAAAATCATAAATTTTGTAATATAAATTCTAAGCACCTGGAATCAAAATCCCTTGGGATAAAGGATTAAATGGATAACAAAAATCTAACTAGCTACTGTGAAATTTAGCTATAAACTACTAAAAAAGTCAATAAAATACTAAACGTCATCATTACCAAGCAAAATTGGCAAAAAATTACCCCAAAAATAGGGTATTTTTGATAAAGTTCCCACACTGTCCCACGGTAATCATTTCAATCAATAAAAACATAAAATAATTTGACATTGTAATGACAAGAAAGGAATTCTAAAAAAAGGAAAAAGACAGTTATGAGTTCAAACCCATAGCAAAAAATGCCAATATTTGGGGTGATCCGAGTAAAAAAGTAACCGCGAAATCGAAAATTGGGTGTTTGGGTCCCATGTAACGGCAGGGTCAAATTTGATATTACTTTACCTCAATAGACTGTGCCTGAACACCAAATATTTAAGTTCTTAATTTACTTGTGATTAGATCATTCTCAAATTTATTTATTTTTGTCAAAATGGAGATACCTATAACAGATGTTAACAACAAATTTAAATAAAACTCAAACAGAAACGTAATTATTTTTATATCTCAAACTATTGTTTCAAATGTATTCATTTGAAAAAACTGCTGACACATTCGGGCTTAAAATCACTAACTAAATTAACTATATATACATACATCCCATTACACATACATACTATCACTATACACCTTTCACCAATTTTACCTTAACACGTCATGTAAGCCAGCCCTATTAAGTTTAGCCCATAATCTGTGACTTCACCAATTTAGTTACAGTTGTATTGACGTTTGTCCGACCTCATTAGAGATGCAATAGACCATAGATATTTTATAAAATCGAATATAATTTTAATTATATAACCGACACTCTATTTAACATGACATATCCTGTGTTTTTTACGTAACAACCCAAACACAATCCCTTTATTTTAAGACGATCGACGAACCAGTTTATTTAAACACTCAAAAAAGAAATACATACATATATAAATATATATACACAATCACTCGTCAATAATAACTTTAAAATGAACTTCATCTGAATACTTGAGTCATAATTTTTGACTTTATAAAATTGATTCATTAATTTAAAAAATTACCTCTATGATCCATTCTACGAATTAAACTCATAGGGAACAAAATACTCGAAGCGCATTGGTAGAAGTGCGCGGTTTAAGCGAGAAACACAATACGCGAATTGAAAAGCTAATGAAGGTCACGCGTATCAACCAATTGCCTTCTTTCTTTTGAAACACGTTTCGTGCAATGAACTATATACATAAAGATACAGAATTCTTTTTTTTGAAGCTGATCATTTCTTTTATTTTCTATTGTAACAACAAAGCGTCTTTTGTTCGTAGTAGGTTAAAACAAGGAAGTGCATGTTCAAATAGAACAAGTGGTGTACGTACAGTTAATCTGCTAAATGATAAATGACTGCTTAAATGCGCACTTCGGTCCATTGAAACGTTTACAGGGTGATTCAAACTTACTGTAGACTTTTATTTTGTAATTTTTTTGATAGAGCTAATGAAATTGCAATATTTAAAAATCTAACTAGATTTTGGGCTTATTGGTTTTTGTAAAGTTGTACCTGCCTCCATTAAAAATGACTAGTATTTGGATTTAAAGATCTGTAATTATATATTAAAATCCAGTGAGGTGCATTCCCTAATATGACGAGTGATTACAATAACCTGATAAAAAATTGTCAGTTCCAGGTTATAATTTACGTTTTTGTGTTTTTTTTTTGTTATTGGATGTTGGCCCATTTCGCCCATTGTCTTTTGTTCAGCAAATTTGGTATTTTAAACAATTTAATGGAAAACTGTTTATAAATTATCGTCAAGTAAAATACTCGTAAAAGGACATTGAGTCGTAGTTTAGAAAATTTTAATACCAAAGTAATGGAACTAATATAAGGGTATATTGTCTAAAAATTTCATTTGCGTTTTAAACTTTTAAAAATACAAGCACCCTATATACAAGAGGCGTGACTTTGCGACTGTATAACAGATTATGAGCAAAGCATCAGCCATTGTAAGTGCTGAATAATACTAAAAGGATTGCATTGATTTTATACATATATCAAAATTATTATATAGTACCTACGAAAGAAATTACTATGTTACCAAAGACACTAAGCCAGACTTGACATCCTAAAAAAAAAACTAAATAGAAAAGCCTTACAAAAAGCAAAAAGGCAAAATAAAAAAATTGAAGTCAATCGTTTTATACACAACCTTTATTAGATAAAAAATGGTGTATTCATATTAAAAACGCTAATGCACGGAAAATAATCTAACAAAAATAATTAGTTGGCTTTTTCTTTATGCTTAAATACAAATCGGTTACATTTAGTTGAATATAATAAGCCACGCAATAACCTTTTCATGACACACACATCTCAGCCCTGGAGTATCGTAAGAACTTGTGTCGCAGGTGCTAAGCAACGATATGGTATAAACTACATAGATAAAATACTACATCGAAGACCGGTAAGCGGAACAGATTCAAACCCATAACCTCTTATAGCACTGCACCACAGAAGCCGTAAAAACTGATTACATGTTTTTTTTATGAATTCCTCATTTTTGAACTAAAGTTTAGGCTCAGTTTGGGACAATATGTCCACACCATCTCAATATTAAATAAAGGCCTTTGTACATTGCAAACCATGGCCACCACGAGGTTCAGTCACAACAATTCCTTGTTTTATGGATACCTGAGTCTGGTAAGCTTAGTTCACAGAGCACGCATGCTTGCCTAAGCCTTCCAGTGTTTGACAGTAATCAAGTCCTTAATTGACTGCCGTGATCTTGGCAATACTACCTTCCTATTACAATCCAGGGAGGGAGTAAGATAGGGGAGGTTAGACGGATTTTAAAACCCCTTGAGTTAAAATTCTGATGATGATCTAGCATCCAGTAATGATAATTTGTAGTTGACCTTAATTAGATTTAAATAAAGAAAAATCTAATTTCATTCTAGTAAAGTTTTTCTCAATTCGTTAACTCAAAAACCGAAGTTAGACAAACAATAATTTTGTTGATATACATTTTTACCAACCTTTAAACAATTCAAAAAAATACACTCTTGCGAACCAAATGCCGAAAATATCCCACGTAACAAACATGAGTAATTTCCTTATTAGAGGCTAGGCCCACCAAAAGCCCTCACCAAATACTGACTATACTAACTGACTAAACATACCGAGCTTCCGTAGCCCTTTGAATGGTAGGAAGCAACAAGCCGTAATACAGAGCCACCTGAAGGCAAATACCACAACTAAAGCCTTCCTGAGCTCCCGCACAAATATCAAAGTAAGCAAACGGATATTAAGCAGGCTTACAGTACTGTTAGGCTCGAAAATTATCGAAATGAATTCAAATATTTTTAGTTTTAAACTTTCATCTTCATTCGATTTTTTTTTTTACTGGTAAGCAAGGTCAAAAAGTGTCTTTCAAGCTCGATCTAACTTTACACTTCCACAAAATTTAATTAAAATCGGTTTAGCATGAACGAACACAAATAACGTGGGTGTTTACTCTTACAATAAAATAGCCTCAGTGTTAGAGAACATATTTTATTCCGTTCCCACAGAGACCACACTTATGTATAGATTCTACACACATAATAGATACAAAAATCTGTCATTTAGATGAGAGGAACTGGGGTAAAATAGTATAAATTTATGGTTGAAAATTATTTGACCTCAATACATTTCATCGAAAATTCAGTAGAACTAAACTTTAATTAATATATGATTTATTTTGACTTTATCTGTTTTGTGCAACAAATATAAGGGCTAGATTTTTCAGCATTCAATTGACGCAAACACACGTGCACATTTTGAGCGTTGAAATCATTGTGAAAGATCGTTTTAATTATTTGTTCAACATTTAATTTCGTCTCGACGGTACAGCCTCACGTCGGAGTCCACAGCTTTCACTTATCAGAGCATTACACGGTCGATTGATTCGTAGTCGATGTGTGCTGAACATTACACATCTGAGTACGTATCACCTTCAGCACACAATGCATGAGATTTAACATGAACTGCCTTCGTTTTTAGTGGCTTTTCATAGAGAAGTTTTAATAATTAAAATGTTGAGTTTGATATGCCTCTGAGGCGAAAGAAGAAAACAAGGGACTAGATATATTTCGGTTGTTGCATGATTTTTGAGATTGTGTATGACTTTTATGTATTTATGACCTATTTTTAACGCAACTGCAGAATAATTTATTAATAGTAATCTATAATCAAACAAAAAGTAATCCAACAATCTGAACTCAGATACTTAATTGTGGTAACTATTTAATATTATCCTTATCAAAATAGCTCAATCATTACACGCTTGTTTGTAAATTTGCTTGTTCAATTCCAACAAAATATATCTGCAATATCCACCTTCAACTGTAGTGAAGTCTAGATAGCCACTGGTTGGATTTAGCTCCAACTCAGACCCTCGGTTGTTGACTTAACTAATGCACGCCATCTAGCCGTAGGCTCAGTAAACAACGTCTGCGTGTGATCTATTGTTTTTGTCTGGGATTATTGGGGCCGCTGTTAATTTTGTATGGTGATTTAAAAGAGACTTTTAAAAGGTGTTATGTTTAATTGAAAAATCTATGTACGGTGATACAAAAATCATTAGGTCTATATAATATTTAGATTGGAATTCAACGATAATGATGCTTTGTCAGTTTTATGACAATCAATTGAGTAGGTACTTACTTCAAATTTTAATTTATTTATTTATTCAAGTGACCCGGTAATCCTGGCGTGGGCGGACCTTTGTGTTCAATTCAATTCAAAAATGTATTTCCTCAAAAACATAGTATATACAGTTATTTACAAATGTAAGTATATAAAGTGTTATTAGCAATTCGCATTGTTTCGCTTACCGGTCTTAGATGTAGTATTCTTATCTTTGTAGTTTATAATCCCTGTGACACAAGTTTTTACGATACTCACTGGAATGAGTCAATGTGTGTGTCGTGATGTGGTTTATTATAATTATAGTGTCTATGATTTTAATGTTCAGCTCGTAATTAACAACCAAACAACATCATAATTAGTATTAATATTTATTAATATGCATTGGGTTAATTACTTTTAAAACTTAAAAGTTATGTTTAATGTAAGGCAAGATAAGGTTTTCATGTGATGTAGGTAAAATATGAAGCAGTTTTTTTTTCGGGGCACACCCGCCACTCTGTCCCACCACTGCAACTCCAGCTCACCAGGATCAACAGTGGCGTCCTTTGATCGAATAATCAACAAATAATGCAGCTGTGTAACGACGAGCAGGCTGTGCCCGGACACCCTATCGGCTGTCTTCAGAAATCTAATCGGCTAATCAGAAGAAATAGGAGGTAGTAAGAAAGCGGTTTCAGATATGTAGCTCTGTATCGAAAATGAACATTTCAAGAAAAAATATGTTGAAAGTAAATCGTATTAGCAATGATTTATTTTCCCGATCGCTCTTGAAGGGGACAGGGGAGATTTAACACTAGTCATCGGAAATAATGTCCGAACACTGTCTTATTCAATAAATATTAATAAATAATATTACTGGTATATCCACTTATAGTATAGGTTGCGATATATTTGTAAGTATGTAGTTAAATAAATATAGAACCTGAGTTACAAAGTACGAGATCTTCTAGTTTAAGGTCCGCTTTGAAACATGAATTTATAAAAATCTGAGTGAGTTTTCTATTAGGGCCTAATGTTAGGATAATGTAGCTCCCAATGATTAGTTTTAGATTATATTCGCTTAGTACGATTGAAAAATGGTCCCTTAGTAGAGTAACTCGACATCTATACTAGCATAACTGACATCTTCCAGTAGGTGGGCGTCGGTACCGCTTACCATTAGGTAAGTCGCCCGTGCGTTTGCTCTCTTTTGAAATGAAAAAAAACCGGCACTGTTACCCCACCCGAATAAAGTTCTTACTGAACGGCAACCACGGGATGGTAAAAAAGAGGAAACAGGTAAAGTGGTGAAGAGATGACATCGCGAAGATTGGAGGAGCATTATGACCAAGAGCATCTAACAGTAAAGAATGGAAAGAGCTTCAAGAGGCCGATTTTCTTTATAGCGTTTTTTGTAAAAAAAAAATTCTGTCATATGTCGTTTTTTTATTTTACTGTTATTAACTTTGTTCAACTTTTTTACTTTTATATGCCATACCTTAAAGGTATATTTTTTATGAGCAGATTTTTTAATAGCAGATTTTCTGTAAATAATTATAATTTGTCTGACATGTGTATATTGAAAAATCTGTGAAATACACGATTTTTTATTATTATGTCTCACAGGACGCTAATCACTTGACCGGGGAAATCCAAACCAATAGATTAGATCAGATATTATAAAAAATGTTATGTATTAGCGATAAAATAATAAAAAAACAGTAACCGGACCGAAAGAAGACAATTTGGAAATGATTTTTAAGAGAGTAAGATTTTCAAAAACCAAATCTTTAGAAGAACCAATCAACTAAATGGTCAAATAGTTTCAGTTTTTAGTACAATTTAAATCTTAAATTTACGGCCAATACGTGACCAAATCTTCCTATAATCTACAATCAAGATTTTATTGTTATATTCAAACAAAGACTTAAAAGAAAACAATACGAAATTCCTAATAGTTTCGATGCACATGTGTTTCGTATTTAAAACCTGTCACTCTTAATTATAACACACCAATGACCATGTATCATTTCAAACAAAAATCTTATTTATACCTAACAAAATACATCACAATTTCCAATGTAAAAAAACACATACAGTGATTTAAATTTAGAATAAAAGTTGAACAAAAAAGTTTTTCTAACCTTTCGAGTACACTTACTGGAAAAAAAAGTGGCACAATAACACCTACAAAAACAGGGACAAGTGCAAACGTGGTTATCCAAAGACCAAAGGGACTTACGGAAAGGAAATCCTTACACAAAACAGTGGAGTGTGACGTAGAAACAATAATTCTTCATTATGAAGGCGACGGGGGGTGTATGCTTGAATCGACTATTTAGTGTGCAGTTTATTCGTTTTTTTTTGCTAAAAAATCCACTGCATGAGCTTTGTTCGATAAGTTTTAATAGTAATATTGAAAAGCTACAGTAAAATTGTATAATCTGAATCAAATATTATTATGTTAGTATAGTAAATCAAATAAAGTAGTATTAGTCGCGTAAGTATAAATGTTAAGTAAATAAAATTGGCATTTTAAGCTATATGAAATTTTAAAGTAGTGAAATATTTAAATAAAATGTAAAACCTAATAAAACTTTAATTAATTAATTAATTTTTGATAAAAAATAAATTCTTGGTAAAAATAATTTTGGGTAAATTCTAGGTTAATTCAAATAAAAATGAAAAAACAATGCACATTGATTCACTGGATATCAAATAAAGGGACAAGTGGCAGTAGCAGCACCCATCGCATATTGCCCAAGTTAACTGTGAACTTGCAGGTGTTCAAAACTAAAGCCAAGGGGTGGCTTATCATTTTTTGTGGCCGCCAGTGTAAGCGTAAAATAGGAGCCGACTCAGTAAGTGGTTATTTAGACGGATAATGCACTATTTGGATTAATTTGGCAAAAGTATGGCGCGGATTTGCCATAGTTAGTTTTAAAACTTTAAGTCGATTATGATAATTGAGTTGGTTTATAGATCAAACCTAATTATGTTAGGTCTTTTAATGACGGTATTTTTTAGAGATAGGTAGATATAAAACAAAAAATTTATTCTCCGATTTTTTTTCAATTTTTATCTGTATATATACATCTGTATACATACATCGAAACAGAAAAAATATTTATATTTTTTTTGTTATTTAACGCAGTAAAAATACAAAAGCGTTACAATAAAAACTTACGACCATATCAATCAAAATAGTAGGATTTTTTTTTTGAGATCATATTGGCCTCATTTCCATACATGATTGATTCTACTAAAATTTTATCGAGCAATCGTAAACAAATATTTATATTTTAACACCATTTTGATTTTCAACGAAACATTTAATTTCATTACAGAATTACCAAAAAATGATCCAACAGATACTGAACCAAAACCAATCATTTATAAAATAATTTACATAATGAAAAAAAAGATTGAAACAATTCCTTCAAAAAACCTAGCACCATTATTTCCACACATCACGAAAACAACGAAGCGACACGAGAACACACGAAAGCACTTAGAAATGTAACAATCATCGCTACCTCCCCTATCTGTTTGTGCTGAAGAAAAATCATCTTAAAATCCATTCTCATAAGAGTCAATAAGGGGTCAAGGAATAATAAATTTACAGAAACATCGCCATATGCGTCAGACAACTAAGAACCACCCACCGGTCAAATTTGATTTACGCGCAAATTACGTGTCATAACTACGCGTTCAAACTAACCCGACCTCCTCTGACGCCACAGCCTAGAAAAATTCCCTTTCAAATATTTACAATCTATTGTACTTTTATCAAAGTTTGTTAGAATAATTTTTACACTGTGTCATTCAAAATGGTGTTATTGTGAACGCGTAGCGTTAGTTAAATATCCCCTTTCTAGTCGAATTCACCTTTGCTTATATCGATAATGCATTAATTTGAATATTCGCGGTGTCAGATGTCAAATGGTTTGTAATTTTGTATTATTTTTATGTGATTTACACGAAAGGTGCGTTGTTAATGAACGCGTCCGTCTGTCAGTGTGAAGTGCGCTCGGAATTGTGTGTTATTATAGTACATTCTGTCTAACTGAAGAAATCAGTGATGGATTTGGTTTCCTTTAAAGTTTGTCGTGAAAAAAATAAAACAAAACGAGAAAGAAGGTAAACAGAGATTAGCGTATCTTCTCTGTGAATTAATAAGCGAGTTGGAAAGCTCACCTTACAGAACTGATTCAACTTCAGACCTTCTTGGACTGTAAGAAAATTGCATAAAGGTTTTAGAAGCATCTGCAAGAGCCTGAGATTACCATTTTCCGCTTAGCTGAAGAAAACTAGGCTTGCCCTTCACTGTTCTGTCACTTTGATTTTTACTTGAATTTATTTAGGATTGACACATATTATCGAATGACATTAAGTTTAAAAAACGCCCTGATTTTAGTAAGTTTTCTGTTGAACGAGTCTGAGATAGCCTGAGCAATCATATATTATCGAAGGACCAAATTACAGTAACAACGAAAAGCATGCTTGTTAAACTCTTTGGCAGATTGTAAATCATCAATAACAAAAACAATAGGGTTGTTTTCGTCAACAAACAAACAAACTCGACCGTCATATCACTCAATGTCATTATTTTTGAACAGGTGAGGTTACAGATTACATTAGATTATTTACGCTAATTTGCAATGCAACGCCATCTGTCGGTGTGAGCGTCGATTACGATCTGCCTTTCAGTTCATTCAGTTTGGTCATTAAAACGTTCAATGATTCATTGGGCAATGGAACAGTTAATCTATTTGGTGCATAGGTCAATTATTTAGTTAGCTTTATTAATAAGGGTTAGAAATGAGGAGGTCATTCTGATTTTCTTAATCTTTTAGTGAAATTATGCAATCAGTTTTTTTAAACGCTAAATAGAGACATAGCAAAGGTATATTTGTAACAAGCAGTAGGGACCTTCAATCGAACTCTTTTCAAACCTTTAGTGCATAAACTATAACGCAGTTCTATCTGTATATAAACTATGTGATTAAAAAGTTATACGTTGAGACAAAACATCGTCATGACACAAAATTTCCCATGTCTCTTCCAAAATCAAGCCACATCATCCTAATAAATCTTTGAAAGTTTTTCCAATGCCTTAATTCGTAAATTCGATTATAGCGTCAAACCTCCATACTGCAGACTCATTTGGGCAATTTTTCTTTTCACTGATCCCTAAATTTCTTTGGTGAATTAAGCTCCGTAGCTCGTACTAATTCATCATAGTGAATTGATAAAAGGGAGTGATGATGCGAAAAATCTATGGCTTTTTGGTGAGTATTTCGTCGTCAAGCTTGATAAGTACGTATCACCAATAAGTCCGAGAAATTGAATATATTTATAAGATAATAATATAAATATTATAAAATATTTTTTTAGTCATTCTACTTTTTTTTTGATCACAGGTTAAAAAAACACATCCCAAAACTAGCTCTTAAAATAAAAACATTTTTTTTAGTTTCGCCAATTTTCATATTGCAATAGTATTACATAAAAACATTCTTACAAGTTTCTAGAGGTAACAAATGACTCTCAGTAATAACTCATCCCTCTTCCTTATGACAGATTTTAGAGAGTAAGTCATGAAATCAGTTGCGCCTCCGCAAAGTACCGCATCATGCCGGCTCTCCCCTACATGACTTACATTTGAATGTCATGATGATACGAACTACTACGCCATTTGGTATCTATCCATCGGTATTAAGCCGATGCATTATTTGAGACAAGTTAGGTTTATGGCACATTAGACGAAAGCGACAATAAAAATGGATGGTTTGGTTTATTCGTACGAAGTGAAGTAAAATTTTGTTTTTTATTAGTTTACCCCGGTTGCTTTTGTTTGGGTTATATAGGTATTTAATAAGTTTATGATCAAGATAGAGTGGCATTTATAAGAAATATAACAAAAATTACACAACGAAGCAGTCTAAGCTTTGTTCGAGCAATTTTTATTGGAACTTTTATCTCTGTTTTTCAAGCTTAGCCGTTAAATCAAAAGATCCTTTCCTGACACATTTTCCTCCCGTCTCCAGTCTAGAAACTACCTAACCTCTAAATTCAATATTTCTTCACAATTAATTATTGAAGTATAATTCGTTTTTAGATATAAAAGTCCACAATAAACAGCCAATAGTTACACCAGTTTGTGTAGTTAATGAAAGCTAATATATATTTATAAAATAACTTAAAACCAACATATATATTTCACCAGGTTTATTTAATAGCAAAACTTCGAGTATGTTTCTCTGGTAGACAAAAGACAATGTGTTTAAAAAAAGAAATGGAGTTGTCAGTAGACTGTATTTGGCTGTAATGTTTGGTTAAAAATCTATTTAATCTATCCTTGCAATTCAACATCCCATCAGAAGCATGTCGTGTGCCTATTGTACCCCTACCTTTATTCAACTATTCATTCAGTTATGATAAATTCGCTTTTACAATGTTCAAATCTTCTAAACTGTTGAACTGCGATTTACTCAAGGGTGAAATATGGAATAGGGTTAGATTTGCCGATACTGTTTGCGGATTTAAAAATTTGCTTTTAATCCCCTATTGTTGAGTTTTGAACTATTTTGTAGGAAAGTGGTGCTGTTGTGTTGCACATGTGTGTTGTAAATATTAGAAAGTTTTTAAAGGATTACAGATGTGTTTGTTCTGTCAACTTGTTGCTAGAGGATTAAATAAAATCACTGATACCTATTTTTGATGTCTGAATGAATGAATCAAGAAGAAGTCAGAGTAGAGATTGTAGAAAAATGCAGCAAAATTATACATTTCAGCTAGATATTTATGTACCCCAATTTGTCTTCTCTCCAAAATCAAAGTCAAAATATTTTTTATTCAAATAGACTTAAAATAAGTACTTTTAAATCGTCATCTTTTATACTACCACCGGTTCGAAACGCTATTTCTACGGGGAAGAATCCGGCAAGAAACCTCCGTAGTTGCTTTTTTCAAAATAATTACAACAATTTGTAAATAAAATACAGTTCTCTAATTGTAAACCTTATTTTTCTATAACTTTAAGTTATATAAACCAAACTTTAGATAATATTTAAGTCGATGACCAAGTCTATATTACGAAATTAAAATATGTCTATGAGTCTGAAGTCAAAGTGTCAAAATATGTATTTTTCTTCATTTGTTTATTTTAATTTAGAACTAGGCACCTAGATCCCACCTGATGTTAAGCGGTGATGAAGTCTAAGGTGGAACGTGCCCAGGATAAACCATCCACACTTGCCTTAAAGAACCAGCACTTTTGATTGTAGGAGATACAGTGGTCGGATAGAATAGCCGTATTTTTATTAGGTTGATTGGAATACACAAATTCAATCGTTTATTGCTTGTCACATTACAGTAGGTACAAAAGATGTTAGTATAAATAGGTATACATGTGACACCCTGTAACGGCACGGCAAAAATATTTACTAAATGCTTTAATAAAACTATAAAACAACTGCAATATAAAAGATACAAAATGTATTCCTATGTATGTGTGTGGCTGTGTGTGTGACACAATATTAATAGCCCACCGTAACCTACCCTAAATTAAAATGGCATACATGGTTAAATTTAATTAAGTGAGCCTAATTATTCAGTTTGAAATTTAATTTCGTAAGCTTACTATTTTTATTTGGTCTGAATTATATTTGCCACCCACATTTTAGTGACAATAGAGATTTCTTTAAAACTACCTTTTAATTAGTCACGCTGCCCGGACCACACGGATTTTATTTTCAAAGCTCTGCTCCGGACTTACAAAGTTGGCAATAAAGTCATAAAATAGCAACAAAGAAGTGCTAAAGTGACAAAGAAAAGTTCTATATGAGTAATTAGTCTCGGGAAGCAAAATAGGTCGGTTAGTTATTACCATGATTCTGAATGTTTAACAATAAATTTCGATTGTTATGGGCGATTTTTTGTATGTTTATTGCTCTCTCTCTCTTGTCGGTTCCTCTAAGGATCGTGGTCATCATCAAGATCGCACCTGGAGCGTATGATCTGCTTCTGTCCAGCGCGTCTCTTACATTCGTGTAGAATTTAGCTGAGGACGAGGATTTGAATGTTTATAATTTGATATATATTGTTACATAAATATTTTGGGGCCCCATCTCGCATCACTTTGTTTTCACCTTGCTTAAGCTGCTGCGGAAAGTACTTTCTCCCAGATTATATTCATAATTTATTTTATTTTTGGCACTTTTAACTTTTGTTTCAGGTTATTAAATTATTTTAAAATAAATTCAGGAAGTCCTTGGTGAGGGTTCAGCTTCGGGTGAGAGCATCGCAGACACGGCCTTCAACTTCTACTCGCAATCCGGCACACTTACTTCGGTCGTGGCTCAACGTGTCTCCGACCAGATCTCCGACAACGTGCTCATCCTTCCATCCTGTGCTCTTCAGTTTATTGGTTCCCTTGACCAATATCAAGGGTGGCGCCCTTTCATCTCTTGATTTTAATAATTTAAATACCTCAAATACCAGTCCACCTTGGAAACCCACCTCCTCTCGTGTACTAGCTGGCACCGAGTTACTGACTAACACTTATTTAAGTTATATTTTTGTTTAAATTTAAAAAAAAATTGGCAGCAATAATAAAGTCTGGAAACCCACAAAGAGTTTTTTTGTTTAGTAACAATATTCGTTTGTTATAGGGATTAACAAAATACTTAATCAATACTTATTGACATAAAGATATTACTAAGTACTAATTGAAGTAGGTAAAGATTTATTCAAAACTACTGTTCTTGAAAATATTGATTTTTAGGATAGATAAAGGCTGTATTTGTTTTTAAACGAATTCTCACCAATTTCTGATAATACTTTCAAAGGTTCTATGGTTAGTTGTTTTAATATAACGTCTAAGTAGGTGGTAGCTCAGTTTGTTGCCTTGGTTAACCGACCTCACCCGACAGGTCGAGGGTTCGAATGCCGTACATTGTAGCTCCCATGTTCCTCATTGTGCCCGAATAGTTGCGACAGATTCGTAACCTGTCACTCTGAGACTCAACATAAACATGCGAAAAGCGTGTGTAACACCTCTGCCTACCCCTCTCGGGAGATTAATTACGGCGTGAGTTTATGTATGTTTTATGTTGATACAACGCGGAAGAAGTCGCAGGCTGAAGCTTATTTAACTATAGACATGGTCAATTACAAGAAACAGATGACCGACAAAAAAAACTAAACTAAAAACTCAATTTCCTTTAATTTTACGACATTTCATCCAAACGCGATTTGAGACGCGTTAAAAAACCATAAAATACTGAATAACTAATGCGTATTGTAACACCTGATGCAAAGTTTCCTACAGTTGTTCAAATTTCAAGTTTACTTGATTGTTATTCTAAATTAGGGACCATTTTTAAACGCGATAAAAATTATTGCAGTGAATATAATTATCATAAATTAGTTTAATTTATTGGTAACAAAAGTTTTTTCTGTGTTCACAATATGCTACTTTTGTTTCGGCTGTTTATAGTTGAATAGTTAATTTAATATGACACTCCTTTGCTAATAATTTTGACTGGGTCGATAGGTACGATGGAGGGTCAAAGGGCCAAAAGAAAAATGTGACTTTCCATACGCCAAACACCCAAATAAAGATTCGCCTTAATTTATTAAAGCTTTCACTTTAATCGTTTAATATTACTAGATAATTTTTAGCTTAAAAACGTCTTAAAAACTACTAGTAAAAATAACTTTGTAATTGTTACTTTTTCAGCGTAAAAATTTATAAAAACTCTCCCTAATCATAATTCAAGTACCCGTTTCTAAAGCGAACCCTAATTTAAAGTGTATTCAATTGTCGTGCGATTCTAACATGTGTTCCGTATATAGTGATATCGAAGACTGATACAATCGGCCAATTATGCAAATTTGAAGATAAAAAACGGATTTTATATCTTTTCGCCGTATGTCTGCGGTTGGTGGCATGTTTTTTGTTTTATTAAGAGGTGGGTTCTTTTAATTATAAAATATTTAGAAGTTTAATGGGTAACGCTTATATTTAGAGATTCAATAATAAATAATCGTATTGTATAACATAATTATAATTGTGAGTCCTATACTCAATTATTTTAATGCAATTCAAGATCATGTTTTATACCAATAAGGTGGCAACAAGCATATGGTCAGACTCATGGTAAGCAGTCACCGTTGCCTATGGACATCTGCAATACTAGGGTTTACGCACCATTTGTATTAAAAAATACCGACCATGTAAGTATAAACTCTGAAGTTCTTCTTGAATGTCGTGCTGCATTCACTAGGAATTTATCTGGGAAGCAGTTCAAAACTAATATTATTAATAAAACAAATTGCTTATAAGGTTTTAAGTCAATCGATCCAAACTGAGCTCTGCTCCAAATTACTTAATGTATATCATAGGTAATTTGGATATTTTTTCTATAGCCGTAGAAGAATCAAAGTTCTATAGAGTTTAATGCTACGAAAATAATATGTCAGCGTAAAGGCATAAATTATTTTGCAGGCCTTCATATTTTTACGAAAAGTCCTTTCAAAATTAAATCGTCGACTTCCGTTACTAAATACAGCAAATTACGTTCACAAATAAATAAAAATACCCGTCATTCTTTTGTCATTCACTGCGAATAACCTCCTTGTTCTGTGATGCGTAAATTTTCTCGGAAAATTAACGATATCACTTCAAAATGAGGTCCTCAGTAGGTACTATAAAATAATTGAGGTCATCACTGTGTGAGTTACTCGACAAAAACGATTTATTGACCTTTTTACGGCACGGACATTGGTTGGTTACTAATAAAAACAAATCGTGTCATGTATTGTGCTGTTTTACGTATTAATTATAAATTGACTTGCTTAGGTATTAATTGAGAATTTTTCAGGATACTTCTAGTAGTAGCATAAAAGTTTAGTAGTATTAATAGAATGCTTCTTTATTCAAATTTCTTAATTATATAAAACGCCATGTTGTATTTGATATAACAGTTTTTTTCTTCTCAATAATTGTTTCTACCTTTTGTAAACTTCCTATATTTTTAGCTACTCATAATACACTCACCACATTCAACTGTATATAAAAATAGAGATAAATATTTGAACATGCACAGTGGTTAGAAAAAGGGACATGAAAATCAATTGAAGAACAATATTGACACGTACCAATTAAGGGGGCTCGAAATTTTTCATTCCTTCACTTATTTAAACATAGCAAAGAATTCTCTAATTCGACGTGGATTGATGCAAATGACACCTTCTACACATGGCATTAGCTGTCAAAAATTTAAACACTCCTTCAAGAAAACACAAACGAAAATAAACCTTAAAGGTTTTAAAATAGAGTCCTGTGGTTTTCTGTATGGCGGTTAGAGTTTCTTTGCAATGGTATTCGGGATGACATTTTACTATTGACGTTGCGACGTCGTTTATTTATTTAGAGGGTGGGTACAATGACATTCTCGTCTTCTAGAACCCGTGTGACAATTTACTGTAATAGGTAAGTTGTTGTCAAAGTTGAAATTGGGGTGCGCAAAGATGAATGATGCAAAATAAAGAGATGCCCGACAATGTTTCATGTTGACGACTGGATTCTAAATTTAAATTAAGTGGGATGAAAGTTTTAGTTCAGAAATTTTTGGTTGCTCAACTCATTTTTCAAGTCAAATTTTAAGTTTTAAGTGGATATACCTTCTTAGATTAAAGATAAAGATAAAACAAATCCAAATTCAAATTGTTTTATTGCTTGTCACATTACAATGGGTACAAAAGATGTTAGTATAATTAGGCACACATGTGACACCTTGCAAAGTATAGTATAAGCCTATATAAATAAGTTAAGTTAGCAGTAAGTTTACAATAAATAGCTTGTAATTAGGTATAAGGGGGTTCTTCGCATTATATACTTGAAACTGTATTTTGTGACAGAATATACTATGTCACGTCGTTTGGGTTTCATTTAACCTCACCATCCTGCAACATACCTCAAAAGGATTTTTTTTATGTGTGAATAAAATACCACCTCCGTAAATCTCTAACTTTTTCTTTCGTTACATATATGATTTTTTAATCGACAAAAAAATGTGCGTCCCAAAAAATATTCATCCAAACAAATCATTACATTTCCCCAAATCGTCTATGCCAGGGGAGGCAATTAAGTGTATTTCGTCTGCGTTTAGATATAATTCGACTTGTTCAAACATTAAACAGTGTGTTAGACAGTGTAATCGGTTTATAATACTCTGTTTGTTCCTCTTTTACTGTTTGTTTTTTTTCCAATGCCATAGACAATTTCGTTTTGTCCAACTTTTTCTGATTTAAAACCACTGTGCTAAGATAAAAAGTATTGAGTCAGTCATCTACTGTTGTAAATCCGATTTAATTTAGAGTTAAAAAAATCTCGTTTTATAATCCATGAATTGTTTTACAAAATAAACAGGAAAGCTAAATATTTTTATTAGCTCAACAAATTAGGATAATGTTAAAAACCGTTCGTATAGCACTTTTTAGGGTTCCTTACCCAAAAGTCCGTGCGTTTTTTTAATTTTACTATTAAAAAGAAAGTGTTATAATATTTAACCAAGGGTTTATTAACAGTGATTAATATTATTCCGTAAGAACGTTGCAATGATAAAATCAGCTGTGTGTTAGACGATTCATGCGGGTCAATGGCTGGCTTGCTATGTCGAACTTTTGCTATTCATTTGGAGCAAAAAATAAATTTCGAGCCACTGTTTGTGAAAAGAGCTATATTCTAAGCTCTTTGATGAGAAAGGCTAACATTTGGCCTCCTTCTCACGTGATGGTAAATGAAAAATGTATATTTACTCTAAAATTTAAGAAAACTAAATCTAAATGTTGGGAAATCTATTGCTATTGAAAAATTTAAGCAAAGAAATATCTTTTACATTCATTCATTTGCGGATAGAGAGAACTTGACATACTAATCCTTGGAATTAAATTTCCAGCTTAATTGAGTTTAATAACGAAATGCATATTGATCACCTGAATCACTGTGCTTTGAAAAATGTCACAACAGTTTGAAATTAGTAAATTCGTCGTATACGGACCGTACGAAAGCGGGAAAGTGTTTTATTATTACTTTTATCTTTGAATCTGTACATTTTTTCGTGTATTTCATAGCTCGTCATTTATATTGAAACTGCTAACAATTAATTTAATTAGAAGCGTATCTGTTAGGGTGGGCTTTTGCCCGGTCGTTGTTTTTGATGTAATCATTTGTTAGATGCAATGGGTGTTTCGGTGTCATGATTTTTAGCATTGTCTCTTTTTTCCCTAACGATCGTTTTAATGTTTATTTTTATTAATTACTAATTACTCATTACGAGCACATAGCTGTAGCTATGATTAAGATTTTTTTTTTTATTTTTTTTATCGTGTATATTAATCGTTTTTTTTTAGTTAGTAGACAAGTCATAGCATTACTTACTAATAGAACCTATGTAGTTACTTTGTTTGCAGAATATCAAAAATTTATTTCGCCAAACCAAAACAAATTAAACTGACACTCTGTGTGAACACGGTAAACAACGCATAAAACTCTTATCTTTTCTTACCTTCAGGATCTACAACAAATTGGCTATCTTTTACTACAAAACAACTTAAAGACGCACAGTGCAAGAAAAATCCAGATTAAAATAAACCTTATGTCGTGAGAGAAAGGTCGCTAACTCTTAACGAGTGCAGAAAAATCAAATTCGCACCGCACAGTGAGTTGTAAGCGATGGATTAGGGAACAAAATGCATAGGTTGTAAATTTTACGACTATGCAAATGAAATTTCGTATTGGATAGTAAAATCTCAGCGCGTATCGTAGGCGTTACATCGATATTGAGAGTTTGTATAAGATAGGCGAAGTTAAAATAATTAAAAAATTTTGAAGTGTTTCAAAATGGCCATAAAAATATTTACTTGTTGGTAAATTACGATTAACACGAAAAATCCAAAAAAAAATCAAACTTCAGTTTGACAAATTGACGTCTCCTATTAACTGAAGCAAATTTTCAGTCTTGAAGTTGAGTCAAAACTTTAATATCTAGTTTATTTTCGAACAATAAAAACTCTTGACTATAATTTTTAGATGCAATAAAGTATGCTTGCAAAATACATAACATTGTGTTCAGGCTGAGTCTTAGCTAATAAAACTGATGTAAGATAAACTCGTTTATGTCAACAGGATTAAAAATTTGATCGTAAACTTAGCTTAAAAGGACTTTTACACCAGCCTTAAACTGTTACTTGTACAAGTAAATTTAAAATATGATATTTTTTTAGGTTTTTTATAACTACATACATAAATATACTCGAGCCATGATTAATCCTTCGAGAGGGTTAGGCAGAGGTCAAACACGGCATTTCGCATGTTCATGTTGACTCCCAGTGTGACAAGTTGCGAATCGCCACACACCCGGCACAATGAGGAACGTGGCAGCTACAATGTACGGCAACCCGAGACTCCCGAGACCTTCGGGGTCGGGTCGGTCAGTTAACCAAGGCTCGTAACAAACTGAGCTACCAAGTCCTCCACGTCACGATTATTAATACTCTTAAAAATAAATAAAGATAAAATAATATGTCAAATTAAATTATAAACTAATGACACAGACTTAAATTTTTTATTTGTTCCTGCTAAAATTAAAATATATACTACATGTAAAATAAAAGTTCAGTAATTAAAAACTGTCTTTAAAAAAAAAATATTTACTATATATTTCTTAGGAGATATTTATTATTAAACATAAGCATTTCAGTGTAACGTGTGTATTGTGAAAGGTCTTTCAACGGGGGGGGCGGTGGGGTGACAGTGACAAGCATTGACATTAGGTCCGTTTACGACGGCAAGTTTTGTCAAGAGATTTAGAGATAATGTTTTTAGGTTTAGTTTATGACATGCTAATTTTGTCATCCCTCGTAAAATTACTCGTATGACGTCTCGGAGAAATTATCAGGTTATTTGACAAATGTTTTCGACAAAGACGCAGGACCTGGTTTATGAGAAATATAGACGACTTTCCACAAAATATTTCAGTTAGTTTTCTTACTGATCTTCATTTGAACTTTATAGAAGTATTAATAATAAATTTTCTTTAATAGTAGAGAACTTTACATTTTTTATGACCGAAGAATATCAAAACACTCGCACCTGCAAATCATTTAAGCAAAATTACCCTTTCGTAACTCATTAAAACACTACGGAAGTAAACCACCGTTTTAATTCTAGTAATCAATGAACACTGGCAAAAGTGTTAAAGTTAAACAAACCAATGTTCAAATCGATCCTTTCACCAAACATCGTAACGTATCATTACACATTAAAAATTACCAACAAAATCAAATCGATGCACTGTCAACGTTTAATTAAAACGAATTTAAAACGGACGAAACCATCAAAACCTATCATCAATTTGATGACAATACAATCGCCGGAACACAATTGCAGGACCTTAATAACAAAGCTGTAAGCCCTAAAATGGAATAACCGTACGCAAATTCAAATCATTAAATAAGCTAAATCACAAAAACTTAACAATCAATTCATTTCTATCAGCCGTTCTTATGCCGAACTAAATAAGGTCTAAATTCGTTTGTTTCTGAGTTTGACAGTTGTAAACACAGTGTGGCAATTCACACAAATAGTGCACAAGTGTAAAAGCTCAGGTGCGTAACGAACTAATTAATTTGAAAGCCCGCATTTGATTACACAAATCAAATGTTTTGTAATGTGTGTTATTGTGTTGTTAGGGGTGTAAAAGAGAGATCGCTAAGAAATATTATTAGTCACGTTTCGGACCTTGTATCCGGTTGTATTTGTTCTGACGCCTCATTATTTACGACCACTGTGCGTTTGTTTTGAATTAATAGCTTCTTTTAAAATAAAATATATAAAGAGCGACTTAAAATTAAATTCAAAATTTCATTGTTACATAATTATTTTAAGACTGTACAGAGTAAATTTTTACAATCAATTTAACATCTTAGGCGGTGTCTATAGGCGGTGCTCTTGGTTCCCAAAATCTAAGGCATCGTCATGTCAATAGGCGGCGATATCACTTTCCATTAGGTGAAACATCTGCTTGTTTTCAAATAATGTACTAAAAAAATTGTAACGAATACAACATTAATTCAGCATAAGATGAAACAGCCCCTAAAAACATATCACATAAAGGCATAATCTTTAACAGGCACAGCTATTTATAAATATGCGACATGTCACACAGAACATTTGTAACATGCCAATAAAGCAGATTTCAAATTACATGCACTCATAAACTTGCCCTTGATGAATTTGATGCAAATTTTCCTGAGCAGTAAAATTTGTACAGTTATAGCCTCCCTTTTACCCCCAACCCCACCTATCCGGATTTGCATTTGTATTTAATATTAAGCTTAGGTTTTTAATCCCTTTTAGTATTAGTCAACTAATGTGGCTTTGTTTGTCTGATAAAAGCACTAGTAATTCAAAAAGGCAATAATAATAGGCTTTAATTGGTATGTGTATATGCCCTGTGATAAGAAAATGTATTTTATTATTGTGATGCATGTACTATTGGCTGGCCTGAATAAAATAAATAAGGCAAGTTATTGTATATGTATTTTGAAATGTTGATCTGTAAACTTAAAAAATGAGATTTTTTTAAAACTACTCATTAAATTATAAATATTATTCTATGTATAATTAGAATACATTTTCAGAATGGACAAAAGCAATTTTATTTTTATTTTTATTTATACGTGTTTTGCTCTTACAAATTGGAAGCAAAATCTTGTAAAGAAATATAAAGAATTATACCGATAGTAAGAGTTTTTTAAATGATTTCTTATTTAAATGAAATATAATAGTTTTGGAAAGAACTGCTGTCTGTTTTTCTATTCAATAGCCTTTAAAACAACTATAAAAACTCGACAACTTCTCACCTTTAACTCGATTACTAAAATCGCTTTTCACGACTTCGTTTTAATCGTCGCACGTCTTTTCTTTTACGATACCCATTTTGCATAAGGTAACAAAGGAAATTGCATGATTTATCTCGTAAGAACCATCGGCTTACAAATAACCTCATCTGTTTTACGATACTCTAAGATTTCCAGTTTTATAGTTGCCGTAATTTTACGATGGCTGATTAGTTTTTTTTTCTCGGATTCAGATTGATTGAGTGATAAAGTTGCGAGTTTGGAAAATGGTAATGAGATTGATTATGTTTATCGAAATTTTTGTGATGGAACTCATTAATGAAGGGTCGTTGGGGCACTAAAATAATGAAAGTACCTCCTGTATGTAAAAATCTAAATTTAGTATTATATAAATTAAAGATATGCGTTCTTTATACAAAAAAAAAAGTAATTTCTGTATAAAATATTATGTTATATCTGTGCCTTCCTTAAAATTAGCCAAAAGACAGCAAAAATACTCATAAATTCAATATACAACAAATATTAATAAATAAATAAATAAATAACCACATCACGACACACACATTGACTCAGCCCTGCACTAAGTATCGTAAGAACTTGCTAAGCAACGATATGGTATATACTAAATAAATAAGATTACAACATCCAAGACCGGTAAGCGAAACAATGCGTCTTGCAAATAACACAAAGTCCCAAAGATATCAAAGATATTGTATTGTTATAAATATGTGTATAAAAGATATAGTTCCGAAGTCAAACTACTGGCTGTCCACATTACTTTATTTATTTTCTTAATTGAATAATAACATTTTACAATAACAAACAAATACAATAGACAGAAAAAAACATAATACATTGCCTAGACACTAGTGTACGAACACTTTGTTGTGCCACGAAAAGAAATTAAAATTATAACAGAGATATTTAATACCTATTTTACTATTATTTGATTAGGTTCAATTGAAATTAATAATAATAAAGCACATCACGATACACATTGACTCAGCCCTGCAGTTAGTATCTTAAAGAACTTGTGTCACAGGAACTTAGCAACGATATGGTATAAAACTATATAGATAAGAATACTACATCCAAGACCGGTAAGCGGAACAATGCGTCTTGCAAATAACACGAAGTTTCGCATACTCCGGGATTCGAACCCGGAACCTCTAGCGTAGCAGTCGGCTGTTTACACCACTGCGGCACAGAGGTCGTCAAAAAAATAAAGAATTAAACAGAATGTAAACAGCGATACTGAGAGGCCAGCGCATGTTAAGAATGGTTAAGTGTCATTTAGTTTTTCCAGTACTTTCCTCTTTACTTGTACAAAATACAGTGAAACCTAATTAATTGGGATCTCAAGGGACCAAGGATTTTGTACCATTTAAAGAGGTTTTCATTTATCCAGTTTACCATTTAGACAGGTTTAAAAATTTGTTGTCTCATTTACAGAGGCCGTAAACAAAACACGTGCAAAAGAAATTCGAATGTTTGTAAACAATCGTGTCGAAACCTGTCCCAACCTGATTACATTATCTCACTTATAAAGGGAACTGAGCTCCAGAGTCCCAATTATAGAGGTAAACATGAAAAAAATCCTAGAAATCAAATCTCATTTAATCAGGTTCAAAAAGTCCCATTAACAGAGGTAATTCGATGAAAAAGTGCCGGGACATTGTAGTTCTCAATACTAGAGGTTTCTCACTTATCCAGGTTCCACTTAACCAGGTTTCACTGTATTACAATTGACTGTACTTACACAACATAATTGTCAAAACATGGCACATGTAAACAATCACATGGTCCATTAAATTCCATGCATCTGACTTCGCTGCGTCAACAGTATTGAAACTGAGTTAAGATGTCTGAAATTCAAAACGACGTGAACGAAATAATTGTTATTGGTACAGAAATAGACGACGTATTAATTATAATTAGTAAAGAGATGTTTATTTTGAAAGTGTAATTGCTTTTGGCACTGTTAGTAAATAGTTGAATTATAAAAGTATTTTTAATTTCAATACTACATTTATTTTAATTCAGTAAGTGGATTGTTCAGTTTTGATTTAGCTAGTTCATTTTAGTTTATAAACAAAATATAATATTATGAAAGTTATTTTGTAAAATTAACTAAAACCAGTCCCATGATGAATATATTCTTTAAAATCCTAAAGTTCTAAGGAATATATGTAGCACTAGCTTTTGCCCGCGACTCCGTCCGCGTAGAAATCGAAAATGGTTCTAATAGGATATTTAATTACTTGAAGTTTATTGTTACTTTTTGGACGATTCAAACAATATATTTATAAATTATAGCCTATTTTTCATTCTGATGTATAAACCATATTACTGTAAAGTTTCATTAACATTCAGTAGTTTTTGCGTGAAAGAGTAAAAACATCCGTTCACCCCTACACCCTCACAAACTTTCGCGTTTATAATATTAGCAAGGATAAATCGAGCAATTAAATAGTTTTAACTGTAAAATTTTAATGTGATAATTTGTAAAAAACATCATAGTTTCATCAAAGCATAATCTTTTAAACCTGCCTTTTATCTCCTAATTAAATTCAAAATAATTCCAAATAGAACTTAAGAATCGTCCATATCTCTAGGCGAAATTTTCAATTAGTCGAAAATATGCATCAGTAGGGATTTGAACTTGTTTGCATAATTCTAAATGACAATATTTTGACTAAGGGTTCAATTACACCCTAAACGATGTTTGTTGTTTAACTAAACAGCTTTTCACTTTGTACTTCTGAAACTTTTCGCTTTTAGCTTAAGCTACAGAATGTGTTAGAATAAAAATCAAATATTATTAAAACCAATTTACAAAACTATTTTTTCAGTTAAAAGATAAGTTTAGACTTTGAAAACAATATAAAACTGAAAGTAAGCGACCTGCTTGCATGGTTATAGATAAATAAAAAAGCCTATTCAAATTTGACTTAAAAAGGCTCCAAGTTGTAAAGCTCAGAAAATACGCTTCATATTCATGCAAATCATTTTGTCAAATACTGCAAAAAGTATATTTAATATATTTTTTTCATCTTTATTTACATAAAACTATATGCTATAGCTTTTAAAATCTTTAAAACTATTCAAAGGAAAACTTAACAATTGGCCAATTACTGTTCCTTTTTTATCGATGGAACATTTAGGAAAATTTTATTTATATATAACTAATTATTAAGTTAATTTTACACATTTTTGCTAATTATCTATTGCTTAAGGTTTAGCTATGTTACATACATTTCGTTAGTCAATAATTTTCCTACTGAAAATAACCCTTCTAAGGGCGAAACCAATCAGTAATAAATCAAATTCCAGTCAATCTCGACTCAAACGTGAACTGAACTGCTTTGATAAGATATGCAGATGCAGTTATCTTTCATATCGCTTCCGGTTATTAGGGGTTCCTGTTAGTATTGCTTGTAAGCTTGCTTAGCTAATTCCTTTGTCTATTAGCTCAGGTCTAGGGTGCCTTTGAATCACTAAGTTTGATATCAATAAACTAGGTGATGCGCATCACGTTAACTTGGGCAATCTTTCTGTCCTGCCTTGTTTAAGCTCAGGATATGTACTCTAAAAAACTTTTTCATGGCTGAAGTTTTTTACTGTTGCTAGCTACAGTATTTTTTTTCCGTGACAAGTAAATCACAGTTAGTAAATCTGCATGTCTGTTCTGTATCGCTTTGAAGGATTGGAGAGTCAATGTGTGTAATATTTTTATATGAGAAAAACATGGGTCAACCGTCGCATTAAAACAAACGAATGATGTAAACTGAACCTCTGTAAACTAAAAATCTATAAAATAAATATATCTATTTATTTGTAGGCAGTTTCCGTCTTTTTTGCCTTTCAGATTAAAAAAAAAAGATATTTAAAAATAAATTTGTAGGTACTATTTATTACGTTTTCACAAAGACCACGTCTTGGATCAACACACTAGGCAGAAACAAACACTACTTCTGCGACGATTCCAACACGAGCATATCTAGTAATATATTGCAGCTAATTGTAGCTATCATCAAATAGATTATCAGCTGAACATCGTGCCCGATAATTGGTCCAATGGATAACGTTGCAAATTACCACAAAGCCATAGCATACATAATAACCAACTAAGTGTACTGGACAATGTTAATCCACTGGACATGGGTTTCATGACTTCAGTACAATCAAGAAATACTCAATATAATTAAGGCTTAGTGGGCCTTTCTACAAAACATTTAGATTGCATTTAAAAAATCTTATCATTTAGTTAAAATAGACGTTTCTACGTTATTAAAATAAATAACCACATCACGATACACACATTGACTCAGCCCTGCACTGAGTATCGTAAGAACTTGTATCGCTGGTGCTAAGCAACGATGTGGTATAAACTACATAGATATGAATACTACATCGAAGACCGGTAAGACCAATGCGTTTAAATTTAATTTATTTATTTATTTGACGGCCTCTGTGGCGGCTACTCTGACTGCTACGCTAGAGAATCCAAATTCGAATCTCCTCCAGGGCGGAACTGCGTTATTTGCAAGACGAATTATATTGCTAACTGGTCTTGGATGAATTATTCTGAAGTCCTGTGTAGTTTAAACCATATCGTTACACAAGATTCTTCATTCTTACTGTAGGGCTGAGTCCATGTGTGTGTCGTAATGTGGTTATTATTTACCCCAAAAATAAAAGAATGAAAATTATATTTCAAAAATTCAGGATAACTTTCAGGATGGATAAAAGCTATTTTTATAATGTCCAAGATGTGATTGAGTTCTTGGTTCCTAAACTAGTAATCCTTTCAACGTGTTTTATTGATAAAGTTTTAAACGGAAGTGGTTGCTCAGTTCGTTACGTGCTGTGGTTAACCGGTCAACTCGACTCGAGGACTCGAGGGTTCGAGTCTCGGATTGACGTAAGTTGAAGCTGCCATGTTACTCTTTGTGCCCGGATATTGGCGACAGATTCGCATCCTGGGACTCAAAATAAACATAAAACCTAAATGCGGTGTGTTACACCTCTGCCAATCCCTCATTTTATGTTATTGTATACATTTAAAAATATGAACATTAGCTGAAGATGATCAATAGTGGACAATGGCGTCCCCGTTCTTCATCATATATTTCATGAATATTACGTTAACAATAACATTCATATTGATCGATTAATACAAGCGTTATGTATTTAATTAGCGTAAAGTTCGTTCGATTGAAATCTTAATTGGCTAAATTAATTGCTCGGCTTAGGGATTACCATTAACGTTACTAAGTAGGGCTTAGGGGTTAATCTGTTGTTGATAAACATGTTATTAAATTATTTTATGCATTATTATATTATAGAGTAAATCAACAAGATCGTCAACTCAATTAAATCAACAATAAAATTAAACTTATTCGTTATAACGTGACACTTTTGAAATGGGAAGCCTTAAACGAAACCTTCTGTTAAAAAGGTTTAAAAAGGGCTTATTTGCTTTCTTGCTAGTACCTTAGAAAATAAATGAAATCAGGCTATTGTAGCTCGTGCTGAATAAAAACAATTAAGAAAACCAGTAACAACAAAATTGGCATCAAAATCGGTTTAACCGTTAAGGAGCTACGGTGGCATAGACAGATATCATATAGATATCTGATTGCGTTATGTAAAACAACTATTGCATAAAACCTACAATTAAAAACGTCAAAGTTAGCATTGACAGAACGTCAGAATACCAAATTTCATTAGTGGCGTCTGATGTACAAAAATAAAATACATTTTTTTAATTAATTTATAATAAGTTATCAACCGTTGTTTGTTTGGGAACTGTAATATGTACTGGAAATTGAAATAAGTGGCTGTATATAAAGAAATGAGCAAAGAGAACATACGGCAGACACAGATAGCAAAAGAGAAAGATAAAACATTTGAGGGCAGATACAATGCTTGTTTCATTGATTTTGGATTGAAAATAGGTAAGATTTTAAAGATAAAATGCCGTAATCCCAAACTAAGTCACAAGCCTATATTATCATTACATCCTTGCTAATATTATAAACGCAAACCTTCTAAGGATGTATAAATGTTTGTTACTGTTTCACGCATAAACTACTAAATGGATTTTAATAAAACTTTACAATAATATGCCTTATACATCAGAACAATATATAGGCTTTAATTTATAAAGATACTGTGTGAATTGTCCAAAATATAACGATAAATTTCAAGTACTTAAAAATCCTATTAGAACAATTTTCGACTACAGAAAGCAAAATCTAGAAAAATAATTAATTATTCGCATCTAACAAAATCAATAATTGATTTAAAATTAAAGACCTTGACTCATTTACTGACTCATCAACATTTAACATCCGTCGAACATAGGTTTTTTTTTCATTATATTTCCATTATAAATGCAAATAATAAAAACGAATAAATAGAGAATAACAAGGATCCACTATTAGACCATTATGTCCTAAAAAAACAAAAAAAAAATGTTTAAACTATTGCTTTTTTACAAACAGAAATCGTATTTTTGCGTTTTCTGTAAAAAACAAAATGTTTTAAATTTAAAAAGACTTAAAATAAGAACTCTAAAAAAACATTTTTACTACCACCGGTTCGGAATGCTATTTCAACGGGGAAGAATCCGACAAGAAACCTCCGTTGTTTTTTTTTTTTCAATATTCAAACTGCAGTTATATTTTATAACAACTTACAATTTGTAAAACATAATAATTCTAGTATTTTTATCTCCATCCGTCTGCCGTGAAAATTCATTGTAATAAGAAATAAATTAATTTTTAATCGATGACTAGTTTTAATACTATTTTTACTCTATCTGTCTGCCATGAAAATTCATTCTAAAAGTATATGTATTGTATTTTAGTTTCAGTGTTACTATATAAAAAATCCTATATAAAACTTTACCTTTTTACCTACGATAAATAAAAATGACCTTGTATACAAATTCTTCATTTATTTAATACAGGAACTGGTCTTCTACTGGGCGGTATGATGGGGAGCTTTTTCTTCTGCGGCGCCAGGAAGTGGCCGAGCGTAGTCGGTGCAGGTCTTGGCTTCGGAATGGCATACAGCAACTGCGAACGGAACCTGAACGACTACCTTCTGTCCATGGATCCAAAAGCTTGCGTCATCAAGTAAGCCATTATTTTGTCATTAAATCTCTGCTTGATTTCATTTTTTTCATTGGGATTGAGTGTGTCTACAGTCTACCCTGAGTTCGCATAGTTTTCCAACACGTCAGGTAACTTACCAGAAGAGAGAATATTCCATTGTTGTTATTGAGGGCCTAACCCTAACACGTTAGATCCTGTGTCTACCAAGAGTTGGTATAGTTTATCTACACGTCAGGTAACAAAGATTACTACAGTGCTTTTGTACGAGCAATCTTAATTCCTCATCAATCCGTTAGAGGCGCTTTACAAAGATACAAATTTGTAACTGCAGTCGCAAGCGGCTATCGAAGGTAAAACTCATGGAAGGCAAACAGCATAGGGGATAAATTAAGCCGAGTATTCTACAAATAGGTAGGTTGTTGTAAGCCAAGCTTGATAGTTCAAATCGTGTTCGGAATTTTGAGATTATTCAACGTTTGAGTAAATGAGTTGTGTGTTTTTAATTTTCTTTCTTGAATATATTTTTAAACGAATATTTCATTGCAATACTGTGAGTTTTTTCACAATGTCATGGAAACTGAATAACACGACGATGCCCCATTTATCATGAAACACCAAGAGCGTTGCCATATAGAGGTAAAATTGTTATACCTACCGTGCCGGTAATTACGCTGGCTCTCCAATCTTTCGAACCGGAACAAAGCGAACTGCTTCATGTTGTAAATAGAAAGGAGGGTGGTACCAAACCAGAAGATCTCGCACGTAGATCTACAACCTGTAAGAAGCGAAAGTCAAAAGCAACGTCCTTCTTTTGATATTTTACTTCGTTATTTAACAGAAGAATATGAATCCGTGTCGGGTCAGCTGTATTGTTAGAGAAGCTTCTCTTACCTTCCGCTGTAAATTACATTCTCTGGTGAAAATAACCGTCTACCTCTCGTCACAATATTGCTCAATTATTTTGAATAATGAATGAATTCTTTGTCGGCGTCAAACAATGATTTCAAATGAGCATTCTTCTTTAAATTTATTTGTCTCCACCTATCTACTGTCGACGGGAACATCTTTAGCTTTTTTCCATTGAAACAAATAAGTTGCTATAATAATGTCCATTTTTATACAAACAAAAAGCACAAGCAGACGGGAACTAATTTCGTCTATAAAATATTAAAAGGGGCCACTAAACTTTTGCAACTTGTCGTAAAAAATTTCAATGGCGCTAGCTGCCTTGAATAGTTGTGGAATGTCAAAGAATATTGTTTAGTTGTCAGAGTTACCGTCATGATGTTTGTAGTTTCAGTTAAGTAAAGTAGCCCACATTGTAAAAGGTTGTAAATAATGTCAATGGAATAAAAGCCATCGATAAAGAAGCAAGGAGACATTGTAAAGTGCAAATGAGATGAAATAAATATTGGTCATTGCGTTTTGTAGATAGGGTTGGCACTGTTTCGTTTTACATACTATTAACAATATCTTTTTCTGGATGACATTTCAATTTTCCATCAAGCATAGCTAGTGATCACAGTAAATAAAATAATATTAGATATATCTTGCCCACCTACATTTTTAAACGTGCCATTATATTAAGTAAAACATACGTCCTATCTGATGAAAAGAATAATAGCATAATTAAAAGTAAAACTTCATAACAAGAATTACAAGACATTAATTATTTTGACACAAACAAAAATGAATTATTATAATTAATTAAAGAAACGATTACTTTAAAACTGCCAACCCTGTCTAAATCGTTTTAATGGTCTCACGTCTCGACGGTCAACAGTGAAGACGTTACTCTCTTTCTCTAAATCAGCGGGAGACTTCCCTGTTTGTCCCCCTTTTTGTGTATTGTCTGCGAAAAGGTCAGTTACGGTTGCGTCTGCCATACAAACTGCTTTCAATTCGGCACCCACAATTCTCATAGGGCTGGCAACGCCTTCCTTTTCTTTATTAAAAGGAAATGGCATACTTGTTTGTAAACGTACCGCCTTAGTCTTTGCCACCCACAGAGTTTTTACTATTCTCCTTTACATTATTTAATTTTGGAACTTATATATGTTGATTAAGGTCGTTTTTTGATTGGATTTTCTTGATGGTAAATCGTCATTGGTTATTACAGTTTGTATTTATTTTTATTTAACTGGTACATTTCAATTGGTGAGTCACAAACGGACCGAAGCCTTTGACGCTTTTGCGACCGGTGCGTACAATTGATTTGTTTTTTTTTTGTTAATGTTAAACGAAGTGTCAATTACATGTGACCGTGTTTTGTTTAAAGGTCGGTAGACATGTCTGATTTCGACAGAACCGGGGGATTGCCAGCGGTTTTTTTGCCCTGAATGATGAGTACTGCGGCCCGGAGGCCTTAGCAGCTTTACCGTGAATTTATCGTGGCTATCGTTCCCTTTAGAATAGACCATGCTGTATCGTCTTTATAACGACAACACAAGCTAGCGGCATGAATATTTAATCAAAAAGGATTCATTCAAAACAGAGAGAGATTTTTGAAAATTATTTATTAGCTGAATGTTCTTTATAAACTTTGTCAACACAATTTTTTTTAACTGATACCTTTGTGTTAAAAATCAATAGGACTCTAGTACTTATGTTACTGTAAATCTCTAAAATTCAGGTATTGTATACAATACCTAGGCAATGTATGAAATACCTAGTTCGTCTTGGCGATGTATGAAATATGATGAATATATTACTGTTCATTATACATTTTCAGCAAAAGCAAAAAGATAATATCGGTCAGTTGCAGAAGTTCTTAGTTTGTCAATACCTGCATGAATGCATATTAATTAATTTATTTTAATAATGGATTATAAAGACTGCGTGAACCAATTATATCTTTTTTTGCATTGCAAAAACGAAACATATAATAACTCACAGTTTTGTCTAGATGGATTATATATTATTCTATCAAATGACAAGTCAATGTCAGAAAATTTTATGAAACAGTAAAATACCTTATTTGTTTCAGGAAAACCCCATAAGGCAAGCAACAGAAACAACATCATGAAATGTACCGTAACACAATGTATATGTTTTAATTAATTATGTGTCATACTTTTAACCTCTTTCATTTATTTCTTTAGCAATTTTTTTTCACAATGTCAAGGTCAAACAAACTGTTCGCCCTATGGAAAGTGATACCGCCACCTATTGACACGACGATGCCCTCTAGAACGCCAAGGGCATCGCCATGTAGAGGCTAAGATGTTATACCTCTCGTGCCGGTAACAACACTTGTTCTCCAATTATTAATACTATAACATAGCGAACTGCTTCAAGGAAGAAATACAAAGGGGGGTGGTACCAACTCAGACGATCTCGCACGTAGATCTACCACCTGTACCGTGAACATGAATACTAGTCAAGAGTTTACCAAGCTATTTAAGCTGATTTAATACATATATGTATGTACAGCTTTTTCTGGGATGTGATAAGCATAATCCATGTACAAAGGATACTAAAAACAAGAAATATATTTTTTGACATTAAAATATAAAATTCTAGTTGTCCCCCCGAACAACTTTTGCAGCAAAAAAATCTAATTAACAAACATCTGAACCTACCCTGTATTAGAGTGGAAAAAGTAAAAAAATAATCCAAATCGATCCAGCCGTCTCCGAGATTTAGCGAGACTAATTAACAGCTCAACATGTTGATATTAAAAGGTGAAAACGTACAAAATAAGATCAAATTGTAATATATTAACTTTGCAAACTTTCCATAGAAAAACAATATAACCTTTTTTTTAATTTTCCATACAACATTTCGCTTCGACAGTTTTGTATGGAAATTCGAAACCCTTATGGCGCGGTGTTGCATCAGGTGCAAGTAACCGTTCCGGTGCAGCTATCAGGAATGCAGTGAGTCATCGGCGCTGGTGGTAGCGGTGAGCGTTGAGCGGTGACTCATCCAACGGCAAAGCTCGCCATCGGGTTACTAGGAGAACAGGGATGGTGTGGAGTAGGAGTTATTTAAACATTTTCTTCAAAAGGTGACAAACAATCAACCGGCCTTCCTGATGATAACTCACCGTAGCTTATAGACCTACGCGTTTATGAATGCAATATTGTTTACTTGGAAACAAGAATTAAATAGAAATAGCGTTTTAAATAAATCTGAAAATCATATTATTATCTTATTATAGATTATTGTCTATAGATTTTTATAGGTATTCCGTTTCAATATTTAATGATAATTCTTTTGTACTACGTCAGCAGCTTTTATTTATGAATTTATGAAAGAACAATTTTCCTACAGAGACGCTAATCTAAGAATTTAACTTTTATACTATTAAAAAAGAAATTAAAAAAATCTCCATTCTTTTTTGTAGACTAAGTACATCGTTATGTATATCGTTCGTGACACAGAATAGGATTCAGAGTTACATGAAGTGTTTCAAATAAAAATAATAATGTAAAAGCAACTTTATTACCCTTTGTTAAAGTCTTTATTGGCGGCTATCAAATTATTTAAAATATTAAGAATGAATAGAGATGTTTGAGTTTCATGTTATATTACTTTTTTTTTAAAGTAACTACCATTTATTTGCCTTTAAACGTAATTGCTGATGTAATTATATTTAGGTTGCATTGTTTTAATATGTCTGTCGGGTTTTTGATTTCCTAAACTAATTTTTAGTTTGAAAAGCGATAAAAAACAGTTTCAAGTCGCGTAAAAATTGTTTTTTTTTCTCTTTAATGGAACCTCGACATAGATAAACACGTAAAATGATTTTGGTAATCGGATGAGTACTTTCAATGAATGCTTTACTTTTATAATTATATACCAACTTTAACTTTCATGGTATTTGCATAGATAAAGATTACTACTTTTGACCATAAAGCTAAAGCGACTATAAAAATGTTGCATCGCATATAATCGCAATCAGAAATAGAACCTGATATTCAAACTGTCATTAATGTACTTTTTCATGGCAATATAAAGAGGCGTGGCTTCACGCTAAAAATGATGGGTACAAATGATTGAAGATAAATAAATGATAGTAAGTTAATGAAGTCAATATAGGAAGCCACGCTATTCAACTATTAACTGTTTGATCATAATTGAAATCAGCACCTTTTTGTCGTTGAAAGAAAGGTTGATGGTTCCGTGAAATAAAACATTTTGTTACGTTTATTAACATTAATTGAACAAACTATTTCTGTATAATTATAAGAAATGCATAAGGTTACATAAACACGGTCGTAGGACGTGATAGCTCTGTTTGTTACGTGGTAAACCGAACGACCTGACCTGACAGGTCGAGGATTCGAGTCTCGGGTTGCCGTAAGATGTAGCTTACATGTTTCTCATTGTTCCCGGTTAGTGGCGACCTATCATACTGGGACTGCTTTATAGGGACAATATTTTCTCAAATTGTTCTATTACGTCATGTTCCATAGAACAAATGGGACACATTGTTTTGGACTAGGGTGCTAGCACACCTGACGAAAGATGCGTCGGACTTGTCATCGGTTGGGTGTGTAAGATGGAATGGTTTACGACTGATGATACGCGAATCATAGTCCGTCAGATGTAAGGTAATTGTTTATTAAGGTAAGAGTGAATAGGTTTCTGCTAGGCAGGCATGATCCACCTTAGACCTCATCGGCGCTTAACATCAGGCGGGTCTGGGGTCAAATGACTGCCTGGTCTTGAATAAAAAAAAGATGTCCTAGCACCCTCAGGCAGTTTGTATGAAATATCCCATAATTACATTAAATGGTTACACCATACATTACTGACTCGAAGTCGCGGTGTTACTGCAAGATGGAGTATGCTTTTGCAGGTTTATACAAGAAAAATGCAGCAACTTCAAGTACGCCAATCGGGCGTAGTTGATTCATCTAGCACCAAATGACTGACGGTGACCTGCCGCGTCTTCTTAATAGAATTCCATCCTAAAGAATACAATTTGAACCAAATACTATGAAAAATAATTCATTTAAAAATATATAACAAACGAATCTACGGGCTAATATTTGTAAGAACAAAATCTATCCATATATATCACAGTTGAAGCTAACAATACAAACAATCGCCTCGTTTCGATACCTAAATAGTTTATTTGTTTTATCTTTTATGGGCCGTATTAAAAAGAGAATATCGAGTTTATCATAAAACTCTAATTAAGTTTATGCATTCCGTCTCCCAAATTGAGGTCCACTATGAGCAAGAGATTTTTATTTTATTTTATTTTAACTTAGCAATATACAGTGATCAATTAAATGTATAAAACTAGAATGGGACCGAAAAACATGTACACAGCATGATATAAGTTCTCACACAAACAAAAAGCTACAAAAACAGTATAAGATACAAAAGGTAGGTATGGTATTTTTATTGAAGACTTAGCTTTCACCCCAAGTGGTTGATTCGAGTTTTGTTCAAATCTAAACTATAGTTACAATACCTAAACTAGTTTAATAAAAAAATCAAATTACAACGAACGTCCGATGGTAGGTTCGGATTCGATTAGGCATAATTTTTAAATAACGTAGCTTTGTTGTCTTCTTTAAATACAATACGATTAATTTAATTACATGATAATCCTTTTTGATACCCTCTTTTCAAAGAGTTCTTTAAACATTTTTAACAAGAAGATCTTTTAAACTTTATATTGAACGTAATATAAAGATTGTTTTATCTAACTTTTTTAAATACTTTCGAAGCTTCAGACATTTTAGACTTATAGTAGACCTCCAGTTGTGTGACTCAAGCCCGAGTTGACTCAACTCAATTCTGGTTACGGCAGGTCAGTTTTCAGACGAGGTCAAGGCACTGCGCTGGGGTTTTAAGCTAATACGAGAAAGGTTTTCATTTTATATGGCATTTAAAAGTTGAATATCGTTTTAAGCTGTACTATTGCAACATAGAAAAAGACGTCTGATGTGAGATTGATAAAAATATTTATAAAATTGTTTATTAAGTTTAACTAATTTATAAAAAACATATCATAAACTTTGGTTAGCTCCACACATTAAAGTAACTATACATAAGAGATAATTGCAAATAATTTTAATAAAAACTTCTTATCGCAGTATCTTTTTGGATGTATGGAAAAGCAAGCGAAATAGGGCATCTACTCCGAAACGACGAAAAACGAAGTATCGGCCGAATGTTCTTGTGTTTCCTACTACGAAAGACTTTCGGTCGGGTCTGGCTCGCAAATCCATTCATTACGATCGACCTTTGACATATACTGCGTCAAAAACCTCACTCCGATTACACAGACACATTGATTTCGAAAGCAGTGTCATCGTTGATTTTATGTTCGGTCGGTTTATTGGACGGCCCAAAGTTTCGTCGTCGGCATACCAGTGTAGAGCCCCCGAACTCCATACTTTCATCTTGTAATTTGAATTTAACGATGTCAGAACTAGAAAATCCTTAAGAATAAGCATGTTTTAAACTTAAAACTAAATCAATTCAAGTACATTAATGCGAAAACACGATTCTAAACAAAATGGAGACAGTAACAGCGTGTTTCTGCTATAAAACAATTATTTGCTTCCATACCAAATAAGCAGACGGTGCATCGAACCTGTAACCCTCAGTTTACGGTCTGTGTATGCTGTTTATTGCACATTACTCAGAACCTATAAACTATAGGAACGTCACGCTACAATCTGTTAAACGTTGAATCTTGTTTTCAATTAACAACTTGAAAATGTTAATGTTATTGTAATTTTTATGATTTTTTTTTACTTTAATCACAGCTATTACAGTTTTATACTTTCTTTATAGTTCTTGTGTAGTTAGATAAATATTAGTTCACTTCCTATATCAACCTGAGTATCGATACCGTTCTTTGGAAATGTCGTAAAAGCAATTATTTTTTTTCGCCATGGTTTTCGATATAAAACTTTGTAACACATAAATTTGTTTCCACCTCGATGGACATATAATAAATAAAATAATGAAGAATTCCATTAGTCTAAATAAATAAAGAAATATCAGAAATGTTTTTGCTGCTCCAGTTGAATTTTATTGAACGCTCACACGATGTTTTTATAGCAAGGTATATATTGTTCCTACCTTTATTGTACCGAAGATCACGTAAGCAGTTACCATTTTGTGCTTTTATTATGATATTTAAATTTTCAAACTAACAGCTTTGTTCTAATTACTTGCGTATGAAAGTAGGTAGCTCTTCTTCAAAACTTGAGGGCTCGCTTTTCACTAGTAACGTCGAAATATTGTGTTTTAAATTGCTTCAAACTCATGGAGAGTATATCTGTTGCTTATTTCGATCAAGTTTTTGAGAATTTTGTATAAATAGAAAAAAGCGGTCAAGTTTGAATCGGATTCGCACTGAATGGATTCCGTACCATCTTACAAGCTTTAATTAAATTAAATAACTTATTTTGTATGTTTTAGATAATTACTTAACCGAAACATGAACAAGCAAAATTTGTCCAAAAAATTTCATGTTTGTATATGAGTCTTCATTAATGTATAATAAATGTTGTTTTTGTTATAGCGGCAATAGAAATGGAGATTCTCTGAAAATTCCATGAGCCTAGCTGTTATGGTTCTTGAGATACAGCCCGCTAACAAATAGACAGACGGACAGCAGAGGCTTAGCAAAGAAGCTATTTTTATCCTTTTTGCCCTTCGGGTACGGTATCCTAACAATATCACAGCTAATTTCTGTATCACCGGCAACATTGTAACAGTGTGGTCATTTGAAACGCTTGGCTTCGGATATTAACTGCAACTTTTGATTTCATTGTCCACGGCTTTAATGGATGGTTTTATTGTGATGCTAATGGCATTGCGGGGTTTAGTGCACCTAATATAAAACCTAATGATTCTGAGATATAACTTTAACAACACGCAGACGAAGTCAAAGCGAATGTGTTAATGTGTGTGTGAGAACCTCCTCCATTTTTTTCCCGTTGGATAAAGATAGCAATTATGAATCAGGTATTCTGATTAAAAGGTTAATTAGGAAAACAAAAGAATTTTTCAGTCCCAATGCCTAAAGTAGTGCTTTTGTTTTACATTAAAAAAAAAAACTGAAAACAGTCCCAATGCCTTAAACAGAGCTTTTGCAAAAAAAAAGTAAAAAGTTGGTTTTCAATCTTTTTCAAATGTGACGATTTATCTAAATTTATTTTTGCCAGTAAAATTACAATAAGCTTCGGATTTCTAAAAAATTCAACTTGTGTATATCAAAAAATTTACTCAACCAATTATGACATAGAGTCCAAATTCTTATGAAAATTGTTAACTTGATACGACTCGCACATAACGGTTTATGTATCATCTTATAATTATAAATTATGTACTTTTCGTAAAAGAAAAACAAGAACAAGCAAAACATGATGAAAAAATCCCGTTCTTGTATGGAAGCCCCCTTTAATTTTTAATTGCTTTATGTTTTTGTAATTGCCATTATAGCGGCAACAGTATAGCAATTATAGTTCATGAGATACAGCCCGCTGATGACAGTCTGATGAATGGATAACGGAGGCTTAGTATCTGGGTTTTTGCCCTATGGATACGGAACCCTAAAACGGCGATTAAAAAAGAACGTTTTTCGGATCGTGCTAAGAGACTTGCTAAGAACCTTCCGTGTAGTGTAAGAAACTTTGTTAAAAATACCCTTCAGTACAAAACTCTCATAATATTATAATATTACTAAAAGGGTTCATCCTGAACAATATATTTAATATAACGTTCTGTTCATAACTAAAAGAATATGAAAATCCTTAAAAATATTCTAAACTTTCAGGACTGTTATTATAGTCTAGAAGCTTCCACCAACAAATAGTGTACTATAATGGTCCTAATCCCGACTCTAATTTTTGCGTTCACCGTACCATACCGGACAATGTACGGTTAGAAAATACAATGTAAGGAAAATATTGCACATGTACATAGCTGTACAATATAACCATACATGTTAGGTACTATTTGTTTTTCCCCTTGTAAAGGAAGCAATAAGCTCGCCAAAAAGAATATTATTTACGACTTGAGAGAACTATTCTGTTTTTGGATTTGTTTTTCCTTTCAAAGTAGTCGAAGATAGATTTTCGGTAACTCAATTGATTTATAAGTTTTTTACGTTGTTATGTTATAGTTAAGTGTCAATAAATGTGTATTGAACTGAGAAAAATATGTGATAAGTATAATTAAAACTTAAAAGTTAAATAAAAGTAGTGGCTACATTTAAAAATTTGAGATTTTAAAAACTTCACAATACTCGAATACACTTTTCTAGTTCTTGCATTTATACTTCAAATAAATTAAAAACATTGTAAAAAAAATAAATACAAGAAAAAAAGTGTAACTCTATTCAATACCCATTCCAATCTCCATCAGACTCGATGAATGATTCGGTTTCAGAATAACCCCGTATCTCATGAGCGTTGATATTGCTTGAGTAAAAATTTCTCTTAGCTCCGCGACTATGTCCCCATAAATTTTCCGATGTAAAAAGGCGGCTAATGGTATTTGTCGGTTTTCATCTGAAGATATACGTCTCATGATTTGTTGTTAAAATAACTATAATAACATGCTATACAGAGAGAATTAGGTGTCATTCCGCACAATTTTTTTATTAATCGTTTAGATTTTTGTGTCATTTTGCGCAACGTTTTTGTATATTGTTGGTTATATTTTCTTTTGTGTAAATTAATAATAAATAGGTAATTTATTCAGTTTTAAATGGATATTAATTACATAGCATAGACTTTCTACCCCAGACGTCCACCACATCTCAATATACCTTACTGGTATCTGAAGTTGCGAAGACAACGGATTTCTAACAATTATCTTAAATGCAGAGGAAAAAATCGGCTTAAAAACTACTTCAATTGTAACATGTAACATCTATTAGTGAAACATAGCTACAATTCTTTTGTTTTTAAATGTTAGGACCTATTTCAAATTCGGATTCGAAATGTTTTTTAATTTAAATAGACTTAAAATAAGTGCTTTCAAATCGTAATTTTTATATCTACCACCGGTTCGGAATGCCGGAATGCTTTTTTTCAAAAATTGACAATAGTGTATATACAATTTGGAACATTTAAGTTTTCTATTTCGTACAATTTAAAGCTACTATGAATTCCTTTATTTATAGCAAATTACAATCTTCTGGGAGTATCGGTGAAAATGTATTTGTGATGTCAAAGATTGTGAGTGAGAGTGTATGTATGCGGTGTGCGTGTGTGAGTGATTGTAATCACTGTATTCGTTTCTGGAGAAATAAATACTTTATTAGTAATGCTTACTTTCAGAATAGTCTTCATGCAAATAAATCTATATCACAAGCAATCTCCAAGTAAAAACACATCAATCAGACTAAAGCAACGATCGTGAGAGAATCAACAAAAGACAAAAGACGAGGAACAGTCACGTTCAGATGATATCAAAAATTAATGATGTGATTTAATTTACTCGCCGTCAACAACCATAAACCTTTTTAAATCCAATGGACCACCTTTTGTTTTTTTATCATCAGACAATAAATTTGAAGTGTTTAGAATATCAAGATCATCTCCAAGAATGTCATTGTCTATCTCCCTTTTCGAAAGCACATCCATCCTGACAAAGTTAACAAAGCCGTCAAAATTCTGAACTAAATGTTTTTTATATCTTCATCTATAATAAAACAGCTGGCGCCACTTACAGCAGCAACGTTAGCTTGGTTAGATCTTACAATGAATATTTTGAATTCGTTTTGAATATATTACGATCTTTGATCCAGTGGCATTTGGTCTTTTGTCGTTGATATAGAAAAGATTTGTACGTGCATCTATCTTTTAGGAGGTCAAAGACCTTAAGGATTAGAGAAGGTGGATCAAACAGAGGTGAGTCATGTTGAAGATGGTTCAGATAAATGTATTTATCCTAAACAAACAGTCCCATGGTTTATAGGTGGGTATGACGTTATAGAACTGTTAGATGTTAAAATTATATATAAACATGTTCAAATAAGATAGTATTTGACTATCTTGTAGTTACCTAATAAATGTACAATCACAAAAACAAAAAGTAAAAGAAAATTGGTAACCTTAGAATAAAACTTAATGTCAAAAGTATATTATAAAACACAATATTATGTATCATGTGAAAAAAAACGAGTTCTGCAAATAAAGATCGAATACAAAAGAAATAGCTTATTACCGTGTTTAATAAACATTGCAACATTGTTGATTATTGCGGCAAACCGGTTGAGGAACATTAAACTATCACTTTACAAGAGTCCTTAGACCCCAATAGAAGCGACGAATGCGCAAAAAATAAAACATATGCAGCACAATCAGAAGTACCTTTTAATGACCATGTCCATATAAAAGATAACAAGCGTGAAAGAAGTTACATTTTTAATGGTCTATAACGTATCCAGTTTAATATCAAAGCTTTCGATGAGAACGTAAGACATTAATTTGTAGGAATTAAAGGCTTAAAGGAACTTTACGATGTCACAGTTCTAGTTTTGTTTTTTATTATGTGAAAATTTTGAGTTGCGAACGTTTAAGAAATTCAATCTTATAGAGTAGATATGCTTACGTTGTAACGCTTTAATATCGTTAATCCAAAGATATAATAATTCAATAATAATAATAAACCACACCACGACACACACATTGTCTTAGCCCTGCAATAAGTATCGTAAGAACTTGTGTCACAGGAACTAAGCAACGATATGGTATTAACTGCATAGATAAGAATACTACAAACAAGATCAGTAAGCGTCTTGCAAATAACAAAAAATTCAAGTTAAATTTTAATAATGATTTGAAAATTTCCAACATCGTCTTGTACTGGACTATAATATGTCAGACAGAAAAAATCAAATAGATCTGCAATGAAAGTTAATTAAAAACCTGAATATTGAAACGAATAAGATAAATGAAGTAGTCATCATTTCAGTAATACATGTAGAACAGGGGCTCGCAGACAAAGAACATCCGTTACAGCTATTAAGTATCTTATTTCACACCTCTCCGACCTTTATTGAGGATCTTCCACATTAACAGTAAACAATGGAGGAACATCATTAAATCCAAAACGGTCAAATAATGACCATGAATAAATAATAGCAGATAAGGGATCAAGAGTTTAAGAAGATATGAGGGTTCGTGGTAACAATGAGCCGGGGGTTCCTCAAGGAGATGTACCTGGTACTTTAATTTATAATTGTTATAATGACGTGTGACTGGATGATCACAATATGTCAGTAGATTGATGTGTAACAAACAGACAAAAGGACAGTTGTTATAGAAAAAAAATGACCCCATTTTAGTGTAGAGATGATTTCTGATGTGCTATTGTAGGATAATGACAGTTAGAGAGACATATTTGACAATACAACAATAGGAATTTGAAGTTCATTAAAGTAAGAAGACATTGGCCAAATAAATTTTCTGTGTGATTCTGCAAGTAAATAAGACAGCCAAAGTGTTTTCTCCTGTTGTAAGAATAACAAATTTGAAATGCGCGCGCTTTGCCTATGATGTTTGGGCATCTATATGTTGTTATGACTGCATTATCATAAACTATACTATAAATAAATAATATAGTACTGCACTGGTTACATATCAAAATATAATTGTATGCTGGTCATTTGAAACGGTAAATAAAAATCTAAGTAATAAAATATTTTTCAAGAAGTTTTACTAAGTAAATAGAGAGATGATAAAGTGGTTGATGTCCATTTTCTATTTTTAATTCAGGAGATGTATATTGATATTAAAATAAAGGAAACTAAGCTTCCAAAGAATTTAATATACACGTTAGTTGTGACAATATATCAAAGGTAAGATAGAAGTAGGGTAAGCCAACCCCTCTAAGAAGCGAGACAAAAATTCACACAATAATTTTTTCTTGACCCATAAACAAATAACCCTTTTGCGTCAAAGAATAGCCAGTAATGAGTTAAAAGCATTAATTCTAGATCATAAACTAAAGAATTTATGGTCGAAAGGCTGTCCTATAAAATGCGACATGGTTTCTTTCACGGGATTTCTTTTCTTTGGTGACAATGTTGCCAAGTTATGACGACAAATTGTGTCAAGCAAAATTTAAATGCGTGGAGTAGATTTTTATATTTATTTTTACCTCTAATAGATCTCAAAAGTGAAGGAAAGCAAAGTAAGTATAGCATTCCTTAGATGCCACATAGGTCTTCGAACAATTGTAATCATTTGGTATTAAACAAAGCTGGTATGCCATAAATTACCAAACAAAAAATAAAAAGATCAGCAAAAGTTTTTTGACTGTCTTTTCTATAAGTTTTATTTTAATTTTGGTAATATTTTTGGTTAAAGTTACTAACACGGGTAAATATGATAGATCTACGTGCGAGATCATCTGGGTTTGAATTTCTGTCGCTAAGCAGTTCGCTGTGTTTTGGTTTGAAGGATTGGAGAGCCAGTGCAATTACCGGCATAGGCAGTGCTCTTGGCTATTCACGACATGGGCATCCTCGTGTCAATAGGGGACGGTAACAATTTCCATCAGGAGAACCGTTTAAAAAATTGATATTTTTTTAACTAACAAATATCTGTTTGTTAATTTTAAACAGACTAAAAGTAAAATAATCGAAGTTTTCTCCATGGTTTTATAAACTGGAACATTTAAGACAGGTCATTCAAAAACACAGACAAGAGACAACTAAATCCGAATGTGTCGTTCGTAAAAAACGAAGAAGGCCCTAATAACCCTACATATTGTGCAGTGTCCAATCCAAAGGCATAATTGACCATAAATAATATAGATTACACATGTATTTCTACCCCACCATAGACGATATGATAAAGCATAGACAAAAAGGGACAACTCTTTGTCTATTATTACACAGTTGTGCATAATTTGCAAGTGGACAAAGAAAGCAAATGTAACATTCATTGGTGTTAAAACATAATAAATTTAAAGTAGCTACATTTTTTTTCATTGCAAAAAGACGTTATTAAATTTATCATTATTAGCAAATGGTTAATTACTTTTTAAATATTCTTTATAAGTTCAGTCGATCCTATTTATATCAACTGTTAAGCTTTAATATTTTAAAGACAAAAACCTTGCTCTTTACATATCTTTTAGAAACCTACTGAATTAACTGACATCTTAATGAGGAGTTAATGAGGTTTTATGAAAATCGATAATGAACAGATCAAATAAAAAATTACAACGCATTAATTGGTAAGAAATGTTGGTCAAGCTTTATTAACAATTAAAAATATAAAGAGAAAAGATGTTTCTTTGAATTGAATAATCCGAAACCACTGTACTAAATTTGTTTTTTTTTTACCATTTTCACCATCACCATCACTGATGAACATATAGGTGATATAATATTTGATAAAAAGTTAAATATCTAAATCTACTCGTGCGAAGCCGGGGCGGGCCGCTAATGTGACATAATCTGAATGTATATTATGAATTAGCTTCCAAGGATTGGCATGGTTTCTCGGCGTTTGCTTTCTGAGCGTTACAACTTGAATCCCGAATGTAAATAAACATTTTCTAGGCAAGCATGTTCTACCTTCAACCACATTGTCACTTTGCATCAGGTGGGATTGCGGCTTTCTTGTACATAAAAATAACATTAAGCCTAAATAACAGGTAAAAGCTTATGATAAATTATAGAAAAAAATACAAACATTACAATTTGTGGTTAACATAGGTTGTTCCTTACCGAAATTCCGGTAACCTTTCAAAAGCTAGGGTCATCAGATAAATGTTTCGGTTTCACCTGTTACGGTTCCCAAATCAAGTGGCTGTTTTTTGGGGAATTATTTTAATGGAGTAATGGTATCACATTATACGTCGCCCTCGATAACTACCCTAATTTGAACTTTGACATCTCGTGATGGAAATTTATCAGATCTTCTTCGGCCTACCATATTGTAATTTGTGTCAAATTCTTTTTTTAAATTTAATTTATTTGTGAAGCACAAACACAGGTGTTTTATAAGGATTGTAGTTGTAGATTACACTATTGTTTGTTTTGTAACGATTTTACAAAAAATAATACATAATAATAACAACATCACGATACTAACTCAATATGAATACAAGATTTGTATCACAGGCATTAAGCAACGATATGTTATATACTACATAGATAAAAATACAACATCCAAGACCGGTAAGAGAAACAATACGTCTTGAAAAACCACATAGAACTATAGAAATAATTCAGTCTCGTTAATTAATCATACTTACCATAACCATGATTTGTTTTATATTAACCTAGTGAAACGTACATATATATAGAATAATTGTTAACAATAAATTGGTTGTTCTATCTCTAGCTAAAGGGTGAAAAAAAAGATGACCGCAAGAAACAGAAAAAATTGGTTTGAAAATTGCAAAGATGCAAAGACTCTTTAAAATATCTATTTATTATTTACAAACCTCATCAAGTCCATCAAAACATTCCCCTTAACTCCAAGTTAACCCGCATCCATCAAAGAACAACGGCAGCCAACCCAGCCACATCTGAATAATCGAGCCATCAAGAATTCGGAACCAAACAATTGCTAAATTATATCTAATAAGTCCACAGTAAGGATATATGAGTTCACATTGCCATGCTACATTGAAATATCGCCTCTTGCTTGGACAATAGGCTTCCCTTCCCCCCTTTTGCCCCCTAATACGAGCCGAGTTTTCCTCACCCCCGCATTATTCTGTTAGGGTTGTCACAAATTTAAAAATTTATTTATTTGATTGATTGACTGATGATTATTCAACTTGATCGACTTTAAAAATTTACCAGGTTATTATCACACTAATAATTAAAAAAAAAGCTTTCGTCAAATATTTTCTAATAAATATATTGAACCAAGATATTTCTTTAGTAACAAATTCAAGAGATATTAAGTTGACATCTCTATTTTAATCATACAAATGAAAACGAGTGTGTCCTTTAACGTTGGTTTTAACCTTTTTAAAATTCTACTCGCAAAAGTGGGTAAGTTGTATTTTTTCGTAATTAACATTTGGCAGCCCTACCACTTCCCACGAGCCTGTCAGGCGACAGCTCGGCGGCGGTGGTCACCCTTTACCGGTATTAACCGGAGCCCCGGCGCATCACTAGCGTACCTATACTGATACAATGAATTATTCACATCGATATTAGTAAAGGTGATCGAAAGGTCTGAGGTCAACAAAACGAAGATGAATGCTTTTTGTAATGTACGTGTAAGATTTAAGTATAAGGATTTATTTCTATTTAAGATAATCAAGAATCAATGATAGTCGTAGTGTCATGGTAGTTGACATTGTCAGCGAAGGTGTTAATTTCTTTCCTCGAAAATTACTATTCAAGTCACCCGGCTGAAAGAAGTTCCAATCCTTACTGTGTAGTGCCAATAATAATAAAATCGGTCAATTGTGAGTTGGTCTAGCACATGATGGGTTCCGTACAATGTTCTAAGATTAATATCGTATATTTTTTAGATAATTTCGTAAAATATACCTACACCAGCAAAAAAAATCTAAAAATACGTTTTTGGAAGCCCCCTTTATTTTAAATTTATGTATGTTTTAGTATTGGTTTTATAGCGGCAACATAAATAGACATTTTCTGGCAATTTAAAAAGTTTAGCTACGATGGTTTATAAGATGCAGCCCGCTGACAGACAGACGGACAGCGGAAACTTAGTTATAGGGTCCCGTTTTTTGCATTTTGGGTACGGAACCCTATATTATATTATAAAACATTATATTATAAAAGACCTTAAAGAAGAAAAAAGAGGTGAGGTTCTTACAAAACTATAACTTAATTGAAATCTTCTAATTACTGCATATTGCATATTAAACATAGATTCCAAGATTAAGGGGAAAAGATGAAACATTCCCATAATATCTGCAACCCTTTCATGCCTCTATTTGTTTTAATAAACATTCTTACTCTATGTAATCATGAAACACTTCGTGATGTCAGTAAATACTTGGCTGTGCAAATTGTTTGTATTTGCATACTAAATTGGCTTAAGAAAAAAAAAAGGCAAAGTACTAATTTAAAAAAAACAGTAAGTACTAATCACTTCCCCATGTTATATTGTTTACTTTTTATCAATTAAATTGTAAACTATAATTACGCAATTAACTTTCTTTTTCATATTTGTCTTGCATTACAACCCCTGTAGTTTAATTATTGAAGACTTTGGCGACACAAGTCATATTGATTTTGATTGTAAAGTCGTAAATTTTCCCATGAAAAAAATAAATGAACCTGAGTCATTTTAATGATGGTGAAGTTTTTAATATCGTGTATTTATATCACTGAGATTACTTTTTCTGCGCATTATATTGACGACATCGGTGGCGCAGTGGTGTAAATAGCCGACTGCTACGCTAGAGGTTCCGGGTTCGAATCCCGGCGGGGAGGTGACTTTGTGTTATTTGCAAGACGCATTGTTTCGCTTACCGGTCTTGGATGTTGTATTGTTATCTATGTAGTGCATACCATATCGTTGCTTAGTTCCTGTGACACAAGTTCTTAGGATACTTACTACAGGGCTGAGTCAATTTGCGTGTCGTGATGTGATGTGGTTATTATTATTATATTCAATAATTCATAAATAAATCTTCTGCCTTCCAAAATCATTTAAAATTCAATTTGACTTCGACTTTGAATTTGCAATGTTGTTCTTATAGTACTTTAGTAGGAACGAAAATAACTTAAGGTATAAACATTATTTTAATATAAAGAACAATTTATTTAAGGCAACCATAATTAAGGAGGGAAAATTTCTTCTGGCTATTAAAATAACATGTCCATCCAACAAGAGAAAGTGAAGTGCAGAAATGTGTTTATTGGAAATGCCTAAGGTGGATTGCGTCCTGCCTGCCAAGTTTGGTGATTCTAACGAGATTTGTGTTTTGCCTAGTATTATTAGTAATCCTCCTTGCAAAGCTTGTTATAAAATAAATTAATGTATTTTTTGGTAAATCAAATTTTTATATTAGTTGAAAATTAATGGGTTTCTACAATTACTTAATCACAGTAACTTTGAAGAAGTTTCATTTGAGTTCCTTAATAACTAATAAGTCTATTTTGAGTTCGTTTTTTTTTTTTATAAATCTAGTGTTACATTTGGAAATGCTAAATTCGAAAAAACGCATTTAAATAATTTATGTAATATGTACGAATATTACATACTGAATTTGAGTTATAATATGGACAGTTATTTTTAAAAAGTTAAAATAAATGTTTGCACCATTGATCCCAAAATCAAATACTATTGGGCTCTACTGTTCATAATACCAAACTTTCCAATCACATAGTTACAAATAAATCACAGAGCTAAAAGCAATAAATCAGAATGGATTATCTTTATGAAAATAACGCGGTAACGTAGAAGGAATATAAATAACAAATAAATATTTCTTATCGGATTCTGCTTTTGTTTTATGAAAGGACCGCTTTTTTTTCTGGACATGAAACTTTTAATTGCATTTTTTTCTTCCTTATCTAGCTCAAGTAGGTAATATTCTAAGAACTTACAAGTAGTACTTACAGGTGGTAGAACTACGTGCGAGATCGTCTAGGTTGGTACCGATCTCCTTTCTATTTCTGCTGTGAAGCAGTTCGCTGTGTTTCGGTTTGAAGGATTGGAGAGCCAGTGTAATTACTGGTTGGAAGTATAACATCTCTACATGGGTAACACATTGGTGGTGCTCTTGGTTGGCACATCGAAGGAATTGTCGTGTCAATAGGCGGCGTCTTTAAGATGAGCCGTCTTATTTGCCCGTGATGCTGTATAAAACCTTGTAAACTTTTAGGGGTTGAATTTTTAAAGAACCATTCTAAATACATATTTAATTAATTAATTTGTTTTACACTCACGCACATACCTAGTCAGGTCATAAATTCTGTCACATGTTTAATATAAAATAATTGAAACAAGTTTATTCATTATGTAACCATTTATATACCAAAATTAACTTAACAAAACATAGATTCTTATGACACTAAAGTTTATTCAAAATGACCTCCGTGATTTTGAATACAGGCCTTCAATCTGCGCGGCCAGTCGTCTATCGTAGCACGAACGAGGTCCATGCCAATATCGGCGGCTGTCTTAATCAAGGATGTCTTGAGTGACTCCAAATTGGGATGAGGCTTTGAGCACGCCTTTTCCTCCAAGTGTTGCCATATCTTGTAATCTAACGGATTCAAATCTGGACTGGAGGAAGGCCAGTCTTCGTGCCGGATGAAGTCGATTTCATGCGCCGACAGCCAGTCTTGTGTGCTCTTCGCTCTATGAGCTGGCGCCGAATCTTGTTGGAATACCCAGTGCCTGTTATTGAACATGGTATGAGAAACAGGTTCCACAAGGTTCGTCCGGACTGTATTTTGATACACAACTGCATTCATTTTTACACCTTTCTCACAAAAATGTACCTCTGTTAAGCCCCAATAAGAAACTCCCAACCATACCATAAGCGAGGATGGAAAATGACCTCGTTGGACACGCGGAATACGGTTGATCGCTTCTTCACTACTGTGTGCGTACACCTTATCATTTTATTTGTTGTAGCTCTCTTCTACGGTTAAATTTTTTCATCCGAAAAAATAATTCCCCATATTTTTTTCCCGCGTACCGCTTCAAAAAAGCGCGGCATCTCTTCAGTCTCAGGTCCATTAGACGAGAATTCAAACGACGTCCTGTTTTTCTTCGATATGCCCGAAGCCCTAAGTTTTAATTTAACACCCTTTTCACCGTGGTTCTGCTTAACCCCATCTGAAGGACCAACAGTTTCTGCTTACGTTTGGGATTTCTTTGAATTCGCGCGTTCACAGCTTTTATCGCTGCTGGAGTCCTAACAGAACGAGGCCGACCACTTCTTGATCTGTCATCTACACTAGAGTCTTCATTGTATCGTTTGATGGTACGATAAATGTAACTTTTGGTTATATTAAAATCTTTCAGAATGTCAAAAATTTGAATTGGCGCGTAACCGCAACGATGCAACGTAATAACTTTAACACGGTCTTTTTTAAGCGTCAACTCCATATTTAAAAATGAGTAAAATTCTAAAAAGTATACATTTTTAATTTTATTAACAATTCGAGATTCGAATTCAATAAACTTTTTGTGGCCAGCATTCTAAGAGAAAAGTTTTTACTGTGTGTCAATACTTATGACCTGACTGTATATATATATAATTTTCTTGTGACGTTGAAAATTGAGGGTGTTTAATAAAATATATATTGTATACGTTAATATTATTATTATATTTTATGTGTTTTATTTCGCATGAAGTCATTGTGGGACTAAGTTTCCAAATAAAAATTACTTAGCTTTTTCATCAAATATCTACACCAGTCATTTAAAGTTTCTGTAAACAATTAATCGATAATCAAGGGCTTTAAATTTATAATTCCTGTACCGAAGTGAATTTAATTTGTAAATTTTCTTATGAAATACTTGAATTAGATATTTCAGGCCTATACAATACTGTGTCCTAATCTCCCATAAAATATCTTCAACGTATTTACATATTCATCAATACCAAGGCTTTAGGCGTTTATCGCAAGTTCGCACGTCGTACATAAATCATGTCAGTGTTGCATTTAGCGGTAAATCTCCCGAAATTCGGGGAGTTCTGTACGTTTTGGGGATTTTCGTTGAAATAGGAGACTTTGCCTTAAGTTAAGTGACCTGGTTATCGCTCATGTGAACTGCTGAGCTTTTAAGATAGGGTTGATTATTTGTTAGTTTTAATTGGGTATGTAATAACGTTTTGTTTTTTTTTCAATTATTTCAAGAATATAATATTTTGTCTATGATTTCTATCAGGCTTCAAACAGTTTAGTAGATAGAAGTCTCATTATTAATTTAATTTAATTAATTCGGCGTACATGCAACCATTACATTAATTCATGAATAATTATTACAAATTCATATAAAACATCAACAAATTATAGTTCAAATGGATTTATTTATCTTAAAATAAGTACTTCTAAACTGTCGAAGTTCTTTTTAACTACCATCGGTTCGAAATGCCTGTCTACGGGGAAGAATCCGGCAAGAAACCTCCGTATTTGTTCTTTAGAATATCACAATGATCTTTCATTACAATCTTAGTAATAGTTAAGGAATCACAATGAATAAAACTATAAAAATAGACATATTGGAATATAATAGAAATTAAAATCATAATTTTAATTTAAAGTTAGTGAATATAAGTATAAAACAGCTATATTTATCTTAAATTGATCTCCGTGAACTTCGTTTCTCGTAGCCATTATTTTAGGTTAATTTCTCAAATTTTAAAACATCCCTAAAATAAAATAAAATCAATGATATCTGTCCTGCCGTCTGGAATTTTAGCAAAATTAACAAACAGTGTGTCTACCATGAGTTTTCCTTCGATTGTCGCTTGCAACTGCAGTTACAAATTTATATGAATCTTTGTAAAGCGCCTCTAACGGATTGATGAGGAATTAAGATTTCTCATTCTAAATCCCTGTAGCAATCTATGTTACCTGAAGTGTAGAAGAACTATGCGAACTCATGGTAGACACACAGATTGCATAGCCTATAATAGTGATTTTGTAATAAGAATTTTAATTCCTCATCAATCCGTTAGAGGCGCTTTACAAAGCTCCATACAAATTTGTAACTGCAGTCGCAAGCGGCAATCAAGGTTTTTGGTATTACATTTGCTGCAATATATAAGAAGAAGATATAGAATTACAACCAAATAAAAATTTACTTAACAGTTCTGTCAAATTAGTCAAAAACTAAGAGTGAAATCACAAAATGCTGTTTTTTTTTTAATTCTTCAAAACATAATTATGAATTAAATTTTAATGGTCATCATCGATTCGGTACATGAAAAAATTGACTTGAGGCCATAGGTTCAAATAAATAAATGTTTCCAGGTACCGGATCGTTTAATTTAATTAAATTTACAACAATTTTACCAACTTTCATCTTTCTATAAATAATTGTTATCAAATGTCTATATTAACCGGACTCTAATCATAATCCTACACGGTAATTTCTATCCCAATTAGAAGTCACCATTCATTAAAAGAGTATAAATTTAAAGTTCGGTCAGACTGAATCTGGCGATGCACTTATTAAGGCCGTTAAAACACTTTGTTGCCACACAAAGGACGGGTGCATAAATGCATAATGCTATGCATGGCATGGTGCATATGCTATAAAGCTTCGACCATAAGTTAGTGCATGGACGTCGTTAACAAGGACTCAATTATAATTTTACTTCTTATTAGAATACAGTTTGAATAATGGTAGTGCAGTGAATGAAAAATATTATCTGTACAAAAGCAACTATGACTAATTTGGATTCTTCTATTTACCGTAAAAGGTATATATTCCATTCCAATAGTTTGTTCCATTCCTTCTCTATATCTAAAATGAAAAATAAATTCAAAATTTAACTAGACTATTTGAATCGCAGTCTTAAAAAATATATAAATATCACTATTTAAATTTATGGATGGATATATTTTAAATATCTAAAGAGATGTTCAGTTAAGAGTTAAGTCTTTGTTGTATGCCATCTTGAAAAAATACGCTTTAAAGATCGTTCCCCGACCCGACCCGACAGCTGTAGTAGCTGCCATGTTCCCAACTGTGCCCGAATAATGGCGACAGATTCGCAACCTGCCACACTAGGACCCAACATAATGCGAAATGCGTTGTTTAACATCTCTGCCAATCACTCTTGAGGTATTAATTACGGCCTGAGTTTATATTTTTGTTAAGTAATGTAAAGATAAGTAGTTTAAAAATAATTTTGACGATATAAAAGTGTTTATTTTAAGTGCATTTGAATAAAATAATGTTCGATTCAGATTTTTAAAGATCGATGATTATAACCAATAGTAAAATTATTGTTCGTACGCAATCAACTGTAAATAAAAAGATGCTTAACTTAAAAAATCGTTACTATTGGCTGCAGGAACTCGAACGAATCCACGAGCAAGAGTTAGTGATCGTATACTTGGTGACTCATAACACGAGATGCAACATAACTTGCGTTCAACTCAAGTATGTCGATCACTAAACAAGGAGTTAAGTATTGAAAATACAGCGTTTCATCGTTAAATTCTATACTTATATTAATAGAAGGTAAAGTACAAAATAATACTTAACCAGAAGATTTTCTCCAACAAGTTTTAGTCTCTAGTGGTTCAATAGGCGGCAGCGCTGTGATCTTAACCGTTTGTTAACCGACCCCACGTTTGAGTCCTAAGTATTTTTAAACAATGTCATGGGCGAACAAGCAAACGGTTCACCTGATGGAGAGTGATACCGCCGCTAATTAACACGACGATGCCCCTGATGTTATGGAAGACCAAGAGCACTGCCTATCCGTTGCCCGTTTAGAGGTAAAAATGTTATACATGTCGTCCCGGTAATTACAATGGCTGTCCAATCCTTGAAACCGAAACACAGGGAACGTGCCGTTTTTTGCCGAACGGTGCCGTGGAGCACGGCAGAAACAGAAAGGAGGGTGGTACCAACCCAGATGATTTCGCAAGTAGATCTACCACCTGTAATCTACTTTTTTAGCATTATTATGTATATATTTGATGTACACGATGATTTATCAAAGATGTCTATGTATTGAAGATATTGTATAATAAATATGTATATAAATATAAGTGAACTTTTTATTATAACTATAAGCCTCTGATCAAATAAATATTGATGAATTATGAAAATGATAATATTCAATTGAGTCCATGCATGCATGTACATTTCAGTTAGCATAGTATAAGCCTAGTTTATTCTGATAAAATAAAGTTGGTCTGAATGTTTAATCGAGGTCAGAAGCGACAATGAGTCACAGATACTCTTCATCTTATGATTCTCGCCAGCTTTTAAAATACTTGAGTTAATTGTTCATAAGACATGAATCCTAAGATTGATTCATAAGAAAGAGAGATCGTAAATGTGCAAATAAATAATAATGTTCGGATTTAATGCGGAGTTCACGTCTCCGTCTGTCTGTCTGTGAATTTTATTTTCTTTGATGTTATTAGTTAACTGTATTTTTTTTAATTATTATTAAGAAATTGAAATACAGTTATAGGTGTACTACAGTTAACAGAATGTTCATTTTGAAATGGTTGACAGTAAAAATTAATTTGATAAAAACGTCCGTATTAGCATTATTCGTATTTAAGGATTCTGCTTTCAATACTTAATGGTGATGAAGTTGTTATATTGTTATTTGAAATCCTGGAAGAAAAATTACATGAATATATTATCCAAAGATAAACGGTTACCATAATAAATAAATAAACAACATAACGACACACATATTGACTCGGCCTTGCAATAAGCATCGTAAGAAGTTGTGTCACAGGAACTAAGCAACGATATGGTATATGCTACATAGATAAGAATACAACATCCGGTAAGCGAAACAATGCGTTTTGCAAGTAACACAAAGTTCCGCCCCCATCGTGATTCGAACCCAGAACCACTAGCTGTTTACACCACTGCACCTCTGAGGTCGAATAAAGCCTATACAGAGATTTTACAAACTTTTTACTATTATTAGTATTAGTTTTTTTTTAATAGCAGAAAATAAGCTTTATTTTTACCTGACTACGGCAAAGCATGTTGGCGGGTTATTATTTTATCGTACAAATATTTGTTTCTGAGTAGTGTTAGTAAAGCTTTCATAAATAATACAATAATATTATATAAATCTTATTTTTTCCATATTATTCTTATCCGAACAATTAACACAAAGTTACACCCACTTCAATCTGCTTATCTGTCATTTTTTTCCTCGCCACAAGTGTAGAGGAGATTGTTATGGCTTTTGTCGATGTGTTTTCGAGCGAAAATTTCGTTTATTGCAACACCATTCAATGCAAGCTTAAACGCATAACGTGATAAGTTAGCGCTTTAAGCGGTGTATTTTTTTTTTTGTTCAAATTATGTACAGTTTTGTAAATCAAACAAAGTGCTTAAATAAATTCTATATCTTTGTTAAAATACTTCTTAAATGTTTCCTTTTTTAACAAAAAAGATAGGTATTTAAATATTTTAATATAAAATGGCATAAATACAACTCAAGTTTATTACGTTGATCGAATAGTTAAAAATTTGCAAATCTTTTGAATATCAATTACGTATCATTTTTTTTCAAGATCCTTTCAAGTATAGTAGTTGCAGCAAAAAAAACACATTCTTAAAGATGTAAACGAGTTTTTGTTTTAAATTTCAGCCAAAAAAGCGCTATCAATTTTCAACGTATATATAACAAAAAAAATCTGTGTTTAAATTTCATCTAAAAAGCGCTAACTGATTTAGATTCGAGAATGTGGTACGCTAGAGTGGTATCGAGTGACAAGTGAAATCGAAATGAGGGATTACCATTCTTACAATTGTACTCGGAATTAAATTTCCAACGCGATATTTTCTAACATCTGCCCCATTATCTATTACCATTGTCAAAATGCTCTTTTCAATTGATTAAATGGCAACAAATTAACTTGTAAGTTGATCTGAAGAGTATATCACTATTGAAAACAAAGTGACTTCCCACTGTCTGTCCGTATGTATGCTTAGATCTTTAAAACTACGCTACGGATTTTGATGCGGTTTAAAAAAAAAAGGTATTGAAGAGGAAGGTTTATATGTATATTATACACCCATAAAACCCTTTTCACCCTTTGAATTTGTTTTTTTTTTAACACGAAACAAGGAAATGAACTACTTGATAAATCTTATGTGATTTCTCGAAACATACACCAAATTAAGGGTTGTTTTTTTTTCTTATGAATGTATACGTAATAATAACTAGGTATCTCTATACTAAATTTCCAACCTACTTCCTTGCGATCGAGTTACGTCATTGTAATGTCATTGCCGTACATTTTTTTTCTGTCAGCGTTAACGCTTACGGAAAGTGATATTTGTCTAAATTTATTAACAAACAACTAAATTCAATCGACGGATTTCAAAGGTTTTCTTAACGATAACAAAATTAAATTTACGAGTATTAGCAACATCGGCTCTGTTAGTATAAAAATAACATAAATAATAAACTTATACACTATGTATTATAGACAATATAATATTCTATAAAATTATACAAATTTTATATTTTCCTAGTATAAGTACAGATTTTTATATTAAAGCCTTTCTTTTTCAGTATTATCCCACGTAAAACAAACTCAATCACTCTACCTCTCCAAATAACTAATATCATCCCTTCCATCTAGCGTTAACAAAACAAACGGACAAACAAACGTGACTTTTGTTTCAGTAATAACAAGGGATTGCTTTGTTTATGTTTTTTTAGGAAACCCATGTATAAAGCAATGCCGTTTCGTAAACAAACATTGTAAATACTGTATTGTAGAGAAAATACCTATTTATATAAACTTACTTGCTTCAACTTTCATCATCATGATCAGCTCAAGGACGTCCACTGCTAGACAAAGGCCTCCCTCAAGGTCCTCCACATCGATCGGTCCTGTGCTGCCCAAATCCAGCGGCTTCCCGCGACCCTCACCAGATCTTCGGTCCACCTTGCGGGAGGCCTTCAGCTTAGGTCAAACCGTTTTAAGCGAATTTTTATTTTTATTTATTCTTCAACGGGGAAACCAGCAGATGGCTCACCTGATGGAAAATGATACCATCGTCTATTGGTACGACGATGCCCTTGATGTCTGGAACAAATAGCACCGCTTATGTAGAGATAAAGATGTTATACCTCTCGTGCCGATAGTTACACTGGCTTTCCAATCCATCGAACCGAAACATAGTGAATGAGATATATAAAGGAAGGTGGTACCAACCCAGACGATCTCGCACGTACATCTACCACCTGTAAAACCTCGTAGATCTTGACAACAGCGCCATCTGTTGACAAGAGGTCCATCAAGAGGATGCTGTATTCTTATTTATTTAGTTTATACCATATCGTTGCTTATCACCTGCGATACAAGTTCTTACGATACTTAGTGCTGGGCTGAGTCAATGTGTGTGTCGTGTTGTGGTGGTTATTTATTTATTATCTCAGATTATTCAATTCATCTTTCATGCTTAAAATAATTTTGAAAATTCTAAAAATGATTGAAATCGGCCAAGAGGTTCTGGAGATTAACAATTGCGTTTCCGAACATTGTTTTATTGGTATATTAGATAATCTTTTGGAAATCAATTATGTGTATCTGTAACTAAATGATTACAAACATGAATGATGTACAATATTTTATGCTTGTGCCTATTTAAAAAAGCAATCAGAATCAATAAAACAAAGCACTTAACGTGACTGGTACAATTTAAAACGCATCACGAGTTATATTTTTAATTGAATAATTGTACCTCTCTCCTCTCCAACCGAGCTAATGAAAATGTGATTAAATATGATCACGTGACAAATGTCGCTGTGACAGATGACGTTTTCTCCTTATGTCAAGCAAAATTAGCACTAAACTACCATACAGTAAAGTTTATTTCGCAACGGAAAGAAAGCAGAAAAAGTTTGAAGTGACGCCATTGAAAAGTCAACTTTGTAACTGAATGGATAAGTTCGATTTTTGATCTGCTTTCGGAATAGGGTTGTCAAAAATAGCTATAGGGAGATATGAATGTCATTAATTTATTAACTGATTGTTTAGAAATTATCCGTTTTCGTAATGATGGTGTAAGAGCATGTTTTGGATATTATTACACGATGTGGGTGGTATTAAAACAGGCGTTTGAATATATTTAAATAATTTTCAATTAAATTGTATGAGTTTCAATTTTTAATATAAGTTCAAAAACAATTTAATACACATGTTAATGTTAAGTGTGTGATCCTGTAAGCAGTTACCGTAACTTTAGACACATGCAACACTAGAGGCATAGCCATAAGCATAAAAGTGTTGCCAACTGTGCAAAAAGTTTTTTTTAAACTAGTAATTGTAGTTGTTTGACAAAATAACGCAAGGGAGACATTTTATTTCAACTTTTTACATGAAATATTTATATCCAAAAATTGACTTACTTAAAACAATTTTAAAATGCGACTTATTGTTGATATAAATAACTTAAATTAATGTTAATTTCATAGATTAAAATAACTAGTCCGTAATAGAATTTAAAAAATTTTATTCAAATAAAATCACAAGGTTTCTCTCTAAATTCTTTTTATCTTCTCTAATGTCTTCTTTCATTGTCTCGTTCTCTTTTTTTAAATCCGTATTCACCAGGATTCCATTTTTAATGATGCAATGCCATAATATCACCCTGAAGGTATCCCATTGTAAGGATACAGGGTAATTTGTCACAAATAAACGTAATTAAACGAACATGGAAAAATATCGCGTGACTGCAAAATAAAAGTTTTTAGTACTGGCGACAGAAAAGAAAAGAAAAGTGAATGTTAAAAATGTTAACACAGGTTCCACTGGCGAAAGATAAGTCGGTGAATATATTAAAAATATTATTTTGTTCATACAGGTTCCTATTTAATTGTATTTTATAAATATATTTAAGTTACAATGAGTTCATTAAATTGTTTTTTTTTTATCTGTCATCCTTCCAGAATGCTTATCCATTCGTATGTCAAAGAAAAGAAGAAATTTTCGATTTCTTTCTGATCAGATCGTATGTGTTAATGTATTTTAAATAACAAAATCATTATTGGGTACTCAAATAAATTAAAACCGGTCTATTTATCTAAATATTTGTCATTAGTTCTATTTCAAATTATAATTATTTAAAACATATTTAATATAATGTATGTTCAAAATTTACTTAAATGTTTGTAAAGAGAATTAATCATTAATTTCCAATCATATAAGTATTAAAAATATCAAAAATAAACAAATGATCTGTTTTTCTGACGGTACCATTCGTATCATTTGTTTGTACGTAATGTTGGAACATGGCTATTAAGTATTGCAATGTTATTAGGAATATGGAAGCTGATTAATTCCACTGCAGGGAACAAAGGGAAGACTGCATTTAACTGCAACATGTAATGGATATTTTCGTAGTTCTATTTAATTATGTTATTAACTCCATCACAATATTATTGTAGTTTTAAAATTTCTGTGTAAAGTGTGAAATAAAAAAACAAAAAAAATAATTGCAGTAATAATATTTTTAATTTATTGTAGCTTTTTTTATTCGATTAGATAGACAATTGTTTTTGATCTAATTTCAGTTTTAAGTCTGGCCTTGATCAAAAAGTGTATTAAATTACTACCTAGTGATAAAAATTAACGTAATGTTATTCTTGTCGTTGAATTATTTGTTTATCTAGTACATTGTTTTATATTCAATTATTAGAAAAATTGAATTATTACGTTTTACAAATTTTATGATATAATACAAAATTATTGTATTTTGAATAATAAAAATAATAATAAAAAAAAGCAACAACGGAGGTATTTTGCCGGATTCTTCCGTAATTTGCATTCCGAACCGATGGTAGTAAAAATATTACGATTTGAAAGTGCTTAATTTTAAGTATATTGGAATAAAAACATTTTGAATTTTGAATTTTTAAAGATGTAACTCTTTCCGAACCTCTTTTATATAATGTTTAAAAAAATATATATAATTAATTAAAAAGCAAATTTTTAAACATCCAAATCTATAGCTTAATATATTTAAAACAATACCCTCGGATCACCAAAGCCCTAATAAACTAAAAGCGGTTAATAGCATATTAAAATGATTGTAATTTTGTAATGAACCCCGGACACCGAAGTTGTCCAGTCACTTGGACTGGTGCGAATAACTTGACCCTAATGTGACTCGCTTAAACTCAACTTTGCTAATGTCCATGGCACGACGGAAAGCGATTTTGTAACCTCAATAATATTCAAAGTGGATTATGAATTTGCCGTTCTCTGTGTGCTAGAAAAAACTTTATACACTGGGAATAATTACACTAAAATAATATTGGTATTAGCTTCTCAAAAATCACAACATACCGCCATATTGGATTGCTTTGGTTTAAAAATAAGCTACATACTTGAACGAATCATGACAACTTATATGAACTATTTATTTTATGAATAATATAAATATAAATATATAAATATAAACAAAAATCAATTCAATAAGTTTTAATTAACATTTATTTTAAATTAATTCATTAAAAAATATAGTTAAAAACATCTAAATCCAACTTAAAAAGCAACCTGGTATAATTATTTTTTATATTAAGAAAAAAAGATTACTTTTGTCGAAATACAAGTTACATTTATAATCTTTGAATAATTAATCACGCGTAGGGCATTTTGGACTAAAATTAATTTTTCTTTGCTTCTGTGACTTGTACCAAACAGCTAATGTTGGTAGTTATAGAAAGGAGAGAAAAGCACTTAGAGTAATTAGATTGTGGAAAGGTTAGGTCTGTATCACGACGACCGGTATCATATACAGGGTGCTTGAGAAAGTTTAAATAAAATGTCTTAGCAAAAATCATGTGCTTACAAATATGTTAATAAATTAACTAAATTATGAAATGAAGACAATATATCTATCATTATTTAAAAAATATATATATTACCTAAAATAGATATAAGTATACTAATATATATATTTAGGGTAATATAATTATATAAATTTCATGCGATGCAATTACAAGCTTAACAATTCGTTAAATTGTAACCAGTAGTTTTATATACAAACTCTGTTCTTGCCTAAATTCATTTTTTATAGTGTTAAGTCAAAAAATAAATCAAACCTGAATGAGAAAGAATATTTCAATAAATGACAGAGATACGAGTAATTTTTTATTAAAAAATAAACTGTAATTACTAGTTACTTTTGAAATGCCAATACATAATAAAATATACTGAAGAATTATTAATTTGTATTCTCAAAAACATATTAAATTACATTTCGACACTGTTAATTAATAAAATAACAAATTTTAAAACAAAAACAAATCCGCATACATGCAGCAACATATCAAACAATACAGAACTAAGGCTTCTAGACAAGTTTAAAATTACACAGACAACGAATTGTTTTAATTTCACGATTTTAACTAAAAGTTTCCCCGCTGAAAACGCTGGGAATTGTCTTAACATTTCAGTAACTGGTTAATTAAATGTCAGTGACGTTACATACGGGGAATTCCCGTTTTCCACGTACGTTCCAGCGGTTGAATAATTGGATAATGTGAAGCGTTGAGATTTATATGTAAGCAGCTGGATTTATTTTTACGTTTAGAAATTGCCTAGTATTTTTTCACGATGTGAATGAAAAGCCTAATATTGACGGACAGACAGATGAATTTACTAATAATTAAATGTATTTTTAATCGGTTTATTACTGTTATTGTTTGGTTTTGCTTATTTCAGACAGTGATAGAGAAAAAAATAAATTCAAATGCCTGTCACCTATACCTACACACTCTAATTATATAATGTATACATTTAAAAAAAAACTGATAATCAACGGTACAAAATCAGTTGAAATCTTCCCAAAATCTATTTCCAAGCACCCTGTACTACTGACAGTCCAGTACTACGTCACTGTCCCCCGGGACACCGTGGCAGGCCAATCCGCCATTTTTTCCCTAAATCTAATTTATTTGTTTAAGTTAATGACTTATACACTTCCACAATACGGCCAGTAGGTATAACTCTTTCCATTGGTAATAGGTAGCTTGGGAAGTCTCGGTACTTGAAAATATGGATTATTTTGTTACGTGGTACCATTGTATTAAATAAAATCATGATTATTTTCTTTTTAAAATATTAGTTTCATATTTTTCGCAAGAAAAAAAAAACTTTAAAGTCCATTCTATAGGTATTTTTACTGTGAAGCAGTCTACTGTGTTTCGGTTCGAAGGATTGAAGACCAGAGTAATTACCGGCACAAGAGATATAACATTTTTACCTTCTACACGGGCAACGCATTGACGGTGCCCTTAGCGTTCCAGACATCAATCGACAGTCAATTAGCACCGGTATCAATTTCCATCAGGTTAACCGTCGGTTTGTTTACTCATCATGTTGTTTAAAATCGATTTTATTTTCGTTTAACTTGACACTTAATAAAACTATTACCGGTCTTAAGTTTAGAACTCGAAAAAAATAAAATGTCAAAGTATCAATACCTGTCATTCCAAATTCGCATCAGGACGAAAGCTCCGTGAGTGTTTCAAACTAATTATTTTAAGTTTTGTTCCCTGTTGTCCGCACATTCTGCGGTGAGCTGTATATCCATTAAAACGAATAAATCCCACCAACAAATACCTAATTTATTACAGTTTTAAAAGCCATTTAAATTGATTGTTTACCGAGTTCGGAATAAATCAACGTTTTGGATAATTCTAAAAGGGTTGTTATTGTTTTAATTGCGATTTTTTTTAATATTTATTTTGTTAAATCTAAAACTATTTGTATTTTCTGTATTAAGCACATAGAAATATTTCAAGGAGGTAATCTTTGTTGTAAAAATTATAGAAATTACAAAGGTTCAAAATATGTTTCCGTATTATTGTTAAAGAAATACTTTTCCCGGAGTCAAAAACACGAACAAAAAAAAAACATCGACTTCAAAAACAGAAACAATAAAATCAAAAATGCTCGAGGCGACATGTGGCAGTTTAAGTGGTGTTGACAATTCGACAAATAAAATTATGCTTTTACGAATAAAAATTTGTAATCTATAAAATACTTAAAACAAAACAACTTAAAATGAGCCTTATGCTCTATGTTTAAGAATTCAAATTCAACTACTTCAAAGTATGAACTCGGGTTAATGCAGTCACATTGAAACCATATTCAAATATTGAAAGGGTGGATCGACTAAAGCGTATGTAATTATTAGATCTAAAGGGACGAAACAATTCAACCGTGGTAGGTTAAATTACTTAGTGCTATTTTAGATTTGAATTTTTTTTTAGTAAAAATACTTCATCATGCTAAAGAAAATTTATTATTTTACTTAAATATTAAAACCACAGAATCAAAAATATACTTATTAAATTTACCACATTAAAATAGTAATGGATAATAAAGAATTTGCTATAATACATTTTTTAATCTCTTAACAGATATTAATTGTTTTTTTTTTTTCTAAACAAAACTAAAATAAATCTGATGTTACGTAAATGTTCTTAATTTTGTATATTTTATGTCCCACTAACCCCAAACAGAAATTTGAGATTTGTTTACAGTAAATTGTCAACGAAAGCGATAATAATAAAACACTGTTTATCAACAACATTGCCTAAGTAAATCAACGAAAAAACATTCCCACAACAGCATCACACGTTTCAATGTAAATTTGACAGACAATCAAAACTCTGACACGCTCCTAAGCAAGGAAACACACGAAACAGATAATTCTTTGATCATAACAAAACAAGCATCAGGTCATAGTAACAAAAAAGTGTCACTCACGAATCAACACAGATAAAGCAGGGCGCACACCATGTCCAAATGAGTGAATAAAGTGAGTAAATTGTATAAAAACAATCGCACGGGTCGACTACTGTTTTACGATGGCTTTGACAAAATCAGCGTCGAATCAAAAGTACTTAAATGGAAGATGTTATGCGAACAGAGATGGTGTAGAGTAGGTTAAGTTTTTTCTTTTATCTTGCGAGTATGACTATGCTGTTTGCAAATTCCCTCACATATATTAAAAGTTAATTTGGCTAAGTTTGGTTAGAAATTAGAACTTTAAACTATGCATTGCCATCTTACATCTCAAAATTTTCCGGGATAGACTATAAACAATCGAATGATTCAAAAATCACTGCAAAAACTTAATTTTCTTCAATTAAGAATAAAAGGAAATTTTGATTGACATATAATAAATTCCCTGTTTACAATCAATTAAATAATACTGTGGAGTAGTATCACAAAAATATGTTAGAATCAAGGACTAGTTCTCACAACTCTTTATCCAAATCTCTCCATTCCATTCATTAGTCCAGTCGTCCGCTTCAATTTTCCGGTGCCCATCACCGATCTCCCACGTGTCGGCCACGTGACCCCCCCAGTCATCCTCGTCCTACCCCAGTCATCCCCATCCCACCCCATGCCCCCGTGCGTGTGCGCTCCCCCTTAGCCTATTGTTCCACCAAGCTTTTGATATTAGGGTGTCTGCAGCGGTTAGGCTTTGTTTTCTTTATTTTTTAATTTTATTTGCATCTGACTCAGATTCTGCGTGAAGATTAAAGAAGATTTTTTGCTGGTTATTTTTATAGCTGTATTAATGTACTGTGACAGCATTTACACAGGTATATTTTGAAAAGATTGTGAGTTGTTTATTTTTTTATAAAACCATCATTTCTTGGCTTCAACGAGATAAAACTGTTGGATGAATACTTATTTGAATACCGAAATTGGAAAAAAACCCGTAATTTACTTGAGTTCGCTAAGGACAAGCTAGCTCTGTAGAAAAAAAATGCAATAATTCTATGTGTGTTTTACAAGGTTTCTCAGAATGAATCTCTTACAAAATATTTACCTTCTTTGAAAGATCTTTTTCGTCGATCTTATTTCAAACCCAGTAAAAACTATACTTGTATTTATTTTTTGGTCACTGTAGTATGAGTTTCCTGACACAATACACAAATAGCTGGAAGCTATGCGTAAGCGCAGTAATTGTAGTTTAGTTTACAAAGGACTTGCTAATGCATCCAGCAGGGCGGAGCGTGGTCGGTTTTTTGGGAGTTTTATTGCGGAAATTGGCTTTGAATTATTTGATTAGATGCATCTTTGTTGGATTAATTGTTTTCTTGTATGTTGTTATGTCGTTCGCACGCTTAGAAGTGACGGTTAGTTGGCTTTGGTTATATTTCTGTAATCATTATTATATAGTCATGAATATGCCTTCAATTGTGAATAAAAATATATTAACATGAAATAAGTTAAATATAAAACAATTGGTCTCCTCTCAATAAATTTTAAATTGGTGATTATTAGTTACAATTTGTAAATTTATGCAGTTATTTTTCCTGGAACGATATTTCGTAGCCGCAATCTATACGGTGTCTACTACGATATACTACGGACTACGGAAAACGTAGACACACTTTTGCTTGAAATGAAAATCTTAAAGAAGATTGACACTTTAAAATGCTATCATTAAATTACCTATAATGAGGACTTAAAAATGACCGGGATTTTAGAAAAATACAAACTTAACAACACAATTCCTGATTAATGTTTCGGATGAGCAATATACTTGTAAATGAACCCTTCATAATTCTCATTTAATTTAAGTTTCCCGCGCCTTCAGCTTTATAAGTAAAAGTATTATCTGTGGTGGCAGCACGGTACTCTAAATTTACTACGGAAATTCTATATAAAGGACAATGATCTCTGCTCTAACATTGTATAATAAAACGTTAATGTAATTTAAGAAATAAACTTATGATTATATGAAATAATATTTGAAGCAGTAGCTTTTAATGTGGTTTCTCTTTACAGGCGAGTAAATTAAAGTAATGCGTAATTTGTTATCAAATATTCGTTGTGAAAATGTTTCTTTAAAAATAAACTACTCTTTACAGAGCAACAATTAAAGTTGTTGTTTCAATAAACAACACATTACATACTTATAAAAACAAACAACTTTAGTAAAAAGGTTTAACTAATGTAGCATAAAACACAATATAATAAAAGTGGTCATCCAAAAAAATTACTTCCACAAACTTGACTTTTTTTCGCCTTAAGCTAAATCCCATGCAATGTTGCAAACAATTGTAGCAATATGAAAACGAAATGTTTGGTTTTGTTTATAATATTGAAAATACATGCGAGGGTATCGAAAAAGGGTTTACTTTAAAAAAAAAATATTTTCTTAGTGATTTGTTTTGTTTTTTGTTGTTTAGTTTTTTTTATCTATTGAAAAGAAAATTGTTGGAAATATTTTTTAGCGCCAAAAATATTTTTCCGATTTCGAATAAATTCTATTAATAACGACTTCAAAGTTTACAAATAATAAAAAAACAATGAAAAGTCAAAAAGATTGAAATAACCCTACCGCATTGAATCGAACCCACAATTTAAATAGCAATGTTTTATTCATTACAAAATAACAATTTGTAAAAACTTTTGTTTGATTTTTATTCGGAATGCCCGGAGCGATCGCGTGGCGTTTTGTTACAAAAATACTGTTAATAGTTTACAATTAGTAAAATCAAGGGTTGGGTTTGTTCGTGGGAAACTATTAAAATTACAAACAAATAAAAAAACATACATTCTACTTTAAGATTTAGCAAAAACTTTAATCTCTAGTTTTTCCCCAACGATTGTGTTTTAGTAGAATTCATGTATTTTGTAATATGTAGCATTTCTCTATCCTTAAAGTTTATTCTGAGAGCGAGTGAAAAAAATATGAAAATCAGATGCGAAGTTTTGAATATTGCTTTCTACATTCAAATTTTAGAAACCTCTCTGTTATATTTGTATGGATAGATATAGATTGTACCATGGTGACCAGACTTATCATTGTTCTTTCATTGTTTTCTTAGCGATGAAATTCATATGGGTAAGTAATGACGGAATGACTATGGTGCCTTGGTCAATGGGTTGTCCCTTAGTTTGGGACGACACTTGTGTTGACACCTTGGCTCATTCACGACATCCTAGAACATGTCTTTTGCCGAAGAAGCCAAAAGGCGCAAATATGTATCTTCGGGAAACAATTCATATTTCAGCCATTTGGTTTCGATACTATGAGTTCTTGGGGTACAAATTTCAAAAGGTTATTTAAAATTTCCAGTGTTAAACTAAAAAAGAGTCGTGACCGTAACGCTGGTCTGCATTTCGCTCAAAGGTTGAGCATCGCTATACAGCGTGGAAATGCAGCCAGTGCAATGGGCACACTCCGTTGTTCTCCACACACATTTTATTAGGTTTTTTAATCTATCAAATATTGAATTTCTATCTTGAAAATTAAAATTAAATTTATTTCCGGTAACTTAAACACCTAATTACAAAAATCTCGATAACCCCAGGTTTTTATAAAAGCAGACTCAAAAATTTATAATGTAGATAAAAATCAAAATTAAAAAGTTATAGGAAAATTTAAGACAGGGAAAATAACTGCAAGAAAAAAAAAGAAAATTACTAAAATATTGTATGATTGTAGTTAAGTTCATTATAAAATCGTAACAAACACCAGAGCTTAGTAAGCACAAAGCCTATTCAATAATAATTGTTAAGAAAGGTCAATCCGTTCTTTCATCTAATCCTCTTTCCCATCAAGGCTTAACTCTCTTCCCATATCCTTCACAATGCCTTCGACTGAGGGGTCGGTATGGGTCAAAAATACCCCATAACATCAAAACAAACAGACCATGCCACGTGGCCATTCAAACATCGACAAATTGCAGGCGAAGTATGAAATATGTCAATTATAATTAATTGAGGGTCAGATATTGGTATCGTATTGTCCAGGAATCGTGGAGTGGATGGTAACGAGGGAATTTTTGTAATACCCATTGTGATTGGGTTTATGTGATTATGATTGTTAGGGAATCATGATTGTGATTGTTAGCGAGTTATTTGCTATTGAAATGTTCAGATTTAGCGACGTGCGGTTGGTTATTTTACCTCATTATGGAGGCTTTATCAAAAAGGTCTTAGGCATTCTAGGATATTTAGTACAAGAGTCCAGTGTGTTGTGTATAAAGTGCATAAAAAGAGTTTGTAAGCCAAATATTATCTCGATTTTGATTAAAAACGTCAATTTTTAAAAACATCTTAATTTTTTACAGTTGGTAGATCTACGTTCGAAATCATCTAGGTTGGTTGGTATCACCGTGCTTTCTATTTCTGCCGTAAAGCAGTTTGCTGTGTTTCGGCGGTATCACTTTCCATCAGATGAACCGTTATCTTGTTTGCCCGTGACATTGTATACAAAAAAATTTAAAGGAGTTCGTAAGTCTCGCTAAAACCCAAAGACGGCTTGATCAATTTGTGGTATAGTTTTTTTTACTTCTTTTAAAGGGGAAAAAATGGGAAATGTTCCCAAAGGAATGGCCATGTGGTACTAAGTTAACGGGGTCAACTAGTAAAAGATAATAATAATAATAAACCTCATCACGACACACACATTGACTCAGCCCCGCAGTAAGTATCGTAAGAACTTGTGTCACAGGTGCTAAGCAACGACATGATATAAACTACTTAGATAAGAATACTACATCCAATACCGGTAACCGAAACACTGCGTCTTGCAAATAACATAAAGTTCCGCTCCCGCCGGGATTCGACCCAGAACCTCTAGGGTAGCAGTCGGCTGTTCACACCACTGCGCTACAGAGGTCGTCAAGATAAATTTATATATATAAATAGTTTAAACTAATCATACCCTGCCTTATCTTGGGCATCCACTAACATCAAATGTCACTCGAAATTAATTTAAAATTAATTCACTAGAACAATAAACCGATGGCTCAATTGAACATTCATCAAATCAAACACTCAACCCTTAAAACACACTCAAGTTCCGTCAACCGTCCTACACTCAAAGACAATATTTGTCGAGGACAGTCCCTTTGAGGTCCTTAATAATGTAACACGTGTCTAATGACAGAAATAGTTGGGTGATTCGACAATTTCGACACTACACGTGGGAACTGGTACTTCCAAGTTGACGGAAATTTGATAATAGTTTGTCTATTTTGATTAGAAATGACATAAAGATACGTGCATCTGACTAGAAATTTTACTGGATATATCTATTTACAGTTACATCGTTTTCGTATTGTGGAGGATTAGATGAACTCCATATGCCAATCTATTAGTTAATAGAGAAGTGTTCGTGCTGGCGCTGCAGTTGGTCAGCATGGTCATGGTCATCTTATCCTCGACATGTTTAAAAGCAATATAGAAAAATTATGATGAGTCCATTTTGTAACAAGAATAAAACTATAGATTGTAAAAAGGCTAAACTAGCTATATAAATAGGTTTTTTAGACACACAACGACGTAACAACCTCATGAAAACTAAATTTTTGCATTGTTAAATTATGACGTTAACAACTGAAATATTGCATAGTGGAGTGCATAGTAAAATCAATCTGCATTTTGAAAAAACATTTCAGGAACAAACTCATACTTTGAACAATTCGAATAAATCTTAAAAAACGAGAAACATGTAAACTAGTACTATGATTTTAAAAGTAAAGTGTCAGCAAATAGTCCAGTCGTCATCTTTTTATTTATTTTGTCGCTTTCGATCGAACGTATTTTTTCGCGTTTCCCTTTTAACCCCTTTCGTTTGAACGGAAAGTTGTTAAATTTTACAACATCTCTTCCGACATCGTCTGCTTCTATTGACGTATGCCATTTGTGTCATTCAAGTAACGATCTGAGTACTGATAAATTTATTGCCACGTCTACAGCTTTTTTGCGATTCTAAATCACTTATTATCTTACACCCACACGAGATTCTATGAGTCTTTTGAGACAACCTTTGGAACGCCAAAATGAAGGTATAAAAATTGCTTCTTTTCTCCCATTCCGAGGTCGATATTTACTCTAAACTATTTGTGCATTTTCAGTTTCAGTGTATTACACGTGATGATTGCAAAGCATATGAAATACGTCAGTATTATAGTATTTTAAACAGCAATAGAATGAATTTATACCTAGACTTTTTTTTCCTTTCTAACATCCTCTTCAAATTTCAAAATTACACTGGTAAAGTTTTAAGTTTTTGCTGTCATAAAAAGTTAGTTCATATGATTTTTTTAATCTTTAACATACCCAAATCTAACAGAGCATAATTTTGATTAACAAAATCAAACTAGAGTTTAAGAACGAATTGAAATCTTATTAGAAAGTGAGAAAAAGCGTTAAACGATAAACTTATTGGCAATAAAGCCAACAATGATTATAACACAATACAACTAGTCTAATCTTGTGCAGGTAAACGCAACTATATTTTAAGGCTGTCACATCATGCGTACTACGTCCTATCAATAAATAAATAACTAAATACAACATCACGACACACACATTGACGCAGCCCTACAGTGAGTATCGTAAGAACTTCAGGGCACACCACCACTGCACCTCCTGTTTATCAGGATCAACAGTGGCGTTCTTTGATCGAAAATCAACGAATAATGCAGCTGTGCAATAACGCAAAGGCTGTGCCCGGACACCCTGCCGGCTGTCTTGGGACCCGCAACGAACTTAATCAAAAGAAATAGGAGTTAGTAAGAAAGCGGTTTCAGACTTCCCTCCCAGCACTTTTCCATCGTAAGAACTTGTGTCGCAGGTGCTGAGCAACGATATAGTATAAACTACTTAGATTAGTGTGCCTACCATAAGTTTTACCTTCTGCTGCCGCATGCGACTACAGTTACAAATGAGTATGAATCTTTATAAAGCACCTCTAACGGATTGATGAGGAATTAAGAGTTTGCATACAAAATCACTGTACAAATCTATGTCACCTGACGTTTAGCAAAACTACACCAACTCACGGTAGACACACTGAATACTACATCCAAGACCTGTAAGCGAAACAATGCGTCTATGTACATGCAAGTCATCTTATCTTAATCCAAGTTTGCGTCGTATCTTTAACTCGTCTCCATAAATCTGAAGCTGGGGCTCCTGGCATTAATTTCAGGAAATCAATCGTTAAATTTTACGATATAGTTTACTTACTTCCGAATGACGTAAGGAAGGGTTATGTGTTTGTATCGCGTAGTTTATTACTTAGGGTTTGCTGTACCTACATAATAATTTACGAATTCGATGGCGCAGTGGTAGTCAGCCGCTTAACTAGAGGTTCGTCATAAATCCGTCAGAGGCTCTTTTACAAAGATTGGTACTGAAGTCGCAAGCGGTAATCGAAGTTAACGTTCATGGTAGGCACACTCTATCTCGGGGAACCATTGATGCAAATAAAATAAAATGTTCATGTATAAAATATTAAATCGGAACTTAGTTTCGTATAAACATTAAATAAATAAACCATATCACGACACACACATTGACTCAGAACTGCAGTAAATAACTTAAGAACTTATGTCGCAGGAACCAAGCAACGATGTGGTATAAACTACATATATATATGAATACAAAATCCAAGACCGGTAAGCGTCACAATGCGTCTTGCAAATAACACAAAGTTCCGCCCCCGACGGGATTCGAGCCCAGAACCTGTAGCGTAGCAGTCGGCTGTTTACACTACTGCACCACAGAGGTTGAGGTTTCGAAATCTATGATTTTCCTAAATTATATTAAAATTATTTACATAAACTGTCTTGTCAATTATATCTTCTGTCTTGACATTGTTGGATATATTTATTTATTTTAGCTACGATTTGATTTCTCGAAAATCAACCCCTAAGCGTCAAACAAGAAAAAAAAAATGGAAATTTTTAGAACTGATATAGAATAGTGATTTAGAAAGTAAAAACTTTATTTGTTATCTTTTTTCTTCAAAATAATGTGTCACAATAACACGTGTCACCTATTCAGATAAAAAAAAAAAAATAGCATAGATATATTGGTAACATTTTGACTCCCCACTTGGTTCTTTTATTTTGAATTGACCCTACGCATTGCAAAAAATATATTTCACTTTAGTGTAGCACTTACTAGGGTATGTCGATTTGAAACTTTTATAATAATAAAGTAAGTATAATTTTTAACTAAAAAATAATTTAAATCACAAAAATAAAATCAAATTGATACGTCTTTTATATTCGTGATTGTATTGAGTAAAATTCACACTTTCTAATTGAAAAAAGATGAGAAAAGAAGCACAATTATTCAATTATTTTGTAAAATGTAAAACTTTTTTTTTTTTTTTTAATTTGGAAACAAACCAAAAGATTTAACATCGAGTTTTAATAGTAAAGAAACCTCGCGTGCTATCTATAACGTGGCATTGTAAATTTGCCAATTCCCTAAAGCTAAAACATTTGAAATCCGTCCCTATGAAAAAGAACATAAAGTATATAACCGAAAAAATTAACTGTAGAATTTGTATTTCATAAAGTGGGCGTTGATGTAATAAATTTTAAAACCATTAGCAGTTGCAAGGAGTACACATGTTAAGGGTCGAATTTTCGGTCCATTTAATTTTATGAGGTTTAAATACGTTGAATTGTTACCTATTTGATTTAACACGCTAAAAGCCTACTATTCTTCTCTATTCTTATGTTGTTACAGTTTTTTTATCTATATAAAATCAATGTAAGATTTTTTGTAAATGATAAAAAAAAAACTACAGACGTTCCCTATTCTACTTTACTCTTATATTATTTCATGTTCTGTATTTTTTTTGTAAATTTAAGTAAAATACAACTCATTGCCAAAATGAAGCTATTCGTAAGTAGCTTAGCCCGAAACATTCACACAAACCCATTCGTCTATTCTAATCCAATCAACTGTTAACGGCTCGACACCCAATAATTCTATTTTTCCCTCCGGTCACTCCAATTCCATAATAACCTCAGTCAAAATTCGATTTTTTGTAAATAAAAACACTTTTTTCCCCTTTCTATCTTCAATCATTGGTGCGTAGAGAGCATTAGTGTCATTGCGCTACCCCTTCCAGAAAAAAAAACATTGAAATCACATTTATCTTTTTTGCCAATTGTCACTTACTGCATTATACTTTTTGGGTGCTACTTTAGTCTGTGATTAATAATGTTTTATTCTTTCTTAATCGATTGTTTGTGGTAAGACGATTGTGCTTGAATGGTTATTTTTAATGTTATTTTATTAATAACTTTGTTTTGTGTTTCGGGATAATTCTTGCCACACCCCTTGGATTTGAAAGACTAATCGATGCTTCAAGTTATAATCACTTTAACCGAAAATTTTAAAATGGTATGATTTTTTTGTGGAATCAAAAAAATAATTTTGACCCCAAATAATAACATATTATGTACAGACTGTTATTAAATAGTTTTGTTAGAAGTTATAAGAATTTTACTTTCATATTTAAAAAAAAATGTTAATGCCAGCATAATCATAATATAAAAACACAGGTCAAACATAACCTCACTTTTCAAGCTTCGCCTGTAACATAAAAGATCAAGAACTTCTTCTAGTTGCATTTTCTGGTTTTAAAATCAAAAATAAAACAAAAGAAAATTAAAATATGTCTTGCATTTTTGTAATTCCACAATTACAACACGAAATTCGAAAAATATAGTAAAGCTACGAAATAGACAGCATTTAAAATTGATTAACTCTACCTAAAATTTGAAATGGCAAATTTCAAAGCACCCACATACGAATAGCTGTCAGTAAAACACATAAATATGTCAGTATTAAGTGGCCAAAACAAAATTCCCAAAATTGACCCCTTGTCAGAGAGGAAGCGTAGAAAATTATATAGCATTTACTCTGAAGCTAGAAGAATACCTTAAAATACATTGTCCGTGAATTTGAGGGTCATTCGGAACGTCACGCTGATTTTACAGTTCACGATTACGGTCCGAATCATAGTTGCTGACTGATTTGTGATGCTAACTTTTTATAATGGAAGAATATAAGTTGAATATATGAGACAAATGAGTAAAACATATCCCTTATAAATTGTGTGATTTAATTTAATTATTAATAGAATTGCTAAAGAAAATTTGTGGAATATAGAAAAATTTATTGACCCTCAACAGTTTATGACATTAACTTTAATAAAGATACAAATTGTATTGACATACTATTTAAACTAACCATACCACGATACACACATTGACAGCCCAGCATTAAGACATTTTAACATTTCATTTATTCATTTCATCTTACATGCTAACAGATAAAATCCACAATCTTGTATCGCAGGCACTAAGCATTGATGTGGTATAAACTACAAACTTAAGAATACAGCATCCAATGTCGGTAAGCGAAACATCGCGTCTTGCAATTATCACAGAGTTCTGCCCCCGCCAGGATTCGATCCCGGTACTTGCGCCAGCGGTATTTTATTTTATTTTTAGAAAAAAGCAAATATTAGGATTACCATTTTTACAAATTAATTGATCTTATCCTTATTAATCTCCTTAATAAAACATTTGGTCAGGAACAATTTAAGTTTTCACTGTCCATTTACTAATTGAACTGCGTCACAGTGTTCCCCATTATACTTGAATACAATGTTTCAGTAATACAAACGTTAAATAATATTCTTTGGCGCTAGTTTATAAGAATAATGCATGTAAAATATTAGCAAAATTGGTTCAAATTTTGACCGCTCAAAGGAAATAGAATGGCAGGCTTACCACGTGCGGTCATTTGTGTGTCAACGCCTGATTTAAAAATATTATTAACTGAAACTAATTTTAGGTTAAATATGTGATAATTAAATTGTATAGAGTATATATATATATATATATATACATTACACATCACGACACACACATTGACTCAGCCCTGCACTAAGTGTCGTAAGAACTTGTATCGCAGGGCTAAGCAACGATATGGTATATACTAAATAAATAAGAATACAACATCCAAGATCGGTAAGCGAAACAATGCGTCTTGCAAATAACACAAAGTCACGCCCCCGCCAGGATTCGAACCCGGAACCTCTAGCGTAGCAGTCGGCTGTTTACACCACTGCGCCACCGAGGTCGTCGAGTCGAGGGAGGGATAATAGAATGTTGATTGCTTTAAAACCACTTTTTTATTTACTATCAAGTTACTGTGCTGACTAATATAAAACATGAGTTTAATATTGGTGTATGTATGGTGTTATTTAATGCATCTAATCCATAATTGTAATAAACATTCTCACTGGTGCAGTGGTGTGATCAGCCGACTGCTACTGTAGAGGTTCAGTGTTCGAATCCCGTCGGTTGCGAAACTTTGTGTTATTTGCAAGACGTATTGTTACACTCACCGGTCTTGGATGTAGTATTCTTATCTATGTAGTATATACCATATCGTTGCTTAGTACCTGTTACATAAGTTCTTACGATATTGCAGGGGTGATACTGAGGGTGTGTGTCGTGATGTGATTACTATATATTTATCTGTCCTTCCATTTTGTTTCATTTATTTATTATTATGTAATTAATCCATTACTTAATCAAATGTAATGTCATAATACTTTAAATATAAAAATACTTAAATTTAATATTTTTAAAGTCTTTATTAAAAAGGGTTACGCAATCTATAAATTGCTGTTAATTAATTAAAATTGCTATCCCGATGTCATCTTTCCTGATAAAATTACTTTGACATGACATTTTGACATGATGTGGGTTAATTACTTTTTATCAATCTTCATTAATTATAAAAAGGATTAAAATATTGTTGATTACTTTAATTTTTAACTTTAATAAATTTGGCCGCTACTTTTTCTGCGTAGATTTTTTTTTTCAGAATAAAAGCTTTTTTTTTGTTCGTAGGGGTACAGTTTACATTGAAAGGGCATTGTTAATTATGATGAAAATTAAAAAAAACATGTAGACGACTAGTTAATAGACAAACAAAATAACATGCAAACTTTTCCTTTTAATAGTACACATATATGAGTATAAATGAAATGGACATAAATAATATTAAAAACCAAATTCTAATTTAGTTTTTATCTTCTAATAAATTTATAATTCTAATTTACTTTTAAAACATTTTTATCCACTATTCATTTATCACATAAAGTTCATTATAAACTGTCGTTTAACATTATAGAAATGACATCAGCTGTAAAATATAACTGTCAATACCAGTCAATCGGCTCGCCGTTAGGTGTCAATTGTCATTGTCAAAACTGGAAGCTTAATGGTTTGTCAAAACATAAATACATTCGCTAATGACTATTGACTGTAACTTGAAATTATTGTTATTGATGATGAATTGATTCGGTGTTTCTTATCAATACATTTTATAGCATATTTTTTTATAAAGCTGGTGGCTGAAAAGAACTTGGTCATGCTTTTAAAGTGAATAAATAACTGATTTTTTTAAATTTCCATGTATGTATGTATGTATGCGTAGTATTTGCAAAAACGCGCTTATTTGATGACTTTTTAATTTATTCGCCTTATGTTAAAAGTAAAACCATTTTTTAAAAAGATATAATTTATTTTTAAATTATAAAATTATAGAAAATCTTTTTTTTACGTGAATAATTATAAAAACAGTATTTTTCTATTTAAAAAAAAAAGAGAAAAAGTTAGTTGCCTTATTGTTTTTTATATCCAATTAAATAGAAAACCGAACGTTTTTATTGTTACAAATAAAACCGTACAAAAGCTGTTGACGTGGAAAAATGATACATAAAAATTTTAAGTAGTTCCATCGGACTCACTCAAAAATATGAGCGGTGTCGGGTCGTAAAGTGGGTGAACAATACAAAATACAATAAGCACCCAATATTGGAGAAACCTCCTCGGAGCTACGTTAGGATCGCGACATATTGAGGAAAAGTCTTTAAGACTATTTTTATATTTTTAGATATTAATTTCAACATTTTACTTACTTTATAAAATATATTTAATGTAATTTTTCGAAAATAAAATAACGGATCTAATTCTGTTACAGAGCTATCAATATAAATTATAGTAATAATCTCCCCATGATAACTATTTTTTTTTAAATGATGCTACCAAAATTAACAAACCAAATATTTTCCATTTCCACTTTTCACAACCTATCAATGTTATAAAACCTACCACTGTGTCTAAGCCCTAAGCCCGTTGTCGCTATCCTTGGCGTCGTAAGGACGCGTTCACACCGCGGCTAGCAGGGGTCGTAAACATTTACGACAGCCGAGGGATTAACGCTGGGGACGCAGCTTTATTAAAAAAATGTCTTCACTTGTGTTATGTTGAAGTTACCTAATGATATAAACTACGAGAAATAATTCGTGGTAGATATAAAAATTTGGAAAATTTGTTCTTAATTATTATAACTTCCACTTTCGCATTCTTACATGTGCGAGTATATCTACGTACGAGATCGTCTGGGTTGGTACCACCTGCTTTTGCCTGCCGTGAAGCAGTCCGCTGTTTCAGTTTCAAAGGATTGGTGAGCCAACGTAATTGCTTCGAAAGCTTTAACATCGTTTTACCACTTCTTTGGCAACACATTGGCGGTGCGGTGAGGACATGGTAGCTCAGTTTTGGTGCCTCGGTTAACCGACCGACCCGAGCCGACAGACTTTCCACTTTTGAGGATTTACCGTACATTGCAGCTGCCATGTTCTTCATTGTGCCCGGATAGTGGCGACAGATTCGCATCCTGTCACACTGGGACTCAACATAAACATTGGAAATGACTTGTTTAACACCTCTGCCTAAGGGAGGGATTAGTTACGACGTGAGGTAATGTTTATGTTATATTGGCGGTGCTTTTGGCATCCTAAAACTTCAAGGACATCTTCATGCCACTAGGTAGCGTCAACACTTTCTATCAGATCCACTCATGACGTCATGAAAGGTATACGGTTGAAATAATAATTGTATTCCCGCTTCACTTCCACAAAATATATGGGAACTTTCGAAAATCCCTATTCTCACAAAATTCACACATAATACAATTTTACTAGCTAACCTAATATACCACGGTGACCACACTCGAATTGAATTACTGGACATTGGTCAAACAGTTTTAGCCTGGGGGCGACCAAATTAGCTTTCCACCTATCTACCGAATCGAATAAAATTTCAAATCAATCTAAATACAGTAAAGCCAGCTATTTTGGTTCATGAGACAGACAGACAGATGGATGGATAGCGAAGGCCTATGCCTATGTGGTAACAGGGTCCCGTTTTCCCCCTTTAGGTACGGATCCCTAAAAAGACTTATGTTCCTTCAAATGATTAAGATTCTTGAGGACACATCTTTGAAGGCAGAATTTGTAAGGCGCAAGTGACATCTTTGGTACCTACTTGTAACCGACGATGACTTTTTCATTAACCAGTATATTATGATTGTTATTTCGTTTCAGATCCCAAGACAGCCAGAAGTATGGAAGGCAATGCATAGATACTAGAGATTAGTGGATGTTGGTACCAGTCTTTCCCTTTTTCCAATATTATTAATATTTAAGCGATTGATTTCACACTACAGAAAGAGTATTTATATTTACGTATATTTAAGATAATCAGGAACGTCAGCCTTTGTTATTTTTTTTTTCTCATTGACAGTTATTTTAAAAAGAGTTCAATGACACTGCCGATTTATGGCGTGCAATAACACGTCCATTAGGTCACGCACTTCGACCTAACTACGGGCTTAGGTCACATAGTGCTATAAAATAAATAAATACTGCCAAAACCGATCGAAATCAATTTACTAATTCTATGGCAATATATCTACTACTTTTAAAATATTTCCCATACTTGTTACTGAGTAAAAACAACAATGACCAATGTCCAGTGTGAAGAATCGTACTGAAAGAGGATTAACTCTAAAGGGTTGCTTCGTTGTCAAAATTTGTCGATTCATTGGTCAAAACTGCGTGGGAAATATAGTATCAGTGTAATAGGATTCACTATTGGCTAAGTGTATGTTCTCACTGTAAATTAAGTGTGGAAAAGTGTGTAAATTAAGTGTGTGTGTGCTAGAAATAGATACATATACAAAAATAGTTCATTATTACATTATGTACCTACGTACAATTACATATTTCGTTTATTGAACTAAACATTTTATTCCACAAGAAAGTACAATGGAAAAAGCATACGCGAGTGAATGATACTGATATGACTGGTATGATCTCCAAAAGGCCTTTAAAAGATGTACCGGGGTCGATGACACTAAATCTGTTTCAACATCCTCATCTGTAACGTTGAAAGTAATTTCCCCGACGGCTCCGTTACCGTTACAGGCCACCGGGGAAGTTGACAGGAAAGGATTGGTGAGCCAGCATGATTACTTCGAGAGATTTACGAGTGACATCTTCACCTCTACATGGGCAACGCATTGGCGGTGCTCTTGACGTTCCAGACATCAATGGCATCGTCGTGCCAATAGGCAGTGGTACCATTTTCCATCAAGAGAGCCATATTATATATTTAAAAATATATAATATTTATATTTAAAAAACACAAGATTAGTAAAAAAAAAAAAGGCAAAATGATCAAATGTTGCAAACGAAATACGTGAATTATGATTTGTCAGAATAACTTTTCCTAGCAGCAGGATAACTAAAAATCAAGGTACGCCGTTAAAAAAAGTAATTTTCTATTTGTGTGTGTGTTGTATTTTTAAAAGAAATCAAAAGAAAATAGTTTTCACATTTTCATCACCGAATACTTGAGTGTTTATTGTCCTGAATGTATGTCTCTTAAATAATTCGATAGATAACTGCGTCAACAGTCAACCTTATAAAAGTCATGATGTTTTGAACTTTATTTACATTGCATTAAGAGTGGAGAGTTAGATAAAGTTTTAGTTTGGTTGTACGGAGCATATCGCTAACAATAACGTTGGGTGAAAACGCGATAAAAGCTGAAGGTAGAAACATGGAATGGAATGACAGAGGAAATGCAATGTGGATAAGACAAACAAGAAGGAAAAAAAGTTTTATTTTTAATATACAAAATGGTATCATATCAATTGTATATTATTTAAAAATAAGCTACACACTTCTTTCATTTCAAATGGATTTCATGATTGTATTCAACATTGTTGTTAGATAAAAAAATATTATTATTTAATATTCAAAACAATAATTTAATGTAAGTACGGAAGCATACATCCGCACTACAATCAAAACCATGGGTATCGTTTTTATTTATTAAAGTACTACTAACTTCTTAACATAAATATTAATCTAATTTCTAAGAGAAGCAAAATTATTTTGATGACTTCACTGATTGAAATGAAGTCACGCTTCGAGCTTATCCACTGTATCTTAACCTCCGCTAAAAGGAAAACCTCCATCGAAATGGTAAGAAAATATTGCCAGAGATTAGGCAATACACTTTTATTGGGTTTTCCACTATATTTATTTAACGTTCTCCTTCAAAATGATTATATCGGGACTGAACTGCCTTTCAAAATAAATCTTTTTGTTTGTCGAGCGGTATTTCCCGTTTTTTCGGGGAAGTCCCTTAAGTTATGTTACAAATAACTGTGGAGTACTTTAACGTGATAACGTCCGTTTGTATTATTTATTGTTGGATTGTTTTTTTTTTCTTCTTAAGCCTGTTCTTTGCTGGGCCATAAATCAGGAACTTATTCTTTGACTAAATAAATTTAGTTGGTAAGTTTTACACCCAAAACTTAATTTCCGTGTTTTATGTATCTTAGGTGAATTATAATAATAACTACATCACGACACACACATTGACTCAGCCCTGCACTAAGATTATCTTGTATCGCAGACACTTAACAACGATACGGTATATACTACATAGATAAGAATAGAACATCCAAGACCGGTAAGCGAAACAATGCGTCTTGCGAATAACACAGTTCCGCCCCCGCCGTGATTCAAACCCGGAACCTCTAGATAGCATTCGACTGTTTACACCACTGCGCCACTAAGGTCGTCGATTTTTTTTTATTTGGTCATATATGTATATAGTTATTTATGTATGAACAGTTAACCCAGGCTACTAAGGATTATTAAAGTTATAATGAAACACTAGCAGATTCAGGAGGTCCTAGAGGGCTCAAGCCCTTCCCAAAATCATGTCCTTAATTTGTTATACCTAACGTTAGTGGGGTCAAGCGTTTCCAAAAACGGTCAATTTTGAGGGGACCAAACGGTGGAATGACCCAAATGACAATTCAAAATTTTCAAAACATATTATAATTTTACACGATAAATATTCCATACATACATTTCTAAATCATTTAATTTTTCACACATAAACTGGATGGAAGAAAAATAAAAGTGACACCGACACACTTCTGAATTAATTTCGCAAAAGAGACATTAAATGCTATTGATTGTAATAGAAATAGGGTTACCACAAATGCAGATTCGAAACATTGTATGAAATAATATTATTTCTTCTTTGTTTTAAATCAATTTTTCAAACATCACAAGCAAACGGTTCGCCTGATTGAAACTAATACCGCCATTGACACAACAATGCCCATAAAGTCTGGAACCATGCCCATCTTGTCCATGTAGGTAAAGATGTTATACTTCTCGTGACCATATATTTTTCTGGATTCCTAAATTTCTGAAGAGTGGTAACCCTGTGAGTATGTGTGAGAGAGATATCAACAATATTTATTAGTAATAAACAATGCGAACACCATTATCGCCGATTGTCCTCTACATTGACAGTTTACTGTTTGCAGGGAGATTGGGGTGAAAAGAGAAAGATGTTCTTCGGAATTAAGACTAACAGTGTTGCAGGTATTTTGTTGATAAATTTACCAAAAGCTGAGTATAAGATTTTGATTGTTTATAACTTCTAAATTGGTGTTCAAATTCTCTTATTAGTAAATACTCTAAAATAAGAAGTCCTGCTACTACTTTGTTTTACTAGACCTAAAAACTCTATGTAATTTTTCATGGCATATTTTGCATTTCTCATGATTTCTCTTTAAATAAACAAATAGTTATTCCGCTTTTATTTTTTATGGACGATATCTATGTTGCTAAATTAATTGTTATATCAAAAACGCAATAGACTACTGTCCATACAAAATCGCCAACCAAATACAAAAGGGGCGAACCATAATAAATAGCGCTCCACCATAAAATATGATCGGCCATCAATGTCAATGTTTTGAGGGACGTACGAAGTATCATTACACGTGCGTACAACGTTATCGTAAAATTTTACGACGGTGCAAGTTCACTGCGTTCGTCCGCGCTTCCGTTCTGGCGGGAAAAGTCCATTTTCAATTATTTTTGAGGTTATGTGTAATTGTATGGGAATATTTATATGAATGGTTTTATTGACTTTATGGTAATTTTAGGGAATTAAGTTATCGACAGAATTCGATACAGAACTAAGATACATACTACAAAACAAGCAACATAAATGAGGAAGTAAAAATAAATGATATTATTTACCGTTCTTTCGAAATCAACAGCTTTAATTCGATTTTTGTATTGGCATTTTCTATCACTTCATTATTGGGGTGGAATTACTTTATCAAATTACTTCTAAGATAAGAAACCATCATCCCAACGTGATACTTCCAGTGCTGCAAGCGAAGGTATGTAAGAAAACATTTATTAGCATGAAGAAACTTAGGAAGTTTTACCTTCTTCAGCTAGAATTTTAATAATAAGTAAAGCAACTTACAGTACTAGATCCTTACTTAAAATTATAAACGCGAAAGTTTGTAAGGATGTAGGTATGAATGGATGTTTGTTACTCTTTCACGCAAAAACCACTGAATGGATTTTAATGAAACTTTACAATGATATAGCTTAAACATCACAATAACACATAGTCTATGATTTATAAAGATATTGTGTGAATTGTCCAAAATATTACGATAAATGTCAAATTATTAAAATTCCTGTCAGGACCATTTTTGACCTCTACGCGGTCGAAGTCGCGGGGAAATGCTAGTATAATAATAACCACACATACTGACTCGGTCCTGCACTGATACATAAACTTGTATGGCAGGCACTTAGTTAGGATAGTGTAAAAATTACAGAATAAGGAAAATATTATAAAAATACGACATTCATAAAAGTACATATAATTTTTTTTACCATATATATTAACAGCTTTATTCAAATGCATTAAAAGTCACTTAGTCACAATTCCGTGGACAGAGCGATTTAATTTCGAATAAAATGCCATATGGTTTAATGCGTAATCCAAAATTATAAAGCATTGTGACAAATTAGCAGGTGGTATTATAAATTATGGCGCTTGGTTAAATAAAATAAGGTTAGAAAATTTATTGAGACTTAATTCATAATAAAAACAGTTTTCATATTGTGTGAATAAAGCATAGATAATTAAAAGAGATTTTAAAATTTCAGGATTTAAATATCTTTTTTTTAAATATTTATTTAGAAACTACAAAACTCCATAGAGCATGAATTTTGAAATTTCTATCTTTTAAAATAATTTTACGGAGTCGATTTTTTTTAAAAGTATAAATACATAATCTATTCGTACTTTAAATATAAACAAAATTTATTTTATTTTCTTGACACTTAATCTTATTTTTTTTTTCAGTAGTAGGTACGTACGATTTTAGTATTAAAATCAACTCAAATCAAAGTAACTATATTTCCGAACACCCTTTACATCTAACACCGTCAAAGACCAGGCAAATAATTAAATTTTCTCTTACCGTGTCGCTAATTGGTACCCAATGCACTCGCACTCCCTATCCCATGACACTTAGTACTTTCAAATATGACCCTTACAACTATGATCAAAAGAATCAATGTAGGGATTATCACTCAGGGGGTAATGGGTTGAGGCTACCATTTCCTTTGATGCTTAGGACTATCGAACATGACCCTTAAAACTATGAAGAAAAGAGTCAATGTAGGGAGTAAGGATAGTTTCACAGGAGGTAATGGGTTGAGCCTGCCATAGCATAACGCTGGCAGTATAGTGGTATAATTTGATTATTGGACAATCGTACCGTGAAAAGCACATTTATGGGATTCCCTACGTCTTAATGCGTGCGGTTGATATTGCAATGCAACGTTATTGTTATTGAGAATTTGTTGCTAGCATCGCCCGTAATTAAGTTTGGGGAAGCGACCTTAATTATTATTATCAAACAAAAAAAACCAGATCAAAATTCAAATGTCGTTAGTAAATATTTTATAGCCATATTAGAACAAATCAAAAATTAACATCAGAATGTCATTCAACTCAAATTAATGACTGAACGAAACCTTTACTTACTGCCACTATTCAAAAGATCATGTCAAGCTGAAGCTACAATTTTCAGCTTGCAGATTCTTAAAGCCTTAGTACACACGGCCATGGATCAACGTATCCTATTTGAAGTACGTACCGTAAGTTGTTCAGTATAAGGATATTGCATTGTTAAGTGAAACTTTACATTATTTTGCAAGACGCATTGTTTCGCTTACCGGTCTTGGATGTTGTAGTTATTCTTATTTATTTAGTATATAAAATATCGTTGCTTAGCAACTGCGATAGAAGTTCTTACGAGACTTAGTGCAGGGCTGAGTCAATGTGTGTGTCGTGATGTGGTTATTATTATTATTATTATTACGTGATTCCGTCTGTACAACTCAAGCAAGACAACTTTTTTGAGGCATTCTAAGCTTCTTTTGTTGTTTTTGGAGTTTTCTTATCAAAATATTCACAAAAAAAAAACCCTGCATAAATTCATCAAACGAGTCACAATAATTACACAATTAGTCTGTCACTTTTGATGTTTTTTTTTTGTTGTAAAAAATTATGTTTTTCACGTAGGGTGCCATATTGCTATAATTACTTGCCCCAATGGACTGATTGGCTTGAGATAGCATTTACAGGGTTCCACTTTTTGGGGGACCTTATCTGAAATCAGAGGTTGGGTGTCAATGCGTTTGTCACAAATAACGCTTAATTAATTGCGTTATTTTTATCAATCTCTAATCATAAAAATTGAATTGGAGTTTCTTATACGAGTAATTTTAATTGCAATTAAAAATAAAACATAAAAATTTTGTTGGTTTAAACTTGGTTGGTTGGTTGGGTTGGTTAGTTGTATCAATAAGATGTATTTATACAATTATTGTTGTTACTGAAATAAATTACTTGGTTGAAAGTTACACTAAACATTAATGACGGATCACCTGATTAATTTTATCAATAAAAAACATATATCATGATTCCTGTATTAAGATTTGAATTTTCACCCTAGTGAAATTAATTACTAAATTGTGAATTGAAATTAAAAAAAAAAAATAGACAATTTCAAATTTAGATCGTGAATACTCACGTCTAATGTCAGACACTTATGTCTTGAGCAATTTTGTCTAGGTTAACCCTGCAATTAGAATTACAATGCAGTTACGACATTCTGCTCGTAAAAACACCATGTTCTTTGTTTAATCCACTTGGGAGTAATTAATGTGTACTTAATGTTATGGGGTTTATGTCGAAAGTAAAGGCTTGACATAATTTGATTACCGGTTTACTGGTAGAACATCCGTTGTACAAAGTTGTATTTTTATATACACAGTCAGGTCATAAGTATTGTCACACAGTAAAAACTTTTCTTTTAGAATGCTGGCCACAAAAAAGATTATTGAATTGGAATTTCGAATTGTTCATGAATATAAAAATGTATACTTTTTTGAACTTTACTAATTGTTTTACTAATTTTTGACATACTGAAAAATTTGAATATAACCAAAAGATTCGTTTATCGTACCATCAAACGATACAATGAAGACTCTAGTGTAGATGACAGGTCAAGAAGTGGTCGCCCTCGGTCTGTTAGGACTTCAGCAGTGATAAAAGCTGTGAAGGCGCGAATTCAAAGAAATCCCAAACGTAAGTAGAAACTGTTGGCCCTTCAGATGGGGTTAAGCAGAATTACGGTGGAAAGGGTGTTAAATGAAGGCTTAGGGCTTCGGGCATATCGAAGAAAAACAGGACATCGTTTGAATTCTCGTCTACTGGACCTGAGACTGAAGAGATGCCGCGCTTTGTTGAAGCGGTACGCGGGAAAAAATATGGGGAATTATTTTTTCGGATGAAAAAATTTAACCGTAGAAGAGAGTAAAGTAGTAGTAAAGAAGCGATCAACCGTATTCCGCGTGTCCAACGAGGTCATTTTCCATCCTCGCCCATGGTATGGTTGGGAGTTTCTTATTGAGGCTTAACAGAGGTACATTTTTGTGAGAAAGGTGTAAAAACGAAAGCAGTTGTGTATCAAAATACAGTCCTGACGAACCTTGTGGAACCTATTTCTCATACCATGTTCAATAACAGGCACTGGGTATTCCAACAAGATTCGGCGCCAGCTCATAGAGCGAAGATCACACAAGACTGGCTGGCGGCGCGTGAAATCGACTTCATCCGGCACGAAGATTGGCCCTCCTCCAGTCCAGATTTGAATCCGTTAGATTACAAGATATGGCAACACTTGGAGGAAAAGGCGTGCTCAAAGCCTCATCCCAATTTGGAGTCACTTAAGACATCCTTGATTAAGGCAGCCGCCGATATTGACATGGACCTCGTTCGTGCTGCGATAGACGACTGGCCGCGCAGATTGAAGGCCTGTATTCAAAATCACGGAGGTCATTTTGAATAAACTTTAGTGTCATAAGAATCTATGTTTTGTTAAGTTCATTTTGGTATATAAATGGTTACATAATGAATAAACTTGTTTCAATTATTTTATATTAAACATGTGACAGAATTTATGACCTGACTAGGTATATATTTGTATTTGTAAATATTTAAACTAGTCCCTACTTTTCCTATGGATTTGTTTTATTTCGCTCTTTAGTGACTTTTTAGGGTTTTTTTTGAGTTTTTAAGGAACTAAAGCTTTATTAGAATATATTTGTTTTTTGGTACGTAAATAAAATTTTATATTTACGATATAAATTTAGTTTAATCATTCAGTCAGTTCGAAACGTGTGGTACTTCGTATTGGTGTTTTAGTTCGAACAAAAATAGGTAGGAATTGATTTTTTACATAAATAGTTAGGTAGAAGACGTTCTCTAAGACTGTTGCTTGTTTTGTTATTTATCTCCTATACCTATAATAATAACCACATCACGACAAGCACATTAACTCAGCCCTGCACTAAGACATGTTCTTGTATCGCAGCCACTAAGCAACGATATGTTATATAATAAATATATGAGAATACTACCAATACCAGAAAGCGAAACATTGCGTCTTGCAAATAACACAAAGATCCGCCACCGTTTGTTTACACCACTGCGCCACGGAGGTCGTCTGAATGAATATAGGGCGTGAAAGTTTGTATGGAAAACGAAAAAAAAGCTATCCGTTTTAGCTTTTTTACTTATACTTAAATAAATATTTATAAATATTAGCTAGCATACGATATACTAGTAATACGACATTATTTCTGTTTCAATTAATAGGTTCCGGATTTGATTTCCGATCCGACAGCGAAACAGATTAACCTGTCACGGTCCATCTTGACAGTATCTTAACCTGACAGCTCGGGATCTTGACAGTTTTTCCCTTATCTTTGCTAATTTCCTCGTAACTATTAATCTTTGTCTGAGATTATTGTCTCGGTCGCGAACCCCGGGGGGTTTCATTATTATTATGTTCTATGTTCGTTAGGGTATGTGGGCAATTTAATTGTTATTTAATGACAGTGATGAAAACATATAGTAAATAAATAAATAAACCACATCACGACACACGCATCGACTCAGCCCTGCAGTAAGTATCGTAAGAACTTGTGTCGCAGGAATTAAGCAAAAACTACAAACTACATTGATAATACTACACAATGCGTCTTGCAAATAACAAAAAGTTCCACCCCCACCAAATTAAAACCCAGAACCTTTTGTATAGCAGTCAGCTGTTTACACCACTGCGCAACCGAGGTTGTTATGCTATCTCAAACTAGGCAAGCATTTGACCCCAATCCCGCCTGATGTTAAGCGGCGATGTAGTATAAGCTGGAACTTGCCTACCCAGGAGAAGCCTATTCACTCGTGCCTTAATGAGCCCCAGGTTATTTTGACCTTTATGTATTCTAAATTAGGTACTCATTGTTGTCAAATGCATGAAAGTAACGAACGCGTTTACGTTTATGGCCGTTTTCTAATTTGTCGCTGCGGTAGCGGTGCGGAATCAGTAGTCTTGATAAAAACTACCTATAAGCTAAAGTTATGTTTTTATGAAGCGTTCATGATTGGAACGATAAGCGTGGTACAGATTCGGTACCGCACAAAACAGGAACGCTCCAGCTTTTTCGCTAGCTTTCAGTAGTGTGTATACCAAGAATTCCGCACCGACACAGCACGGACAAATCAGGAAATGGCCTTAATCAAAATTTAAGTGCAAATTTTCATATAGCAAAATTACGATTGTTAATTTTGTCTGTATGGAGTGAAGGTATGCTTAAAAGTAGGAAGACAAAATTGTAGAAAAATATGTAAAAAAGAAACTTAATAGAAAGTTGTTAATTCTTATAATGTCCACATCACAACACACACACTAAATCATCCCTGCACTAAGATATAATCTTGTATCGCGGGCCCTACGCAACGATATGGTATAAACTACATAAATAGGAATACAACATCCAAGACGTGTAATTGCAGCTTCGTATCAGAGACTGTAGCATGAGCTTCTGTAGTTACGTACATGAGATTTGGACTGACGCCATAATGGATTTTTAGGGAACTAGTAAAAAATTCACATATATTTTAACGTAATTTAACAATAACGTAACTGCAAACAATCGTGCTATGAGTACAGATGAGAACAACCAGTACAAATATTAAATGTTTACCACTATTGCACCTCGTAATCCAGTGATAATACACCATTTATCTTAGTGAATTAGAACAGTTAGCGTTCTGCAAACATTACGTAAATACGAATTAAGAAGCCAGATGTTGGCAACAATCGTAACTCCTTTTTATACTGTATTATTGCGGGCAAACCAAATGTTTTGTCTCTGAGGAACCTTATTGTTGTAATTAAAGCCTTTTATTCGTGTATTTTATTATTAAGTCAGAGAAACGAGGTTTGTTTGATGACTAGTTCTCTAATAATGTAATGTAGGTTCGTTTATCCCTTTATTTGATGTTTTTTTATTTGACCACAAAGTCTCATATATATTGCCGTATAATATCTGATTTTAAACTTATATATCTAAGCTCAGACAATTTTAAATTTGTTTTAAAAATCAAATAAAGAATCAATCATCTTATAGTTTACTTGAAGTGGTATCAAATGAGCATTATATAAACAAAACATAAATAATTTCTATAGATCAAGTAATATATAATAAACTAAGAACGTTATTTCCATTGAACAACATTATAATGAACGATGTGAAATTTAATTTAAAATAATTGAATGTCGAATAAAATTTTCGCACAAGTTTCAATCTTTCACACCCGTCAATTGTCAGTCAAGTTGACGCAACGAAAAATCTGACTCACTGTTGTACCGACCATGACGAATTTGTATCCGTTTTAAAATGTCACTGCAAACCCTTTCAAACTCTTCTCTCATCAGTACTGTGGGAAAAACAATCATTTATTTTAATTCTTTATAGTGTGGTTTTTTTTTGTTTTTTTTTTTTTTTTTTACCGCACTATTGTAATTCTGGATAGAGCTGTTTAGTATTTTACTGCTGACGATTAGTTTTACGATCGATCCATCAAAAAACCAGTAAAAGTCATCCCTGTTAACATTAAAGGTGCGATTTGCGATTTTGAACTGCGCTTATGCAAATGTGTTAAGTATATTAGCAAATCAACCGTTACAAATGATTGTTTACCGTCATTAGCATATTTAAAAACGCGTGTCATCTTCCATTTTGACAATAGTTTATGCTAAATCGACGTCAGCTATTACTGCGTCGTTAAATTTTGAAAAAGGAATCCCTCCAACAGATTTATTTTTACGACATCGATCAATCAATAAGCGAAAGATGTTTCTGCTTATGCAAATTCCTACGAAATTAATTCATTAGGGTTGTGAAAACTGATAAACAGCGTTCGATCGTAAATTGCTTTTTTATGACGTTATTTGGTCGAGTCAGCTTGTGATAGGGTTACCACTCGCATTTGCAGATATATCTTCCGCGCGACTTCTTTCCCTGTAAAGATTCAAAAGCAATATTTTTAATGGCACGTCAAATTAATGTCGATCTCTTTGTTCGTCGCATATCGACAATATGTCGATAGGGTTGACACAAAGATTTTTCTTAGTGTTGTGCTTACCCTTTTACAATTTCACGCTTTCGCATTGTGTCGCAAATCGAATTTGTAAAGTTCCCTTTTTAAATCGCACATTCTTTTTTCTATGACCTGCGTGTTGATTTTAAAATTTATATGACGTGCGTTTTATCAATTTAATTCATCCTTTTACTGTTTCGAAAATAAGGATAGGCTTTTGTTTAGTTACTTATTTGTGAAGTACTGGAAGCAATCCGTCACAAAAACATAGAACCTCAAGTAAAAGTGTGTTTTCATAAAGACAAACATGATAAAGATAAATGGAATACAAACAGTTATCTTTCTTCTGTTTTCTTACAATCAGACTCAAGAAATAATCTTGTTGTCATTTCAATTTGATTGAAAAGATGTTTCTAAAATAAAAAAATGATGGTCTCTGCAATAAGGTAAATCTTTTGTTTTAATTATTTATGGAGTTTCATACAAGTCAACCGGTAAGGTGTACCATGAATTAAATTTAATTTCGCTAACTAAAGAAGTTTCAATGTTGTGAGAATATAAAATTTGCAATTTTTTTTTCTAAGCATTGTTATAATTGACTAAACATTAATGTGAAGCTAGCACTCCCGCCACTCTGTCCCACCACTGCAACTCCTGTTCACCAGGATCAACAGTGGCTTCCTTTGATCGAATAATCAACGAAGTACGCAGCTGGTCAATGACGCACAGGCTGTGTCCGGACATCCTACCGGCTGTCTTGGGACCCGCAATGAACTTAATTAGAATAAGTAGGAGGTAGTAAGAAACCGATATCAGAATTCCCTCCCAGCAAAGCGGCGACAGTAATTGAGATGGCCCAGAGGACAAAAAACTAAGGGAGATACAGTCAGAAGACGCCTGACAGTAAAAAACTACGGTATGCCACTAACTAACAGGGGATAAATTAAATACTAACCTAAATCTTACACCAGTAATATTGGTGGCAAAACTTTTAAAGTGAAGCAAAAACGATCATTTACAAATGAAAGTTCTTGCAGCCACAATGCTATTTTACTGTAAAATACTAACAAAATGTCCTTAACCACGTCAGAATGAGTTAAATTAAAAGCAATAGAGATGAAGAGTGCTTCGATAAAGACGTTTCAAGATAAGATGCAGCATTATGCTCTTACGCACTTGAAATGTAAGTATGCGGGTTGTCTATTCTCCTAACGATGTCAAGTGACGGTTTTGTTTTGAAGGATTTGCATACGTTTTATATGTATTTGTTTAAGTACTTCTGTTTAAAAATACTAAAGCTGACAAAATAAAATGTTGGAGTAATATAACTCAATGGTATAGGATTGATGTACTTGTTTGTTTAATACTCGGATATGTGATTTGAAATTGAATATACAATAATTAATATCGATAGTTGAGTTATTTGTAAGACATAATCGAAGCTATATAAAAACATTCGGTATTATATACCTAAACTATCGAGAATCGTTATGAAAGATGCTCTACTTTGATTACTTTGTCACACCTTCTTCGTTGGTATGAAAGATGCTCTACTTTAAGTTCCCAAGAAAAATATCATACACCTTGTATCAAACATCCCTATATTACCGTCCATAGCAGCAATGCTTCAAAAGGATCAAAAACAATTCGCATCGGTCACTACAAGTGCCCACTAAGTGACCAACGCTATGTCACTTATCTGTGACATCGCAAAGGGAACGGTCAAAGGGTTAGAAGTGGTAAAGAGATTGGTTTTGACGGTCAAACACCTCTTAAGTACCTACTGTATTTTTGCTGATAAAGTAGAGCAGAAGAAGCAAAGTTTTTTAAATTTTAAGACTAAGTAAAAAGGATGATTTGACTTTGAAACTCGTTATTTAATGTACAATACATAAAAGATCTCATTATAATTTGTATTACAACTATGTTTAGACGTTTCTTAGGCTTAATTAGGATGATTAATAATAATTATTTGAGCCTATTTTGTGTACAAAAATGTATAAACTTTTTTTGATTAATTATTAGCTGTCATGAAAATTATGTATTTCGGAATATGAAAAAGACAACAAAATCTTTTGTAGCTATTAAGTCATTTCAAAATATATCGTAATTGCAAGTTTTCCTTAGCGTTTCTTTCGGTTGACAAAAGAAAAACTTTCTTTAATATCTTTTTAAGTATTGATTTATCATACATAGTTTTCATGATTGCCTCTTATTTGTTTGGTTCATGTATTTGAATCGTTTTTTTTAAGGTACACCTTGGGAAATTGTGTTCCTCTCGAGCATACCTCCATGCTAGGTACTTCACCTATTTCATCTTCCCCCATATATCTCCCATTGATTCATGGGCCTTTCGAAATTGTATGCAAATTCAAAGTGTCACTACCATGCCACTTGAGATGGCACGTTTGATTTACGAGGGAAACCGGGATACGGGATTCAACTTGATTTGGAACGTGTAATAGTTTTAACTGACAAGATTGTTAACTGAAATATTCTCACTTTGAAATTACCTGTTTGATGTTTATAGGAAATTTTTGGTAAGGCAAAACTAGAAATGAAGTCTACACGCGCTGCCTGTTGACACAACATGCCACGAAACACCGCTATTGCGTTGTCAATGTAGATTTTTAAATGTTATATCACAGACTCAAACAAGTATAGAAGCTTCACATCGCAAAATCGTTCAAATAAATAGCGATTCTTGCTCCGACACAATAAAATCAGTTCGTGCAGTGCTCATTTACCTACAGTCATGTCTACCTACAGTTTGCCTTCTATCGTGTAAGTGCATGTTTTTTGACGATGTTAGTCTCTCTTTTAGGGTTTTTCTACACGGCCCTTCACCTACTTCTAGCTTTAGACCTGGTTATACCTCTCGAACTGGGCATGGTAACTTTAAGGGCAAACTTTATTCATTTCACTTGAAGCCGTCACCTTTTTGCGAATGTTCAACGTCGGATCAAGAATTTGTGCAGACTGCCAATCATATCTTGTTGAATTCGATTCAAGTATCTGCGTGTAGTCCTATTTAAAAAGTTTTGTAACCAATATTACTGGTGTAAGATTTAGGTTAGTATCTAATTTATCCCCTGTTAGTTAGTGGCATACCGTGGTGTTTAGACGGTCAGGCGTCTCCTGACTCTCTCCCCTATAGATTTTTGGGCCTCTGGGCCATTTCAATTGCTGTCGCCGCTTTTCTGAGAGGGAAGTCTGAACCCGCTTTCTTACTACCTCCTATTTCTTCTGATTAAGTTCGTTGCGGGTCCCAAGACAGCCGGCAGGGTGTCCGGGCACAGCCTGTGCGTCATTGCACAGCTGCGTACTTCGTTGATTATTCGATCAAAGGACGCCAATGTTGATCCTGATAAACAGGAGTTGCAGTGGAGGGACAGAGTGGTGGGTGTGCCCCGAATACCTCTCATGCCGGTAATAACACTGGCATTCCGATCCTTCAAAACTATCCGGCATTACTATTCACAACTGTTATCAAAGGATGAGATGAACAACTTTAGAATACACGTTATTAACAAAAGTGTCCACAAGCTCGTAAATAACTGAAGTTTGCGATCTGGACCCACATGTCCCCAAAGTTTCCTTCCAATTAATCAACACTACCTTCACAATGTAATACATAATCCGAAACTAATTTAAACACGTGCGCACCTCTGGACAGTTTCACGTACTAGTCTCACTATGAACTATAAAGCTATAATATATTCAATCAGTCATAGTTGCTATATAAAAAGGGTTTAAAAGTATTTATCTAAGTCTAAAGTCAATCTATGAAATCACTCACGGATTAAATAAATTATTTGATATCCAAAACAACTAGCATCGGTTCTAACTTAGTCCTTATTGGAGATCCTTTGGGAGTGAACAAATCCCTATCAAAATAATTACCCGTACGTCAAGAAAGGGATTATTGTTACCCTTCCATTCGCAATTAGATAGACTTGACTTATTTAAATTAACAGTTCATTACGTAGGGTTTTTGTGATATCCCTTTGCTATTAACTTTGATTCTAACATACCTCGTTTTGTAGGTTAGGTTTCTAAGGGCTTAAGATATCTCAGGTGAAAATATATATTTTGTTGCTTGGTCTGCATACTGTGGTTGTTGCCAATTCATTAAAATGTTGAGAGTTCGTATTCTAGGCCAGCATGCACTACCTTAGGTCGTAATGTCACTTAATGTTAGATTAGCGTCAAATGGCAAGAATATTAAACATAAAAAGTTACTTTATTCATCAACGCTTATTTTGCGTCACCAACTTAATACTTGCCTGGAAAAATTTAGCTTTTTTAATTAACAGTGTTTTGTTAATGCGTAGACTTTGGTTGCGTATTTTTTATCACTTGACATTTATCGTTATATTTTGACCAATTCAGTCAATATGTTTATTCATTATAGCCTATGTGTAATGCTGATGTTTAAGCTATATTATTTTAAAGTTTCATTAAAATCCATTCACCAGTTTTTCCGTGAGACTGATAATTCATCAGTAATATTAGCAAAAATTTATTAGAAATTTTCAAAATGATTTTATTTAAAAATGTCTTGTTCTAATTAATGTTTCTGTAGGCATAACAATAGTTTGGATGTTAATTAATTAACTGTTGTAATACTACTTGGCAATCAATTAGCAACAATAGCAATCAGCTGGTAATTCAATCTGCTGCATAAATCCTTCTTAGTTCAGGGCTTATTAATAAAGGTCAATTAATGAACATTGTAATACCGGATAATTAATTAATTTTAGGTATTTTAAAATAAGATAAAGTATATCCATAAACTTTGTGTGAAGGTATCTCAAAAAGGTGATTAACAAATGTATGAAATAATTGTAGAGTTGATTTTTTAAAATAAATGTATGAGTTAACTACAATGTTTTTTTTTACTGACTTTATTTATTTTTACTTTATATCGCTTATTTTTTTATAGTATCGGTTTAAACAATGGTATCGGTTCGGAATAGGAACAAAATATGACAACCTCAAATAAAAATGTGTACCAAGTGGTATTAGAATGGAATAAATCATTGGATTGTTATGTTTTTGTTGATGCAAAACATTAAAGTTCAAAAAAAATGTTTTAGCCATAACTTCGACAAATTAGATCTCAATATCAGTGGAAACTTTTACCAAAATTTTGTAAAATATTTAATAGTAAAAAAAAGTCTGCATTTCGATCAAAAGCCATCGCTATACAACTTGGAAATGCAGAAAGTGATATAGGCTCACTCCATTATACATATAGTGTTAATTACATTTCTTAATTTCTCGACGGCCTCGGTGGCGCAGTGGTGTAAACAGCCGACTAATACGCAAGAGGTTTCGGGTTCGAAACCGGCGGGGGCGAGACTTTGTGTTATTTGCAAGACGCATTGTTTCGCTTACCGGTCTTGGATGTTGTATTCTTATCTATGTAGTTTACCATATCATTACTTAGTGCCTGCGATACAAAATTATATCTTAGTACAGGGCTGAGTCAATGTATTTGTCGTGATGTGGTTATTGTTATTTTATTATTATTAAATTAATTTCTATCTTGTAAGCTGTTGCGGCTCGGGGAGAAATAATACTACCAGATTCACTGTATAGTAACAACTAGATTATTTATTTATATAAAACCTCAGTTTATATACTACTCAAAACAAAATAAGGGCCACGAGGTATTTTTTCATAATGGTGTAAATTATTAAACATTTACATATTTAAAGTAGTAAAATATTGAGTATACAAACTCTGTGATACCTAAACTTTTTAATATTGTAGTATTCATCTAATGCTGGCAACAATTTTAAATAAAATTTGATTTAAAATTATTTTTGAAAATTTTGATTCCATTTTCTTTGTCGTTTTGCTTTCCTTAGTTTCTTGGTTTATTAGAAATTATCAGAGTTCATTGATATCTCGAGTCAGAAACATCTTTTGCAATATGCCACAAGCACGCAGGCGTCATATGGACTCGCTGACAGCAACCAGAGCCGTTACAATGATTGAAGAAGGTCATTCGCAGCGATCTTTGGGTTTGCAATTGGGATTTTCTCGAAGAGCTATTCAAAATCTATGGAATCGTTTCCAAGAGACCGGCAGTGTTAGAAGAAGACCTGGTTCGGGCAGAGTTCGCATTACAACAGCTCAAGAGGATCGTTACATTCGATTAAGTGCGGGCCGAGATCGCACAACGACGGCCCGCAAGCTGCAAAATCGTTCACGGCTCACAACGGGTACTCGTGTCAGTGACCAAACTATTCGTAATCGATTGCATAAAGACCAGCAGGCATCAAGAAGGCGAGTTATCCGTGTTCCATTAACCAGAAATCATCGTGCAAATCGTTTAAGATTTACCCGCCAACATTTGGACTGGGACACAAACCAATGGGGCATGGTGCTCTTCACAGACGAATGCAAAGTTAATTTTTTTAACGACGATCGGCGTATTAGAGTATGGAGAAGACGCGGCGAGAGATTTTCAGAAGCCTGCATACATGAAGTCGATCGTTTTGGTGGTCCAAATGTAATGATTTGGGGCGGGATAAGCTTACACGGCAAAAATGAGCTCGCTATTTTAAATGAGGTTACTGTTACTGCTCAGCGGTATATTGAGGAAGTTGTTAGACCACATGTGATCCCATTCCTGGGTCCTGGATTCATCTTGATGCAAGACAATGCTCGTGCACACACGGCTCAAGCGATTCGGTTTGTACTGGAAGCGTCTCAAATTGAAGTCTTGCCGTGGCCGGCGAACAGTCCGGACTTAAATCCAATAGAGCACATGTGGGATCAGTTAAAACGAAGAGTTAGAGACGGTGATCAGGAAATCCACAACCAACAGCAACTCATCAACGCTGTTAAAAGGGCCTGGGAAGAGATTCCAATGGAAAATGTCAGGCATTTGATTGAGAGCATGCATTCCAGGCTTCAGGAGTGCGTAGCAAAACGAGGAGGGCATACTCGTTACTAAAAGATGAGCATGGAGTATTTTCTTTTGCTTTCAGTAACTTTACATTGTTTTTATTTTTAACCTTAGATGTGATTTTTTCTTTCAAAAGCAAATAAACTTTTTAATCATTATTATTGGAATAAGTTTATTGTTCTACACGGTAAAAACAACATTAGTTTTCGTTATGGAGACAAAAAATTATACATTGGTTTTATTATTTTCATGGTACAGACAAAATACCTCGTGGCCCTTATTTTGTTTTGAGTAGTATATATGATAAAACAAACATAAATACGTGATTATCAAATGATAATTACAGACAAGGAAATATAAAACACACGATTTTACATAAAGACATGTATATAGATATCGGGACAAAATTATAATATTTAATATGTAAAAACAATAATTAATTAAAGTTTGAGACATTCGGTGACTTCAAGATTCATAATTTCACTAAGCAAAATAGTATATAGCTAACCTGTACTTCAAACTTCAAAATTAGAGTGTGAAACATGACGGAAAAATTATTATTCATTATAATAAGAAGCTTTTAAGTAAGTGCTCATTTGCATTTGAGACAGTTTTATCACATCGTATCCTTTCTTCATACTTACTTGAAAATATCCGAATTTCTAGAAACTTGTTCAAAACCGGATCTAAAGCACTAGGGTTGCCAACAACCTATTTTTACTACGAAAGTACGTGTAATATTTTAATAACTGACTTACATAGTGAAATGGCCAGTCTTTTTTATAAGAAACCATTGAGTTTGGTTTCGGTTTTGTGGTTTATTTACGTATAGAATGAGTTTTAATAATTGTAATTTACATAGAGTGGCAGCCCTAAGTAAAATAAACTAGCATGATATACATAAAGTTTATTCACCAAATATTCTCAAGACTCCTTCCTTGGAGGGAATATAAAGGTATGGATCCCTTACCATGGAAGCTTTGATTTCAATAAACTTACTGTTAATTTGTTATTAGATAGAACGTAATTCAATATTTTTAAATGTTATGTAACAGTACTTTTTATTCGTCAAATTGATTTTTAAAAACCTTATTATTGCTTTTTCATCGTAATCCGCAGTTTGTAATTTCGTTTTTATCGATAAATAAACTATTTGATTTATTTTTTCATTAAATAAATAACACCACCTTTTCAAAAAGTAGCAATAATTATCCTTACTAGTATTGTAAAAGCAAAAGTTTGTAAGTATATATGGATGTTTGTTACTCTTTCACGCAAAAACTCCAGAATGGATTATAACCAAACCTTACAATAATATAGCTTATACATCAGAATTATACAAATTATTTTTTATTATTGTGTGAATTGTTCAAAATATAACGATAAATGTCAAGGAATAAAAAATACTATTAGAACCATTTTCGACTACGCGAAAGAAGTCGCAGGCAAAAGCTAGTATTTAATGCTCGTTTATTTTTTTTAAATTAGTTTTGCCTTTTTAACTGACTCCCAAAAAGGGTGCAATTCTCAATTTCACTGTATTTGTAATGTGTTCCATCACAACTCGTCAATTATGAATCGATTTAGATAATGACAGTTTAAGGGGTATATTTTAAAATCGAGTTGTGTTTTCTTCGGACCAGTAGTAGTGGTGTTCAGAGCTTGCTATTATCATATGTCCCTGAGCGGTGGAAGCAACAAAACGTTTGTCTTTTTAGCACATTTGTCTAAGTGATAGTTGTGTTTCTACGTTCTCCAGCGAAAACGGAAGAAAGAACCATTCCTAAGGAAAATATGAGCTTATTTTACTAGAAAAATCACATTTTTCAAGGCAGAAATACGAAAAATTTTGTTTAATTTATTGTTTCTTTTATTTCTATAAAATAAATTTATTTGATTTAATACTTTATAAATACGCAGAAAATACGATTTTTTTACAAATATATAGATTAGAATAGATAGATTTAACAAAAAAAGAAAAATCTTTAGCAGTAACTTTTTTCTTTTTTTTTTGCTTTTAAGGGTTCCGTACCCGAAAGGCAAAAAAACATGACCCTATTAATTGTCCATCTGTTAGTCTGTCAGCGGCTGTATTTAATTAACCATAATAGTTTAATTTTTCAGAGATTGTTGTTTTCTGTTACCGCTATAACAACAAATACTTAAAACATAAAATCCCATAAAAGGATCGTGTTTTCTCACAAAATAAACTAAACAGACTAGTTACAAGATTGTACAGAACACATCGTATGTAAGTTCAACTCACACTCGACCAGTTTTTATAAGTTCCGGATGAAAATGCGTCGATTTTGATAACTCATGATCTCCACAGTATAATTACACAAAACCAATATCAATATAACTTAAAATCATCATTCCCATCAAGCCGTATCCCATCATAGCAATTATAAGGAGCAATTATCTAAACGCAAGGGTGACCATCATTTTGATAACATAACCACCATAGATCTAGGAATTGCGCAGAGGTGACATCATCAAATGAATGACGTCATTTCGCATAGAAAATTCAAATAAATTAGTATAACATGACATATAAAGTACTTTCTTTCTGTTAGATAGGGTAGATTTATTAACTTCTTGTTTACTAGGTATTAATTATGGTGCAAGCACCTTAAATTATTTGATACCGAACGTTTTGACGTCATGACATTCATGGCAACGTCAAGCAATTAATTGCAATATGTCAAAAAACCGATGCTTATAAAATTGATCCACTAATCGCTCCACATTGATTTGACTACAGTTCCCGCGCAATGTTTCCTCAAAAATTGCCCATATGAACACCACCATAATATTAACTTTCTAGAAATTTCTAATTAATTAGATCAACAATATTCATAATCACATATATATATATTTATATATATTGCATACAATTCATACCTACTACCTACGACCGTGTAGAAAAAAAAAATCTGTTTCATTTATTCATTTCGTCTGATAAGCTAACAGATAAAATATCCAAAGCGCTTACAAGATTAATTTACCTACAAACAATTAAATTGAGCATAGCTGAAGATGAGTTCACTACCACACTTTACTGCAGTTCAGGCTACGAATCTTTCGTGGAAGTGGATTGCTAGTTCTATGGTAGGAACATAATCATAAACCTTTGGCACGCTGTACCACTCGTAAATACAAACGCGCAGACATTTATTACTAAGGATATGAGAGCGACGCAAATCAATAGGGAAAGCATTTGATGGGGATTGATATAGCATTGTTTCATTTGAATATTATATTATAAGGAACTCACCGAGAACAGGTGACTTAGCTTAGAATAAAGGTTACATTTTTTTAAACAATTAATGAATATATCTCCAATATCCAAAGCAATAATTATAGATGGGTATGGCGGTGTATCATGGAAACCCATCATTAATCTATGGAAACAATATTATTTGATAATGTTATAGTGGTAACTCAACAAGACTTTTAATTAATATGCAATCGTAAATATTTTGATACAAAACGATTCAATTTAAGTTAGTTTGGTAGGTTTTAATGTTTATTTAACTGAAACAATTAATCTCAAAGTTTTTTTTTTCTATAATAAAATGAAATCCCAAAAGCTGTACAAAGCCAGCTCCATTATCACACGCAGTACTTCTAGCGTAAGTTACGAGTATCGATAAACGCGTAAAACGCTAACAATCAACCCGGGGATGTCCACCAATAAACGTCAGCGTGGATAATGACGTCACGCTCGCGACCAACTTCCGAATTACTCCGAATTTTTACGAATGCCGCGCGCACCGCTCGTAAAAGGTTTACGATCCCTGGAAAGCTAGGTTTATTAATGTGTATGTGAAAAAGAATTTGTTAATAAAGCTGGAGATAAACTATTTTTATTGTGGTTATTAGTTTCGTTATTGAAACTTATTAAAAACAACTTGCTATTGGTTTGACCCTACTACTATTAAATTTATTCTTTTATGTCATTGATATTTTTTACTACTCGAAATTTAAACGATTGCTTTCAACTTTTTATAAAATAGTATTTCTTAAGTCTTAACAACAGTCTTATTCAATATTTCTTGTCCTAAAATGAATTATTTTAGAGGTTTCTAGAATGGATATCAAATCAAATTTCACTAATTATCTCACAGGGTCCGGCGACTCCTTCCAGCTTTAATTAAGTGTAATTCTCTGATGATCTCATTCAAACTCGATCGCAAATCACGTCGCCCGTATTACTTTATGGGAAGCCGAGACCGTGAATAGACTTGATTATTATTTGGGGTCATTTGGTAGCACAAAACCGGACCAAACACACCCCTTTATTGATAGAGCGGATGGCATAGAGCGTAATGAACTTATTAGTATTAGATATGCTGCAATTATTAATTTGGATTTCTAGCCCATAATTTTCATATTCATCTGTGGTGACCGCAACTTTGCACTGATAAAATTGATACATCTAAACCAATTTGCGTCTACTTCATCACCAGATATTCATTTTTCTCGCCGTCGAATTAGCCAAGTAAGTACACTTCAATTTAAAGATTCAATTCTGAAAACAGCTCGGACTCGTGACGATGCTACAGCAAAAGCCGTTATTGCTAGAATCGAATTTGAATATGATTTAGTTGCTGCTGAAGCTAAGTATCACCATGATTGCTATCTTTCTTTCTTGAAACCTACCACTGGAGCTAAAATAGGTCGTCCTAAAGAAGAAGCTACGAATCAGGCAATGGAGGAAATATTTACTTATATTGAAAATAGCGATGATTGTCAGTTCACTTTAAATGAATTAAGAAATGTTTGCGAAACTACGACTTTAGATTATAGAACGATTAAGGTACGACTAAAATTGAAGTATGGTGATAGACTTATTGTCACTGAGAAATCGGGAGCATCAACATTCATATGCTTAGTAGATAATCATCATAGAAAATAAAAAACAAGTTCAATTAGCTTGTCTTCCTCCAACCTCAGATGCTGCTCATCAACATCTTTTTCGGGTATATTATCAAGTTCAAGTGTGGCAGGGTAATCAGCTAGACCCTACAAACTGGGGTTGGAAGTTGGTTAACAATACATTAGAACCAGTTCAAACTTTACTTCCACCTGCGCCGGAGAAACTGCTGAACACAATATTTTGCAACTGCAAAAAAGGATGCAGTGCTAGATGTGGTTGCAAAAAAGTTGGACTATTTTGTTCTCTAGCATGTACAAATTGTCAAGGCCGGTCGTGTTCTAATGTTGAATCACCAACAGTGGAAGATTCGTTTGATTCTAACGAAATGACATGCGATACGTCGCTCTTTACGCAATTTACTTGTTCTCAAAATGAAGATGAAGAAGAGGAGGAAGAAGAAGAAGAACAAGAAGAAGAACAAGAACCACAAGAAGAACAAGAAGAAGAATTTGAATCAGACGGATAAGCTTCATTACTTTTTTTTAATTGACATCGCTTTTATCTATTACAATCTTTGCTAATTTCCGTTATTTTGCTAATTTCCGTTATTTTGCAATAGTTACAAATTAAACAGGATCATAATTGACTCGTGGAATAGGCCTACTGGGGAAACCACGTTAAAAAAAACGCGCTAAGTACACTACCTCATAGGTGGCGTGGAAACGTGTGCATATTATGACCATTACAACTTTTTGGATCGTAATAACTCAGAAACGGTAGCTCGTAGGAAAAAAAGTATTGATACCTTTTTTGTAGATAATTTTATGATCTACAATTTTTGTCTGAAGTATTTTTATGATAAAACTTACCGTTTTGCTGAAAATCGCGAAAAACTCATTTTTTTGACCTTTGACCTTGAGTTAAAATTTTTCCACAAACCGGATTGGTGGGGAACTTTCAAATTTTCTTTTTTATTATATTTACAAACAATTTTTCTGATTTTCAGCTTGTTGTAAATTTATGTATCACCAAATGTCTAGATTGACCGGACTAATTGTTCAGTTTTCAAACGTTTATTTCTGTGATAACTGTGACTTTGTTGTGTTGTGTTATTTCAGATAGCTACTTAAACAGCATGATACAATAGGAATTTAACTTTGCAAATTCTTACTTACTCTCCAAACACAATTTTTTGTTCGGTAGTATTATGATTCTCCATTCTAAGCACTGATTCAAAAAAACTTAACAAATGAGTCTGCTCCATTTCTTTTTCAGTCAAAAATTCCTAAAACTCATTCAACTTGCCTGATCGAGTGGACAGCTTTTTTTTGCAATTGATAGTCACCAGCATCCAGCAATTAAGGGGAGACGTGCGCGCGTTCCGTATTTAAAATATATCTTTTATTATGCAGATGAAGCGTTTTGACCCACTCGTGCCTTTCTGGACTTTTAGAAACATCATCCACTTCTTTATTTAGTTCATTACAGTCAAATTTAACTCTTACCCCATTGAGTTTAGGTGCTTTACAGCAAATTTCTTCTATTTGTTTTTTGATATCAACTTCAATCATTTTTGAAGCATTTTCAGTCGTATTGTTTTTGGTGTAAGTTGCATTATCAATTTCGGTGGCAGTTGCTGAAATTAGATTGTTTTCGTGAAATATATTGATGGCTTCCGTTCTGATGAAAGGGTGTAAATGAGATGGTTGATAGTATTGTTTTGCGTCATTCAGTCCACGTTTTTAGTTTTAATGGGACGGACAATGGTCATAGGTCGGTATGGGGGTGGTTTGTTGGTGCCATAATCTCACGCTTCGGACGCTCTTTTGTGGGAATTTTTAATTTAAGGACCAAATTGGTTTTTTGAGCATTTAATGGTCTGACCTATTAGAATTTTTGTATGTGAAGCTTCATTTTCTATTACACCAAAATACTTTACATGGGTACATCATAAATATTCTGAAGAAGAGTGTGCCTTCTCTCCGAATTATAGTGATTGTTTTTGTATTGTTTAATTTATTGTTTAATATAAAAAAAAAACATCTCATATGTCACAAGTCACAACACAATTAAGAAAGCGGTAACTTTAATGTTAATGACTTGGAAAGTCTTAAAAAACATTCATAAGGACCAACGTTCATTCATTTCTTTGGTCAGTCACACCTGTCCACTATTGATATCACTAATTATAAATTCATCTTTATTTTCAAAGTGATAAGGTATAATTTCAATTACAACAAGGTTAACATCGTGGCCAGGTGTCTCTATGCTTGGTATAGCACAAGATAGGGGTGCATATTTTTTATATTATTCAACATGAGTCATTTTGCACAACTAGGCACGTGGTGGGTTGACCTTTTAAGGTTGTTTTTGCTGATTAGTAAGGCAGTTTTTTTTTGTAATTTGTAGAAAGCTGTTTGTGACGTCAGAATACCCCAATTTATCATCATATCCAGACAGGGATATGTGCAATTATGCAAAGTATATCATTTTTATAAGACTTTCTACAAACCGCGTATTTTTACACATTTGTAGGTATAATAAAAATTACATTTTACTTTTTTTTTGCGTTTTATCCACGTGACATTCTTTTTGAAAACTGTAGCCTAGTTTCGACTCCTCTGTCTATTTCTATAGTCTAGGTTATTTGAATTTTGGTCAATAAACATCCATTGTTGAAATAATTTAGATGAATTGTTTTGAATATTACAACTGTCATATAAACTTGACTTCTTCTATATTAATAAACAGAAGGTGTAATATACCTATTCTATTTTCTATCGAAACAAATTGTCAGAGACGAGTCATCGAAGCGTGTTATACCGTTTTGAGACATCTGCTTGACCTTTAGCGACTTTTTGCCACGTGTCCGGAACGGTAGTGCGCACACCCTGCATTTTTTTTCAAACGCCTGCGATACATTGCGAACCACGTGTTTTCGATCACTATGATGACCTCGGTGGCGCAGTGGATTAGTGGTGATTCCGGGTACTAATCCCGGCGGGGGCGGAATTTGCGGTGTTATTTGCAAAACGCATTGTTTCTCTTAACGGTTTTGGATGTTGTATTCTTATCTATATAGTATTTTCCATGTCGTTGTTTAGAGCTTGCGAGATTATATCTTAGTACTTAGATGACAGCTTAGTGCGATTATATCTTAGTGTAGAGTTGAGTCAATGTGTGTGTCGTGATGTGGTTATTATTATTATTATCTATTATTGATTGTTGAAACACTTACAAGTATATTAAGTGGTAAAGCTTTGAAATAAAATATGTTTTGGCTCTTGTTGAGAGATTAATCCTATTTAACACGTTAAATTTGTCACACCTTTTATGTTTAGGTAAATAGATTAAGTTATCTGATTCTTTTATAAATTATTAAAGGTTCAAATTTATTTTTGTTTTAATGGTACCTGATACTGAATAAATTGGCCACAATTTGGCAAGATTAATTAAAATTTCAACATGATTTTGTTCGGTAAAAAGGCTTAAACTCATTATGTAAATTTTAATGAGTAAAACATTGTTCATTACCAAATAATCAGCACATACTTAACATCATTTAATTGTCTACTTTTATATTTGTACTTAAAAATAAAGTACTTAAATCAATATATTGTTAAAAGAAGAGATTAGTTATCGCAAAAATTTTGTTTTTAAAATTCGAAGGATGTCTTTATTAACAAACTAACGAACCGAAATTTAAGTAATTTGCAGTATCAAAGTTGTATCTAATCCTGTACCTACTACTGAATCCCAAAGAATACAATCATTTGCTAGAACATATCCCTCCCTCATCAATAATCTACTCAGCATTGAAACCGTTCCCAAACGTCATTACTATTAGAAACCTGCATCGAATTTGGCGCGAAAAACAAAAACATCCAGCAAAATAAAACGCGAAGAGAAATCAAGGAAACCTCTCAAGCATTCTCCACAATCAGCAGTAACCAACCGACAGTCGCAATTTCCATGCGACTCCCGGCTTCCAGAGATTAGTCGCCCCCACGAATCCGAAATTAAATCCATTCGGGAAAATTGTGACAAACGCTATCCGTCATCCGACCCCTCATTTGCATGAGAAAAACTGTTGAAGAACAACTATTTATCAAATGGCGGAGGACTTCCGGCGGCCATGACAGTAGGCGCGACGCGTTTCCGCTGTCGCCATCTTTGTTAAGATTGTTCTTGATGAGGTTTTTTCATGATATTGATAGACTAGATGAGACTTTGTCTTCATACCTTTCTGAATATTATTTGAATTTGCCAAGTAGTTTGTTTTTAAAGACCAAGGTTGTTTAATATATTATAAAAATATAGAGTGCATATTGACAGATGACGACCACGATGGCGTGGTGTAAACAGCCGACGGCTACGTTAGAGGTTCCGAGGTTAAAAACCCTGCGGAGGCGGGACCTTGTGTTGTTTGTAAGACGCATTGTTTCACTTACCGGAGATGTTGTATTCTTATCTATGTAGTTTTTACCATATCATCGCTTACTGCCTGCGATAAAAGATTATATGTTTAGTGCAGGACTGAGTCAAAAATAATTAGATTTTTATAACTTAACTTAAACATGAGAGAAATATAACTACTATAGTCTCAAATTAATTGGTTTATTGTTTATTACGGTTTTTAAAAGCTTGTGAAGCTTTTAGTGATTTTGTTTTTTTGAAAGCAAAAGTAAATGAAGCCACTTCCAGCTACTTACATCAGCATCTCCTCCCAAAGCTCTGATTGAGGAGTGATCTCTATTTAGATAATTTAGTGGTTCACTTGTCGTGAAATATTCGAAGTATTTTGTACGGGACCACGTTGATTGCTGACGGTACTATTATCTTGATAGCCGCCATTTTGTTTCACGTAATTCCTAGAATTTATTAGCAGAGATTGCGGATGGTAAGAGATATTTAATAAAAAATGAATGACATTATGAATTGCTTCGTAGTGTTTTTTACTTATTTGCACGTTTTGTATAATATATAAATAAATTTGCTGTTTTTTTTTTCTTTTGCTAGGCCGAACCTATCTTGTGGAATTTTCATGTTCAATCAAAAATTTTTCCATCTTACATTGGTTTCGAGAAGACATGATCTCTTTATTATAACTTGATTTGTTATAATAATTTTGCAAATATAAATTTCTTCATCATAATGGTCTGAAGGAAAAATCCAATTAAAAATTCACAAAACCCTTACAGAAGACGAAACCTCTAATTTAATTATCTTTTTAAACTTGTTTGAAAGAAAAAATACAATGAAATTAGTCTTGATTCGGATTTGATTATATTTGAAAGAGTTTACAATCCTGCCCTTTCACCGCAAGACTTGTTTCTTGCTCTTGGAACCGTGTTCAAGGCATCTAGGGTTGCCAATTCCATGCAAAAAATATATTGGATTCTTAATACTTATCTAACGCAATTCTTCTGACAAAGTTTTTTTTCTATTTTGCAAATAATAACATAACATCTTTTTTTGAGGACTTCTGTGACGCAGTGGTGAAGCCGACTGCTACGCTAGAGGTTCTGGAGTCGAACCCGGCGGGGGTAGAACTGTGTGTTATTTGCAAGACGCAATTTTTCGCTGACCGGACTTGGATATTGTATTCTTATCTACACCATACCATATCGTTGCTAAACACCTGCGATACAAGATTATATCTGAGTACAGGGCTATGTCAATGTGTGTGTCGAAATGTGGTTATTATTATTTTCTTTTGTAGCTATCTCTCTTGATTGTCTAGGTACTCTTATTATCTCTTTAACTTTTTCACAATAGGAGTTAATAAGGTATACAGGGTTCATCAAATAGCTGACATTAGGCTTATTTATAGTGTGAAATAGCCTTAGACTATAAGCAATATATTAAAAATAAATATTTGCGCCTTTACAAGAAGAAAATCGTAAGCGACAAAAGTCTTAACTTTTTTTTTCGAAATCTTAATCAGGCAGTTTAACATTTTATTTCGAATACTATTAAGCTTTATTTATAATTTACAATACCTTTATTATGGTAAGAATATATTATCGTAAATGACAACAAATGATTTCATTTACAAAAACAATGTTTTTCCTGAAAAATATCTAACCGAAAAATATTTAGCTATATTGATCTGATGCTCAGATAATTAGATGTATTCAGTAAATGACTAAATAAACTAATCTGATACACAGATAATTAAGAAAAAAAGATATTTAAAACTACATTGTGACATCCTTACTGGTACAATTACACGCAACTCGAGTTAACCCTTTCGATGCTTTGTAGAACTTTTTAATTGCTGTTAAATTCAAAAGGGATCACATAAAAAATTGATGAACCCACTGTACGGGCTCATCAATCAATGTGGGTGGGTCAGTTGATACTTGAGACATTTCTCTTGTTTTAGGGTTAGATACACATTCTCTTAGTATGATTTTATATATAATTGGATAGTTTGAAGAGTTGACATGTAATTTGATTTTAGTTTGAGAAAAATAAAAAGTAATTTTTATTTCTAAGGAAACAATTTAAAAAAAGTAAAAAAAATGTGTTTTTCATATAAAACCTGACACAGTGATTTTCTGGGCTATTTCAATATTAAAATGACTTCATGTTAGCATCTTTAATTTTAAAATTTTGGAAGGTTTGTCATACGAAAGACAAACCTTAAACAAAAAAAATGTTTGTTAATTGGTCCTATATTCCTAATTTATTTTCTCTGTTTTCTATATAGCACACAAAAATGTATAATCTGTAATGTAGGATTGCAATTTGATGCCCCCATGGTCAGACATGATCTGTGAACGAATCTCGTTAATTAATGGGAAACTTAACCCTTTTGTCAGTGACGCTGAATAATAGCATGGACAGCGGTTGTCAAACATTTAGAAAAAAACTTGAAGAAAATTTTGTTTTCTTGTCTGTAGATAATCATATCCATGTTTAGATATTATGTGACTAGATAGGTATTTGATATGAACATTAAAAGTAAATTAATAAAAATTAAATTGGATGTGGATTATGATGATTTAATTACCTCTTCATATAAAATACATAATATTAAATTAATATTAAATGTAATTGTTGAATATTTTTTAAATTTTAATATGTATGATATGGTAGTACTATAAAATAAATAATACAAATATTATAACTATTTAAAACTAATAGTAAATGAACAAAATCATAAAAATCTCTGACATCTCTGCTTTTTGTATTTTATTTAATAGACTTTTACTCTGAGAAAAAATCAATTTTATTTTATTCATTAAAAAAAAATCCAGCGACACTTTGACCACCATGCCATTTAACCCTTCATGACTGCACGGATTCATCTTAACCCGTCAACTGCTGATGGATCAAGATATTAATACCATGAGCGTGGCGAATCTGCCCAAAAGTTAACCCCTTCTTGCATATTTAATACTAACCAACGCTTGTAAAAGGCGTGAATGCCTTTTCTAAAAGATTGATTGCATACCAGATTCAAATTGCCGTTGTAAGGTTTTAGATGTTAATTTATTTTCTTAATTGCTCTTTTTGTGATCTAAAATGAAAATAATTATTGGTAGGATTGTAGAATGCATTTGATTTTCAATTTTCTTGGCCTATGCTAAATGAAAGAGTTAAACGCCTTGAAAAAATTGAAAGCAAATTTCAACTCAGTTAATTTGCGATCCACAAAAGGAGTGGATGAGACAAAAATGTTAAGAAAATGATTTTTCAGATTTAATAGCATTAATAAACACAATTTCAAAAACTTAGCACTTCGCTGTGTTTCGGTTCGAACGATTAAAGAGGCAGTATAATTACCGGCATGAGAAGTATAACATCATTACATCTATCTGGGCAACGCATTAGCGGTGCTCTTGGCGTATCAGACATGTCGTGTCAATGGGCCGCGGTATCATTTTCCATCAGGTGAACTGTATGCTTGTTTGCACATAATCATGCATAAAAGAGTCAAAAATCACAAGTTTCCTTGCCGTCACCCAATTATAATCTATCGATACCTTAACAAAACCTTGCTTCCCCAATGTTGGCTTAAGCCGCGCAACAAACCAACTGAGCATAGGTCATGTGTCTAATGTCTATGAGTGTGTAAGCTTGGGTAAGATCTAACAAGACGATCATGAACTGAAGACTAACTTTGTGTCTACCATGAGTTAGTATCGTTTTCCAACACGTCAGGTAACATAGATTACTACAGTGATTTTGTATGAGCAATCTTAATTCCTTGTCAATCCGAACAAAGACAAAGATTCAAACAAATTTGTAACTGCATTCGCATGCGGTGATCGAACGCAAAACTCATGGTAGCCACAGTTATCACTAAAACGCCTGAACGCGTTTACATTTTCAAGTTAAAATCGTTTTAAAACATTATTTTCGCTTTTCCCCCCAAGTTTAAGTAGAGCTGCTAAACGATGTGACAGATAAACTCATAAGCGAAATGACAATATATTAACTGCCTAGCTGGCATTGCATGCTATTCAAAATTGCCATCTACTTACCTTCCTATACCCATATTAATAATTGCAAGTTAGGAAAGAAAATAGCCACTAAAAATCGTGTTTAATTTAAATCGTACATTCTGTTCTGAGTCACAGGAAATGTTGAATGTAATTTACAGTTGCAATTGGTTTCGTATAGTTAAGAATACTCTTTTTTGCCATGAAGCAGTTCGAAATATTGGAAAGCCTTTCTTATCTATGAGGGTATTTGACTACATCTGTTTCTTTTACTGTAACAAGTATAAAATATGAAATATTAGTAAAGTTGTAAAATTTTAATCGTTGAGAAAAAGATGGCAATACGACTTAGTGTATCAGTGTATATAGTTTCATAGTTTTTCTATGGAGAAAAACGTGTTAGAAAGAAACAGAGATACAGACATTAAAAATCATACAAAAATAATTTATCACCCCATTTTAATTTTTCTTTTAAAGATTGATTTGTAAAACCGTATATTTTAATTAATAAAGAAAATCGTAGACTAGTCAAATATTATATTACCTAATAAGCATAACATATAAGCACATGATTAAAGGATTTTGACAGTACGTTTTAAGACATGTCATCTAAATAAGCTTCGGTGATCACTTTTTTCAGGTGAGTTCGGTTCGGTTTGCTCATGGCGTTGAATTATTGAAAAAAAAAGTTTTTACCTTTAAGATTGTCTGTTAGATAATTATAGGACGCTTTACATCGTAATATTCGCACGCGATTACGTCCATCTTCTATTTTATTAGCTCTAATTGCCCGCATAGAATATTTTGTTCCGATCTAAAGTACAGTTAGGCACTCAACCTTTACATAAAACATTAGAATTTCATAATAATATAGATGAATATTTTTAAAATATAATTTTTTTTTTCATTACTAATGTTTCACAACACATACAAAGAATTTTACTAGGGAAAAACAGCTCTTTAACTGATTTGAATGCTATTTTGCACTGTCAGGCAAGCATCAAAATATTGTATCAAACAGCGTCAATATTAGGCACTCCAAGAATCAAGAAGGAAGAGGGATACGATATGGCTGGCACTGTCTGATTTCAAATTTAAATTTCTATGTTCTATATAAAATAAGAATTTTCTTCAAAGAACTTTTGCTAGAGATGTAGAACAGTAAACATATTGAAGCTTATTTATTACCTTCATCTTGTGAAAACGAAGGGAAACTTCCGTGCCTTTGTTTTGTAACCAATATTAATTGGTGTAAGATTTAGGTTAGTATTTAATGAATACCCTGTTATTTAGTGGCATACAGTGGTGTTTTGACGGCCAGGCGTCTCTTGACTGACTCTCCATAGTTTTTTGGCCTCTGTGCCAATTCAATTGCTGTCTCCGCTTTGCTGGAAGGGAAGTCTGAAATCGGTTTCTTACTACCTCCTATTTCTTCTGCTGTTCGTTGCGGGTCCCAAGACAGCCGGTAGTGTGTCCGGGCACAGCCTGTGCGTCATTGCAGAGCAGTATTTGTTGATTATTTAATCAACGTTGATCCTGGTGAACAGGAGTTGTAGTGGTGGGATAGAGTGGCGGGTGTACCCCGAAAAAAATGAAAATAAATTGACAGTTGAAAAAAAAATGCTTGAACGAAACCAACAGTTTTTTCAAATTAACATTTTTCATCACGCCTGTATCAAAAATTCATTCTAGACCAAACCCTTGCATATTAAGGGGCAGACCGTGGTAAATTAATATGCAGATGAGCTACATTAGAGCTTTTGATTGATCAGGCAAGAAGTGCCCCACAATGAGCCCGCATTATTAAAATTTCGCTGCGTTATTTGATGTCCACTTAAAGTTTTTGACATTCAGTTTATTAGGTGTCAGGATTGTTGTGTCTTAAAAAAAGTCTCGCCATGTATTCAATTTCTAAGCAAAGTTTAAACTTTCATTTATTAATAAAAATATATATATATAGGTAAATATACCTTCCTAGCTTATGCCAGCGACTTCGTTCGCGTAGAAGTCGAAAATGGTTCCAATATTTTAATTACTTGACATTTATCATTCTAATTTGGACCAAATACAGCATATCTTTATTAATTATAGTTTAAGTATTATTCCGATGTACAAGCTATATTATTGTAAAATTTCATAAAAATCCATTCAATGGTTTTTGCGTCAAAGAGTAACAAACATCCATTCATCAACCATGTACTATATGAAATGTGTTAGGTAGGTAATACCTAATACTGTGAGGTAAGTAATACCATGTGATTGTTGATTTATATAACAAGAAAAATCTTCCGATGTTAAAAGGACATTACAAGATTAACTAGTTGTAGAATTATTATAAAGAAAGCTTACTTAAAAATCATATTATCCAACACAACGTGCACTCCTAACAAAGAGCATGGCTTAAATGAGTACATTATTACAGTATATATTTAAATACACATAATAAATACTTTTACATTCAAACTATTTCCTATACAGACAAGAGTAGACCAACATTTGTAAAACGCCATCTAGTAGCATATTATAGAAACTCTCCTTTATGCTCCGATGAAGTCGAAAAAAAAAACCCATAATCAATAACATTTAACTGTCATATCGTAATTGACAGCTGCTGATGTTTAAATAAAAAAATACCAACGATTAATGGATTAAATTAGAAATGGTTGTCTTTAAAATCTTCATAACGACATTTTAATGGTTATTTTTATTCAAAATCTTTTTGATTGATTCTTTATTTTTGATTTCACATTATGGAGTTTTTGTTATTTTTATTATAAAACATTTTAGAGCTGTAAGCTGTTACCGTAACTTTTAAATGCAGATAATAAATTTAATGTATGGAATTAACTTTTGATTTTTAGTAAATAAGAGACAGTTACAGATAACTTGATTTTCCAAAGACATTCATTTAAAAACAGGTCAAGTGTGAGTCGGACTCGCACACGAGGGGTTCCGTACCATCTTATAAGATTGCATATTATTTACTTTTTAATTAATCCGTAAAAGATTAGTTCGTTAATGTAAACCGTACAAGAGCAAGTAAAAAATGTGTATAAAATTTTGTTTCTTATATCGGATCCCCCTTTTATTTTTTATAATTTTAGTAATTTTTTTTAATGATGCAACACATACAAATACTCTCTGAAAATTTCAAGACTCTAGCTTTTATTTTCTATGGAGATACAACTCGCTGACAGATAAACAGATAGTAATAGGATCCCGTTCTTACCCTTTTGGTACGGAACCCTAAAAACAATTACAAAAATTATTATAGTTAAGAAACACAGTACTATCGGAAATCTCGATTTTTTAAACATGTATCGACATCAAACTAATTATTAATAAGCAATTAAAATACCCAGACGATAATCTAATCACCCAATATAATCAATTAATGATAAGTAAACAAATAACAATGTTTATCTATTAAACAACAACATGTCAAGTGCATTACTCTTGCAATGCATAATCAACGTAAATTTGACATGAATTAGCACAATTACCTGTTAATAGAACTAAGATACGATTCCACTAATTAGGAAATATATCTATATAAGATAGTCATATGACATATGAAGGTATATGTCATATTTGTATACATTTACGTATAATTATCAGATGTGGACGATTCGATACATGGATATGACATTTGTAATTAGACAGTAATAAGGTTTGGCTTGATTAGGTACGATATTTGATGATATATGGACATACATATTTTTTTAGGTAAAAGTTCAATTACTGTTTTGACTATTTGTCGAAACCTACAGATTTTTTGTTGAGCCTCAGCTAGTGCGAGCTAAGGCTATTTATATGTTTAGTACAAAGGCCCTAGGCAAGTAGGTACTACTAGTTTAGGTAGCCTACAGCTACGGTTCTCATCCGGCCCGGCAGGCCTTTGAAATTGACCCATCTGGAGTTGCAAATCTAATTCAATTTTAATTATAATAAGAGGACACACATCAGACACCGAATATAACTTATAATTAAAATCCTAAGACATATCTGTGTCCCAATTAAGGACTTATACAATATAGTTTTATTAAAATCAGTTTATAAAATAAAATGAAATAAAATTGAGACGCAATAAACAATAATATTAAATCTATGAACCTTTTCAAATTTTGCGCAAAGAGAAACTGTGTAAAAACTTAATATGCAGTGGTTTAAAAAAAAATGTTTGAAAATTTTACCTTTTGGTCTGCGACCAGAAATAGTTGAACGCAGCTGGTTAAAAAAAAAGGAAATATCTTAGAAAATGGAAATGAAATGTCTTAATCCCATTTAAAGATGAAACCATATACACATACATATAGACGATCAAAATCTTTAATAAGTATAAAAAATCTAGAGAAAATACTTCAATTAATAGAAAAATAATCTGCCAAAGGCAGAATTTGAACCTGTATCGCCTTGCTAGGTACTAACTGGTGTATCACGTTGACTAATTTGAAAATAATATCTAATTTTTAAATTGCGCTATCGTAATTAACAATTAACTTAATATTTACGAAGTCGGTGGCGCAGTATTGTAAACAACCGACTGCTACGCTAGAGGATCCAGGTTAGAATCCCAGCGGGGGCGGGAATTCGTGTTATTTGTGTTTCGCTTACCGGTCTTTGATGTTGTATTCTTATCTATGTTTGTACCATATAGTTGCTCAGTTCCTGTGACACAACTTCTTACGATACTTACTGCAGGGCTGAGTCAATGTGTGTCGTGATGTGGTTATTATTTTTATTTTTTCGCTAAATATTATTTAATTTCTTTAAAATCATGAATCATTTGATCTAAGAATACGTTGACGTAATTTTTGTTTAACTTTTTTTAGAAACACCACTATTAGATTTACTTGTTCGAAACTTTCGACGGAAATCGAAATTCATACAAACAGCATAACAAACAATATATTCGTAAAGGTATACTATAGTTTTTCATATGTTACTGATAACAAAAATAGTACTGTAGTGTAAACAAGCATGTTATATAAATAGTAAAATAGCGTGTTTGTTATCATAAAAATTTAGTTAGTTACAACTAAAAATCCTGTCAAAATAATTAATTAAAAGATTGATGCGTCGTTTAACAGTAATTTGTGCACATTATCGTGTTTTGATGGCATCAAATTAATTACCGCTTGTTTATTTATAATTTTAATTGAAATTTTATGTGGGTATTTTATTTTGGGAGGGCGTTCAACTAACGACATATTATTACATTTAAAAAAAGTTAATATTTTGACCTCATTGTATAATAATGCGGTACCGATTTCAAACAGAGTTTTTTATTTATTAAATAGGTGTTTACTGGATGGATAAAGTAGTGAAATTAAAATGCAAGTTGCATTTTGAGACCTGAACAAAATTCAAGTAAAATTGCGTAATAGCATGTACTAAGATTTAAAATAACTGTAGTCCAATTTTTCGTTATTAATTAAATAATTAGATTAACTAAATAAAAAACATTTTGGCGATCAAAATGTGTGATAATTTTAAAAATCAACAAGTGATAATTTGATTGAAAAACTACACTTCTGGACACATCTATTGGCCCACCTTGCATTTTCAGTTTCGTTTCATCCTAGCTAAAAATGTATATTAGAACGAGCAAAAATTTTTATGCAGTTTTGAACCTGGCACATGGTGATTTTTCTCTTTGGTTTTGCAACAAACATTACTTATTCTTAACATTAAGGTGAGGTTCTATCAATAATCTATGGATACTTCGCCTGATGTCGTCACCCAAGTTGTGGCACTTATCCAGGCCGGACACAGCCAAAGAAATGTGAGTGCTCAACTTAATTTAAGTCGATCTGCGGTCCGAAATGTCTATCGGAGGTACCTAGAGACTGACGGCTTTGTTCGTCGCCAAGGAAGGCCACGATCTCACGGTCACAACTGAAAGGATCGATTCATCGTGACGACCAGCTTGAGAAATCGTCACCTTACCTCCTTTGAGATACAAAACCAACTTCGCGACTTTCACGGAGTATCTGTAAGCGCTCGAACTGTTCGGAGAAGGTTAAATGAACGCGAAATGGTACCACACAAGCCAGCTAATGGCCCACAACTAACGCGAGCCCACCGAACAGCGCGCCTTCATTTCGCGAGCACTCATTTAAATTGGACTCAGCAGCATTGAGCCGTGTACTCTTATCTGATGAATCTAAAATTGTGTTAAATGGCAATGATGGAAGGAAGAAGGTCTACCGACGTAAGTGAGAGCGTTGTGCACGGTGCTGTTTTGAAGAGAGGGTTGCTTATGACGGTGGCTCATGAACTGTCTGGGGCGGTATATCCGCGAGCGGCAAAACTCAACTTGAGGTTGTTACGGGACCACGGCTGCCAACATTAAATGCTGAAAGGTATATTCGCGAGTGAATGTGGGCCCAAATCCTTTTTAAGCATGATAATGCAAGAGCCCATACGGCCGGCATCGTCAGGGAATATCTTCGGGATGTGAACATTACAGTTATGGAATGGTCAGCCAGAAGCCCAGACATGAACCCGATTAAGCATATGTGGAACGAGCTAAAAAGACGTGTTAGGGCTCGTCAGCCAGTTGCCCAGACGATGCAGGAGCTAAAAACTGCCATAGAAGAGGAATGGGAGATGATCCCTCAAAATTTCATAGAGCGGTTGATAAACTCTATGCCTAATCGTATAAGAGCTGTCGTAGATGCCCATGGAGGCAACACGCGTTATCAAATTAAACTTTTATTTGATAAAACATGTTTTTTATTCAAAAGTCGACTGCCTTCATCAAGGCGCACACCCGACTTGTTAGGCATAGCTCCATATCGTGTGGTATTCTGAATTCAAATTTAAAACAATACGATCGAAAAAGATCGTAAAATGTATCAGGTTTAAAACTACTTCAATAGTTTTTGTTCAACCTAGCAATCATATTTAGGGAGGGGCCATCGAAACCTATACTCCGGTGGGCCAAAAGATATGTCTAGAAGTGTATAATTGTGGTTTCTTACTTTAAAACAATTTTTTCGGACAATTTATATAAGCTAAGCTAAGTTCTAATCGAGGCTGATTAGGTTTGTGTTTTGGCTTCTAACATACGCTGCTAGCACTTTAATTAAAATTGTCAATATCCTGTTTTGTTCCTCTATTTCACTTAACTGTTTTACCATAACGCTAATACGAAATAATCACAAACTAATTCCATTACGAATTCTATTGTCAAACTGTCGCTTGTTATCGGTACTGACAATTTTCGAATTGGAAAACGTAATATATTCACCCTTAAATGTCATTCTGTCGCATTCATAAACGAAGAGTTGCTGTTTTGGATAATTGCAACTAACAAAATATTTTGATAGTGTTAATTTTTCTAAGCTTTTTTTTTTTTTTGAATTTAAGTCAAAAAGCATAGAAAGTGTCTTTAGAACTATGTTTCGGTTTAAATGTGTTAAATATTTCATTAAACTTATTAATAATTGATTTTCAAATCAACATACACAAGTGAATAAAGCTACGTCGGGAATTTGTTAAAGATCTGGGATAATTATATTAATAAAAAAACGCTTTGACCGATTTCTATGAAATGAAATGGTTTTTTATGTACATTAATTCTTTTACAACAAAACCTAAACAAAAAAATATCGTATAATTTGAAGTAGAGTGAGTAATTTATTTATTCCTCCGTATTTGTTTCTCAAAAAATATGTTTTTAAAGATAACCCTTCAGATAACGTGAACTCTAGGGCACACAATCAATATATTAGTTCGTACGTCCGTCCATATGTCAGTGTTTGCGGATCACCCATTTAAGATAAAACGATACCTCAAATTTCAAAAGGGAATTAGAAAGTGGATACCAATTATGTCTCCCCATTTTTACGAAATGATAAAATTTGATTGTTTTCTAATTAGATTACTTACTGCGTATTTGGTTACTGAATAAAAAAGTAGAGGAGATTTTGACATGTTTATTCAGATAATTACAATAATAAAATATATTGTATCAATAAAAATTAGGTTGGGTCTAATCCAATTATTGTACTTACCTTAGGGTTATTATTATTTGTTAATAATAATAAATAAAAATTGTATGCATCTTATAATAGTTATCACTGTTTTTGAACAGGACAATAATTTTGTTCCTTAATAGTAATAAAGTTATTATAGAAATACAGTTATTTTGAACTTTCGAGTTTTTTTTTTCTTTAGAATCCAATTAGAGGTACCTAATTCAAACTTATTGATATTTATATTTGCTTATATCGTCTGATACATTAATCGTCAGCGATTGCCCTACCACGGATTATATTTAATATTCAGTCAACTAGTAAGCAAGGGTTGAAAAAGGGGTGAATAAAATTAATACGACGACAAAGTGTCGCGTCTGAACAAGGAATGCGTGAACAATTCTATAATTAATACCTAAATGGGAATTTTAATGTTAAATATTAACGAATAACACTTTAATATGAATGGTGTAAAAGATGTACCAAAAATTCATATAAATAAAAATCCTCAATTTCGAATACATATCTTTTACCAGTTATAAAATCATTTAGATATACTTTATAAGAAAAAAAAAATGTGTGTGTAATTAACAAAAACTTTTACTACTTTTATTTTTACCTGAAATAAACACACATCGTATATACAGAACATCAATAAAAATGGTACATTGCATGGACTTCTTTATTGTTGCTGTAAAATTAGCTACTAATTTGAATGTAGAAGGAAACTAAATTGCTGTTAAAATGTAATAATAAAACATATCTGTCTACTAATATATATATATATTTAAAATGTGGTAAATAACAAGTCACAAACAATAAAAAATTATAAAACCACGGCGTAAAAAGCCAATCAACAGATAATATCACGTTTATGTAACGAAATAAAACAGACAGTCGGTATATTATTTACGACACCCATTAAAGACAAAGCATTGAACACGATGAAACGTAATCAAATAAAAATATCACAGCCTTCAATATTCATGAAGACATAACCACGAATTATGGTACACTGGGACAGAAGCTATATTTTTCTCAATCACCATTAGTCCGTATCTGCAAGCCTACCGACCGTTTCACTACAGACGGTATCAATGTGCATTTCGGCTCCAGCACCCGAAAATACCTCACCTATCTCCTCAGAGGCCAAACGATTCTCAACTTTATCCTCTTCTGATTTAAATCCCATATCCCATCGGAGATCTTTATCGCTTTGGTCAGATTTATCCTTGCTGCCATTTCGCAGTAGAATGCGGAATATGTCGGCACTTCACTTTTATTGTATCAAATAATAGGGGCGCTCTTACACACATTATCACGTGTTTGATCTAAAATGATACTTGGAGCAGTGCTCATTGTTGGGGGTCTACTTTCTATGGAGTCGCAAAAAATTTACCGATATCAGAATTAAAATCAACCATTTGAATGAATAAGGTCGATAATCCTCGCGTTTTGGTATGATTGTCGTATTGTGCTGGTGGTTTCGTAATACCCTGTCCGTCAAGCTGACGGCTTTGATAAAGTCCTTTTTATAAATTCCAAAAGGGGAATAATATAAGGCGTTCGCTATGACAGGTGATATTTATCATTCTTTATTGGAGCCACTGGTTCAATTTCAAGCAATAATCTCATAGAAAGATAAACTTGAATTGGATTAACATTTTACTACTTTTACATAAAATAGTTACATTCTATAGTAAGATCTTATTTAAACTCTCTCGCCTTGGATATTTTATATAAATATGAAAACACGGTCTTGAATAATAAAGTATATACGGAGATCGTAATATTAAAGCACTTTACAATAAAATGTTTGCGCTGGAAACGCGAAATACGTAACTTTATAGCTGGCTGCATCGTTTTAAAATAATATTGTCATTTCGTTCAATCCATAAACTTGAAATCTGAAGTATGGCCTCAAATTTTCTGTCGTAACCCATAGATTTTCCACTTGGAATGGCGCTTGAAGACAATAAGCTTGTTCAACGGAGCGGGGGTTAACATCCAGCCATTTAGACCATTCAAACTTGGCTCCGAGATCCTCAGATCTTGAGACATTACCGTTTCCTACTCTCGTATGAAACCCATCACTCGTCTCATACTAGTTTGCGAACTGACGCGAACAATCAAAATACAATACGTTATAAATTGCCAACATTATATCTGTACCACGTAGCTTCTGCCACTTCAATACCTTGAATATCACCTATATGCTGTATGAAATAAGAGTTATGTCATGTCTAATTTCTGGTATGAGTTATGGCTGCGGCTTGAATGTCTCGGCTTCTAAACTTTGGCCCATAACCATCCCGCTGCGATAGGTAAGGAGCAATGGATGTCAATAAATAACGTCGCATTATTTATTTTAGTAGTTTGTGGGTGGTATCGTTTTGGGTGATTACTCTAGCCTGCTGCTCACGACTTACTCCAAGTCGATTTGCAATTTATTATTGTTTTCTATCAACGTCATATCTTTATCGACATGAAATCTTGGGCGGAAACGATGATATTTATTTTGAATGATGAAGTTTGCCTCAATAAGTTTTAATTTTGAAATTGTATATAATTTTCTGTCTATGTTGGTACATTAAATAGTCTCGAAAATTCCTTTTATTTGTTTAATTAAGTGTATTAAATAATTACACTCAACAAAGAATGTTGATTCACTAAAGCATCGAAATAATTTTGCTTACATTACAAAGACTAGACATCAATTTTCTTAATCAACAAAATTGACGTTTAAAACCACTATTTTTCCAAACACTATAATCAAAACGGGCAACAACGCTGTTAATTCCACACTAGAAAAACTAACAAGGGAACGCTTTTTGTTAATTAATGAGCTCTTTTATACAAATTGTCTTTTGGTCATAGACAATTTTAACTATAGACAAATTACTGTTAACGCGCAACCCTAATGTTGAAAAAATTAAGCAACTTAGAAAAATATATCTATCTCTTTCCTGTGGATACTAATTGTGTTGAAAAAGTGAATAGGAGATAGTTGCGGTCAGTTCCATGTTACCTAGTTAACAACACGCTAGGGGTGTAAAGAGCAAAATTATAAAATATTCACTTGTAAAATAGGAAACGGTGGGAATGATTAAGGGTGATTGCTTGTTACCTTTTTACCTATTTCCTTTTAAATTATGACTACCTTTGCTTCTGTAATTCGTAGGAAAGTCAATCATTCATCGTTAAAGGGGGAAAAGTAAATAAAATCGCCCAGAATGCTTTTTTTTTTCAATAATTTATTGTAACTATAAAAACTTATTTTAGATATACAAGTATAGGTTATAAGTATAACAATTTTGTTTATCATATTAACACACCTAATTAAACAGTTGGTAATTAAAATAGAGTGTAAACAATCGGTTGTACCTACATATCAACTTACACTGAATATGTCATATTTCATTCAAACTTGAATTATAAAGACAAAAATCAAATTTAGAACAAAAAAATGTCGAGCCAAGTTTCGGATTTGAAGGACGGTAGTAGAAATGAGTAGTCACCGCAACTGTTCGATATTTTCGGCGCCTCTCTCATCGCTCCGATAGCCGTGATCGTCTAGTGGTTAGGACCCTACGTTGTGGCCGTAGTAACCCAGGTTCGAATCCTGGTCACGGCAGTGCAATGCACTGTTACGGCGGAGTTTTCTTTTTCTTTTTTTCCTTTTGTAATAAATTGATAGTGATAATAATTCTAGATTACGCTTTTCTCAAATCTATTTAATGTTTGGATTTCAGATTATAGAACTTGGGCCTTCAAATATAATTTCATATATAAAATTAAGGTTTATGCAGTAAGAGAAAATATTTATTATTTTCAAAATAAATTTTACCAAATTGACAAACTAAATAATAAAATAAGATAAGGAAACAGTTTTTCGCAAAACATGTATTAGCTATAATTTTTTCCCAATTTACATCAACACTTAAAAAATTCAAAACAAATCTAATCTTGTCTTGACAAATACACGCTTGAGGTGATCATTAATTTTCATTCTAGACTTTTGAAATGTGAATAATGATAAATTGTGAAGGCATGCCAAGAAAAATCATGCTAATTAAATATATTAATGATAAGGGCCGTGTTCAGCGGTGCAGAAACGGGGGAATGGAATCTGAATTCCCTTTGCCCTTATAGGTATTAATACTTGGTTATAGAGAGATTTTTATTTATTTTTCCTCATATTTTTGTATGGAAGTTATATGATGTTGTTACTACCTCAGTAAATTATTGTTTTTCAAAGATTTACTTTTTAAATTTTATCAGGTAAATATGTTTGGAATATAATGGAATTAATAATGATTATATTACTGTTTTATTTTGTTCAGTGGAAACTTTATTGGTATAAATTTTTATTTAAATTATTAGTTTTTATTTGATATTGATTTATGCTGTTTGTTTCCAAAATATAAATAAATAATAATTTGGTTAGGTATCCACTTATTGTTGTATTTTTTCAATTTCTTTATTTCTGTACAAAAATCCGAACCAAAACGATCTGGAGAGCTTAATATCTTAACTACGCTATACTTTTTGATCAAATTTGTTGGTATTTCTTCCACCTACTTCATAATGTTTAATTCGCTGGTTATCCCATATTTCATTACCTACATATTAAGTATATTTATTATAATAATAGCTATTTAAACTTATGAAAACTTCTCTTTGGCCATCTATTTAGAATAAGGTAAGTACGACTGAAGCCATGAATTAATATGCGTACAATCAGGGCTGAATCTGTCCCCTGGGAATAGAATGGTCAATGTACTGTGCGTAATCCTTCTTGCAATCAGATAACACATCATCACTGAACTGATATTGATGTGGCAGGTAAATCTTTATGCATTTCATCTCATTTGTTTAAATAATTTTTGAAATTTTAATGTTTTCCTATTACTTTCTTAGTTAATAACAGAAGACAACGCCCTTCTATTTAAAAATAAATACAAAAAACCTGTTTTCATGATTTTTTTTCTTATTTAATATAAACTTGTGCCTGATAATAAATTTAACAAGTTATTTTTTGGGGAATCTAATTGTTTTTAAGTGTACATACCAACAAATGAGTTACATAACTGCCTGACAAACCTTGTTAATGATACTTTTGCATACCAATATTTTCAGCTAGACAGTTGGGCAATAACCAAAATCTCCCTTTCACCTACCACGAGTTTCCCAACCTTATAGTTAACCGGCCACTCATCGTCTTGTTAATGATTCAAGATATTAAGATAGGGCTAATCCGCTCGTAACTTAGGATCAAGATCGTAAACCCGACTCTACAACCCCTGACCATTGTCCTGCTTTTAATTTAAACGCACGGACACTTCCAAAATGTATTTACGTAATGATTTTAGTTGCCCCAAAACCAACTTAATTTTGCCGTTAAGGAGACATCCCTGGCTTGTAAGTTCTGGGATGTAAAGACGGTTTTAGACTGGAGAGTTTATAAAGGTGATCTTTTAAAGTTTGTTTTGAGGCGTCGTAAGATTTTATGCGTGGATCTCTTTATGCAAACAGGTCCTATGGGTGGTGTTTCTGGTTTCTATCCTATATTGAAACTTGACCCGTCAGTCATGTGGATGTGCCCTTATTTTGTTATTAGCCCATTAGGGAAATGCAATTTGGTTGATGCTTCTGATATTGCCCGGGCCGGATATTAAAGATTACATTCAAATGTGTCTCCAGGCAGAATTATTGAGGATTGAGGTATCAGATTGATGTGCAACACTTTCCTACTTTCTTGCTATTTTATCAACTGTTTTATTTGACTTAACTAAGAAATATTAAATTATTTAAACGTAGGTAGAAATGATTATCGACTTCTAGATTGATAAATATTGAACTATGAATGGTATTATACAAATTATCATCCTTCAATAAATACAAACGCTGAATGTACGCAGTTATACAGTTTGTGTGATTGCCGACAATATTATATCAGGCACTTTATCACGACACTTTCTAGGGCATATTAAAAGAATTTAACTAAATTATATTTATTTTATGAAGGTAATAAGTAATGATATATTTAGGGCTCTACTTATTTTTATTAATTAAATAGATAGATCAAGAAACTTAATTTAAGTTTATATCTAAACATGTTTTCATTTTACTTTTTATGGCATGTTAAATGAAACTATTATATTTATTTTGTGAAAATAATAATTAATGATATAAAATTGTTAGTAAAATAGATAAATTAAGATAAACTAAATCTATTTAAATGTTTCAATATTATGTTACTTATCCAGATCAAATAACTAATAACTACCTTACTGGCGCAGTGGTGTAAACAGCCGACTGCTACGCTAGAGGTTCCGGGTTCGAATCCCGGCGGGGGCGGGATTTTGTGTTATTTGCAAGACGCATTGTTTCGCTTACCGGTATTGGATGTTGTATTCTTATTTATTTAGTATATACCATATCGTTGCTTAGCACCTGCGACACAAGTTCTTACGATACTTACTGCAGGGCTGGGTCAATGTGTGTGTCGTGATGTGGTTATTTATTTATTTATTATTTATTTACTACTTGCTTTTAAATATTTGGTACACTAGAAAACAATAACCTATATTATAATTTCAAAATATTCCGACATATTCTGACCCTCAATATAATACTAACTGAAGCCTCCCCCTTTAACACAGAAGTGTAGGATCTAGTTATTAATGATGGTTATTTTTTATGCATTGTACTATTATAAAGATTGTCAACTTGTTTAGTGCCTCTCGAGATAGTTCATCTTTTAATAGAGTTCCATAACAAGATCCTTTACAATTTTTGGAGGTGATTAATATGAGGCATATTTTTGAAATAAAGAGGGGAAAATTTAACAAGTCAGAAATAATTATATAGGATGAATAATTTTTGGTTTCAATATTTTAATTACCAAAGAGTTTCTTACCTAATGAAAAAAAAAGTTTTGAAACTGACAAGCATTTGACCCCAATCCCGCCTGATGTCAAGCGGCGATGGAGTCTAAGGTGGAATAGACTTATCTAAGAGAAGCCGATTCACTCTTGCCAAAGAGAATTACTCATTGTTGTCAAACGCATGAACGCAACGAACGCGTCTACGTTTATGGCTGTTCTCTAATCTATCGGTGCGGTAGCGGTGAGGAATCGGTATTCTTGGTGTACGCAGTAACAGAGGCTACCCGAAAGCTAAATCTAATTGCTTATGTTTTTATGAAGCATTCCAGATTGGTACCATAAGCGCGGTACCGCAGACTCGGTACCGCACAAAACAGGAACGTTATAGGTGCCTAGCTTTTTAGCAAAATTTTTGTACTGACAAATCAGAGAATAGCTTTAATCAAAATTTAAATGCAAGAGAAGCCTTCTACTCTATTGCCTTAAAGAGCCCCAGGTTATATTTATCAAATCGTCAAGGAAAGAATTCCCTAGCAGTACGCATTATAAAATAATTCTAGAAGCTTTTAGTCCGAACATGTTTTAAAAGCCATACCAATGGACAAACCAACAGATTAAACAGACCAACCTTCATTTTCAAGAGAATAAACAGAATACTTGTACTTACAGTCAAAATGTACAAAATATTTATTCCATTGTAATACCAAAATCTAAAAACACTTGGTATTCGTTTGAATTTTAAACTCGCAAAATTTATTTCATGTTATTCATCTGTATTTTTTAATTTTTTATTCAACTTTTTGGGCAAACAAGCAGACGATTCACCTAATGGAAAGTGATACCGCCGCCTATTGACACGACAATGCCCTTGATGTCTTAGAACCCCAAGGGCACCATCAATGCTTTGCCCATGTAGAGGGAAAAGATGCTATACCTCTCGTGCCTGTAATTACACTGGCTCCAATCCTTCGAACCGAAACACCGCGAACTGCTTCACGGCAGATATATTTATATAGATATATTTGCTTAAATGTTACAAAAGTTTTGCAGCTAACAAAGAATGATACATAGATATAATACTAATTGGCTGTTAAAAAAGTTGTAAAGCCATAATGGCTGACTATCGAAGTATGTTTAAAAATTGTACACTACATAGGTATTTAGTTCAATGTACAAGTCTGAAATCAATACTTGATCTTGTTTGCTCAGCGATAATGATACAGCGTTGATGCAATTTTACAACTGAAAGTTTTATTGAAACACATTAAATTATATAAAGTGAACGTAAAATATAAACTAACTAAATATATGTACATGTACGATATTTACATGGAATAATTGATAAACTAAATAATGTTTTTAAATATTATAGTGACAAGGTCTTAGTCTGGCCAGTGGCGGTACTGTCATATAAGCCCTATCGAACCAAGGTGAGTTCGCGCTCTCGTCCATTCATTACTTTTCAAATCAAATAACAATATGCTTTGCATAGCATGGTTCAAAATTTGCGCTCATTCGAACGCGTAACTATGAAGTGTAGATTTAAGAGTAATGAGGCAATAAGACATTTATCGAAATTAATTATAAAACTACAATGACGAATCTCTCGGCTAGCCCTATTCTAAAACTCTAGGTACGCCACTATATCTGGCTTTTCACTCCGACATTACATCTCTGAGCAAATTGCGTTAGTTTGGACAAGTCCACCTACAAATATTATATAAATGTACGATACATAGTAAATGTGTCGATATAAGTTTTTCAAAATTGAAATTACCAAAGGGCGTCGGCGATTAGGGCTCCCTCAAAGGATTATTACTATTTAGCAAGATTGAAAATTTAAATTTGCATATTAGAGGATTACGTGCGAGTACAGAGAAATATTAATTAATATTTTCTCTTCAATCTGTATATTGATTGTTTGAAAGCTTTCCTATATTAAAAATAAAAAATGGTTGTTTACTTTTGGACCGTAAAAAATTCTAGAGTTTGTGTTGGTGTGCATAAGATTAGAAATATAACATATTTTGTAAGTTATTTATTTTAAAACATTGAAAGAGAATTTAAAAGCGAATTTTAGAATCAAATTAACTTAATTTGAATTTTGGAAAAAAAAAATACCTTTGTTTTATAGACATAGGTAATTGTAATAATCCGAGACTGTACAACTGACATCTACTCAATACGTAGGTACAGTCGCTGACAAATGGCGTTAATAAGAAACCTGTCAGGATTAAGTCGGGTTAATTATGGTTATTATTGTCACCGCAAGCCGCGAGGGATTGCTAGTGTTGGGACATAAATTTTAATTTTTATCGATAAAATAAATTTGGTAAATTATCGACATCGATACTCCTAGTTTCGGTCGTTGAAGAGGGTAAAAATGTTCTATTGTGTTTTTTATAAAAGATAAATAACCAACAATAAAACTTCTTCCGAAGTATATGCAATTCTTAACAGTCTTAAAAGTCCAGTACTTTTAACCATAAAAAAAAAACAAATATATATACAAAATAAAACAAATATAATGACGTCCTTTTTTTTAAATTCTATTCGTATATCAGTCCATTATATTTCATATATGTAATAGTAGTAGTTACTGTAATTTATCGATATAATGAACAAACTAAACATTTACATCACTAATTCATTTCGTTATTTAAACAGTGTTAACACCGCGGCTTCATAAGAGGATTATTCTTTAAAATTAAAATGTCTTCCGACTGGTGATAATTAAAAATACGCTGTAATTTAGCGGATTAAACAAGGTTTTTATTTAGGAAAAATTAAAACCAAGACATAACATTACGTAAACTCACACCGTAATTCCTCGAGGGGTTGGCAGTGGTGTTAAACACCGCATTTCGCATGTTTAGCAAGTCCCAGTTTGATAGGATGCGTATCTGTCGCCACTATCCGGGCACAATGAGAAACATGGCAGCTACAACGTTCGGTAATCCGAGACTCGAACCCTCGACCTGTCGAGTCGGGTCGATTAACCAAGTCACGTAACAAACTGCGCTACCACGTCCTTCATTAAAATTAATATTCCCTATTAAAAGCCAACTCAAATGTTATTTTGCCGGCCACAAAGTAAGACTTACCGACCAACTTTTAAAGTAACCAAATTGACTGGCTCATCCGGAAAAAGAGAAGTAGAAAAACCAAAAAAACTTGGGTGGTTGATATAGTAAACAATGCAGGAATAAAGTAGAGAGAGGCAGGACAAGATTGGAAGAAACTGGAGGAGGCCTATACCCTACCATAGGTATTCCTAAAATCAGTTCAATTTGTATATTTAAGTTCTGACTGAATATTGACAGGAAATTAAGCGGCTTTATTATTATTATTATTAAGCGGCTTTATTATTATTATTATTGAAAGCAAAAATAATCATTTTCAACTTCATAATCTACCTAAATCAAAGACGGCTGGACCAATGTTACTGATTCTTTTTTTAATTTAGTTTCAGTTAACCAGGAATGATTTAAAAGAATAAAAATGGGACGACATTGCCAAAGGAAAGATTACGTGCTATGTAGTTTGTGATGTCAATTTGTATTTAATAAAATTTTAAACTAATTGCCATACAACATACTAAAACGTGGAAAGAGGAAATAAATCTCTTAATTTATCCACTGACTATCCATACACCCACCCATACACCCTTGTAATACTATTTAATCATTGCATTATAAACCTTATCACAACGGAACAAAGTTCAACCAAAATAGATGAAAATAATAAGTTATTGACAAATCATTATAATATCACTATTCTCTACCAATTGAACCAGTCCAACATTTATCTGGCGCTAGAAGCAAACATTTAACTAAAATTACTATTGCTAATAAATAGTTCCAAATTTCACCACATCATGCTATAACTTTGATTGTAATGTACCGTAAACGAAATGTGTTTCTGTGATTGATATGCGCACAAACAGACAAATATATTCAATTTAAATACAGTATCTTCAATTTATACTGACCTTTGATAAATGGATCATATTAAATTACCTAGTTACTAATATTTATCATAGAAAGCGACTGATTTGAGCCGTGTCAAGTAATAATTATATTATATAAGTTTGAAATGTTATTTTAATTTTAGGAAAAAATTAATTTAAGTAATAATTAATGTCTAAAATAAAAACTTTAATATACCTACATCAAAATTAAACAGTGTAACACATGATATAAATGCATGCAGGTAAGTAGTACATAGTTTTGAAAACGAATGACTTTTTATCAAGTTAATTAAGTCGCATGGTCACATTTATTGTCATTGTTAAATTCTCTAAAATAAACCTCCCAATTTTCTGAACCTTAATTAAATCCGAGACTTTATTAAAATACTAATAAATCAACTAAACTACTATATAGCATACTAAATTATAAATATAAAAATTAAAACCTAAAACAATTGTCGGCATTAAAACTGTGCTACCAATTTTGATTATCTCCCAAACAGTGTGTAACACGAAAACCCATAAAACTGATTGAAAAGGGGTTCAATGGCACAAAAACAAAACTCTCTTTCAATACGGAACCCCTGTCAGCGAAACAAAACGTTTCAAGAATGAAAAATGAAATCAAGTGGACAGTATAGTTAGACTACGTCAAGTTACGACGTGAGTTCAAAATGAAACATTGAAAAATCATTTAAATGTTTACAAAGATTTACAAAGACGGTAGATTAAAAATAAAAACAATTGCTTTCTAACATTTAATTTGCAAAGCCCTCTAAGAATAGTTATAATCTTTTCTACTTTATGGTCTAATCAAGAAGCTATGTTAAACCTGACTCTCCTTCTTCTCTTGTCCTTTCTCCTTCCCTTTTGTCACAAACTATGAAAAAAGTGCTATCTATTTAGTATCTAAGTTAATCTAGAAAATTGTCTAGATACTAACAGAAGATTAATTATATTAATTATATATATGTATTCGGGTAAAAAATATCCCCACTTGACTTTACAAAGGTTAAGGTTTACTCGCAATTTTGAAATTAAAATACGTCCAAATCCACACTTTCACTAGTCCAACTATACAAGCTTGACCATCCATTAATCAGCAGCACTTAGTTGAATTTACATAAAATCTGACGCATGATTTATGCACATACGTGATATTAACACTATACTAACGCACTTATAACATAACCCTTAAACACTAGACAATAAAGTCCAATTTGCAATGCTAAATCAACTCTGAAAGATTACTTCACATGTTTGTTAAACTGTTGATAAATTATACACTTCGGGACAAGTCCTGGATTTTGATTTAAATTTTGTTATATAATACATTTAGATAAGTATGTATTGTAATATAAAATTATTCAAATTGAACAAAAAAAATGACTGCTGTCATCAGGTGCAAAGATAATGTCATGATTGAAATGAATTAATTTAAGAAATAAATTTTTTACATGAGGTTTTTTATAATTTTCAAATAGTTTAAAAGTGCCTTTTTTAATTTTGGAAAAGCTTGTGAAAATGTTTAAATACAAATAAATTATCAATCAACGAAAATCAAACAATTAAAGCAACACTTAAGATTTGCTCGAACGAGATTCTTTAAATTGTGTTTGAAATGTATGTCAAGACAAAATAATCATAAACCACATCACGACACTGACACAAGAACTTGTGACGCAGAAACTAAGCGACGATATGATATCAACTACATAGATAACAATACAAAATCCAAGACCGGTAAGCGAAACAATGCGTCTTACAAATAACAAAAAGTTCCGCCCTCGCCAGGATTCGAACTCAGAACCTCTAGTGTAGCAGTCGGCTGATTACATCACTATGCCACAGAAGTCAATCATGATATGGTCCGTATGTTTTTTGAAAAACTACAAGAAATGTCAGAAATTATAGTATTCCGCTAGTTTAAACTGAAGCAAACAAAAAATTGTATTTCGTGTTTATATATGTCAAGATAACTCGTCAAGTTCGATCAATCTAAACGACAATTCAACTTAATTCACACCCCTACCAAGGGCCATCTTCGCCCCGAACTCTTAACAAAGCCGCGCCGATCTCGAATGAATATAAACGATATGAACATCCGAACCGCAGGCGGAAATGACCGAGGATTTGTCATTGTCAAATTTGAATACGAGAAAGCGGATGCTGTGAAAAACGAATGTCATCTGTTTTAGCGGGTTTTTGGTCTGTTGAGATTTGCACCGCGCTCTGCCGCTTTGTCTGGACAAGCTTTTATGGAGAGAGATGGCTTTGACAATTATGGACTCCCAGCGAAATGACGCAGTTGTAAATTTTAAAGTTATCTGCCTATAATTTAGCCAATGAACTGTGAGATTCAATACAATTTTGAAGTAAATTTGGTCATCTAATAACATATTACGAACTGTTGAAGTAATTTTAAGATTCACGTTTTTTTTTTCTTTTGACCTACTGACAGCTTAGGTAATATGTAAAATTTCATTAATTTGAGGTGTTGCAGCTGGGAATTAATATGACTAACAACTATCATAGGCATCTGCATATTCAGATTCATTTTTCAGGTTAAAATCTCTTTTTAGTTTAACTCTCCACAAAAACTGTATGTACACTTTTATTGTTTTTTTTGTCCCACATTTATCACAATACATCGCAAACTCACTTCCAAATCCGAAATGAGTAATGACGTGTCTTCATAATTCCTGTAGGATTTTTACACGAGACGAAGCGAGCCATAATTTATTATTTGTACCCGACAAAAGATACGTAACTTGTCCTAAAATGAACTCTAGTACGTTCACATAAGACGTTTAGTAAGCTTCACAATTAAAACACAATACTAAACAGGTTTTAGGAACTTCAGATTTACAGTTTCCGATTTTCGAATTCGGAATATTTTGTCATAATTTCTCGTGTTGTCTTTATTCCGTTTTTGCGCACCTGTGCTCGCTCGAGTCGTTTTCGAATTATCATAGTTGTTATGAATAATGCATTTACATTTTTAGGGAATTATTTACTTGTAAAAATAAAATGAAATCAAATTTAACTGATATAATGTATTATGAAATCAAATTTAAGTGGTTTTTGATATTTCTAATTGAAACTTTTCCCTTTCATTTCATCCGCGTAAATCAAGAAGTTTTGTACCACATTATTCTTCGATTTTCCATTCAAAAATTCAACTCTAAAAAATTTAAAATAGATTTTACAATCCAATTAAACCTTCAACAAATGAAAAGTGTACTATTTTGACTAGAAACTTAATTATATCGTATCAAAAACAAACAATTTGAAAAGAAAATACATTCTTTCCTTTATTCAAATGTTCTGCTTATTAAGTATTCTGTTGACTCCCAATATAAATTAGTATGCAGCAACTGCGATAGCACATTCATGAAAGCGAATAAACTTGTTTTTCAAAAACAAAAACTACTCTTATCTGGTGCATTCGGGAAATTAGCAGTGACTAGGGAAATTTTAATTCAAATTAAAATATTTCTATAATGAAATTGTTTGTTTTTTGAATATTTAATTTGATACTTCTATGAGTACATACAAAAATATGCTGTATTCAAATTTGATGTCAGGAGATGATACTTTTTATTTAAAAAAAACATTAATACTGACACCATAATAAGATTTTGTGACACAGTAGTAGGTAAGTAATGCGAGATTCGCAAAATTAAAATATATTTTAAGAAATATTTAGTTAATAAGGCAGTCTGCGTTAAGCACTACTACTACTACTTACCTACTTAAGGACTACTTAAGGTCCTTTCCTACCTTACCGTTGTGTATTATTAAGACGACCTCGGTGGCGCAGTGGTGTAAACAGCCGACGGGGGCAGAACTTTATGTCATTTGCACGGCGCTTTGTTTCGTTTACCGGTTTTGGATGTAGTATTCTTATTCTTATTTGGGAAACAAACAGTATAAATCAATATCAATTAAAAACTAATCGGTAAATAAATCACATACCAATAAAATTTCCACTGATAAAATAAAAAAAACAGTACATGGCACAAAAAAATAAATTAGAAAGATTATAAAACATCATACAAATTCAATAGATATACAAGTAAGTATGAAAATTCATTAAAAAAAAACTGAAAATAAAACAAAAGTTAAAGGGCTTAAAAAGTAAATAAATTAAAATCATAATTAAATTAAAATAAGAATTTGAAATCTACAATAACAAAAAAACATTAAATAAAATCTTTAATGGGAACACTGACATCACGCTTAAACTTACTTTGTGCTGAGCTACATATATCAAGATCAGTACAAGGCTGGATAAAAAGTTAACATGATCTCAGGATAAACGAGTTGGCGGCAAAATTGGTTCTGCAAGAAGGAATTGAAAATAAATGTTTGTATATGTAGTTTATACCATGTCGTTGCTTAGTGCTTGTGATACAAGATTATTTCTTCATGCAGGGCTGAGTCAATCTGTGTCGTGATGTTGTTATTGTTATTATTATTAGATAAGTAATTTATACCATATCGTTGCTTAGTGCTTGTGATACAAGATTATTTCTTAATGCAGGGCTGAGTCAATGTGTGTCGTGATGTTGTTATTATTATTAGATAAGTAATTTATACCATATCGTTGCTTAGTGCTTGTGATACAAGATTATTTCTTCATGCAGGGCTGAGTCAATGTGTGTCGTGATGTTGTTATTATTATTAGATAAGTAATTTATACCATATCGTTGCGTAGCGCTTGTGATACAAGATTATTTCTTCATGCAGGGCTGAGTCAATGTGTGTCGTGATGTTGTTATTATTATTAGATAAGTAATTTATACCATATCGTTGCTTAGTGCTTGTGATACAAGATTATTTCTTCATGCAGGGCTGAGTCAATGTGTGTCGTGATGTTGTTATTATTATTAGATAAGTAATTTATACCATATCGTTGCTTAGTGCTTGTGATACAAGATTATTTCTTCATGCAGGGCTGAGTCAATGTGTGTCGTGATGTTGTTATTATTATTCTCTTTATTTATTTCAATACATAGTTTAGATTTTTACAATATTTATATAAAAGTAAAATAAAACACAGATACAAAATATAAAACACTATAAAACCTAAACTAGAGTGCCACCGGAAGCGGGGCAGTGCTCAAACTACCGGTGGTTAGGGCTGCAGAGAGAGGAACCTCCGGACAATGCGCGTCATGTCTAGGAGTACTGCCTTCTGTATCTGACCCTTGATCCAGCTACCTAGCGAGAGTCTCTTCAGGTGTTGGTCGAGACTTTTCGCTATGAGACCGTTAGCTGAAACAACTATCGGTACAATAATCGTCGAATCAACATCCCACATGGCGGTCACCTCATGGGCCAAGTCAACATACTTGCTGAGCTTGTCCTTCTCGGCTTTCAAGAGGTTATCGTCATGCGGGATGGTGATGTCGACGAGTATTACACGACGCTGCGATCGATCTGTCAGCACGATATCAGGTTTATTGGCTACAATAGTCCTGTCCGTGATGACAGATCGATCCCAATAAAGCGTAGCAAGACCATTTTCGAGAACTGGCGAAGGTACGTACTTATAGTACGGTACCTCAGTCTCCACAAGTCCGTATCGAAGTGCAAGTTGCTGGTGAATGACCCTAGCTACTAAGTTATGTCTGTGTAAGTACTCACCGTTGGCCAGGTGAGAACAACCGGAAATAGTATGCCTGAGTGACTCTCCAGGACGGCGGCATGCCCGACAAATGTCGATCGTACCATCCCTCAGGATATACCTCCTATAATTGTTCGTCATCATGACCTCGTCAGCAATTGCAATTACTTATCTAATAATACCATACCATATCGTTGCTTAGTGCCTGCGATACAAGATTATATGTTAGTGCAGGTCAATAAAAAACCTGAAAATCAGTGTCCATCCAATATAATTGGATCCTATGAAGTTTCTGTAGTTTTTTAAAGAACAAAACTTAGTTACTCACAATACTACTATATCATTCTCAACTGAATTCCTTTCACAGCTTTCTCGTCGGAAAAAGTTGAATCTATAAATGTTTACGTTTAAAATATACTGCCCTTTTAGCTCTAACATAAGATTTGCTTCAAGTGTCTCGTTATTTACGGGTTTCCAAGTACTTTTACGGAATCAAAAAACAGGAAAAAAACATTTCACTGTTAACAGATTACCTAGCAATAGTAGACCTATAGTCGATGTTTTCCTCTTATAGTTTAAGTATGAAGACTGAGAGAGATAGATATATACTTATATTGTCAGTTAGGATTTTTTTAGCCTATAATATAGGCTGGGATTATCTGAGCGACTTTTGCTCGCAATTACTGTAAATTGCGATAACTAGAATTTTATGAATAAAATGTTTTAAAACTACAAAGTCAATAATTTTTTTTTCGTAACATTATATTTTTAAATGACAAATTAAATGTCTTTACATTTGGTTTCATCAAGTAGCATTTTATCCAAATTTGGTTGAAATTTGATTTACAGGATTTGCTACTTTTGTGTTTCACTCAAACTACATAAGTACTTCTTTTTCCTTCAGTATGCCTAGTGTTCATGAGCTCTAAGACTTTTCCGATGACTAAAGTCTCTGTTTGCCTCCCCGTGTACTTCCACCCTAAAGCGACCTATATCAAAATCACCCTTCGCTACTCAAACACCGTATGCAAATGCAATCGTGAATTTATTGTTATAACTTCTCTTTCGCTAAGTGATATTCGAGATTTTCTTCCAAATATGCTCCGAAAATTTTCCCTATTTTATGCAAAATCTCGCCCAGGATACCTTGAGCTATGTAAGTCTTATATTTTTATCGTTTTTCTTACAATACTGCGCGTTACAATAGGTATATCGCAGGTCAAGTTTATTTTGGTCGAGTAATAATATAGTTGAAGAAAGCTCCATTCGATCTATTCGTTGATTGCTTTCGCTCAATTTTGATATTGAAGTTAATATTGTTAATGAAAATTTATTGCGACTGTAGTAAGGTAACTTTAATAATTCAAAGCAAACGATCCAGTTCTTGCGCTTGATCCAGACGAATTAGTCTTAGAAGGTAATAAATTTAAGGTAGAATAAAGATTAATCCAACAGATATAGTTAAAACTACACATACAAATGTCAGAAAGATACTGAATCTACAAAATACTTAAACAAAAAAAGGATTTGCATCTCAAAGAAAAACGTACCGAATTGTTATGTACATTAAGGTCATTTAAAGGCTTATATTTTTCTCAGCACTAAGTAACCAAGGACATTAAAAAATTGGAAGTAGGTATGTATCGACAAACTACAAAAAAAGGATTTGTATATCAAAGAAAAATAAACCTAAATGTACATAAAAGTCATATAAAGGCTTTAATATTGCTCTGCACTTTGTAACTTTCTATTGCAAAGAAAATTTGAAAATTGAAAAATATATAGATTTATAGGTACTCATACATACTCTCTTGACAATATCATAAAATTACTCAAACTAAATAACGCCCAATAAAACGTCGACTGCTTCCCAATAACACTAAAACAGCGATCGCTTTAAGCAATTCACTCGAAATTATAGCGAATGTTTATTCCAAATATCTTTAACAAGTAGCAAATAAAGCGCTTGTCGCGTTATCAAAAAGCGAAAGGCTGTAAATTAAGGGCAATATACATGTTAATGGGGTGAGGAAAATCTACATCTTTCCCTTTACTCCGCTGACTTAGAAACATTAAGTAACTAAGAGAAGGATATGGCATTCATTCGAATAAAAAATGCGTTCTCAAAAACTAGTTTAAATTTTAATTTAGTTGCTTTCATTTACGTCACAGAAAAAAAATAGAATTATATTTAAAACTAGGCAAACATTTTGCCCCAATCCCGCCTGATTTTAAGTGGCGATAGATTCTAAGTTGGAACATGCCTACCCAGGAATAATCAATTCACCTGGGGCCTTAAAGGGCCCCAGGTTATATTTATCAGGGAACACATCGGCAGGCAAAGAATTCCAATCCTTGGCAGTATTATAAATCCGAATATGTTTTTTGTATTGTTTTATGTGTCTGTGTGTGTGTTAAGTTTAACTCAAATCCGCTTAACATTTAACGTTTGGAAAACATCCAAAGCACAAAAATTTTCACATCATTAATAGTGTTCATATAAAATATTTTGTAATTTATTTAATTTTATGTCTTATGTAACAACTGTGAGATATTTACTTTTAATATATTAAAACAATTATTTCACCTTCCAATAACTATCCAATAACATTAAATATTATTTCTACAGAAATACTAAATACATCACACATACACATAAACGCCGTAATCCCTCGAGAGGGGTAGGCAGAGGTGTTAAACACCGCATTTCGCGTGTTTATGTTGAGTCCCAGTGTGACTGGTTTAGAATCTATCGCCATTATCCAGGCACAGTGAGGAACATGGCAGCTACAATATACGGCAACTCGAGACTCGAACCGTCGATGTAAATACTATTTTCACAAAATATACCACATCAAGTATTCTTTACTCTTAGCTCCAAAATAGCAAATGTGAGATGGAGTCAGTGAGCTATAACTAAAAGCATTGTATTTCAAATGCATTGAAGTCGGTTTTAAAGTCGGTGCAAGATAAAGTGCTCCCTGATGTCCTGTTTAAAAATCTACCTTTGGATACTTCAAATTATTAGTGACTATAGTGATATATTTATTAATAAAAGTTAATCATCCTAGAATTTCTCTGTAAAGTAGGTACTTTTTATACAATATCACTGTCAAAAAAGCAGACGGCTCACCTGATGGAAAATGATACTGCCGCCTATTGACATGAGGATGCTTTTAATGTCTGGAACGTCAAGAGCACCGCCTATGCATTGCCGTTAAAATGTTTTTTTCTTTTTATAGTTTGCATTTTGAGCAAGTGAGTGGACGTGGTAGCTCAGTTTGTTACATGACTGAGTTAACCGACCGAACCACCCGATAGAGCGAGGGTTCGAGTCTCGGGTGGCCGTAAGTTGTAGCTACTATGTTCCTCATTGTGCCCGGATAGTGGAGACAGATTTGCAACCTGTCACATTGGGACTCAACATAAACTCGCGAAATGCGGTGTGTAACACCTCTGTCTACCCTTGTCAAGGGATTACTTACGGCGTGAGTTTATGGTTATGCTTGTGTATTTTAAGTTGATATTTTAATGCAAAATATGGATATGCATTTTTCCAGAGTCCAACATTATGGCAAGCGAGCCTGTGCATCATTCAACCGCTGCATTATTCAATCAAATACGCCACTGTTGATCCTCACGAACAGGAGTTGCAGTGGAGGGACAGATCGGCGGGTTTGCCCCGAATTATTTAATGACTCAAACTAAATAACAATCAATAAAACCTGGACTCTTTCCGAATAACACTAAAATAAGAAACAGTGCAAGTGAACAGGCAGGCAGGCAGGCAGGGGGTGTTTTCGAAGGATCCTGAAAAATGTTTTATTTGAAGGGATCTAACGTGTAGTGAATAAATCCTATCCTTTTAGATCAACTTGCGAGGTCGTCTGAGTTGATACCGCCCTCTTTTCTATTTCTGCCGTGAAGCAGTTCGCTGTGTTTCGGTTCGAAGGATTGGAGAGCCAGTGTAATTACCGGGACGAGAGGTATAATATTTTTACCTCTACATAGGCGAAGCTTTGAGAAATCAAATCTTTACTCTTTGTGTTTCACGAAATCATGGGCATTGTCTTGTTAATAGGCGACGGTATCACTTTCCATTAGGTGAGCCGTTTGGTTGTTTGCCCATGATGTTGAATAAATGTTTTCTAATTACGTACACTTCTAATTACCAAACTTTAACTAATTTTCCCTTCTAGCTTAAACTTTAAACTGTATAGTTATAATAATAGTTGTTCCATCAAAAACGCGGTCTTCACTATGACTTTACTACGGTGAACCATCAGCATAAAGTTTTGATTGGCAGCGTTTATGATCCAACGGTTTTTATTAGGGACCCGTAGCAAAATGCAAACCATCATGCTGATATTTACATCATAACGTCATCAAAATTTTCGCATGTTAAAAATATTGACCTGAGTTAAATTATTAATCCAATTTAAAAATACTTAAAATATGTGGACACAAAAATGTTAAGAATTTAAGGGAAATCAAATTTGAAGTTATCTAATTTAACTTAACAACAATTATTTAACTTAAAAAAAACAAAGCGACATCAACAAACAAATAGTAATAAAGACCTAGTCATACTTTAAACTGAAGTCCAAAACACTGTAAAATCGAATTTCATTGTTTTATATATTTAGTTTTATTGTTTAGGCCACTGAAACTAATTTTATTAAATGCTACGGAACCCTTTCGATAATTCTGAAGATTACCCTACCCACAGTTTTATTTATACTGCGAACGAACAGTTTATAACTCAGGTTTTTGGTTTATATCTCCTGCATAACAATTTGGTCGTTAACTTGACTATGAATTATGTCAAGTGCCTCTTTATTCTTACCGTTTTATACCTACACTTAACGTTTAAGGAAAAATCATTTTAACTGAACAGATGCCGTCCTTACTTAACTAAATATTTATAAATATTATCGAAATTTGCACTTTGAGTTTAAATAATTCGATTTAGATTATTATTTTGTTTTCAGGTCAATGTTTTATAATGTAATCAAAACAAAACGATACTCACATTGACTCAACCATGCAGTAAGATTGTCGAATCAAGTGTCGCAGGTGTTAAGCAACGATATGGTATAATCTTAAAGATAAAAATACTACATCCAAGACCGGTAAGCGAAACAATGTATCTTGCAAATAAAACAAAGTTTCGTCCCAGAAAGAAAAAAAAATCTGATACATGGTTATATCTATTAGTTTTTTAAATATGAAGCATTTTGCCAGAGTCCAACATTATGGAAAGCGAACCTGTGCGTCGCTGCACAGCTACATTATTCAATCAAAGGACACCTCTGTTGATCCTCACGAACAGGAGTTGCAGTGGTTATAGTGGGATAATAATACATCCATGACCTGTAAGCGAAACAATGCGTCTTGCAAATAACACAAAGTTCCGACCCCGCCGGGATTTGAACCTATAGCTTCAGCTTCAGTTTTAGTCGGCTGTTATACCACTGCGCTACAGACAAGTTAAACGCTTTAGTTTTTTCATTTTTTCGCAATATATCTAAATTTTTTAACTGTTTCTTCTATTCTGCGCCACTTCTAGCAGAAGTTAATCGTTTTAAAGGCTTCGATGAATATATGTTATTGGACTATAGGCACTAAACCAAGTAAAACTTTTAAGCCTATCCTGAAATTAGAAATACAGTTACGATGTTCGTCACTGATATAAATTCTACGCTCAAACGATTCCGTTAAGGTAGCTACAGACGTAACAAATTGATTAATCATTTCAGGTTAGTAGAAAAACAGTTGAAAATTCCTCTTTGCTGGGAGGAAAGTCTGAAACCGCTTTCTTATTAGATTCTATTTCTTCTAATTAAGTTCACAGCCAGTAGGATGTCCGGGCACAGCCTGGGCGTCATTGCACAACTGCATTAATCGTTGATTATTCGATCAAAGGACGCCACTGCTGATCCTGATAAACAGGAGTTGCAGTTCTAGGATAGAGTGTCAGGTGTGCCCCACAACAGTTGAAAATTTTCAGTTGCCTTGTAAAAATAGAGTATAACAAAAATATAAAAATTACATCTATTCAAAATTGAAATTCGATTGGAAAGTGCTTAACTTAAGACTATTCGAATAAAAATATTTTGACTTTGACTTATTGAGTCATAGTAATGTCGAAATTTACCAAAACTGACATAAAGATCAATATATAACAACAGATCTATTGAGACGATGTGAGGCATATATATAATAACAATATTTTTACAAGACTATCCGATCAAATGGTTATTTCCTAACTAAGACAGTGTATAGACAGCTTTATCCACTGGTTTAATCGGGCTAAGTGGCAGTGTATTTATCACCTAACCAAATCGAATAACAGCTCCGGCGAATATTCCTGCAAATTTTGTCCGGCCATTTTAGGTTAAATTTAGGGTAGGCTGCGGTCATATTGCGGCAATTTTTACAGAGATTTTCAACGCCTTTTAAATGAATAATCTCATTCAAACGGTTTTCGTCTCGCACATTTAAAAATACTAAATTCCACTTTTATTTTTTGACTAAACTTACGTATTCATTTTTATCACGAAACGTGAAAAGTAACCTTTAGACTGAATTCATGTCTTGAAACATGAAGTATCTCATGTAGTGGCAAAACATATTGTACCTCTCGTGCAGGTAATTACACTAGTTCACGAAAAAAATACGACCATTTTATGAAAACCGATATTTTGAATAAAAATCTGTAAAAAAAAACATTACCAGTCAACCCTCAGCTTTACTTTAACCGTATAAATTTGTTGAAATCATATTTTAGCGAAAAACGATTAGTTTCTACAACGTGTAAACTTATTACTGCATATCAAATGACATTTCAAATTCTGCAAATTACTGGACGTATTTTAATATTGGTAAAGTAAATTGAAACTTTCATGTATTTTAGCTAACATTTAATAATAAATGGATAATTAACTAAAAATATTTTATACCCAAGAACAACTTAAAAATAATCGAAATATTTTCTGTTATAACGACTTTGATCAATTGCATTGATAAAAATTTAACGTGTTTTGAATGATTTATTTTTTTGTAAAGAGTAATAATTTGTCATTATACAGTCAATGTGTGTGTCGTGATGTGGTTATTTATTTATTTATTTCGTCGGTATAAAATGTTTTTAGCGACATTTGTAGAAATTATATTACATATTTACATACATACACACACACACAAGATACATACATACACACATACAATATTACATATTTTTACATTTTTTTTTTTGTAACATTTCATACTATAACTAAGATTGTAATAAAGAGCAACTACGGAGGTTTCTTGCCGGATTCTTCAACGAAGACAGGCACTCCGAACCGGTGGTAGTTTAAAAAGAATTTTCACGATTTAAAAGTACTTAATTTAAGTCCATTGGTTTTTTTTTGTTGCGAATATTTTTTTTTAACTTTCATATGGAATTGAATTTCATTAAACTCAATTCCAAAAACACCTAATCTCCTCCACTGAACATTCAAAATCTTTAGTCATTCGCTAATTAATATATCTTTTATATTAAGTCGACCGTGATGACGCCAGATGTATCGCTAATTACTAATCGAGTGTTCGTGACGTGGAGCCTGTGACAACCCTAGCGTGTGCCCCATATTGACATAACGTGTTTGTTTCTATCTACCTACATTTATTAGGGATGTCGCCGGATAGTTTTTTTATTGTTTTCAATTAAGTTAAATTATATTTTTGATAACATCTTTTACAAAACTTTCAAAAATAAGTTACGTAACGTTAGTTTTAGAATTGAAGATACCAACTTTTAGTCAGATTTTTTTTTTTCTTGTTATGAATTGTCCTAACCTATTTTAATCAAAAATCTTAGAAATTTATTATTTTGATTTTATTTGTCTACTTTTAAAATAAATTTACTTTTGATTTCTAGTCTAGGTATATAATAATTACAAATTTTTATACAAATGAAATTATTTTAATACTAATATCTGCTACGAGTTAAAAATACTAAACTACAGATTAAACAAGTTTTGGTTAACATAATTTATCCATCTTTAAACTCATTTAGATTTAAAAATCATCTGAGTGTAGCTAGACTGGACCAACCATTGTTAAAGAAAGATAAAAGAAAGATCTTCTTCAGCTATAAACGTATTTATTTACAATTGACAATTACAATGCATACGTACTGTAGCAACAATTTGATTTGACCGGTCCAAAGCATCAACATGGTACTTAATGAGACAGCGGGACCCCAATACGGAACATGTGACGTTATTGCTAATGAGATATCGACTGACATTTCGGTATGCGCATTCCAATTGCTATTGTGTACGCACGTGTAGGATCAAACACCGCGTTTTGAGGTTGCGCGGGTTAATAAACGCTATATACAGTTGAGAATCTTCCTTTGACTTGGTAGATATTGAAGTCAAGAATAGCTGTACCTATTGATATAATTAATACATAGTTCAGTTTAGGTAGACTCAGGTAATTAATTTACAAACTTTGTCCAAAGAAGTAAATGTGTAGTATTATTTAAGAAAAAACTTTCCTTAATAAGGATACATAAAACAAAAGAATGTGAGTTTGATTTTTTTAACAGTTCATGAAAACAAATATGCCAATACACTTATTTTAGTTTTTGTAAAATTATTTTATTTTTCTGCGTCGCATCAAGTGAAATCCTGCGCGAATTTGCAAACGACCGTAAAATACGGACTGCACATAAAACCGCAGCGGTTTTCTTTCTGCCTCTGAATATTTACACATGGCTGGATATAAACTATGTTTGTAAATATATGTATTGTCTACATATGGACAAATCGACGACTGTGTCGAAATCGGCATGATTAGTTCAGGACGGTGGACCAGGTTTCTATAATTGGGGCTTACTGATATTAATCCTTGTGTAGCTTTAATGTTTACCTAAGCTTAGTATAAAATACACCTTTATATAGGTATAAGTAAAATAAAACATACATAATGAATTATCCCAAACAAGCATATGCCTCGCCTGATGGTAAGCAGTCACAAGCCTATGGACGTCTGCAATACCAGGGGCCTTAACACAGTTAAAACATTTTCACTTTTATCTCTACTCGCAGGCAGTCCATTCCACAGCCAAAGCGCTTCTTTTTCAATAAGAAAAACTTTGATTTTAAGTTTCTTAATCCTTCATTAATATAAAACCTTCGACACACTTACTACAGGGCTCCCGTTGGGGCTACAAGTTTTGAGGCCTCCTAGCCTTAAGGCTTGTAGACCCAACGTAATGCCCGGCTTTGAGGGCATTACGGAAGGAGGCGAAGCGCAGCTACGCTGCGCCTCGCTCCCTTGCGGGGAAGCACTCGCCGCGCGGTTACTCCGGTTACGCCGCGAAGGCCAATAGGGCCGCAGTTAGGGTTCCATAAAAAAAAAAAAAACTACAGGGCTACTTACTGCAGGGCTGAGTCAAGGTGTGTGTCGTGATGTGGTTTACTATTATTATTAAAACCGCAATAACTTTTATTTGATTGGAAGACAGTTACTGCTACATTAATCTAAAACTGTACCAACCGTCTTATCTATTCAATAATGCACTTCGGAAGCCCACTATCCCATAATCCACCACGTAAATCACCCATAAGAAGTCCAAGGTCGTATATCTCGTGCGATGACAGTTTTATGGGCAAGGGTCCACTATGGGCCCACGGTGTGAAACGCCACATAAAATATTAATACACAATTTGTCCGAGTGCTGTAGTAATCTTCTTTTATAGAGGATTTGTTCGGATTAATTATGGCCTTGGAGATTTTTTGCTTTTATTTTCAGCGGTAAATTTAGTAACGACTATGTTTCTTGGTTTTTTCTTAAAATATTTTTGGCGTCATTTTTTTTAAGACCTGTTTAAAATTTCGGTTAAGATTCTTATTGCTGGAGTCTGAAGATAGATTATATTTGAAATTTGTTTTTTCCCCCGAATAATAAGTACAAGTTTTTTTAATGATCGTTTTCAGGCTGACGCCATCTTTAAATAAGGGTAAATTTGATTTGATAAAAATCAGGTTAAGGCGTCAATCCAGTAAAAATATTATGACTAAACATTATCAATTAACCTTAAGATAGAAAACATTATTGTTAACAATATAAATAATTCAAAATCAAAATCCTTTTTTTATTCAAATTGACCTAAAGAAGTCCATGTTCTTTACCAACCATTATTGTTCATTCTTTGATTTTACTAAAGATTTCTGTGATCAAAATAATGTATACTCACCGCTTAATGAGATCCTTTTTTTTGTTTGGCGCAGTGACCACTGTATAACACGTTATTTGAAATGCCTACAGATTTCGATAAACAAGTCAGCATCGATCTTACAAATATCGATACAGTTACTGTTCTATGGCCCCCGGGCAGTATTGGATCCTGGATTCCCCACCATTAGTCCACGTAACGCAGATAACTAAAACCTCATTCAGATCCGGTCATCAGAAGACCTGGCCCCATGGGACAAGTCACAAGAGCTACGGAGAATATAGACGAATGTTGAATTGTAGGTGCAGCATGAACATTTCTTGGCTTCAACTTCTTTACTTCTAAATCAAAAGTATTCGAATTTTATTTTGCTATAATTGTCTATAAAGATTATATATTTTTTAATGTACCCTATTTTAAATTTTATAGTAGATTTTTTTAAATCAGATAAAACTCAATAGCACTAATTCAAATAAAACTTACTGGAACTCAAAAATAAAAATTGTCATTCTTAGAACAAATTTCTCTAAACTACTTATCCTATTTTTTTGCATAATTCAATCTCTCATACTTTTGGACCTAAGTCTAACTGATAGGCGTAGAACAGAGACTGCCTAGGCATTTAATTAGATCCATAGCCTGGGGGCACACTATGTAACTTACTAGTACCGTTTAGTGCCTGATTGATCGGGGATAGCACGTAAATTCCTATTGTCTAAATGTTAGCAACAAGAACATGTTAGTATTGGATCATAAAATTGTGTCTCTGAAAAATCACAGAATTTGCAACTTTCGTTTAAAAATACCACTTTACCGTTCATTACGGAAAGAGTCAATAAATAGGTTGAAATGCAACTTGAAAAGTCTATTTTTTAAACAAAGTGATCAATTGTGTTCTTGTAATCTTAACGTTGTAATCACTCATTTTTTTCCATATTAAAATAAAAACCCTTACCTACCTTACCTGTTACCAACTTTGTCCAAAGAAGTAACGCACGTAGTTGGTTAACCGACCGAACCGACCCGATAGGTCGAAGGTTCGTGCCTCGGCCAACGTAAGTTGTAGCTGCCGGGGAACATGGCATTGTGCCCGGATAGTGGCGACTGATTCGCAACCTGTCACACTGGGACTCAACATAAACATGCGAAATGCGGTGTTTAATACCGCTGCCAACCCCTCTCAAGGGATTACGGCTTGAGTCTATGTTATTTATGCATTTTAATTAAAAATATCAAACTAGGCCATGGATTTCAGCCTAAAACTCAAAGAATTACCAATACTTTCCTACCTATATGTCAATACCTTCTAAAGTTTCATACTAGGTAAGTTCTGACTTGATCATAACATAAAAGGAATGTCACAAGGGCACCACAATCTTTAGTATTTCAAAATCAAGCCATTTACTAGCCCCTTGCCGATTTCCAACTATTTTCCAACCATCAAAACTTGAACCTTACTAGCTTGTTTCTCTCGTAATGTTTTACATGAATCTAGAGGTCTTTGTTAGCTGGTTAGATTAATATTGCCTCTAGGTAGTGGACAATGGCCACGACAGATTTCTGAAAGACCAAAGGCTTTGCAGGGCGTCTTTGTTTAGCTATCGCATTCGACTGGACTGGCTTACTCTACTGTTTCGACGAGATCGGTCAAGAACTTCCAGATTCTTCACTCCGAATTTAATACCTTCATGTTACTGATATCTTCGCAATTTAATGTAAGGTGGTTGAAAAATTCTCCAAAAATGATAGTGTAAATTTAATATAATTACCAAAAAAAGTTATTTGTGTTTTGACTTATCCACAATTAAGCATATCAAAAAATAGCTGGCCTTTATTACAATGATACTTGTAAAACTAAGCTTTTTATCACAATTTCAAAAATAAATAATACAAGAGTTTTTTAAACAACTACACAAGGAAACCAAAAATGTAGTCGCCAATGCCAACCGAAACATTCGTTGTAAAATGTAGAGAAGGCATCACCACAAAAATCCCCATATACCCATAACTATTCTTTTGTATGTATGGGTTAGGTATCCCCATATCCAATTTTACATGTCTCATTACCTTTAAGAATGTTTTGGACGTACGCAATTCATTTCACTCATTGCTATTGTCTGAATTGGCTAAGGAATTCGCCCTTTGACAGGGATAATTTAATTAGGGTTCTAAACAACACAAAATAAGTACTAATTGACAGAGCTTATTAATTTTTAGCTTTTAACTCTGGGTAATGAAAATTCAAGGGCGGTCAGTTATTATTTTTTGGGTGGGATAGCCCAAAATTTATTGATTAGACGTAAATATTAATATTGAAGAATATTAATTTTTAAAGCAAAAAATTAACTTTTTCAAAACAAAAATGAAAAGTCAAAATAGGTTTTCTCCTTTAGATTTATAAGTATTTAAAATAAGTAAAAAATAGTTTCACAGCGTAGCTTGTGTAATAGTGAAAATTTGTTCAAAATCAATTAGACATAAAGTAAATTAAAAATAAATCGCTCGAGTGTATTCAACTAAAAAATCTTCTTCCAAACCATTTAATTTCGACTTCACCTGATAAAAAAACAATTAAAACTTTACAAATGAATTAAACACACTTTGAATAGTAAACTCTTGTAAACAGTCAGCCAAAGTTTGTTTTTAAAAGTCTTTATTTTCATTGTATTAAAAGTTATTTTACGTTGTTTTCGTTAAAAGATTTGGCTATTTTGTATTTGCATTAGAGTGCCGTTAACGCGGCCATTATTGAAATTTTATGTGAGTTTGATTATTATTCAGTAGACCGCTATTAGAGTGGACAAGAGATTTCTGAAAGCTAACAAAGTATGGAAGACACTCTTTTTTTAACAGACTTAACACGGTTTTAAGTTTATCATTGATTTATTTCAACTAAGCAACCAAACATCATTTACATTGTGTGCTTCTACTGAAATACTGCAGGTGACATATTTTTTAACAATCTAAAAAAATTAATCTTAAAAATAAAGATTTAGACTGGTTTAAATTTAATTTCGAATTTTGATATGGTTTTTTTAATTTAATTTAGTTTTAGTGTCTTTATGCTATCGCCAAACAAATAAGATCAAAGATTATAATTACAAATTTTCTTGCCGATATCTTCCCTAACATAAATTTACAGAACTTGTGGTTGAGTAATGACTCAAATTTTAAATGTAAAACAAAATCAATTCATTTGACGATTCTAAGTAGATATTTTTAAGTTAACGGAATAAAGTGATTTCATTTGATTTTAATGCCTAAGAACGGCAAGAGCACCGCCCAAGTATTTCTCGAGTAGATGAAATAATTAAAATGTTATTTTTTTGCAATTATTTCAATAATTAAAAAAAAATTGAACGTAAGATGCCCGATTTTTTATATTCCATATTCCATCCATACTTTGTAGCCCAATCTTAGTGAACTGGATCGTTGAATTATGTAATGGAAGGCCAGTAATTGCTATCTCGGTGTCAACGTACATAATTCATTTACAATATTACTTATGTAGCGTAAGACCACTATCCCTATTATTGTCATATGAATAGATAATTTAATTTGCCCCGTACATGTCGAGATAATAGATTTGTTACGAAAACTATTGGTTTTCATCTACCATGAGTTTGTATTGTTATTCTTCACGTCGGAGTATATAGATTTCTACATTGATTTCGTATAATCTTAATTCTTCATCAAACCCTTGGAGGCGCTTTACAAAAAAAAATTGTAACTGCAGTCGCGAGCGGCAATCGAAGCTAAAACTCATGGTAGGGACAGGTCATGTTACTTTTATTCCCCAGGTTTTATTTTCGATGTAAATGAGAGTATACTCTATTTATTTAACAAGATTTTTCTTACTTAGTTATATTAACTGTTCTTTAAATAGTATTTTTGCTGAATGTTTTGGATAACTATGATTCTAGCTTCTTTATTCTTCTTTATATGGGCAGGTTACAAACAGCTTCTTCGAAGTTGAAGGAGGTTTTTTAAACCTGATGTAAAATAAAATGTTTGATATTTAAAGAAATAGAACATGCATGAATTTTAATTTGATTATTCAATGAATTTATCGTGAAGCATTTGAAAATAGTATATTTAAAGTGAAAACAAAATAAGAATTGCACGATAAATAAGGGATGTTTAACCATTAAAAGTATATATATCTATATCGCTTGTCAGAACAATCTTTTCTATGGAAGTTGTATGGCGCCCGTGTACTTTGACGTCATTGTAAATATTGGATCTCTCTGTCTAACTGACGACATTGAAGCTTTCTCACTTAGTTAATAAATCAGATATTTGAGTCAATCTAACGGATTTGTATAAAAACAAATTATAATAAAGAAATAAAAAAAGTCATGCATATTCCCTACAACAAATCGCTAGGTTTGGTAAGGTTTTATAAATGAGTTAATAAGTTAGAAATTTAAGAAAATCTAACGGGTTTGTGTAGATATGTAGTATCGAATTGTAATAAATCAATAAAATATAATGCAAATTCCTTATTGCATACACTATTATGAGTTTATCAAACAAACCAATTTCAAATCCACAACCCACAGATCTAAAGAACCAGAATAAAATTTCGCGTTTCGTTTTAATTGCAACATCATTTCGACATCTGACGCTACGTTTTTTGGCGGGTACTACTAAAAAAAAGGCACAAATCCCTGAGATAAGACGAATGTAATTGCTGTCGTTTTTAAACATCTTATCTGATTTTTCTACAGCTCGACGCGATCTTAAAATTTTGTCTGGCAACCTAACATCGACCTAGATTGTTAGGGAATAAATATCAAATTTGTTCTTTCATAAAATTTCACACTTAAGATCTCTCTCATCTATCAGACCGGACAAGCGGTTCTGTAGAATTGGAAATCGGACGGATTTAAATCGGACGATTTACGGTTAACTAATAGCTTGAAAGCAATTCGGAAGCCAAGCGTTTTTGTCACTTTCAACTCGTAACTCCTTTCTTACTGTTTAAAGTTTGGACGTTGAGTTTGATGTAGATTCGATCAGGTTTTTATAAAAAGAAAGACATACAATATTTTCCTAAGTCAAAGGTAACATTCATAGTTCTTTTAAGCATATTCTTAAATATTCGCAAAAAAATTGTTAATGACTTTTTTGGGTATAAATTATTTTATTACTTTTCATGATCAAACTATGTAGTAATAAGTAAAAAATAACTTTTGTATAATAATTGTAAGAAACATATTAAAACAAATTCTCGCTGTCTGAAAAAGTTGCACAAATCCAAAAGTTGGTGCTGAAACTGAAAAATATTTAACATTACACTGCGTCCATCATCACGTTTGTTCGTGCGTATCTACATCAAAATCTACAAATCCATCAAAATCTTTTGATGTATTTGCCAAGCATTTGATTACAATCTCGTCTGTTGGTAAGCAGATATGTTACAGAAGGAATAACTTGAAGAGAGCCAGGTTATTGACAGTGGCGTTCCTAGAGTTTTAGAATAGGGCAAGCCTTGACCTACGTAATTGTAGTTTTATAATTCATTTCGATAAATATCTTATTGCCTCATTTCTCTTAAATCTACACTTTTTACTTTTGAACCATGCTATGCAAAGCATATTGTTATTTAATTTGAAAAGTAATGAATGAACGAGAGCGCGAACTTACCTTGGTTCGATAGGGCAAGCCGGGCTTTTGGGCTTGTATGACAGTACCGCCACTGAATAACCTAAATTCTTTGGGAAAGAGTTCCAATTCTTTCGTTTAACGTTTCTGTTGTATTGACTGGAAAATTAAAAATGTAGTTCTTTTCAGTATCTCATACAGTTGGCTAAAAGATATAGAATTTATAATTAAACTATAATATTATAATAATCATTTCAGGACACACATATTCTGCTCTAAGATATAATCTTGTTCCGCATGCACTAAGCAACGATATGGTATAAACTACAGATACAACATCCAAGACCTGTAAGTGAAACAATGCGTCTTGCAAATAACGCAACACAAAAGTTCCAACCCCGCCGTGATTCGAACCCGGAACCTCTAGCGTAGCAGTTGGCAAACTGTTATAACATTTATATCTGACATAATTTTTTTATTGTTCCTTAAAAGCTTTATACATTTTTATTCTAGATATTTTTGCTAACAATAACTTGAAAACATAAACATTTTGTAAACAAAACTTGAACATACAAAAGAGTGATGACCAGTTTCTGAACTTAAAATAATGGATAGGGTTAATACACCATCCAAACAAAACACCATTCAAAAACTAACCTTATGCGATTAGAAATAAGACTGACTCACCAACTTTTGCAAATTGGTGCGACTGTATCTTGACCAGTAATTTATCAGGACAAAATTTACATACATCTACTAAGATTAACGATGTCTTGTCACTGATTTTGTATGCTGTATAGCAAAAAGAACATACATTATCGTATGAAAATTTATGTAATGGACCAACTTTTTGTACCATCAATCCGGATTTTGGATGATTAATGATTAAATTGAATGTTTTCATTGAGTTTTTATTGCGACGTTGTAATTCATCATGGGGCAGTTTACAATTATATTGGCTTTTAGTAGAGTAATAAAACTTTCAATAAAAGGATACTTAATTAATTTCCTTTCTATTTCTGCTGTGAAGCGTTTCACTGTTTCGGTTTCAAGGATTGGAAAGCCAGTGTTTATCGGCACGAGAGATATAACATCTTTACGTCTACATGGGCAACGCATTGGCGATGTTATTAACGTTTCAGACAAGGGAATCTTCGTTTTAATAGGCGGTATCACTTCCCGTCTTGAGCCGTCTGCCTGTTTCGTCGTGATGTGTAAAACCAAAAAATTGTTTTTAAATTTTACTAGATTCTGTTACATTGTTAACTTTAGATTTTATAGTTTAAGATTTTACTAGAAATAGTCAAATTTTATTATAAAAGAGTAGAAGAAACTTGACATATAATCAATATATGCCAAAAACAAATAACTTAGATATTTTCGGTGACCATTTTAACATGTTCAAGTGCAAGTTGCTGGGAATACTTTGAATGTCTATTAGATTTTAATTTTGTTTGTTTTCCTATAATTGATATATATTTGTTTTCATTAATATCATTGTTAATTTTGTCTTAATTTTATTTCATTTCATTTTATTTTATATACTAAATTTAATTCAATTACTTAGCTAATAATTTTGTAAATGCTGTATTAGTCCTTAATTGGGACACACATATGTACCTTAGGCGTTTAATTATAAGTCATTTTCTGTGTCTGATGTGTGTCCTGTGGATTTATTAAATAAATAAATAAAAAATAAAATATAAAACTGCAGTACGAATATCAATCTTGTTTGTAATGTTTTCTGCCAATGTCAATGACTATAAAACTCTTTTTTTTCTGTGAATCTGTTCTTAATATTTACCCTTTACCATTATAAAATCTTTTAATTTAATTTTAATGACAAAAAATGATTTAATACTGTATGCCTCCTAGCAGACCGTATAATGCGTAACAATTGCAATATTTCATATACTATATTCACAATAAATGAGTTTGACTTTGACTTTTAGTTTAGCAAGATACTTTACAAAAACCTATTCAATCTACAAAACCTATCCAAACATTTACACCACAAACAATAATTAAAATCCCAATACAAATCCTTAAAACAAAGTGTAACAGAAAGACCCTTCATAATATCGGTTTAAACGCATCACACGCGATATTCTCTCCCATTTTTATTGTGCCGCCAGTAGGTACGATCTGTAATGATGATGACACACACGTACGTATAGTATTCAATAGATATACTAACCACATTCACATTGATAACCCCACGGTAACAGATACACAATACGCCTCTAGCTCTGTGAGGGGAAGGATTCCATAGACTAAGCTTTCACAGAAGCTCTGTACGAGCAACCCGCCTCGATTTCTCTGAAGTAAATTTTATGTAAAATTTTACATACAATCCCCGGACGGTATGGATACGATTAATTTTTTTCGTACTGACAACATTTTATTTAAATCATTAGAAGGTTTTCGGATATTACAGTGTACGAACATAACGAGAAGTAATTTAAATGTAGGTATTAATAGAATATCCTCTAGACAAACACCTCTCAGGGCAAAAGCATAAAAGTACTGCAATGTATAAATTTTACATAAATATAATTCATTTGTTTATACGACTAGGCATGTGTGTTTGAGGAAAAAATTTAGCTCTATTTTTTTTTTCATTCTTTATTTTTAGTGTTGTACTTCTAGATGATTAATCGCAATTATCCTTTGTACGTATTTCTCATGTAGTTGTCTATTCTACATAATCTATCATATCTTAGTTCCATCGATTGTCCTAAAGGCGTAAAGGTCACTGTACTTTGACACGGACGACCGTTGTATCTGGATATTGGACTAATATTGCAGTTGAATAATCCAATTAGAGGACCGAGGCATGGCTCCTTTGATGTGAGGTGTCTTAGAGATCTGGCATTCCTATGACTTGGATTGCTTTGAAGTCTATTCATGGTGTTAATGATTGAAGGCGAATTATATAGTTAATTTAAAGTTGTCATCTTACATAGTAATTTTAGTGTTATTTCATGCAAATTAAATTCGATAGAAAACTATTTTTTAATTAGATTATATACATGTCATTCAGTTCACAACCGGAATACATATACAATTTACTAAAATACTTGTCATGTTATTAAAAATATGAAAGCAAAATGTCAACTTTAAAAATGTTTAAATTAATAAATAATTAAGATAATTAATTAATTACTGAAGACCCTAATGTTAAATTCAAGTACTAAACTTTCTCATGTCATAACTCTAAAAACCAATGACATAGATGACATCCGCCATTTTGAAAATAATTAACTTAATTTTCACTGGGCAGTCCCACGCCTATCGCATTAACGAAATAATAACTCGCTTATAATATCTAAATACTTTAAAATATGACAAACGACTAAAATCTACTCATGTGTTAAGACGCGTGTTTCCAAATTCTATTCTAAATAACATTACAAAGTAACCCATTAGATTTTCAACCTTAACTTAATACATTTAAAGTAGTTTTCATACAATACGATTAAAGATTTTTTTTTCTATTGATAGACCAGACAGTTTCGTTGGATATTCAGCCTTATAAAAAGAGCTGGAATGTTTAATTTCAATTGTCATTTAAACGGTTTTAAAATCTAAATTAAATGTAAACTTAAGGGCGTGTTCACAAGTTAAGGGTCTTAACATAATAAATGGTTTTCATAACACCCAATTGATTCCGCATCAAACGACAAATATAATTGAGAAACAGACATAAATTATTTTAAATATGGGAACTTGGTGCTTGTGTCAACAGTTTAAAATTAATCTCCAAAGCTATTTTGAAGTGCATTTGATTTGTAACGTGGGATTTAAGGAGAATAGAGGACAATAAAGGGACTAAATTTTTATTATTACCTTTTCTTTTTTTAGTATTCTTTATATTGGGATTTGAATTTCGAAAAAACCTTTTTTGAATATAAAACCAAACTCACATAACATAAACTCACGCCGTAATCCCTCGAGAGGGGTAGGCAGAGGTGTTAAACACCGTATTTCGCATGTTTATGTTGAGTTCCAGTGTGACAGGTTGCGAATCTATTGCCATTCGGGCACATTTAGGAACATGGCAGCCACAACTTACGGCAACCCAAGAATCGAACCCTCGACCTGTCGGGTCGGATCGGTCGGTTAACGAAGGCACGTAACAAATTAAGCTACCGCGTCCTGAGGCCTTTGTTAAAATACCTCTTTAACGCGAATTTAACCAAAAATTATCAAAATAATGTACAGGAACTAACTATTTGCACTTTTAACCTAATTCTTGATAGTGAAGCAGTAAGATTAATTAAAAATCACTTAATTTATTATCCCCAGCCTCTTTTATCTCGACCTGACACCCGGATCTTATCTAAACCCTCTCCCGTACACTCGAAAACTATTTGTCCACTTCTAAATAATTCCTCAGAACGGGAAAAATACCCAATTCGTCGGACATCACGTAGCTGGAGTTTAACTTGAGTACAGGCGTAGAGAAAAGAGTATTAGGTCGTATTATTCAAGAGTTTTTTACTGCATAATTTATTTACGAAATAAATACTTTTTTTTAACCAAGACAATTTTTGTATCATTCCCATCATAATAATTACTTTGGATAAGTGATTTTTTTTTATTTTGAACTGAAAGGATTCGGGTTCTTGCGCAGATAATAATTTCATTATTGAAAATGGTAGATTTAAAATGTATCCATATAATGTTGTTTGTATAATCGTTATAATTATTTAAAATGTGGTAACCGTTCGGAATATAAAACAATGAGGTGCAAGTAATACAGTGGTACATTCGTTGTTGGTAAAAGAACATGAGTGTTTTATATTTATTTTGATTAAAGATTTGAGAAAAGATTAAAACGTACTTAATTTTATTATTGTTAGAATGCTTTTGTACTTTATTATTGTATCCTGAAGCATTATTTTAATTAACAGGTTTAGTTTTAAACTTGGTTTTCTATGGAAATATTTGCATGGTACTGCATAGCGAGTCATGTGGACATTATATCATTAATTTAAGACCTAAAATACCATGTACTTATGCAAATAAATAAATTATTATCATAAGAAATCGCATTATAACTTAGCTATATTTTCAACATTCACGAGTAACATTCATTGCATCATTTGTAATTCATGTAATTTATTATTTTTATTTTATAATATAGACTTGGTCATCGACTTAAATATTATATAAAGACTGGTGTATATAACTTTAAGTTATAGAAAAATTAGGTTTACAATTAGAGAACTGTACTTTATTATCAAATTGTTGTAATTATTTTGAAAAAAGCAACTACGGAGGTTTCTTGCCGGATTCTTCCCCGTAGAAATAGCGTTTCGAACCGGCGGTAGTATAAAAAGATGACGATTTAAAAGTACTTATTTTAAGTCTATTTGAATAAAAATATTTTGAATTTTACCACATATTTTTATATTTGTGTGACGTACTGCGCATGGACAAAAATTCAATAAATCCACATAAAACAATATGAGATCAGATTTAACTTTTCTACCCTTCAGTACGTTTTCTTTGGACAGGAATTAGTTTGGACATTGATAGATGTGTGTGTTACGACCCATACTAATACAGGACTGTTGTGCGGGATTTTGTAAAACCTGGCAAATACTTTCGTGTCCACTAATTGATTTGGTAAAGGGGTAATATGTTATATTTAACTCAATGTTTGTGTACTTGTGTATTGTATTTTTGACGATGCCGTTGATGTCCTAGAGCGCAAGATCCGCTGATGCTTTGTCCTTGAAGAAGTAAAAATTTTAATGTATATGTACCAACTATTACATATTAATATGTAAAAGAACTGGAGTTTAATATAGATGAAACAAAACCTGAAATAAATTGCCATAATTTTGGTTCCATCTGTTTTTATCATTGAATTGAACAGCAAACAAGCATAATATTATGAGAAGCGTAGTCAATGGGTGATAAATTAAGAATAAACTTTAAACTATGGCAACACTAATCTAACACCCAAGTTGCGAAACCTACAACTCTATATTTACACATATATTCAAGTTTTTAACAATTGAGCTTGTAGTAACATCGAATAATTGCTATCATTCAAACAAAATGCTTTTTTTTTGTTTTTTCCTCTCCAATCAACTCAATACAAATCTCATGCAAAACGGGAATGCGACGCTTAATGACGAGCGAACGCTATCTCGGGATGCTAATCCATTTTCGATGGGATTTGCGTCGAATTCTACAGCAATTAGTAACAACGGCACCGCGACTGACAAAGCCGAGTTAAACCCGGTTTAGAGGAACAAGCAAAGCCGGGAGCAATAAGGAGTTAGGTATTCCATTAATTTAAATTTCACTAACGTACATCTTCCAAAGGAGGTAATATTATGATGGTAAATAAGTTATTTTAACAATAAAATTTAAGTATAAATGTAACATGATTTGCTAATTTTTAATTTATACTGAAGTAATTTTATTCAGGGATTGGGGTATTTTTTTCATTAACCAATTTTAATAAGAAGTAGTAAACATCATCTTGTTAAAATTTGTTAACACACACATCACGCACGATACACACACTGACTCAGCCCTGCACTAAGATATAATCTTGTATCGCAAGCATTAAGAAACGATATGGTATAAACTACATAGATAAGAAAACAACATCCAAGATCGGTAAGCGAAACAATACGTCTTGCAATGAACCACCACTGCGCCAACGAGGTTGTCACAACATCTTCAAAGTACCTATGGATCTTTTCGATTTAAATAACACTAGAAACTAATTTTGATGGATTGCAGACACGTGTCGTATAATTTCCGATTCTGAAGTTAACAAAATGAATGATATCCCGATGATGCATTAGAATTCAATTTCTCGTCCTCTAAAAACTTTGTAAAATCGACTTTATGTAGAAAGAAATAAGATGTCCTGTATTTTCAAGATAACTGATCGATCAATGTATTGTGAGATACTACAATGCTATATTATAAATGTTAAAATACAATATTCGTTGCAATTCAATAATTTTAGTAATTCAATGAAATTTATTTTGTTTATTTTCTGATTTTGATACGATACCAAAAGGATCCTTAGGGTTACTAAGCGTCCGCTGTCCTTCTGTCTATCAGCAGTCTTTATTTAATGAACCATAAAAGCTAGACGTCGTGAAATTTTCAGAAAGTGTCTATTTCTGTTGCCGCTGTAATAAAAAATGAAAAAAAATTAAGATATTTTAAATTAAAGGGGGCCGTTATATCTTATATAAAATTTCACAATGTTCGTTACCGTACTCCTCTGAAACGGCTTGACCGATTCTCATGAAATTTTGTGAGCATATTGAGTAGATCTGAGAATCGGCCAACATCTATTATTTTTTTTGATAAGGGTAATTTATATGGCAAAACAACGTTTGCCGGGTCAGCTAGTATTTTATATACACCGATTCTTGTCAAACACGTAATTTTTTTTTGCTTGATCTTGTTTTTTTATGAAATAATCTAAAAATACATACATTTTAAAATACTCACATTTAACCGGTTTTTTCTAAATAATTAAGGTGCAAAATCATTCATCTCACCTTATTTTAAGCTGACTTCACTCCCAGAGAAACCACTCAAATTTAGGGTAAAATTTATTTTTCTGGCCATACCTACCTTTGTACAGGTTCAGGTAGTAGAAGTAGTTATAGTGGGAGAAGAACTCTGTTCTACTATTAAAACTCTTGTTCACAATGATCAAAGACATCCTCTGAGATGCAGCTATGCAAAGAAGCACAGGCTACTTGCCCGGACATGCTACTGTCTGTCTAGGCACCCACAACAAATCTTAACCCTCAAAAACCCAAGAATCCTTACTAATATTATAAACGCGTTTGTGAGGATGTCTGGATGAATGGATGTTTGTTACTCTTTCACGCAAAAACTTTTTAATAGATTTTAATGAAACTCTACAATGATATAGCTTATATTATAGAATAACAAATAGGCTATAATTTATAAAGATATTGAGTCCAAAATTTAAGGATAAATTTTAGACTCTTCACACAATATCTTAGGTTCAGGCTTTAGGGAATCGTTAGGTTATCAAATATCCTTTTAGAACCATTTTCTGCTTCTACACGTACAAAATGCGGGCAAAAGCTAGTGATAAACTAAAATACTTAAGGAAACTATCAGAATTTGCAAACTGATCCATTATCATAAAGGTATCACTTAGAATCTAAAGACTAACTAAAGACAGGAATCCACTACCTCTATTCATCAAAGGCGACCCCTATAACAACAGAACGGAACTAAATCAAACTGTCAAACATTTGAAACGTCTTCGAGCATTGCGTATGTAAATCCGAAAAGGGCCTTTCACTCGAATTCGGTGTGTTTATTGTTATGGCAAGATGCCCTGAAACGCCTTTCAAAAGGAGCAAGGATGGAATACACACTGCTTCGAAGTTCATTTAGCAGCTATTTGAAGACCTACACACATACAAACATACATAGGAAAGAAAAGGTTTGTAAGTCGCATCGAAGACTTGACTTTTATAAAACTTGACTGACTAAACTTTATATTTATTGATTGATATTTATTCAAATCAAGTACCGAGCAGTCCTACCCGTCTTATTAAAGTCCATTCGAACATCGACCAGGGATCCAAATGAATTGAAGTGCTATTTTGCTAACTTTCATGACCTCAGCCACCGCCGTGAAGTTGCGTGTCTATCGGCATTTTATAGGATACATTTCGGAGTGTGCGCAGGAATTGCACAATTTAATTCGACCGGCCCCCTTTTATAATCGGAATACAAGACGTAGGCGTTGCATCCTTTTGTGTTAGATATTCCGACCATCCGGACCCTGACCAATATAACTTGGGCCTCTTTAAGGCAAGAGTGAATAGGTTTCTCCTAGGCAGGCATGATCCACCTTAGACCTCATCGCCGCTTAACATCTGGCGGGTTTGGGGTCAAATGCCTGCCTGGTCATGAATAAAAAATATTAAAAATATGGTTTTAATAAATGCCTTTTACGATATTTGTGACGGTGTGTTGGAGGACGTGGTAGCTTAGTTTGTTACGTGCCTTGGTTAACCGACCGATCCGACCCGACAGGTCGAGGGTTCGAGTCTCCGGTTGCCGTACATTGTAGCTGCCATGTTCCTCATTGTGCCCGGATAGTGGCGACGGTTTCACAACCTGTCGCACTGGGACTCAACATAAACATGCGAAATACAGTGTGTAACACCTCTCGAGGGATTACGTCGTGAGTTTATGTTTATTTTATGTATGTTTTATTGATTTGTTAGAAACTAATCTGAAAATAGTGAATTTGTTCGGCAAACTTAACGACCGTACGTCACATACTTAGCCAACCGTATCTGAGTGCTTTGGAACTGACTCGCAAATGCTCGTGAAATTCAAAACAGGCCGTTTTCACGTCAATAATTGTCGAGCCGATTTATTGAAGTGTTCTGAAGTGAAAATCGAGTCTTAACGCGGGATCTAGCGTATTTCATACACTAGAATTTAAATAATATAAGTAATTAAATTAATGCTACCAACAATTCATCGAAAATCATCTAATAATAATAAGCACATCACGACACACACATTGACTCAGCCCTGCAGTAAGTATCGTAAGAACTTGTGTCATAGGAACTAAGCAACGATGTGGTATAAACTACATAGAGAAGAAAACAACATCCAAGATCGGTAAGCGAAACAAGAAATTTAATTTAATTGTTTTTTATTTATTTTTTTAATTTAAGAAATTTTGTCCCGCCCCCGCCGGGATTCGAACCCGGAACCTCTAGCGTAGCAGTCGGCTGTTTACACCACTGCGCCACCGAGGTCACCAAATTATTATAAGATAAGCATTAAATTATGGATATCTTGAAGAAGGCAATAAGGAAACATTTTCTTGACAACCATGCTCCAATTTTAAACTCATCGTCACTTACCGTCTAGATATACAGTTATATATTGACTATACTATTCTAATTTTAATTCAACATGTAGATGTACCTTAGCTAATAATTTAGTACATGCTGTATAAGTCCTTAATTGGGACACACATATGTACCTTCGGCGTTTAATTATAAGTTATTTTCTGTGTCTGATGTGTGTCCTGTGGATTTATTTAATGAATAAATAAATACTATAGCCATTTTTGCGTATTCATTACATAAATTTTTTTATACAGCATATCATGACTTAGTTATATCATATATATACTACATATATACTACTCAGATATATTATATATTTATTTATTAACTATACTGTATACTCTAGCCATTTGATTACTGATTATTTATGTTGTATACAACATCATGAGCAAACAAGCACATGGTTCACCTGATGGAAAGTAATACCGCCGCCTATTGACTGAGGAACGCCAAGAGCACCGTCAATGCGTTGCTCATGTAGACAACATAATGCTCATAACGTTACACCGAACATTAATAACTATCTGAACTAGTGAACTATAAATACTCGGTGGTAGTAAAAAAATTACGATTTGAAAGTGCCTATTCGAATAAAAACACATTTTGACTTTGACTTTGACAATTAATGGTAAAATACTTTTATTTACTTATGTATAAAAAATTAAATGATGTTAAATTTCTGTTTTTGAGTATATCCAGCAAAATTAATTAAAGAAATATTACACTACAACGTAAAGAGCATGATCAAAGACTGTAGAACGTTCAGCTATATTTCAACGTTTCACTTTAATCAGGGATCCGGCAACTATTCAAATTGTCCCATCAATTGCGATGGCCCCCCCAACGAGACAAATGCCAAAATGTTACCAGCGAATTGTACCATTAGTCAAATTAATTATTAACATCTTCAAAAGCTACCATTTGTTCCTTTGACCGGTCTGTTTCGGGTATTTTGAATCGTCGTGAAAGGAGTTTGGTACTTTGGAGTGTTTGATTGGATAAACAAACAAGTTTGTTTAAATTGTATTTACATAGAAGAAAAAAAAACTCACGGCGTAATTAATCCATCGAAAAGGGTAGGCAGAGGTGTTAAACACCTCATTTCGCACGTTGTTCCAGTGTGAAAGGTTGCGAATCTGTCACCACTATCCAGGCACAATGAGGAACATGGCACCTACAATGTACGGCAACCCGAGACTCGAACTCTCGACCTGTCGGGTCGGATCGTTCGCTTTAACAAGGCACGAAACAAACTGAGTTACCACATCCTCATGAAAAAAACGACAAAGAGGAAAAAAAAAGAAAATAGGTTTTTTTTTATTAATATAAATAATTGCAATTATACATAACTACTTAGATATAAAGAAAGGTACAATGATAAAGTTAAAATATCTCCCTAAAAATATGGAATAAATTGCATCATCTCTTTTATCAAGGACTGTAAATAGAACAAGAGTTAATTTCCATACATTTTTCATGAAAATCATAGAAAAACCTTCAACATCAGACTACACAATAATCCAAGACGACCGACCAGAATATAATAAACTAGCAATTTGATACAAAGCGCATTAACCCGTCTGTCTGTCGCGAACAATACCGCAGAATACATTAACTTCAAGTCACAAGCAAAACCACAAAACATTAAACTACAGTAAATCATAATATTTTAAACAGGATGGAGTATTTGTATTCAATTTTTGCATTCGACAAGAAATAAATCTAAAATGAAGTCGAATAGCAAGTAACTTGTTATTAGTCTATGTTTTTCTTATATATTTTGCTCAAGTATATGACTTAAAATATATTATATAAAATTAAAATTTATCTCGAAGTGACATAGATGTTTATAATCCAGATTAAATAATTATTTTGTTTTTTTAACACATTTTTGGTGCTGATTCCATTACTCATCTTTTAGTACTAATAAAAAATATATTTATTTAATATTTGACCAAATCACCTGTGAGAGGCTTTACTGGTAAGCTATTATGCAAAGGTATCTTGTTTCAGATTTCCAGATGTCCCTACGACTTTTGATGTCTCCATACAATAGCGTTTCCCGCAGTTTCAAACAAACAATAAGTTTTAGTCGATATTTTTCATAAGATATAACCAAGTGAACAACTCTCACTACCTCCTATTTCTTCTTATTAAGTTCGTTGCGGGTCCCAAGGCAGCCGGTAGCGTGTCCGGGCACAGCCTGTGCGTCATTGCACAGCTGCATTATTTCTTGATTATTCGATTGACGCCACTGTTGATCCTGGTGAACAGGAGTTGCGGTGGTGGGACAGAGTGGCGGGTGTGCCCCAAAAAATAAACCAAGTGAACAAAATACTGTCCATCACGAGTGGTTAGGTTATCTTAGCTTAAATCATAGGACGTTTGTAAAAAAGGTTTGTATTGAACAATACAAAAAAAATACTATTGGAAAAGATTAATTTCATTTTATTACAGTGACTGTACAAGACTCAAACTTTATTTTGATACTTTTATGTATGTTTTTTTGATAAATTATTGTTTTATACATATTATTATAAGGCTTGTCATTTAAAAAAATTAAAAATACAGTCCTCTACGTTAATTTAAAGTCCATAATATTTTGAAAATGCCGTTTTCGGTGTTTAAAAGTTTTCAACTTAAATCCTAACCCTCCCTCAAAATACTATAATGTAAATCTAACAGCAAAAATCTACATAAAAATCGTTTAGTTAATGCAATCCCGAAATATTGTCGTATCCGATTGTGTGATCGTCAAATATCTTCGGTCGTCATGATCCGAAATTGGTTCCCAAACATGGAGTTTTAAAAGGGATCTATGATTGAATCAACACGCGATAAATCGACGCTGTTCAACTGTCCCTACTGATGCAACATAGATAGTTAGAAATTTTGTACTAGAATAACTGAATTGATTTTATACTTAACAAATTGACTCCGCGGACTTTGTTCATGTCAGTTCCTCGGGTTTTTTTCATGAAGTTGCATCCTTTCGTGGTAGATATTCCGACCATCCGGACTAAACGCTTCGATAGCTCCTTCATAATGCGTACTGCAAGGGTGTGGAATTCCTTGCCTGCCGATGTGTTCCCTGACCAATATAACTTGGGCCTCTTTAAGGGAAGAGTGAATAGGTTTCTCCTAAGCAGGCATGATCCACCTAAGACCTCATCGCCGCTTAACATCAGGCGGGTTTGGGGTCAAATGCCTGCCTGGTCTTGAATAAAAAAAAAAAATATCTAATTTTACTATATTATTTAAAATATCCCTGTTTGCATCTATTATTTTATAGATGCACCTTACCATATCAATTTCACTTAAAAAGTGGCATCAATTTAGGGCAGAAGATTAGGGTAGTTCAAATTCAAATCACTAAAGGTTCTATAAAATAGAGATCAAAACGTAAATTCTTATAAAATAAAAATTTGCTTTACATAAGAATAGATTGGTAATTTTTATTAACGATCAAACAAATTTTAAGAAAACCTAATTAACTATTTAGTTAAATTTAATCGATATAAAATGCAGTCGTATCCAGTAATAACTTTAAATCCATGAATACTACTGTGTGCGCGCAATATTGAGTGTGAATGTAAGGGCAAGTAATTGTGAAGATGTTGGTCTCAGATTACTGGGGCCCTTTGTACCGAGGCCCCTTCGACACGAGGGCCTCGACCCGGGCCCCTTAAAGGACAGTTGAGGGATAAGTGATACATCATTGTCAAGACTTCCGAAATGTGATATGATTTTAAAGAAATGGTTTTGTTGAACACAATAACTATATGATCAATTCATCTTAATACGATTTTTGTTTACTTGCTAAACTATTTGATACTATTAAAAAATTTGATAACGACTTGACTAGATTTTTCTTGCATATAAATCTCAGACACATTAAATACATATGAGCTTCACAGGTTTATCTTATTGAAAGTTTGTAGTGTAGCTAGAATTATTATGATAAAAAAAAAATTAGTAGAAAATATTGTACTTGAGTATTTAAAAAAGCAACTACGTTGGTTTCTTGCCGGATTCTTCCCCGTAGAAATAGCATTCCGAACCGGTGGTGGTAAAAAATGACGGTTTGAAAGTGCTTATTTTAAGTCTATTCGAATAAAATTATTTTAACTTTGTCTTTGACTTTATAGTCTAAATATTACGTATATAACAAACGAAAGTGTAAAGCCCTTATTAGACTAGTCGAGTATTTAGTAACAATGAATTAATAAAACAAATAAGCTTTACCTACCTATCAAATAAAACAGTCCCTTTGTCTATTGAAGAGGAAATAATTAGTGAACCAGAGAGACGAAACGGGAGGATACAAAAAAAAACAATATTAAGGGTGGGTAGCACCGAAACAACTGTTAAAGTCATTGTTAAAGTTAAGTCAAATTATTCTTAAAATGGCCCAAACGGGGCCGGGCTTTTGGTTACCGTTAAAGTAACTGCAAAGCGTTATTGTTATTTTGTCACGTCAATTAACTTTTAAAAGTGTGTATGTATTTTACGCTAACCGGAGATTTAACGTTGATTTGGTTTGACTTCGGTCATCGTTAAAGATGGTGCAACCCACTGTTATTCAGGTAAAATGAAGGATAATCCTGAAATTTTAACAACGTGAAATAGGAGATGAAGCAAATTAGCAATTACCTTATGAAATATTCAGAGAAGCTTTTAAAAACGTCCGAACAAAATGATGTTCAAATTGGATGAAAGAATTGTTTTCTGAAAAATCTTATTTTGTGTTTTTCTTAGTTCTGTTCAAGACGAGTTAAATCCAATAACTGAATTTAATTATTATGTAAAAACGAAAGATTTTAAATTTTGTACATGTAACTTTTTATTTAATTTTTATACAACGTTATGGGCTAACAAGCAAACTGATGGAAAGTGGTACCGCCGCCTAATCTTAACAAAACATAAACTCACGCCGTTATGCCTCGAGAGGGGTAGGCAGAGGTGTTACACACCGCTTTTCGCATGTTTATGTTGAATCCCAGTGTGACATGTAGCGAATCTGTCGCCACTATCCGGGAGATTTAAAAACATTACAGCTAAAATTAATGAACAAAAGTAAATTAGTCATTTTAACTTTATTGTCAACCAACAATGTATCCATATAAGTTTACTATTTTACAATTTCAGCGTACTGTGACTGTGTTTGATTCATTTTTAAACAATCATTGTTACAAGAAATAAATCAGTCTTCTGAATAAAACAAACATAGTTTTAATAAAAAATTATCATCGGGTCTCTTATAACAATAAATAAGTAATTAATAAACCACATCACGACACACACATCGACTCAGCCTTGCAGTAAGTATCTTAAGAACTTGTGTCGCAGGAACTAAGATACGTTATGATATAAAGTTCTAGATAAGAATACTAAATCCATGACCGGTAAGCGAAACAATGCGTCTTGCACAATAATAATAATATCTAGCTAAATTATCTAACAAGTGGTCAGTATTAAGAGTGCGTATGTATGTACAGATATAATGTAAGTCTATGAGATTTGGCGCCAGCTGTCGAGCGATATATCTTGTTAGAGCCCAATAGAAACGAAAGATAATTCCTTGCCTAGAGGTATTTGTAAGAATCCACTTGTGAGTATAGAGGGTGTTTTTTTTACCAAATATCATTACAGATTGATGTATTAGGTAAATAGGCCAAAAGTTTAACTTGTTACTGGTGCGAGATCGTCTGGGTTGACACCACCCTCATTTCTAATTCTGCCGTGAACCAGTTCGATGTGTTTCGGTTCAAAGGATTGGAGAGCCACTGCAATTATACGTTAGACATATTTACCTCTACATGGGCAACGTATTGGAGGTGCTCTTAGCGTTCTAGACATCAAGGGCATTGTCGTGTCAATAGGTGGTATCACTTTCCATCAGATGAACCGCCCTCTTGCATGATTTTTTATTAAAATAGTATTGTTAAAAAAATAGGCTTTGGATCAGATTGTTTATATCCTGATATCCGTAAATATAAAAATTATTATAATTTGCTACTTTTAAAACGAGCTTTGATGCTGTTTTTGGATTACTAATATTATTATAAAAATTATTGTTGGTTAATTATTATTGTGGATGGAAAAAATAGATGCAAAAACCAATTAAATCTGTGGTTGTTCGTATATTGCCATTTAAGCCCTATTGTTTATTATTTTGTTTCTTTGTTGGAGGACGTATTAGCTCAGCTATGTGCCTTGGTTAACGGTCTGCCCCAACTCAACAGGTTGAGGGTTCGAGTCTCGGTTCTAATTTACGAACGTCCTCTTTAGTCTCTTTGATTACGGCGTGAGTTTATGTGGTTATTGTTGTTTTTTAAACTTGAATATATTGAAAAGAAACATTTTACTTGTGAAAAATCAAATCATTGAAATATTTCTGAAACACCCTGTACCTCTGTATTTTCCCATGAATGTTGCATGACGGTATCAAGCGCTGATATTATTTACCGACCCCCTCGATAAAACTGTCCGCAATGAAGACAAACGGTACCGGACATCTTGCGTTGGAACTGCAGTTTTTTGCTTGACCCTCCCTCCTATATAGTACCTACTCGTAATTTGGTTAGGATTTTTCGGCTTTCATTACAAACATTTGGTATCTGTGTCGTGATATTAATTTTGCTCTGTCCACGACAGAATTGATTGACAAAAAGGTATATTTATAAAATTGTGAATGTACAGCGATATAATTGTTATAGAAAACAGGCTTACTAACAAACGACCTGGCGCAGTGGTGTAAACAGCCGACTGCTACGCTAGAGGTTCCGGGTTCGAATCCCGGCAGGGGAGGGACTTTGTGTATATTTGCAAGACGCATTGTTTCGCTTACCGGTCTTGGATTTAGTATACTTACTGCAGGGTCGAGTCAATGTGTGTGTCGTGATGTGGTTATTGTTATTATTAATAAAATTAAATTACAAAAAAAATGAATGTAAGTAATTATTTAATTTAAAGCACAATGACTGAGACAAGAGAACTAGATTTTAGCTAACTAACTAGATTATAACTATTGTTATTGTTTTACTTAAGGTACAGAGGTACTCTCGAGGTTCGGACAGTGATACCTTCCCGATTTCAGTGTGTCTTAATTTTGTTATACATATTTGACTTTTTTTTTTTTTTGGACCCTAACTGCGGCCCTATTGGCCTTCGCAGCGTAACCGGACTAACCGCGCGGCGGGTGCGTCCCCGCAAGGGAGCGAGGCGCAGCGTCGATGCCCTCAAAGCCGGGCATTACGTTGGGTCTACAAGCCTTAAGGCTGGAACGTCTCTAAACCTGTAGCCCCAACGGGGTTATTTTTAACTAAATTACAACAGGCTTACATAGTAGGCTTCGACAGTAAACGATACCGCGATGTAGAAAGACAAAGCTCCATCTATTAACAATTAATAGAAAACAAAAGCTATCATAAACTTCAAACACGATTAGACATAAAAGATTAACAAACTATTTACATACCATATCTTAGTATCATTATTCAAATCGGTTTATTGGAATTGAAACTTAATGTAATCTGCGTGACGGAGTAGTAGACACGCGCTGTGACAGCATTTTAATTTAAATTTTGTATGAACATGTTTATTTTCTATTCGAAACAGGCAACGCTTAGCTAATTTATTTTTTTTCTGATCGATTCGGATAGACTAGGGATACATTATTATTATAATTAAATTAAAAGTGTTAATATTTGTTTTTGTAGCTGTTTTGTATTCCTTGCCTTTACAGTGCGATATTCCCAAAAACAAAAATAAAAAACAGACAAATTCCGTTTTTTTTTCATAGCCATAGGTCCATAGTCATTGGTCATTCTTGCTATTTGAGAGCTCAGAAATAAATGAATTATTATTATTGCGACCAGCGTATGTTTATTAATGAAACAATTAGTTACTATTTTGGTTGACCTTGGTGGCGCAGTGGTGTAAACAGCTGACTGCTACGTTAGAGGTTCGGGGTTCGAATCCCGGCGGGGGTGGGACTTTGTGTTATTTGCAAGACGCATTGTTTCGATTACTGGTCTTGGATGTAGTATTCTTATCTATGTAGTTTATACCATATCGCTGCTTAGTTCCAGTGACAAAAGTTCTTATGATACTTACTGCAGGGCTGAGTCAATGTGTGTGTCGTGATGTGCTTATTATTATTATTATTCAGTAACTATAATAACCGATTATATTATTTGAGATATCGTTTGATATACCCTAATATAGCTTTACAGATGTCAAAACAGCTTTAAGCTAATAACTAATAAGTAATTTGTCATAAATCCAATACATTAAAGTATCAAATTTAGATTGAAACAGATGTGCGATTTACCCTAAAAGTGGCACAAAATCTCCCAAAACCCAGAATCAAATGATATAATAAGGACGCGGTATGATAATGAAATTTGCGGGGAAAATATTCACCCCAAAATCGTGGACTAATTCATCGTTTTTCCCTCAAAATAAAGGAAACTATTTCTGGTAAATATAAGTAAAAGGGAGAAATAATTGGATCAAAAGATACTCAGCTACGAAGATAATCCGATAGTGTAATGCACTTAAGTTTTTTATGCAATTTACGCGGTAAATGATGATGTGGCTGTCATTTTTTTTCTTTTTTATAGATCGTTTGCGAAAAAATGGAGCGGACCGGTGAATTACTTTGTTTACCTCGAGTTATTTTTTTTTTGTTATCCAAGAATATTAATAGAAACGAGTCTTAAAGAGTTATCTACCCTACAAATAAGATATAAGTATCATTAAATATTTCAAAGATTTTGAATAATAAATAATAATAAATAAACCACATTTCCCTTTAATCTCGTCTCGTTATTCGAAACGGAAGAGCGCTCTCTTTTCTATGCTGAACCAATTTGGCTGATTCTTCACGAAATAATTCACCGTTTTCTATTTGCGGGTCATAAATCATACATTACCTGGTAGGATTACTGAGTTGCAAGGGTTGTGAGGTCCAAGACGAGGGTACAGTAAAGCCTATCAGAATAATCACAAGTTTAATAACAAATATTTAATGTAAATACGCTTAGTTGCATTCAAATTTTCCATTTGTTTCTGATTAGTTCCTTAAAATTTTTGGTCTTGACAATTGCGCCTTTTATCAAGTGTAAACCTATCCAGTTTTTCATGCTGTTTATTCACCAAATCATATCGAAATTGTTTGAACTGTTTGATTGTGATTACATACAAAATTGTGACAGGATTGAAAAAATAAAACAAAATATATTACCTTACGTTCTTTACTGTTCTTCCATATACATTTCAATGTGCGACAGGCAATTTGTCATATGACCGCTCAACCGTGGACCTGAAGACGAGATTCGATTCCCGTACGGGGGATTTGAATTTTGTTATTGTTACGCCTTTGTGGTTCCCACTTTGAGGCTGCGATTTCTTGTAACAAGCATCGCGGATTACAATAGCATCTCCCTTTTGGGTAGTATTTACGAGTTAAGCAGAGATTTTGGTTAAAATGACTCAAGATTTTGTAAGTTTTCGTATAACTGACTGATTTCCTTATATTCTTTTTTTTTTCTTGCGGCTCTATGATTGCAAATGCAGTGAAATGGGTATGATTATTAACGATTTATGAGGTACTTGCAAAAAATTCTTAACATTAAACGCGTTTTACCTATATTTTATTATTGCCATAAAGGTAACTTATATTAAATTTAATTTAACATTTTCTTTTCTTTTGCAATTGAGCTTGTGTATCTTTTTCCCCCTTAACGACGGTTGCTGTGGTCCAGAGGCCTTAACTTTGAAGCTTTACCATCATCATTATCACCATCTTTACAGGTGGTAAATCTACATGCGTTCGTGATTTTCTGGGTTGCCACCACCTTACTTTCTATTTCTGCCGTAAAGCAGTTCGGTAGATTTGAGAGCCAGTGTAATTACCGGCACGAGGGGTATAACATCTTAACTTTTACATGGGCTACGCATAGGCGGTTGTAATGGCGTTCCACGACATCAAAGGCATCGTTCGTGTTAATAGGCAGTAACCGTTTCCATCAGATGAACCGTTTACTTGTTTGCCTATAACGTTGTATAAAAGAACCAGCTTGCCAATTCAAATTTACCCTGCATACTGCCAAGCTTACGTTTCATGATAAATAAATTACCATAAAAACGGGACATTTTAAAAATATAAACCCATAGGATCATCACGTCATTAGCCGATACCCTGGGGGTAAAATCGAAACTCTTTTCCATACTAATTAAACAGATTAAAACACACATCCATATGACCTATTTTACCCCTTACCCCTTTTTTTATCCCCACGTTATTTAACCCCGCAAGGGAAAAACGTATGAATGATTTACAAGAATAATATTAATTAATTAAGGATATATTGCCTTTGGTTTTTTAATTGGACGTTCATTATCTAGGATTACGTATTTATGTGCCGTAAAAGGTTAGGTTACTTTTTATCTTTTAGGGTACCTTAAATGTTGAAGCGAAACCATTTTGAAAGTTTTTTTTAAACATACAATTATATTTTAAAGGTTTTACATTTTTATCCAACTTTATGGGCGAATATGGTATACCTGATGGAAAGTGATACCGCCTATTGACAAGACGATTGCTTCTGACGTCGTGGAACACCAAAAGCCTATGCGTTGCCCATTTAAACCTTCTGTTAAAGATATGTTTATGTACTATAAGAATTGGTAGACAAGATAATCTCAAACATTAATAAATAGAATTTACGCACCACTGAAAGAACACAAAAGACGTCGGTATTTGAAATTAACAAGCAATTTAATTTTACACTTGAAAATGGCGCTGTAAAACTCATCCCAGATGAGACCGAATTCGTTTTATAATAAGCAAGGACATTTCAGTAAGACGTTTTTGTTTGAGAGGTGCTATCGCCACCTGGGACTCGATAATCAAAGGAAAGCGATTTTTAAAGTTGGCCAACGAGATATATTTTATAGTAAAACAACGTCGAATATTAACCATGTTAGTGAAATCGAATCACGGCTTCACTGGTTTCCACATTTCTTTGCTTCGATTTTGGTTTGTAGATAATAATTCTCAATTTAGTTTAAGTAAATTTTAATTAAAATATCAAACTATTTGTTTCAAAAAAATTAAATCAGTTTTGTCCAATTAAACAAAAACCTTAATTGCCATGTTTCTTATAGCAAAAGTATGTTAAAGCTGCTAGTTATTTATATATTTATTATTAAGCCTGCTTTTGAAAACATATTACCTCGAATAATCTCTCGAAAATGTAAAACATTACAGTTTTTAGATCATTTAAGGTGCGTAGGAGCGGAAGGCGCCGCCGGATGTCGGCTTGCTTTGTCGGCGAGATCAATCGACCAACTGTAGGGTGACAATGATGACAGACAAATTATGGACGGTTATATAAAAGTAAACACAGCTTTGTTTGTTTATGCGTAGTGAGCGTAATAGGTTTTTTTACTTGTTCGTTAAACCACATCTTTTATCTAAATAACTGAATCACCTTAAACTTTGCAATGACTTGGATTTTGAAATCAACTTTTTGGTTAAATTAGATTTATGCTTACCTTTTTTTTATGAATTCAGGCACCCTAGTGCTTTAAAGTTAGTGTTAAATTAATATCAAAGTGTAATAATTCAGATAGTGTTGTTATTTTATCATTTTAAAATAAATGTAATACTAGGTATATTACGAGAAATTAATTTTAACAGTATTTCTACATTTTCTTTCATGTGCCGCATAAACAATAACACAATGCTAAAAGCCTGCGTTCCGTTGGGAATCATCTTTGTCGCGAAATGATCAGTTGCATCTTCAGTCCAAAGTTAGTTATTTAACCTTGACGCTACACGACAATCTTATTCCACAGCCATAAAGCTCAATTTCGTTTGAATATTGAATTCAGTAAAAAAAACAAGTATCATGGCAAAGAAAATTTTATGTTTTGTATCAAGATAGTTCAGTGAGCTCTTATATGGAAGATAAAAGGGTGAATATCGAGTGGATTATGGTTTGTGGTGATAAATTTCGCTGCTGAATGATTTTCAAAAGGTGAATTAATGAGATGGGCTCGTTTGCGGATGTTCCTTTTGACGACTTTGATGGAAGTATTTTTTTAAATTACAAGATTTTAAGAAACACATTTAAATATTAAAACAGCCTGGGAGATATTTTTCAATAACTTTTAACATAAGAAAGTCGTACCAGCGTAATTTGTTATTGTTTTCCTCAATGTTGTTATGGTTTTGTCTGAAATTCGTTCATAATTTTTAATGCTTTTTTTAATTTTAAATTTTTCATTCGGTCTTTTCCTTTGGGGTAAACTTAAAACATACATTAATATTAGTTCAGTTATAGCAACTAGTTAGTTTTGATTGACCTTTATATGTATGTCTTCAACTTAAGTTTCAAAAAATCGAAACAAATTTTTTTTTACAGTTGAACTAAAACGAAATGAACAAAATAACAGTGTACCCAACAAAACAACTGACACAAGATTCTTAAATATTTTATACATCGAACAGGTAAGTAAATCTTGGCAAGCGACCCCAAACTGCATCATTTCCGGTCCACCAACCCTTGGAACCAAGCCTGAAAGCGTATTACAGCAATTTTCTTTCATCACCTTCGTTTATTGAATTTACAACCTATTCCTTAGCGGCCATGTTAGGTCAGCAAATTCAATTTTACTCTTATAGGAGCAAACTGGAAGAAATGTAGCGGTAAAATGATTGAGTGGTTACAGATTTGTTTTATTTACGAGTTACGGGGCCTTAAAAAGATTATAGCCCCGTCAACCTAGAATTTTACATCAGAATTAAAGAGATTCATGTTGTAGATCTACGTGCGTGATCGACTGGGTTGATGCCAACCTCTTTTCTATTTTTGAAGTGAAGTAGTTCGCTGTGCTTCGGTTCGAAGAATTGGAGAGTGAGTGTAATTACCACTTCGAAAGATATAGCATCTTTACCTGTACATAGGCAACGCTAAGGGGGTGTTCTTGTTTCAAGACGTCTTCGTGTTAATAGGCTTCAGTATCGCTTTTAGGTGAATCGTTTGCTTGGTTGCCTATGACGTTGTTTTAAAATAAAAACTTTTTTGGCACTCTAAACATTGACTCAAAAGTCACAGAAGGTCAAGTGTTACCCTTTAAAAATTTATTTACGCTAGTTTCTCTAAGCTTTAGATAAAAAGTTGAAAATATTTTCTTTTTCATAAAACACGATACGAAGATGATAGCAAATTTACTTACGTTTCTCCTTTTATTTCGTTGAAAACAAAGTCAGGGCGTAATTAATTTAATTCGCTGTCTAGGGCTGGCCCTTAGTACATAGTACATAAATAAATAACACGGCTACCTGACATAAAACAGCAGTAAACGGGAGTTGTCCGAAAAACGCACTTAATCGCATTCCGGCACCGACTCGAATTGCTTCATTTACGATTTTTATTTCCGACTAGTGCTGTACCTTCTGAGTCTTGAATCGATAAATAAATAGAAATTGTAGTAAAAAAACATTTACTGTGAAACCGTTGTACTTAGTTAATGCAGATCTAGTGTAGATTCAGAAAAAAAAAGAAATTTAATTTAAAATATAAAAAATATTATATATTTTGAAATGTATATTTTTTGTTAGAGTTTGTTTTCAAATGTTTCAGCTGTCAAAAATGTTCTAGTCTTATTTTCATTGTTTTAAGTTTAGAACGTTGTAAAAGTATTTAGCACTGCTGTCTTTTTTCAGATCACTAAATTGACAAACGAGCTAACCTTGAATGTTAGCAGTTACCGTAGCGAATGAATTTAGAGATATAGACTTTATCGATAAACAAATAGACATCACTAGAGATAATAAGCGCTATCGGTGTATTGAGATTAACTTGCTTTTATAGCATTAGGTTAGTGTACATTAAATTTAACGATTCTGCTTCATTGGTCCATTGCTCTAAATTGCCGCGGACAAAGATGCTAAAATTTCCGTTTTAACTATTTATTTTAGCACAAATGTTACTGTTTTCCGAGTTAACCGCCCGTGGTCACTAAAATTGCTGGTATAATATTAATTTTGATGGCTCGGTCTTGTAAGATATTTGTTATTTATTTAAGTTATTTAACCAAATAACTTACGAAATACAAATTTTGTAATCATAATTCATTTGATATAGTTTCCTGTATCAATTACTTTTTAAATACACAATAATACTAAAGTTAAAATAAATAATAGGTTAAAGCTGTAGAAAAATTTCCATTAATCACCCCCATAGGTTTTATAGGAAAACATAGTCGAAAACAATTATCAGTGCAATCAGAACGATAGGGTGACTCACGGAGACTTATTACCCGCATGACTTACTTTCGATAATTGGTCGCCCTCTGGTGGTTGGTGGGTGGTGAAAAGTGGTCCGGAAGCCAGGAAGAATGCTTAGACCATAAAGTGACTGGTTGACCGTTCTAATTGCATGCCACGGTCGGATTGGCCGTTTGAATAAAAATATATTTCTTTTTGTCTTTAAATCTGGCATGAAATGTGCTTGGAAAATTTTGGCGCCCGAAAAGGGACTTGAATGAAAAAGTGGCGCCCAACATGTAACTGTTCATTAGAGTTTAAAATTTAATATTAATGTGAGAATGAGGAGGAAGAAGCCACAAATCAATGGTATTTGAGTCTCAGCAGCAAAACACGTAAATAAAAATCCCTTTTACGATTGTTTTAAAAAAACAAATCCATCTCGAGTTTTATAGGTAATACAAAGGAATAGAGATAACAGATTTTTTACGATACAACTCCAATTACCCTTTTGACCGTCTTAAGGAAAGACATCAGGTGTTTGTTAAAATTTTACGAAGATTCATTGTGTTTGAATAACGAAACAGAAAAGCGGGTCGTTAAATTAGAAAAAGTCTAAAAGTGCCTCGAGGGGGGCACTTGCCCTTATCCTCCTGGAATAGTCAGTTTTACGACCCTATTATAAAATGGTCTTTATGACCTATTTTATTGCTAAAAGTCTTTACGTAATTTCGTCACGGGGTGAGAGGCAAAGATGAGATTTTAGGAGTTAAGGACCTATTAAAAGTTTCCTTGGATTGGGATATTTCGGTCAGTGGTAAGATAAATTAAACGGTACCGTTGGGGTAATTAAAATAGGTTTTATTGCTCGAGATGCAAAACCAGCTAGATTAGCTTAACTTACTCCGACTCCGTCTGCGGCTGAGGCAAAAAGACATAATTAAAAAGGCAGATTAAACTTTATTTTTACTATAAGAACCACACTATAAACTTAATAGAAAATTACATCGCAAAACCTAATAAATTGAAAAAAAGAAAGAATTTACACCTATTCAAAGTTCTAAAATGAATATTAATTCCTTAATTAATTTAATATTTTTTCCTGTTTTTTTTTTCTTAAACGTGTTAAGGTTTCTTGAAAATACCTACTCATTGAAACTTATCGAAATAAGCTTTTATCGCTTAGCAATTTAAAAAGCGATATTTCTCCATATAAAACCTTATTTGCGATGGCTCGCCGCAGTAATGTCCAGCTTCTAACAAATTGTTGCCACTCACGCCATCTATCGCACGAAGGCCATAATAACAGTATGGAAACAACAATAAAGAATAAACTTGTATAGAACTCTTGAAAATATCTACTGGAATGACGCATGAACTATTAAAGGTTTCGTTTTGAATCAATATAGGAAGTAGAAGTATAACTACCCAAAGATCCCTTCATTTTCTCTATTTCTGTCTTAAAGCAGTTCGCTGTGTTTCGGTTGAAGGGTTCGGGTGTAATTGCCGGCATGAGAGGAATATCATCTTTACATCTACGCATAGGTGGTGATCTTGCCACTCCACGACATCAGGGGCATTGTCGTGTCAATATGCGGTATCACTTTCCATCAGGTGAACCGTTTTATAAAAATATAAAAATAATTGTAAGATACGAAAGATGAAATATTTTATATCATTACCCCAACATTTTCTTTTTCTACCAGTTTTTATTATAATTTTTTCGTTAGATAATCGATTCTTGAATGTTTCTAATATTTTGATTATTGAAAATACTTCACTATTATTTATTTTACTGATATTTGAGCTAAGAACTGTTTAACCAATGGACCTGTTTCATTGGCTTACATGTGATCGTACATACAAAACTACATATTGGTGCAGACGGATGGACGATTGGTATCAGGTGTCAGTAGGAACTAGTGATTGATTTCGCTTCGGACAATCTCCTCATTCCTTCATCCAAATATACTGGATGCGTTTCTATTTACAGGGTGATATTTGATCATGTATTTTGTATTTAACTTTTAATTTTCGTGTAATTCTTGTTAAATGTTCTTATAAATGCAGGGGACAGCAGCTACTTTGTCCCACCATTGCAAATTCGGTTAACTAGGATCAACATTTGTGTCCTTAGATTCCAATAATCAACGAATAATACGAAATACGAATAATATTATGTCTTCTGTTTTATAAAAAACAGGAGGTAGTAAGAAACCAATTTAAGACTTAATTTCAATTTCAAAACGAAGTCAATTTGTTCTTTTTGAATGTCAAACGAGCAATCGGCCAGCGTAAATGCTGTTGATTTAACTTCTAAGCCTTTGTAATACTGAGGGAACACTATGTTGCCAGCTTAATTATTTTAAAACTCGCGTAATCTTCGATTCACTTATGGATCATAGACTTTTTTAAATTTCTCAAGCTGGCGGTTTGTACAAAATTCTCAGTCCGAAGACATTCAAAAACGTTATTAGCATACCTACGTATCTCTTAGCTAGTTAAATATTTACTTGATAATACAATTTTAAAATTAAAACTGACGTGAAATGCTAAACCCCTGTACATACTATGCTGACTCCGCAATCCTAAAGGGGAGTTCCGCTCGGCTAGTTTTATATCTATTGTTTATGAGAGATGAAGGGTTCGTGTGCAACTACCTTTACTGCCGATACGTCAAGTAAATGATGGATTTATTGTATTGTTTGTTTAAGCATTTGTTTTGATTTGACTATCGATTTCAGCTTTAAATCAATAATAATTATAGAAACCACATCACGACACACACATTACTCAGCCCCGCACAAAGATATAATTTTGTATTGCAGGCACTAAGCTCCATACGGATGAATATAAAACAACCAAGACCGGTAAACAAAAGAATGAATGTTGCAAATAACACAAAGTTCAATGTAATGAAGCTTACAAGAGATGCTTACTCTCAACTAGAGAAAAAGAGACCACAGACACACATTGCTAATCTCATAAAATCCTTATGGAAATCTGAAAGCCCTCACTCAAAAAAATCTAGTTGCAGTATTATGTTATTGAATTGCAGTGGCAGTAAAAATTCATTATCATATCGTTGCTGCTAACAAACTTTAACGAATTTAATATTGGATAAATATTTCATTAGTCGCTCTAGATGCCATCAACAATTTTCAAATTTGTATAGAACCAAAACATTAACATTAAACTCCACACATTGAAATACAATGACTTTACTGTTCTTATTTTAACACTATTTGTATGGCAATATGTTGTAATTATAAACGGTATTTTAATAATTTAGCAATATGAGATCCTTCAGCGGTTCCCTGCAGATCTTAGGTTGTCGCTGCGGGCCTCTCAGTTTGCTTGCAAATTCGAAAACTGGACTTAACTGTTCAATTGTTATCCCCTGAAAATTAAAAATGTAGTTATTGTAACTGGTCAATCGCTAAAAACATCTTATGATGAAGAAATCGTCTATTTAATTTTGATCAAGTTAAACTCGAAATCAACCTTGTACTTTGAATATTGAATAAAGCATCTTCGGAGGTTTCTTGAAAGATTGCTCCCAGTAGAAACAGTAATCCGAACCGGTGGTAAAAAATAACGATTTGATAGTGCTTCATTTAAGTATTATATTTGAATAAAATATTTTTACTTTGACTTTGAACGCAACTGGTTCATGTCCTAATTGAAGTTTGTCTACTTTAGACATCGACACTTTACCTTTCTTCTTTTTTCTATAGGTAATGTTTTGATTGTGGCATCCCCTTCGGTTTGGAACACAGTTTTGGATTGAAATATAAGGATATAGTGTCAAGATAAAACTGTGCTGTGATTTTTTATTACAATTATGAATAAGGTAAAGTTTATTTACAAGATCATCAAAACTACCCTTCCAATTTTATCAATATTTAGAATCTACTGACGTACTACAATTTATCACAACATAGTTTCAAGTTTTATTCCTAATTACTTACTTGATTTCTTCGGTAAACAACAACTGAAATAAGTTTCCCCCACAGCATCTGTAGCAGATATGGCCCATCTTTTGATTCCAATACGTGAAGCTGCATCATAGCATCTTGAGGCGACGTTTTATCTGAAAACATAAATATTTCATCGGATTATATACCGAACTGAAACCGAATAATATATAACGAATATCATTCAATTCAAAAGATAGAAGAGACAGAGTTACCGGCGCGAGAGGTATAATATATTTAACCGCAACACATTGGCGGTACTCTTAGCATCATAACACATCAAGGACATCATGGTGTCAACGAGCGGAGGTGATCATTTTCTATCAGGTGAACTATTGGCTTGTTTGCTCATGATATTACACATCCTTGAAAAACGAGGCTTCTTTGACAACTAATGATCTTATTTCAAGATTAGAGTTTTAATTCAACCGCTTACCTGAAAATGTGTTTCAAACAATTATAAACAAAAAAAAGTTTTTTACCAACGCTGCTTTTGTTCACGTTCTTATACAGGACTTGTTGGAAACATCCGTTGATCCCGGCAATGGACTTTGACCAGACATCGAAAGGTTTCTCCGAGAAGTACCTTTGCCTTATAATGGAACCTTTTATGTTCTTCGTTACGTTTGTCTTCAATTTTTCGAGTGATATTGTTGAGTTTATCAGCCATCGCAACCCAGCCTGTGAAATAATGATTTGATTTTATTAGGCTAAAAGAACACAATGACATGACAACATATTCATTCTTTCATCCCTCTGTTAAACACATTAATCAAATTCACATTAAAATACGCCTTGTACACAAGATACAAACATAGAATCATGTTTTGTAGGTGTCAAGTAAGGACAAAATGAATACTATGTTAAGTCCAAAACTAATAAGGGAGACAACGAATCATAAAACACCTTATAACTAGAATTCTTTCGGGGCACACCCGCCACTCTGTCCGACCACTGTAACTCCTGTTCATCAGGGTCAACAGTGGCCTCCTATGATCGAATAATCAACAAATAATGCAGCTGTGCAATGACGCACAGGCTGTGCCCGGACACCCTACCGGCTATCTTGGGACCCGCAACAAACTTGATTAGAAGAAATTGGAGTTAGTAAGAACTACTATATCACGACCTGCAGACCTTCAAGAAAAGAGCGTACTCTTATTTGAAAGGCCGGCAACGCATATTGTAGCTCCTCTGGTGTTGCAAATGTCCATGGGCGGCAGTTTTCACTTTCCATCAGGTGATCTGTCCCCTATCTTATAAAAAAAACTTTTATATATTCCTAGAATACAAACCCTGATCCTCTTGTGTGGCCGGTACCTGTAACACTACTGCACCACAGGAGCTATCAATTTTGATATTAAACCTTATGACTCACCACATCAGTCTCACTGAACTCTACTTTATAGCAAGTAACATCTTGGTTTTCCGGGAACAGTTTTTCTGGAATTATGGCCACCACGTGCCAGGTTCCCACCACTTTCTTATAAGTGAACTTGGCCTGAAATCCGTTGCAATGGGCCACATTAGAATCTGCATTTATTTGCACTATTGTTAGTATAATTATGCATACTAAGAGGTTCGTGTGATCGCACATGTTTGGATGTAGTGAATGGAGGTAAGGCTTGAAGATTTTATGTATCATGCAGTTTTAATAGAATTTAAAACTTATAGAGCTGACAAGCTTGTAGCTCAGTTGGTAGTTACTCTGCCTTCCAATACAAAGGCGTAAAAAAAGGTTTCGCTAAGAATAAAACATAACATTTTGCTATTTTAAAATTTTTAGCTCAAAGTCTCTAAAAAGCATCTAATTAATATTATGAAAAGCGTATCCTATAGATAAAAATAATAATGTTTTTAGTTTTAAAAGAAATATGGCGACCTTACGCTCTTTAAAGAAGGTTGTTTTTTTGGATCGCTTTTTTGTTGATTCGAGTTGTGTTACACTATTCAAAAAAAGGTCGAGTCGTGATCAATTTTTTTAGGCAAAGCTGAACACATCATATTCTGTATTTTTTTTAAATTAAGAATTTTACCAGTTCTATACCTTTTCTAAGTCTTCACTAATTTGGTGAGAAGGTATGAAAATTAGGTGTTACGAGTTAAGGATGTAACACGTTAAAGAATGGACAATAGGATAATGACATTTTAAATAAACTTGTCTGACCCAAATACAGGATAATCCAATTATTGCATGAGAGTGATGACCCTATTATTATTTAACATGGATCAACAAGCAAAATTTATCATTAATAAATAAATTCTGTCCCATTAAACCTGTGTCCGTTTTGTACTCATTTTTTAATAAATAAATATTCGCCAAAATTTCACCTCATAGCTAGGAAACGATTTCTGAGAACTCAAAGTATTACAAATATTTCCATTCCTAACGAAAATTGAAACCTACAAGCTAGTAAAAGACATTTTATTCGTACTCTACAGGGAATCGATTAGCAACAGCTATAAAAAATTAACAATAATAATAACCACATCACAACACACACATTACTGCACTAAGATATAATCTTGTATCGCAGTCACTAAGCAACGTTATGGTATAAACTACATAGATAAGAATACAACATCCAAGACCGGTAAGTGAAACAATGCGTCTTACAAATAACACAAAGTTCCACCACTGCTGGGATTCGAAGGAACCTTTAGCAGTCGGCTGTTACTCCACTAAGCCACCCAGGTCGTAAATAAATTGTATATGCTAATTTTTAAACATATTTCTTCTACAAAACTAAGTGAGTAACATTTTTGTTTTGATACTAAATACAATTCTTCTTAATTTAATACCCAGGGCAACAATGGGGATTCCTTCACCTATTTTTCGATTTTCCATTGGAAAAGGGGAAGCTCTAAGAATTATTATTCTATAGAAAAATAAGGTGATTGTTTAAAAAGTCGAAACCTGCGTACATTTAGTTGAACAAAGGCAGTAAAAACACTTTATGGTTTTGTTATTGCCGTCCCAACGGACATTGGGAGTGGAGGAAGGTAGAAAAGTATGGCGACTTTCAATTTTCTATGTTGTTTAGTGTTACTAAGACTGTGAATTGCTTACGCTTTATATTATTATAATTTATCCTTTGACATAACCTTAATAATATTTTTATGCCAAGTGACTGGCTGAACATATGGATTACCTTAACAACATATGCATGTTAATATTTATGTCCGTAAATAAATAGATTTTGCTGTCAATGTCAAAAAAATGTCTGTCAAAGTGTTATATTTCTTGAACATTTACAAGGCGGTATGATCGAAAGACTATAAGCCTGCGCCATGGGCGAAAAGAAAAAAAAAAAAAATGGACATTCACACGTAGACAGTTGTCATTTTCAGAGTGTATGTTTCTGTTGCCACTACACCAACGTCAAATAATACATTAAAATAATTACGTCATTGTTTCGGAGTTTTATGCTCCATCTTAAAATTCGCTGTAGTATTTTAGTACGATTGTAGTAAGTTTTAGGTAAATGTTTTTAATTTTTAATATTTTAGATAAATAATAAAGAAATATGGTGAGTTGATTGTATTTACAGATATTTTTTTTATGTTTGACCATATTGACACTAACCGTTTACTGAGCAAAATATAAAGGGGACATATAACATTAACTTTTTTTTTAAGTACATGGTGAACACTTCTTGGCGAATAATACAATAACTTTATCAATTTTACTTAATGCTTTCCTTTGTAATTCATAAGTTTTAAAAGGATTTATAAAACTGAATCTCATTCTTAAAAATGCCTGAAATAGGTCTAGTAGTTTTTAAGATTACATTCTACTTTACAAATGAACAGGTTTAAATATAAAAATAATAAATAAACCACATTACGACACACACATTGACTCAGCCCTGCAGTAAGTATTGTAAGAACTTGTGTCACATGAACTAATTAACGATATGATATAAATTACATAATTATATTCTTATCTACATCCACATCCAAGACCGAAACTACGCGTCTGAACATCAAAAGTCAAAGTCAAAATGTTTTATTCGAATAGACTTAAAATAAGCACTTTTAAATCGTCATTTTTTACTACCGCCGGTTCGGAATGCTATTTCTACGAGGAAGAATCCGGCAAGAAACCTCCATAGTTGCTTTTTTCAATATTCAAATACAATATTTTCTAATACAACTTACAATTTTTAACATAATAATTCTAGTTACACAGTCGGCTGTTTACACCACTGCGCCACAGTAGTCGTCAAGGAGATTTATATTAGTAATAAATTGACAAATAAAAAATCGCTTCTCGCTTCTAACAGGTGGAATTCTCGAACACTGTCGGAGAAAACAGATTTTAATGTATCCTATGAAAATCTTCATTCAGCGCTCACTCCCTTTGAATTTTAATATAAATCTAAAATCCACAGTTTATTAGCGTTGGACGGAATTCATAATAATTGGGAATATTATGCATTCATTTTTGGATCCTTGTCAAAATACAGAGTGTTCAGTGTCTATGTAATGTTATGTGAGTATTGGTGTTCAACATTTCGAAATATCTGGATATATTAGAAATCTAAATATAATAACATTAAGATAATTTTCATACACTTAATGTAAGGATCGACATCTTGCTTCATCTTGCAAAGATTTAGGTTAGTATTTCATTTATCCCCCCCCTGTTAGTGGCATGCCGTGGTGCTTTGACGGTCAGGCATCTCCTGATAAAAGATCCCTTTAGCTTTTGGCCTCTGGGCCGTTTCCATTGCTGTCTCCGCTTTGCTGGGAGGGAAGTCTGAAACCGCTTTCTTACTACCTCCTATTTCTGATTAAGTTCGTTGCGGGTCCCAAGATAGCCGTTAGGGTGTCATTGCACAGCTGCATTATTCGTTGATTATTCGATCAAAGGACGCCACCGTTGATCCTCATGAACAAAAATAAAAGTTGCTAAATAAAAGTTGCAAAGAACAGGAGTTGCTGTGGTGGGACAGAGCCACGGGTGTGCCCCGAAAAAAATCTTGCTCAAGGTATTAAATAAATCTAATTTGTCTGCAATTAATAGTTTTAAATAAAATCTCATTAAACATGTTTTCTTTATTTCAGTAATAATCTAACTAGTTTAGGAGCTACGGTGGAACATACATACACTTTTACCCTATGTTTTGGTTTTGACTGTATATCATAACTTACACACTGCAAATCATTACTCTTCCTTTCGGCTCTGCCAGCCGTAGTCGGGTAGTGAAGAACACTTAAGTTAAGTTCCTAATAATAATAACCACATCACGACACACACATTGACTCAGGCCTGCAGTAAGTATCGTAAGAACTTGTGTCACAGGAACTAAGCAACGATATGGTATAAACTACATAGATACGAATACAATATCCAAGACCGGTAAGCGAAACAATGCGTCTTGCAAATCATTTTATATTTGACAAAAAAGCAGTATTAGCTAAATGACTTTGCCCTTTTACTCTGACATTTTAAGTTAAAATTATGGAGACCTTTTTAATCCTTTCTTCGCCTATTTAAGTTAATGAGCCCAAAAGTTTAATCCTTTTTCAATCTAAAGTTAACAACTCGTAAAAAGATTAATGGCCGACGTTTTTGTACAGATTCATCAAATGTAAAATGAAATTTGAAAATCATTTCGTGATTAATTACTATTGGAAATTTCGCCGGCGTCCGATACTGAAAATGTTTTAATGTATAAATATTTATGAGTAAAACAAAGCGGATACAAAAATAGAGAAATTTTATTTGGATTTCTATATTATTGATCGTGTCAATCAATCAATTCTTATTTTATGGTGACTATCGTATTCGATGACAACTAAGTCAATGTCACGTGATGAGAACAAACAATGCTATACATTAGAAAATGATCAGTGTTCTGACTCGTGATCAGTTGCCGAATCTGTAACAATATAAACAACAATTATTTACATTATAAGGACAGCACATGGACAACACAAGGACAGACCAGAGACTTCACAATTTTATATTATTAGATTTTATAAACATAATAAGGTACTTGACGAACTTTGTATGAGACATGGACAACAAATAGTTAAGATTGAAGGGACGAGGAATGCTTTTGGGTAAACAGTCATAAAGGGAAATTCTTAAATAATTGCAAGTAAAAAAATATGTACCCAGAGTACCTTCCGCCACTCACACTTAGATCAAACTATTGACTGTCGAGTTAAATAAAGCATATCGTAACAAAATCTGTCAACTTATTACTTATATCATTGACAAAGTATTTTTTTAAATGTATTTCTTTAACGGCATTGGTTTAGTACCATACTGCCTAATCATCAGTTATTATAGTTTCTTCATTCTTGAAAATGATAAGATGATAAATGAGATAAGAATGAAAAGATGAACAATGAAAATGATGAATATGCCTACAGTAACATGCTAGTACGGTTACTGTAGGCTCTAAAGAGTCACTTGGGAGATGACGAAAAGCGCAGCCAAATCATCGTATTTCACTTTCTCCACAGTACAGTACTCTTGTACAGTACTACAGATATTTACTGGTTAAAACACTAGCATTTTACAACATTAAATTCTGCTGATATATAAGAAAAGACAATAAAATAAGAAAGTTTTAACTGACTCTTCCCGTTCCCGCCAAGTAACTCTTGACAAAGTAAAAATGTTTTTATTTATTTAACTAAACTCATAAACAACAAAAAATTTAGGTTAGAAAACTCTAAAAGATGACATTAACTTTAAACATTTCACATAGTTTTAACAAAAGTTATTTTATAAAAAAAAGTATTTAAGTTAAGTAATAAAGGCCTTATTATCATAGTTTTAGCATACAATCAACATAAAAAAATATTTTTCTAAACAACAAAATATGAATTTCAATCGGCATAAATAAAAATTGAAGACATTGATAAGCAAATCTGGCAATATCTATACCCCTACTGTTTGTATAGAAGTCAGTGACTTTGTGAAGGAGGCCTTTATCTTAATCTGCCGGTGCGTATTTCATAGAGAAACCATAAATGTCTATATTGAATGACGGTTGTATGTCCGTACGTCACTAACGAGAATCCACGACATGTCGAGCTGCTAGCAATCAGGAAACGATCCGGTTTATTGAAATCTCTGCCCTTTCATCCACAGTAGATTTTACCGACAGTGTCTAGTTATTTTTTGTGAAGGCTCCTCATAGGTTAAGTTTTTAGTTCTAATACAATTGTTTGTGTTCATTGTCTCAAGTTGTTCATTATGTGTAAATTTAACAACAAATGAAAATTGTTGACAATTATTTTAAAATAGAATTTATTCTATTTAGCTGTATCGATGATGGATAAAACGTAACCGAAAAACGAAGCCTGTGGTAATCTAAATTCAAATCAAGTTGAAATTTTAATACAGTTTGTCAAATTTTGATTAAAGTTTAGCTATTTCGAGTTGAGCGGTGTTCTGTTGTTTTAAAAATAAATATTTCAATAACTTTTCAATTTAATTAACAATTTCCATTAATGCTATTTTATTAACCGTGTTTGAAGATTGAATAAAAAATCTTTGCATTCAGAATGTCACACTGTCATTCCCGAGACTGTGCTAAGATGATTGTCGCCGATACTCGACAGAGGGAGCTACTTCATAAACTTTTACGACTCGCATCCGACACGATCCACCTCTCTGACGCGTTGTCGTAATCTTAACCCGTGGTAGGGGACCGTGTAATGCGGTTGCGGCACTTGATTGAATTTTGTACTGTGCTTGCAAATATTGGAACTGATTAAATTTTATCAATCTAACAAGCTATAGGGTGATGTTGGTGGTTGTATTCGTGTGTGATTTTACGGGAATCGATTGCTTGCTCTGTATTTATTTACTAGTGTCGTCAATACGAAAAAAAGGATTATGTAGTAACTAAATTTACTTATAACAACCTTAAGTTATATCAAATAGTAAATCAAATAAAAATTGATTGATATCAAAATTATTGCCTTTTATGGGTAAGCAATTTTTAACTAAAAATGTAATAAAATGTCTAAACCAGAACCATTAACACAGAACCAAAGTAATGAAAATTTATATTACAATCAACTGGAATTGACGCAAGGAAATTTGCAATAAAAACTATCCACTATCAAGTCCCCGACTGCAAATATGTCAAAGCGTAATTATAGGAAGGTGAGGAAAGGGCGCGGTTTTATTAATATCATCTATCTCACGAAGTCGGTTCAACCAAAGTTGTGAGCTACCAGACGTGTAGGCGTTGTTCGAGCCCGCTGTAAGGAAGTCAAGTTCGCACACTAGAGCTTATGTATGTACACGTGAAACTACATTCGAAACGGAACGGACTTAGTGACATGGTTAGGAACGCCACACCTAGCGGTTAAAGAATCGCGAGGTGTTGTATATCTAATGCAACGTCACTTGTTACTTATGAACCGGGCGTTAGTTGTACCACATTTGGTATCCGTCATTGGTTGTAGGGTGGCCATGCGTTTGGGTACAATTTTTTTAAGTCACAGACAAAGGACATAAACGATTGACTGGTAACTTGACGCTTTAAAGATTTTGTTTTGTTTTAATTGTTTATTCTTCAAGTAATAGAAGCGAATCGAAGAATATATTTGCAGACAAATGGACAATTTAAATAAAATCCTTAAAAATAAAACGTGAGAGGACGTGGTAGCTTAGTTTGTTACGTGTTAGCTTGGTTAACCGACCGACTTTCCGGGGTGTATCGATACCGATAACTAATCATATGCAACTTCTTGGCCTGGAAATATCGTCGAACATGAATTTCGGCTCCTTCGTAGAGTCTATAGCCAAAACAGCGGCTAAGAAGCTTGGTGTTTTATCCCGAGTTAGGCGGTACTTTACGCCCAAACAACGGCTTGTCCTGTATAAGGCGCAAATTCGGCCTTGTTTGGAGTATTATTGTCACCTTTGGGATGGTTCAGCCAAGTATCAGCTAGCATCGGGATTGACGATGATATTGCTAACTTTCATGACCTCAGCCACCGCCGCGAATTTGCGTGTCTATCGGTATTTTATAGGATAAATTTCGGAGAGTGTGCGCGGGAATTGCACAGTTTAATTCCACCGGCCCCTTTTATAATCGGAATACTAGACGTAGGCTGAAGCTGCATCTTTTTGTGGTAGATATTCCGACCATCCGGACTAAACGCTTTGATAGTTCCTTTATTATGCGTACTGCAAGGTGGAAGTCTTTGCCTGCCGATGTGTTCCCTGACCAATATAACTTGGGCCTCTTAAAGGCAAGAGTGAATCGGATTCTCCTTGGCAGGCATGATCCACCTTAGACCTCATCGCCACTTGACATCAGGCGGGTTTGGGGTCAAATGCCTGCCTGGTCTTGAATTTAAAAAAAAATCATATCCGCCCCGACAGCGGGTTGCCGTAAGTTGTAGCTGCTATGTTTCTCAATGTACGCGGAAAGTAGCGACAAATTCGCAACCTGTCACGCTGGGACGCAACATAAACATGCGAAACCCCTCTCGAGGGATATCAGCGTGAGTTAATGTTATGTTTTGTTTATGTAAAAATAAAAATTCCCTTTAATTTTTAACCAACTTCGGTGAACAACGTGATTCAATAATAATAATTTGTAGAAGTAATTATTTATATTGGGTAACTAATAGAATTCAGCTTTAGTTTTTAAAACTAAATCTTCAATTTTTTTAATTCTTAATAGTACTATTTAATATTTATTGCATGGTCACAGTAACTCACAGTGTAGGTGATGAATGTAATCGCTGCATCAAGGCGCGTCTGCATCCTGTTTAATACTTTAAATGTTTTTAAAGCAATAAAAGCGCTGAAAATATTATAAAATGCTACTTTGTTTATTTCGTACAATAAACAATCCTGAAAGTAGTTACATAGGTTATCAAAGATATTAACTTGAATTATTTTTATAAATTTAATATATTTTATGATTTAAAATTTATTATATTCAAATAAATATCGAATAAAAATAATTTTTAATTTATATATTTATATTTATTTTATTCACTTATCTTGCGCCATAATGGAAATATAAATATTTTATCTCCTGTTAAATAAATAAAATAAATTTTGAACTGGATTTTGATTTTTTATTTTCAGTTCTGCTTGTCATAGGTACCTTTAGTTATAGAATAGTTTATTAGATGTTGATAGGGATAATAAATATATATTTGTTCTCCCTATAAGGGGGTACTCAACCCTTTTAAAAGCAAACTAACAGCCTATATGACTTTTACCTACAATGCCAGGAAGTTTAAAGCAGTCTACTATTTATTAAAATGATCAATCACAATAAAATTGGTATTTCAAAATTTTCTTGAAAAAAGGTCGCTTAAAGAAACAGCTTAAACCGCTGAGCTGCTAAAAGCCGCGCCCGCTCGGTAAGCGTTTGCAAATGGCATGAAACGCCATCTAAATGATAGGGGCATCAGTGAGTTGCATTATAGCTGCATTTCTCCTTTCAACGTCATTTCACTGTCTTCCTTCCAGACAGCTCGTTAATAAGCGCTTGTGTAGCTTAAAATATAAAAACCACTTGTCATTCATTGTGTTTGGAAACGCTAAAGAAAAAATCGATTTCAATGACATTTTTGTGCATTGGTTTGATTAGTTTACCCGCTAGGTGGCGCTAATGTCGAATTCTAAAAACTAAGTTTATAACCTGCAAATAGCAATACACACCATTATTAATCTGAAAAGTGTTGTTTCATTGATTGTTTTATTAACATTATCAGCGGTTAGCGGAGGACGTGGTAGCTCAGTTTGTTACGTGCCTTATTTAACCGACCGTCCCGAAACGACAGTTCGAGGGTCCGGGTTGCTGTATGTTGTAGCTTCCATGTTCTTCACTGTGCCCGGATATTGTCGAAAGATTCGCAACCTGTGACACTGGGACTCAACATAAACATGCGAAATGCTGCGTAGCACCTCCATCAATCCCTTTCGAGGGAATACGACGTGACTTTATGTTATGTGTGTGTCTATGAGTCAGCGGTCAGAATTAAGGAGAAAATCTTTAAGTACTTTTGGGATGCATTATGAAACGAAGCTATTCTATGAAGCTATTTCTCGTTTGAGGAATACTGAAACACAAAAATAAAGCTGTTTTGCCCGTCTCAAAGCTTATTGGCTTCAACAGTAGTACACAGCAACCTTTTCCTTAATTTTATTTCATTTTAAACATTGAACCAGACTCTTACTTCCGCAAATTAACCGTATCCTTTCAAAATTAAACCGCAACCCGTTCATCTTAAAAGATAATTAAAAATTCAACAAAGTAACCCCCTTATTTTCATGCCTCACATTGCCATCTTTACCCTAAATAAGAGAAAGTGACAACGCCATACAGTCTCACGTTGCATCTCTTTCCTTCTTCGTAAGTTTTAGGGCGATAGCGTCAATTGTAGACCTTTTGTAGGAACTAACTCAGGTGTAAAATTAGTTAAGTATCTGGTCTTGTCGTGTATAATTATCGAATTAATTCAATCCCTTTTCTGCTGGAGTAAGAAATAAGTAACTCTTTGAAGGTGATAATGGTTGGTTAACTTTAAAAATGGGATGCATTTAGTTTTTAAGTCAGTTAAAAAGCTCTCAGGTGCAGTAATGTTCTTGCTAATTGGATTTGTTTGCTGTGAGATAACGGTAAAGTGCGCATTTAAAGTGAAATTGTTCTAGAAATAGCAATGAGTAGGAACTGTTTGTTTCTTGCATCACAGGCAGGCATTTCGCCATAATCTCCATGATGATAAGTACCTATGCCACATATAGTAAAGCATGTTTGCTTTTTTATTTAATTCATGACTTTAAAATGTATTAGTTCTTAAGTTAGTTTAATTTTGATATAGCATATTTCAACCAAAAATCCAATTTTTTACTGCTTTAAATTAAATTAAAAACCATTTAAAACTTGTTTTGGAAAAAAAGTAATCCTTAATAAAGTTCATGTTTCATTCGGTAAGGCCTAAATCTCAGAATGTATCACAATGCAAAGTAAAGCGATAATACACAAGGGAGAGGCGGATCATCAGTCACTTGTGACGCGACCCTAATTGGACGAGTCTTGCAACAAATCTAAATTCAAATCTGTTTTAAATTAAATTTAAAATCAAAAGTTTTCTCGATTAAATTAAATTTTCAAGCTTGACTTCTTATGCTGGTTCATTGGAACCTTTTTATTTAGGTACAATTCTTATAAGGATAATGACACCAGTCACTAAAAATTTTATGATATCAATAACATAATAATAATATTTACAATGTGTAAGAAAAACTAGGTTGTTACAAATTACCTCCTAATTTAAAATCCATCAAAACTGATTAATAGTTAGTGAGTTGACTAGCTACATTCGTGACGTCATATGTAAGTAGTGCCATACAGAATCTATGAAGGAATCATGTTTTGACAGATATTTATAAGTATCTCAATTGATATAGCAGTCATGATCTCCATTTTGATCGGGCAGTTACAAGAATTCCTGGTAGATCTACTGATAGATATACATACCTACATACACTTTATTTATAAGTTGAAAGAAAATGAGTTAAGCTCAAAATTTGTCCTAATTTACTAATTATAGATTTACGTATTAAAACGGTAGCTGATCTAAAACTTAAACAGTTAGAGCCCCCGCAGACTACAGACATTATCGGACGATAGTTTGATCGGGCTGTTCAGTATGAACACGGATTTGGTATCAACAAAAAAGTTCGATGGGCTACACTATTGTCTTCATACTTAAGTATCGCCCAGCTATCGATCAGCTGTTCAATTAGTATTGCGCTCTTCCACGCGCGCACACTTCCGATTGCTCAATCAGTTCCTGTGTGTTTTGTACTACTAACTTAAGCGGCCGCTTTTTTCAAAAAAGTAACTAGAAAATTACTTCAGAGCTGCCGACTGTTTGTCGTGTCCCGCGTACAACCAACCCGACAGTTTAGTTGGGCCAGTGTAGCAGCCCAACCTGATCTAATTATCGGCCGATATAATCTTTAGTCTGTTGGGGCTCTAAATCAAAGATAAAGAATCACCTTCAATCGCTCATCCTATTCATCATCAGGAAACACTTATTTACCTTAACAAATGATCATAAAAGGTAACCTACAGACAGAATTAGACATTTATAAATTTTTTGACGACCTCGTTGGCGCAGTGGTGTAAACAGCCGACTGCTACGCTATAGATTCCGGGTTCCAATCCCGGCGGGGGCGGGACTTTTTGTTATTTGCAAGACGCATTGCTTCGCTTACCAGTCTTGGATGTTGCATTCTTATCTATGTAGTATATACCATATCGTTGCTTAGTTCCTGTGACACAAGTTCTTACGATACTTACTGCAGGGCTGAGTCAATGTGTGTGTTGTGATGTGGTTTATTTAATATTATAATTATAATTACTTAGTTAGTATGGACCTAAAACAAACACGATAAACATTCCTAAACACAATTATAAAACTAAAACGGGAAGGACATTTCGTAGTTTGCAGTTAAAAGCTAAAATATAAAACACGCTTGTAGAATTGTTAATTTCGCAAAACTGAGTATTTTTGATTATGTTCAGTGCATTAAGGTTTAGGATACACTTATCTTTATTTTATAAAACATCATGGGCAAGCAAGCAGACGGTTCACCTGAAGGATAGTGATACCGCCTATTGACACGACGATACCCTTGAAGTCTGGAACGCCAAGACCACCGCCAATTTGTTGCCCATGTAGAGGTAAAGATGATCTCGTCCCGGAAACTACACTGGCTCTCCAATTCTTCGAACCAAAATATAGCTTACTGCTTTACGTTGTAAATAGAAAGTAAGGTGGTACCAACCTAACGATATCGCACGTAGATGTACCTGTGATCTTTTATTTACGCTAATTTAATTATTTTAATTGTAATATATAATATTTTCGTAACTTCCGCTTCGGAAGATGCTAAGATGATTTATTACAGGTCAAGAAGATCATAGATTTGGATAGTTTATAAGTGCTGTGTTTTTATTTTTATTTTGTTCGACATCGAAATATGAATTATCATAAAGATCCCTTTTAAATAAATAAAGAGAGAAAAAAATCATAACTTCATCAAATTGTATGTCAGCGTTAACAAGAATTTGGTACAGAGAGAAATTAAACTTGGTACAACGCTTTGTACCTAGTAGATTAGTGAAATAAATATTTGACAATAGCCTATGAATACAACAGTTTTCTGTATTAAATATCATATTACGATTTAATCAAAGTTATGAACTATATGTATTTACCAAATTTTCATCGGAATCCGGTCAACCGTTTTTGCTTGATTAAGTTACCAATATTCAAACTTATAGACATAAATTTTTTTCACAACTATAATGTGTAAGTTCGGACTTGTCCAAACTAACGGCATGCAGCCTTATTAATTGTGTTTTCGCTCTGTGATCAGAGCTGTCATGTCGGGATGACAAGCAAGACATACGCCATGTCATCATAATATTTTAAATTCATTATTTTGTTATATTAATACATACATATTTATTAAATTTCTTGTTTATTTTTCGCCCAGTGCAGGCGTCCACGATAAAATACTTTATGTAAATTGTTTTTAAGTAAGACATTATTATTATTATTTAATACCGAGTACATATAGTTGATTCAGGTATTATTATGGTCATTGTGTCTATGTCATGTTATATTTTATTTTCAAATTGTTTATAGTTGAATGTATTTCAATAAAACTTTCAGTTGTAAACTCGCATCAACGCTGTACATCATTACTATCGCTGAACCAACAAGATCAAGTCTTGATTGCAGACTTGTAAATATTATCATTAAAAGCTTGCTTAGCTTAGACGTCGGGCGTATAATTAATTCGGAGCTCGTTCGAAGTTCTTCGTGTAAAATTGATAATAAGTTTTTCGAATATAATTTAGCTTGAAGTTGATGGTATTATTCCACATCCTGACTTGTTATCCAATAGTATATTGAAATCCTAGTGTACCCCAGCCCTAACAGACGTCCTTTAAAGGCGGCTCACATAAACCGTAGGAGATACAGTCGTTATAAAATATTTTAATTATATTTTACTGTCACTAAAACCGTGTAAATGAAAAACTCGCAGCTTTGCTTTATGAAATCGTAAAAACTTGTCTTCGCTCCTGTGATTTCAAATGGAACTTCAAGTTTTCATGGCTTTGCATTGTTGGAATTTCATTAAGATTCTTTTATGAGAGTTTCTCTTATTTCAAGATAAAAATTTCCGAAGCGTAGATTAAGGGTTGGATCGTCAAAAACAACCCTTCTGCGATAGTTGCATTTTTATTGATTTTCAGGCTAGTGATACAAATTAATATTCCATTTTAAGAAGTTACCTTGAGTCTCGGGTTGCCATATGTAGCTGCCATGTTTCTCACTGTGCCCGGATAGTTGCAACAGATTCGCTACCTGTCACACTGGGACTCAACATAAACATACGATATGCGGCGTTTAACACTCTGCCTCTTGACTGATTAATTACGGCGTGAGTTTATGTGTTGAAGAAGTAAATTTATGTATTCGTTGCTTTATTTATAAAATGCAGTCGATGGTAAGTACCGAGAGACTGAGCGTAGACAGGACTCCCGCAAGGTGGACCGACGATCTGGTAAAGGTCACGGGAAGCCGCTGGATGCGGGCAGCACAGGACCGATTGATATGGAGTACCTTGAGAGAAGTCTTTGTCCAATAGTGGAAGTTTTGGAGCTGATGATGAAGTAATAGATTATCGACACGTGCGACGTTGAACGTATCACTATAGCGTAACTGCTCAACTCTGCTACTTTTCACAGGAAATTCTCAGGAAGTTATTTGGTTCGAATGGAGGTTTTCTTCATTGGCAAACAAGTAAGTAAGTAAACGGTTCACGTGATGGAAAGTGATGCCGCCTCATATTGACAAGACGGTGCTCCTGATGTCGTTGTCCATGTAGAGGTACAGATGTTATGCCTCTCGTCCCATGTTATACTGGCTCTCAAATCCTTCGAACCGAAACACAGCGAACTGCTTCACGGCAGAAACAGAGAGTAGAAAGGAGGGAATTGTGTTAACTTTTATTATGTCATTATGATTTAAAAAAAATAATTATTACAGTTGTCTAAATTTGATCAGACGTAAACTAACGACGTTGCTAAGGGTGAAAGTTAAATTTTGTCGAATTCAAAACCATACACGCACACACACGAACTTTTCTATTTATTTCTAAATTACTTTTATATAAAATTGTTATTTGTGTTTATAAAATGTTTGATCGTTTACTTAAATGATCCATATTTAAAAATTAAACCGTAACTGGCCTATTATTAAGTTTACTTTAATTAGGTTTTGTATTGAGGTGGTTTAATGTGAATAAAGAAGAAAAAAATATTATCCAAAATGTGAGTATTTATAAAATTAAGAGTGTCACTACAAAAACCTGGTTATTAAAATGTCTTGACTTTCAAAATAATAACACCATATTTCTTATTACACATTAACACTGCAATAATTAACAGGGAGGGGGCCCGACTTGAAAAGTAATTACGTCTATTCCCAACCGTATTCTTTGACTGAGAACTAATTAAAATGGCTTAGCGGTAATGCTGTTCATATTTTATATCACTAGCTTTTGCCCCAGACTTTGTTCGCGTAGAATTCGTATTTTTGAATGAAAATGTATTTTTTATTAAATGCCTTCTGGTTTATCTAGCCATAACATCTGCAGTCTAATTTATTGTGCACGAAAAAATGTTTTTTTTTTTTTTTTTGTCTATGAAAGTCAAATTTATTGACGAAAAATGTTATTTTTATACCACTTATGTGGCAAAGCGTACAGCCTGCCTGATGGAAAGCAGTCACCGTATCCTATGGACGTTTGCAATACCAGATGTAACACGCACGCGTTGCCGACCCTGCAAGAACCTTTTAACAGCATTTTTGAAGAACTGCTGTAGTCACTTGGGAAACCACGCCAGGGCAGTTCCTTTTACTGCTTGAGCGTTTGTGGGAGAAAGCTTCTTTGAAAGCGAATGGTCAGTGACAAGTTCAGCCTAGGTGCGTTGATTGATTTCCTTGACGATAGCGAGAGGTGTACTGGTAAACATGGCTGTTGGCATCATTGCTTCGAAAATGTCTCCTACAAATTCAAATTCTTACAAATTCAAAATTTGTAAAGTTCTTGTAGGTACATAAGGTCTAAATATAATTCATTCATAATACCAAAAAACCTGCCACTGAGGGCATACACAATTACATACTAAATTAAATTTGAATCTAATAAGTTGATTTAAAATCCATGTCAATAAAAACACAATAAATAAAATAAAACAGAAAATAAAAATAAAGTAGTTGAATAAAAATAAAATCTAATGTCTGAGTACAATAAACGACTAAAAATAAAATCGAATGTAAAATTTAAGTGGTTATTAATATTATAGAAATAGCCGCCATGTTGAATATTCCTTAATCCTATATAAGCCTTTTTTTAGAAGCCAGTTCAAAGATTCAAAGTGAACTTTGTTTTTTAAATTAATTACTTAGTTATGATAGTAACAATTTTAGTTTATTTTTGGATTACCATAATTCTTATTTTATTATATATAATGAAAAACCTTTATTGGCATAAGACAAGCTTATTTTTCCTGCAACTTTTTATTAAGGCTTTGGTTTTTGGTAAAAAAAAAAGATTAAAAATCCTTGCTTTAACGAAATCAAGTTAAAATTACTAAGAGAAGCGTTAAAGTCCTTATTTTACCCGACTACGGTGAATCCGAAAGGAAGGGTAATGTTTTTGCCACTTTGTGTATGTATTTAGCCACCAAACTACAGGTTCGATTTAATCAATGAGGTGTTCATTCGTTAAAATGACCCGGGTTACATATGCTATATACATTTTAATATAATATTTATACCTAAGGAAAGATATAAATTTGCGGTTATGTGTTATATACTGTCGTAATATGAAAACTTATATACAAGGTCTAGTGATCGTACTGGTACAGCTGAAAAAATGTTTTTTTCTGAAAAAAAAATACAACCTGAAATAAAGGCGAGGGTAAAGAGTAATGACCCAGAACTGTTTCGATGAATGTTTTATCTCAATTGCAATTATATAGAGTTGTTACAAACTAGACATTTAGACTAATGTATAATTTATTTACTCAATATTCACTTATATGAACAAAATCCTTTGGCGAACCGCAACCGTATATTCATATTGTCTAAAACTCTACGTCTAGTTTTATATATTATAACTATTAATGCTTTTGTAAAACTATAAAAGCAAGTAATACATTTGACGTGACGTGTTTATTCATTTTTTTTTAATGTAATAAACCACTAAACTAAAGTCAAAAACGAAGAAAGAAGTATCCTTTTTGAGATTAAAAAGTTACACAAATTTTGTTCTAAAACATGATTAAGGTATACTTATTAAAAAATTAAAGTTACAAAAATTATTTCCTATAGCATTATTAAGGTGGCATTTAAATATTAGATTGTTTCAATACCCGTTGTAACAACTCTATGTAAATACCTATGTCCCAGTGTCTACACCGTTCGACCGTGATGACTCTAGATAAGGCGCAGACTTTTCCCACTATTTCTTCCTTATTTATCGAACTGACAGACAGACAAATGTGTCCGAACGTATAAATGGGAGTTGACTTTTTTTCTCTTGATTAGGGGTGGACGAATCGGTATACTTTGTCAATGTAATTGGACGTTGATTTTACAGTTTGGAAAATTGTTGGAGCCTTAAGTGGATTGGCTTTATTTTTTTTATTTTTTTAATATACGAATGTATTCATATGCTGCAATAAGATATGTAGTCTTTGTTTTTATTCGAATACTAATAGTAATATAGTGTCCTTGTAAATGTTTGTTTTTTTTTTTAAATTAATTAATGTTATTCAATCATTAAATATTTAAAATAATATTCGTTGCATACAGTAATAAAAGTATAAGAATATAAATTGTTATAAAATAATTTGAAATATATTTGAAATTATAAAAAAAAACGATAACAGTCAAATTATATATTAAATGAATCGTAAGCGACAAACAAATGATTAAATTCTTCTTTTTCAAAATCAACTACAAGTTATATGTAGAGCGGAAGACACTTAAAAATGTTGAGATTTTTTTTTTTTTGTACCCCTAACAAAGACCTCTCCAACATAAAGGTTTGATTATAATCTAACCAAACGAATCTGTTCGCTGAATAATTCAACAAACGTCGAAAGCAAAGAGTCAAACATGGTCATTCAAGTTTACTGTACCGATATCTCAAATGGCTCTTGAGAAGAAAACTTGCCAACCCTTGCCTCGGTCAATATTTATGAGCCTGGAAAGCATTTTGCCCTACAGAAATACCCAATAACCGAAGAAACGTTTGCCGATCGAATTTGAACACTATTACATTAAAAATTAGAGTTAGGTCGGTCAGATGTGGTGATCGTGTGAAATGAAACAGTAAGAATCCTACAAATTTTACTGTGTAGCTGTAGAAACATTTGTTAATCGAAATTGAACTCTACGTCTCTACAAATTAGGGTAAGGTTGTGCGGATGTTCAAGAGAAGTATATATCACAGTTTTGGAAATTCGGTGTTGGATTGCTTTTGAATTTGGTCAAGACGTTTTGTCAATGAATTTCGATCAAAGGTCTCAATTATAATAAAGTTATTCCTGGGTGTTGTGGGTTAATATTTTGTTTTTGTTCATTTTCCTTCTGGTAACAAGTATCACCGCGACTTCAAGGAGTTAGCAACACCAAAGGTGTAGCATATACGATTCAAAAAGCTTTTTTCCCCGGGACACACCTTCCAGTCTCCACCACTGCAACTCTTGTTTCCGAGGATTAACAGTGGCGTTCTTTGATCGATTAATCAACGAATAATACAGCAATGCTGCACAGTCTGTGCGTCAAGAAATAATCATTATGAAAGATCTACCTACCTAACAATCTGCCTACCTATCAAACCTACTCCTACCTATTGTTTTATTTTATTTCAAACTCAAACCTCCTTTCGACTATTTATTTCTCAGAGGTAGTAAAATTACCGCGTACCCGGTGGCAGAAGGCGTATTGTCTCATAATCTATCAAATTCCTGAATATATCAAGTTTACGGTTATTCCCCGTCCTTTGAGCTGGACTATAAAAATTTTATTGCTATTGCCTCACATCGCTTCGACCTCCATTGATCCGTCGAAAGATCTTCCAGGCTTTAAAATTGGAATTCCATTGCCAAAAGATTTAAAAATAAGCTGAAATAAATAAAAAAAACTAAACTAGTTCCACTATTAAGAAACATACGATTCCCAAAAATAGGTTTCTGCTAAAAATATAGATTTAATTAGAGGAACCAAATTAGACTTAACGCTTCTATTTATTGTAGTCAAATAATATACTTATACAAAAACCTAGTGATATTAATTTTCTTTACAAAACCTAGTTCTATTAATGTATTTCCCAATTACTTTGGTTTCGAAAGAATAAGTTTCTATTGAAATTTAAATTAAAATACATTTAAGTTTAAATCCCACTTATCCCGCTTCAAACTAAGATAACCATTTAACTACAGTAAGATAAGCATCCAAAAATCCGTCGAAGTATCATGCTCTTTTATATATCCTAGTAAATTATTTAAACAGGTCTTGGCTCCTTTTGAGTTTACGATTCTCAAACGGAACAGATATCTGATACCAAAGTAGAATCATAATATGAATTTACGTCCTAAGCACTAAAACACTCTCTGAAACAACAGAGAAGAAAGCTTTAACCTGCTTTTTTTAAATGTTTTGTCGTTTTTATTCTTTTGAAATACCTAAATATTCAATTTAATGTTTATTTCTAAAGTCATTTCTTAAAGTATTGATCATTTCTTAAAGCCAGAGTAAAGTAGCTCCATAGTTAGGAAAAAAAATACAGTCTTATACATGAAACACGATAATATTCCACAAATTACGAATAAAAAACTGTAAGGAATCGTCTGTACCTGTAACTTAAAGCTATTTCACATCAAATAAAAACACAAACTCCTTTGATAATTCTCAAAATAAAATACCCATGAACGTAAAGGCCAATTATTCTACTCAAAAATTCGTCAAGACATCACGTACCACTTATGCACTTGACATTTACTTACACATCAAGATTATAAGAAGCAAAAAATACGATCTCAATAACAGAGGTACAATAGCGCCAATCGGTTTGAAGAAGAATCTCAAATTATACGCGTTACACATCCCTAGCTGTGACCGCAGATAAAACTTGGTAATTCTATTACTGGTTATAGGTTACCACGATAACTTTGCGGTTGGTTTGAGCCTAAAGTAGGAGTGCGGAGATGGCTTCGCGTTTTATTTCCTCAATCAAAAGACGAGTGACGTGAAGTGGGAAGCAACGACCTAATGAATTCTTTACTCAGCTTTCATGATACGAGAAAAAGGTGGTAAACGAAATTTTCATTTGGCCTGCTCTAAACATGTATTTATTTTCATAAATCTTTTTTTAATAAAACAATGGCCAAAATAAATAACATTTAGATTTCAATTTTAAACAAAATTCGTGATGATACAAAGATATTTAATATTGTAGAATTACATCAATTCACAGTAAAGTTTTTTCACAAACGAAAATAATGGGTAACATTGGTGCTTAAAAACTATTTCTTTAAAAGTTACAAAAAAATGCTCAAATGGAAGCAAATTATCGGTTAGTTACTTTTTTGATTTGAGAATATTGCATTTATATTTTGGCGGCATATTTTACCTTTTTATCAGTGAAGATAACTAATAGAATGAAGAAAGAAATAAATTTACGTAATATAAAACAATCTATCAACAAATGTGTTCAAGAAAAGAGTGAACTCTTATTTAAAAGGCCGGCAACGGGCGACAGTATTCACTTTCCATCAGATGATCTGTCAGCTCGTTTGCCCCCAATCAAATAAAAAAAATTGCCATAAAACGTATGTGTAACAATGGCATAAGATTACATGAATTAACCAAACCACGATTACATGGAATTTCAAGTACCACCTTTTTAGCTAGATGCGTGAAATCATTGGGGTGGAAACTGTATTATTCGAGGGTCGTCTTAAGATTGTACCAATGTCTCCTGATCTCCTCAGACATTTCACTGAATTTACCATGGATCTAAATAATAGCATGTGCTTCTTTGAGCACAAAATAATCAAAAAAATATTCAAGCACAAATTACCACGAAACTAAGACAATAATTCTTAATGGTTAAAATTAACTACAAATTACATCATTAAGTAATTTATGATTGAAAAAAATCAATTGCATTAAACAGAAAACAATTGATATGTAAAAAAACATCATGTTTTTTTGTGTACAATTTCTATCAAATATCAAAAGTTACAAGCTCCAAAATGAATTACTATGCTGCATTATCTTATCCATATAACATGCATCTTTGTATAGGCGTATTACTTAGCAGGGTGTTCACAATTTGCCTCAATAATGTGGCCGCTTGTCCGGGCACTTACAGCGTTTACCTTATTTATTGTTCGAATATATGTATATGAAACTTTCTTACTGTTTCACACTAGGCTAGATACACAACTACCGAACTAATAGATAAAATGAGATATACGAGCATGTTTTTTGAACATAGCAACAAGCTTCTAAGACACCGAAATAAAATAATAAAACAAATATAAACAATCTGTTTTGTATTCCTTGCCTTTACTGGGCGATATTATCGATTAGGAACAAAGCCCTTGTAATTTTTTTTTTTTTTTCAAAGCCATATTTATCACGATTTCATTAAGTGCTAAACATTAGTTTTACTGCGCAAACAGAATTGCATAAGATACAATATTAGTATACGTATATGTTTGTCAAGTATAACCAAAATAAATATTAACACAAAATGCACAAAATATTAACCTTTCAAAATGTCATTTTACTTCATCGAAATGACATCACCTGAATTACAACTACAAAATTAACAAAATGCTAGTTCGTAAACGCTTAGAGCATTCGTTCGCGTTCGAATATTCTGTACACAGCTTAATATAAGAATTTGGAATGCGTCATTGCCTGGTCTTAGGGACTAATGAAAAAAAGCCCTCTTCAAGAAGCTACACGGGCTTTAAGAGTCAAGACTATAGGACTAGGACTATAGAGACTATTAACATAGTTTAATGATTGGTCTCCGATGGCGACTACCAATCAATTTTTCTATGGGTACCAATACATAAATTGTAATTCTTAACACTTAGTTATACCAAAACACGACTTCCGTTGAACTGTATGGTAGCTGCAATAAAGTGAAATGTACACTAAACATTTATACTGTGTTTTATTTATCTTTTACTAATTCGTATTTTTTTCTAAGCCATAATTAAGCTATCGTTTCCATTCTGAACATTGTTTTTTTAACCTTATACGTATTTTGTTTTTTTCTGATCCAAAATTTAGCCTACGTCATCATTTTTTTAATAATATGACTAGATTTTATTTCAAAATTACATTCCGCTCTTTATTTACCTCAAAAAATAAGTATGAAAGATTTTCATTTTTTTACTGTTGCTTAGTAGCCACGACACAGGTTTGAAATAAAATTTATTTTAAGTCATTGCCGTAAATGTCAATTTGATCGACAATTGTTACCAATTTAACTAATGTTTTCACCAGTACTATTAAAAACCATGAACTGATAGTCCATTGCCACTTCTACCCAATCAAAAGTTAACATGAAATATAGTCATCAAGAGCTTTCAAATTCAAACTATACTTTATTGCAAGAGTTATAGGGTTTCATTTTATTTGAAAAAATCAGTAATGATATAGAAATTGTTAGTCTCAAATTTAAGTTTATTCGATTCATGGTAATCATAGGTTTGATTCTGGAATACTCATTGCTTTTTATTATTGTATGCATGTATAAGATGACTTTATAAAGTGGAATATTATTATTCAAAAAAAACAGCTTAACATCTGCGTACATAAAAATACCGCATTAAATTAAAGCTATCATTGATTAAAGAAAAGGCAGTTTGTATTTTAGGGACCATTTTACGAATCTCCATAGAAAAATATAAAATACGAGAATTGCAATATTGACATTCGACATAAGCAGCAAATAATCAGATTCAGAACAAAATTTATTTTACCTTTTCCTATTTACCTTGATTGTTTATAACAATGTTCAAGTACAAAATAAAGAGTTTTAATTTATCTCTCCCTTCGCAAATTTACATAGCAAGCAATAGTTCTGAACTTTTTCAAAAACCAGACGCCACTAAAGGGATTATTACCTACTCTAGTCATTTCCATCACGTCATCATCGACCAATCATTCTCTGATGACTGCCTAACTAGATTACTCTTCTATTATAATTTTTCCCAGAAGAAATTAGACATAAAGCTTTGGTGTTAAGAGCGATTTCAGGTTGATGAGTTCAGAGTGCAAACCGAAGTACATTGTTCTACAACCCCCTCTTAATTGAAAGTAGTGAAACTATTACGTTACCTACTTGTCTGAAGGAAATTAAGCGGGGAAGCGCTTTACGAAAAATGTGGCTGAAATTTATTAAGCGATACAAAAGTATTAGGTTTCTAGTGTCTGTTGAAGATAGAAAAACTAAACGTAGGCATATCTCAAAGAACGTTTTCTGCCACATGAGGTCGGTGGCAATACTCTATTTTTAAGACTACAAAGCATAAAAAAAAAAATGGCGAAGACTCCCATAATTTACCTACTTCACTAAAAAAAAAACATTATACGTCTCATTTCAAAAAAGTAAAGGATATGTAATAAAAATATGGCATACACATGTCACCCGTTCATTATAGCAGCTGAAAATGTTTTAAAATATATCGCTGCAGCGCTTCAAGCTAACAAACACCGATCCGCACTATCCGGTTGCGAAATAATAAGATTTTTCGTGAAGCGCTGTCGATCGCTGTTCTGCTTGATCTAATTACCGCGTCATACGTTGCTAATGGTTTTAATTAAACGAATAGTTTGAATCAATCACGCCCTACCAGCTCATGTACAGGCAAAGTTTGTTAAATGAATCCAATTAAAAATTAATGACTGTCAAATGCCCGGTACAATTATTTTATTTATGAAAATTGGAAACTTTTCTTTAAAAAAATCACTATATGAATTTTCGACGTTAAATTGAATCGTATAATTTGATATATAAAATACTATAATTGTTTTTTAAGTGTCTTTTCACATATTATGTACAGTAATTTCCGGTTTTTTCGGTTAGCATGGTACATCTTTTTTTTTGTCAATACAAGAGATAATTTATGAATAATTTAATTTCAATTCGATTGTTGGGACATTAGCTTTATGGCATTCTCTCATCCTAGACTGTAAGGTGTATTACTCGTAGTATTTAAGAATAAAAACATGTTGATATACTTATATAAATTACAGAATCTGGAGATTCTTGCCGGTACCTTCCCCAACTTTAATTATCGGAACCGGATTTTGATTTTATTTAGAGCAAAATGTATGAACTCAGACAATTTTCATACATTACCTACCAATCTACACGGTATTGACCTGGCTAAAAACCGTACGCATTTGAAAAGGCACTTCGAATCTTTATTTCTTTTAATTCAACATTGGTTACATCATTAGGTTTGGTTTTTTATTTTGCCTGATTATTTCCGAGCAGCCTAACAAGACCTTGTAAACGACGCAAAATACAGGGAATCCATCGCTAATACGAAATAATGAGTGTATGCACTTTGTTATTTTGTTTTCGTTTCCATTAAGTGTGGAGTGGTAAGGTCATCATTGTACGTACGTAGCTATGTAACGCCGAGTGCATGCTAATGGATTATCAGTGATTTGCATTTAGTTGGCTTTAATGGACGAGGTTATGCAAAAGCTATACTTTCCTAGGAAAAAAAAACTCCTTAATTAATATGTGAATGTTTTGGGAAGCGAGATCATTGCAAAGATAATAAACATAATGTATATATATATTTTTGGTAAACTAATGTTCATTGAGATATGAGTAAAATATTCTTATGTAACATGACTGCTTATGTACAATAATTTAAGTACCAAAATTCCTATCAAGATACATACTGTGTTTTTTGTTTTACAAGAAAAAGCAGATACAATGTTTTGCATAAACTACTTGCAGTACTTAGTTATCTTAAAAATAACTTTCTCTACAATTAAATTTGTAAAAATGTAAAATAAATAACAAAAATCAATTTAAAAAAATTACTTCACGCAAATTTTTGTGTTTACATTATTTTTTACTAATTACAAAGGTTTCTTTAAATAAAATTGCGTACTATTGCATAAAACCGTCTGTTTACAACAAAGCATTGAATGCAGCGCCCCCTACACACGGTCGAGTTGAAAATAATTGTCTCACTGATAGGAACAGTGCAAACTAATTTCATGAACGGACTGTACAATAGAAGTATAATATACTGTAATATATCAATATAACCTTACAATATAAGTATATCTACTTACCTACTGTATTATACATGTATAGCTTTAATCGAGTATAATTAACAAGTATAACAGGTACTGTAAAACTTTCTTTCTGTACTAATTTAAGTTTCTTGAGGTAAAATTTTCAGAATCCTGTTTTGGCGTAATCAAAATATTCCTTCTATATTCAATTAGGATGAAATTTTGAAAATTTAATCCGTTCAATCAAAAAAATAAATGACTTACTTTGAAATAATTTTATTAATAAAAGTTTTCAGTCATACAGCCGGTAATTTAGTGAAAAAACAAATAATTATGTACATATAGGAACACGCTAGTATATAAGATACAAATATGAGCTTAAAAACTAAAACCCGACTACTGAAAACCACGCTCTAAAAAGTATCAAACAAGAAAATATTCTCATCTGAAATTGTTAAGTAAACCATTAAATTTCATATGGTATCACACCACTTACAGAACTAGGCAAACTTACTCACTTGTATTTTTTTGTTAGGTTGGATATATTTGGTAAAACTTTGAAGAGGGCGCCCTAATCAATTAAATGTGACGTCATATAGCATATACCCAGCGGACGATCACGACAGTGAGGGAACAGATGAACATTCAAACACACATACATTCAGGTCAAAATCATAACCCCTTTTTGCTTCGCTGTAGTCGAGTAAAATATATTAAATATGACAATGTAAGGAACCTTCATCTATCTAAGCATTCATATCAATAACTGTCATGCTTAAAAGGCATTTCAATCAGGCAAATCAAACTAATTTTCATTAAACCACGATTTTGTTTTACTATTTAAGTTTCTGTCTGTTGCACCCGCGATTTTCGTTTCACCTATTGCTGGGCTTATTATTGTTTGGACAATTTACACTATATCTTAATAAATTATAGACTATGTATTATAATGATGTATCAGATATTGTAAAGTTTCATTAAAATCCGTTCAGTAGTTTTCGGGTGAAGGAGTAACAAATATCCATGCGTCCTTACAAACTTTCGCGTATATAATATTAGCAAGGATTGTTGTTATTTTCTAATTCTTACACCAAAACTTACAACAAATAACGTTTATTGACTGACGATCTTTGTCTACCAAATATACGTATTTGCTGAAAAGCCATAGTTCAGTTATTGGATATTACATTGCAACAACCCTCTAATTGATATTTGCAAATCCAATATGTATAGCTGTAATCATATTGGCTCAGCAAATATAATCAACATGCAATTTACTAACTAATCAATTCATATAATAATGTAAATTAATACATACGTATCTGACGTTATCTATTTAATGAAAATAAAAGAAATAATTTATTTACTTGCTTAATAATATTACTCCCCGCCGTGTTCACGTGGGTGGAATTTAAGGTTTGTGAAAGTATTTAAAAAAAGCTTACATGTTTTTGGGGATAATGTAGCATTCTAATGGTGAAAGAATTGTTTAAATCCGTCCAGTACTTTTTGAGTTTCAGAGAAAAAATGGAAGGAACTGGAGGAGGCCTATATAAAGGGATTCCTAAAATAGGTTCAACCATACCAAAAGAGAGTAAAATAAGTTAAAATATTGAAAGGAGATAAAGAAGTATTTTAAAAAAGATTACAGAGTTTATACGTTACAAACATACAAAAATACAAAGATATCCTCTTTATTCTATGAGTATAGATAAAAAAGTATGTTTATCTGTCGAACTACTGAAGCCATTAAAATTTATCACTAAAATATTTAAAAAATTGCTTCATCTGTTTCTAGAATTATCTTTGAACCAATTTTTATTTACTTAAAATTTATGTTTAAGTGAATTTGTGCTTTAAGAATGTAATTTTAATTTTGTTTTTCTGGTTCTAACGGGAAAAAAATCATAGTATTTTTGGAAATAAAACAATCAAATTAACCTAGCCCAGCACATTTACTTTCAAGTGTAATGACAGTGTAATTGCTTAAATAAATAAAATAAAAACACGATGCTAAAAACTTTGAAAAAAAGATATCCAAGTTAGCTTTCAAATATTAAATGCAGTTTTTGTATTCATAGTTTTAATCTAAAAAGTAATACCAGTCGACAAGCAAACTGCAGGAGTTAACCAAGTAAAAACTAACCAGATATCTGGGGAAGTAGTAAACATACCACAGAGCTGGTAAGGTTACATTAAATTAAAAACTTACTTTAGATTTAAATGGAATAAAAACTAATTTTAATTTAATTGGGACACACATATGTACCTTGGGCTTTTAATTATAAGTTATATTCTGTGACTGATGTGTGTCCTGTGGAATAAAAAAAAATGATTCCTTCGCGTATATTCTATTGTTCATCCTCAATTTTACCATAAATAAATAACAAAAAGTTTTAATTTAAAGTACAGTTTTTGAATGAACATGTCGAGGCTTTTCGTTTGATACGCCACTTGGACATTTTGCGTACGTTCGATTTTTCATACCCACTTTCGCCCCCCATAACTTTTGAATGTGGGAACCGATATCGATCAAATAGCTTAAAACACGTTCGATCAACTCACATTTCAAACAAAAAAACTACATCAAAATCGCTTCATTCGTTCGAGAGTTATTATACCACACACGGTCACATAGACAGACACGTCAAACGTATAACATCCCTCTTTTTGCGTTTAGGGTTAAAAATAAAAACTCTAGACGTTCCGTTCCGAAAGACAATAAGCCTATTAGCTTTATCGCGTAATAATTGCAAACTCCTACACACCCATTTGAAATGTGATGATGATGCGTGAAAATTTTGTTCGTTAGACTCTCTAAAACACAAAAACTTCTTGACCGATTTGAGTCATTCTTTTTATTTGTCTACGTGTAATTCAGGGTTCATGTATTAAAATACAATAAATTGTAAAAACTTAAAGAAACGGTGACGTACAAGAAAAATATATTTATGACTCCAGTTTTATACATCATGGGCAAACTAGCATATGGCAGATGTATATAAGTATTGAGAACATGTTCATATAACAAATAAGTATATTAGTATCTTCCCCGTCACAAATTTTCCAAACCGTTGGTCGAGTCATTTTTAAGAAAAAATAAATTAATTTGACTATAATAATAATAATAAAAACCACATCACGACACACACATTGACTCAGCCCTGCTGTAAGTATCTATCGTAAGAACTTGTATCGCAGGTGCTAAGCAACGATATGGTATATACTAAATAAATAAGAATACAACATCCAAGACCGATAAGCGAAACAATGCGTCTTGCAAATAACACAAAGTCCCACCCCCGCCGGGATTCGAACCCGGAACCTCTTGCGTAGCAGTCGGCTGTTTACACCACTGCGCCACCAAGGTCGTCGTCACTATTCTAAGTACTTTCTAATAAAGTTATTTTGCCACGACATGACTTCATAAGTTTTCCCTTGGTATATCTATCGAAAAATCCTTCCCTCCTATCTTCCATTAAACAGGTTGCCCAAGCTGTCCTGTCTAAATAGTTACAGCCCTAAACGGCTCGCGGCAGTGTCGTGGGCAATCAGGCGTTTTACTGCCCTTTGTCTTCTTAAATCGTAGCACGATACACAGGAACGAAACTCCAGTTAATGTTTGTTCGTTAGACGCTTGATATACTTTCAGTTAAAAATTTAAACCCAGTAAATGCCCTTTTTTTTGGGAGGACGTGGTAGCTTAGTTTGTACGTGCCTTGGATAACCGACCGACCCGGCCCGACAGATCGTGGGTTCGAGTCTCGGGTTGCTGTAAGCTGTAGCTGCCATGTTTCTCAATGTGCCCGGATAATAGCGAAAGATTTGCAACCTGACACACTGGGACTCAACATAAACATGCGAAAAGCGGTGTGTAGCAAGCTCCTCTGCCAACCCCTCTCGAGGGACTACGGCGTGAGTTATGTATGTTTGTATATAATTATTATAGGTAACAAAATATTTGCATTTATAAAACCTAAGTCTAATCAAGCCGCATTTCTCTATCTAAGCCTAGAAAAATATTTAAAAACCTGCGTAAGATAAAATATGAAAACTAATTTCAATGGTTATTAGTTATGTAAGTTGTGGTGTAGATATAATAAGTCAGTTAACTGTACCTTTGATACAATATCAATATTACTAGGGCATCGTCGCGACGATAGACGGCGGTGTCACTTTCCATCAGTTGAACCGTCCGCTTTAAGCGTTTTAAGTTACAAATATAAATAAATAAAAATAACTATTCTAACCGGAAGACCAACATAAATAACATAGATCACTAAAGAGAAAGATTTTTTTTTTTTTTTTACAGTGTTAAATCCGTTGTCCATAACAAGAATAACCAAAAGGTGGACAATGTCCGCATCAGATTTCTCCTAAGGTCGTAAACTCGCCAAACGCACAAACAAACAGAATAAACGACTCGGAAGCAAGTTATGTCTTCACTTACTCCTTTTATCTTCACTTCACGTAGAATTGGTGATATTGGGGCTATTTTCTGTGTTTTTATGTTACTGTTTTATGCTCTTTACAATTCATTTTGTAAAAAATATAACATATTGTAGGTTTTATAAATTAACTCTTAAAATATCTTTAGTAATGTATGAGTGCTTGGATGAAACTACTGAATGAAACCTTACAATAATATAGCTTATACACATAGGCGATAGTTTTTTAAGATATTGTGTTAATTTTCCAGAATATAACGATAAATGTCAAGTAATTAAAAATCCTGATGGAAACAATTTCAACTTCTACACGGACAAAGTGGCTGGTAGAAGCTACTATAAAATAACATGAAATCGAATCTCACAAATTTTGGTAGCTAATACGTAAAGTTAATAAAACTTGAATGCTACGGAATTACTACGGCATATTCGTAGCCTTGCTACGAAGTTGTCTCAAACTCAAGAAAATTGATTTAATTCGATTAACATTTAACTTAAGAAATATATGAAAATTTCTGGAATTTCTCACTCATTTTTTTGTTAGCTTTCTTGGAAATGTCGCAAAGTAAATTGGACGATGTTATGTCTTGATATATTAGTATACTATAAGTAAGGATATATATCGCGGTTCATGTAAACATACAAGTGGGAGGGATGAAGTGTGATTTACGCGGCCTATTTACAATCTCAAAGAGCAGCGGCTTTTAGACCATGCTAAAAATCTTTTTTATAAAACGATTCTGGCGTTTGTTAGACAAAGAAAAAAAGTATATGAGTTTTTTTTGTTTGATTTCAAACCCAAGACAGACAATCTTGAAAGGGGTTACTGGCAACAAGCGTCACCGGATCGCTATTCGAACCCATCCGAATAAAAGCAATCAGAAAGTTTCTACAATTGTTGTATAAATAATAATAAATGTCATAGAAAATTTTGTCTATTTTAATTCTCATTCTTATGGAAATGTGGCACTTCAATTCAAAATATTTATGAGGCCATGTTACGATTTGTCATATGTATCATTTCAGAACAGATACAATATAACATAGCAACCTTTTTACCCCACAGATTGAACTATATGGACGTTTGTTTAACTATATGTGATCAAATAGTGATGGTTAAGACATTTGTATGGAATAAAACTCGCTGATCTTAGTAGCCACGTCCCTTGCTCAATGCTAATCGAGTGCTAAGTAGCTCGCTTCTTGATTTATCACCAAGGATTAAAGTATAATTATTTTCCTAAGGTACCCTAAAAAGACATTTATCAAAGACATTGTAAGTGCTAATTACAGATGTCTTGTCATTGTCTCCTCTTATCTCTGCTTTTGATTTATATTGTGTTTGGAGGTTTGGTACAATTCTCAATTGAGTAAAATCAGAATATTCCTTAGCGCTAGACTGTATTGTGTTAAAACTTTACTTAAAAATTTATTTTATTATTAACTGCCTTTTCACAGGTATTTAATAGTAATAATAAATATCTTTATTTACGTAAAAACATTTAACAAAGAAAAAATGTTCTACCGTGGACCCTGCGCTAGGAGAGCCAGTATTGCAGGAGTCCAATTTAATACCCTATGAATTTACAGCACACAAAACAATACAATATCCAATTACAGAATGAATGCAGATCGAAAAACTAAATAGGTATTTATTATTAGGTTTATTGAAGTGCTTATTAATTCCTAGGGCAGTATTAAACTTTATTAACTAGCTTTTCCCCGCGACTTGGATGGAAATGGATCTAATAGGATTTTTAATTACTAGACATTTATCGTTATATTTTAGACAATTCACGCAATATCTTTATAAATTATAGGCTATGTGTTATTTATTCTCATGTATAATCTATGTTTTTTTTTTTTTTTTTTAATAGTTTTTGGGTGAAAGAGTAACAAACATCCATACACCCTTAAAAATGATATTAGTTGGGATACAAACGTTGTAAATGTTGAAATTTATTAATCCTGCAGCGGTCCATACAAAAAATAAACATATTAAACATTATTTTTGGATTTTTATTTTATTTAAAACCTAATCGCTTTTTGTTATCAAAACAAACAAGCAATGACAATAGAATATCACTCTCAACTCCACATTAGGGATCAAATCGATCATTAGTCGGGCCACCTAACCATTATTTATAAGTGAAAAATGGATATTTCAGGGTAGATCTTGGGCCGGTTGAACACCATTTCCGTTTCCGGATGTGCATCCATCTTTAACCGGATGCTGGCCGACACTCTTTTCAACCGGTTTTCTAAAATAGAACATATTTCTTCATCACGCGAACATTTAATGTTACAGATCATCAGTCACTCTGAGATTTTATCTTAATCATTAAAATAAGATTGAATATTTTTTTTCGAGTACATTTTTTTCATACATACATACATCCAACAGTAATTTAATAACATAAAAATGAAACGGAATATCTTTAATAAGATATATCACATAACTCATTTTACATTGAAATAAAACACAATTTTAATCAAATATAAATTTCAGATAAAAATAATTGTAATATAACAGTAGTTACATATTTCAGAGTAACGTCAACAAAAAAACCGAACTATAGGATATTTTTCATATATTGTAGTGCCTTTAAATCCCTCTCGAAGCGGCCCTTGGTCAATATGATACATTACAATAGTTATTCAAGTGGCTTCAAGTGGATAATGACGATCGTTATGATGGACATCGAGCTTTGTATGGAAGCCTGTAATTGTCGAGGTAAAATAATTGGGACTCGGTTCCTATGGAGATAGGATATTGTTTTGCTATCTGTATTTTTCTTTTAATTTTTTTATTGTATTTGCTATTTTTTGATCCTCAGTTTAGTATAATTTAAGAAAATACGCGTGGACTTTTTAATTTTTATAGGGTTACTCGTATCAAGATAATTTAACGACAGCCAACTGCTACGCTAGAGGTGCAAAACGCATTTTGTTATTTGCAATGTAATACAAGTCTTGGTTGTTCTGTTCTTATCTATACAGTATATATCATATCGTTGCTTAGTGCCTACTTTACAAGATTATATCTTATATCTTATATCTTATTGCAGAGCTGAATCGTGGTGTGTCGTGATGCGCTTATTATTATTCGAATTCATATATTTTACCAATATTGTTTTAGTTAAAAAAACACAAACATTTCAATGTATCTTCAAATAAGTTTTGAATTAATTTGCTACGGAGAAGCAAAAACCAGCACCTCTTATTCTTAGAATGTTGTAAAAAAGACTAAATTACTCTTTAGAAGTATTCTGAAGCGGTGGTGGTACCACTCCATCCCTGGAATACGTAACCTAACTGAATTGAAAGGAAGAAGAAAAAAAGGTAACGGTTGTACCACTAGCTATATTGATGTTTGATGAAAACTATAATTTATTTCTTGGTTTTGCATCGCCCGCATAAAGCATAAATTTGAATTTGTTTGTAATGTAAATTTTATAGAAAATAAAAATACTAATATAAGTTCATTATTTTTGTAATTTATTACTAACAACTGAGCCGATGTTGCTAATTAAATTGAATTATTTTATTGTTATTGTAAACATTTTAAAGGTGGTAATACTTATTCTAGAGTTTGTTTTTGTTCGATTCCTTATTCAAACATGATGAATAAAATTAATTGTTAGTACAGATTGAAGAACCAACGAACTTCATAGAAGAAATATTCTTATATTGTTTAATGTTGGACGGCCCTCCACGACGAAAACAGATTATCTTGTGTGGGCTGCATCGAGCCGATAAATACAAGCGGTACACGATGCTTACAGTTAAAAATATTTCAAAGAAGCCTTTGCTCATGTAACCTCTTTCGTATTATGGCTGGCTAGAATAACTCACTAGACAAAAGGTAAGGTATTGTTTGGGGTTGAGTTATTTAGGGGATAAAATTAAACTAAACAAATAGACTAGTCCCCTTTAAGCTTTTTCTCCAAGTTATTTTTATTTAGTTCTAGCTTTAGTTTAAGATAGCTTCCAGTACAACCGAACCTTTAACCGGCACTCACCGGACAAAGGATGTTACGGACAATTTTCTACTTGAAAAAAGTACGGGATTACTTTCAGAGTTCCAAATTGACTTTTTGATGCGGCACTGCGCGGATAAAGGAACAGATAATTGAGGTTTCTAAAAAAAGTGGACAGTTAATACGTGGATTTATGGTATCAGAAAAATACTCTTGCATTTTGAATAGCCAATAGAAAGCTTGTACCAATCTATTATGTTTGTCATGATTTAAAAGTGAACTGATTTACTTTGTCAGTTAAGTGAAAGATTAATTGTTTATTATTATACCACAAACAAGATAAATAATTATCACATTAATAAGCATAATACATAATCAGGACATCTTAATTAGTCGCGGTGGTTACATTATATAAAATTAAAATAGTGAATAATTAAATTGTACATCATATTGAAAAATGCAACAACGGAGCTGTCTTGTCGGATTCGTTAACGTTGAATTGATTAACAAAACATGTCTATATTTTTTTGTCATCGAAACTTTGTCATTTTAATGAATATCATTATTTTTTCAATAATCCTATATAATAATTACCCTATCCATTTTTTTCACTCACGCTAGCAACGAACATTAGTTTTTTTTTTTTACTGGTCATTAACTGTAAACCAGACTACTTTTAAACTTTACAAAGCGGAAATTTTCAAATGAAAAAAGTAAAAGAAAACTCATAATTCTACCTTTGACGTGGCGACGGACAGTTTTGAACGAATGGGAGTGTGTCTTTGTGATTAAACATTTTTCAGGATTGTGTATTAAATTTAACATCGCTTGTTTTCATCGCGAAAATGGTTTTATTTTCTTTTTGAAAAACTGTATTTAAAATATCTTTTTTTATATTATTAAACATCTTTAGTGTTTTGACAAAATTTTAATTAATTACGTTTGTGTTTAAATAATTTAGTTAGCCTTACAAATCGTCAGTGAAATTAAAAGTGCGTAGCAATTTGTTTTAAACATAAATCATGCATAGATCTGTGGAAGACCAACATATTTAAACAGAAATTTAGTTCTGCATTGTTTTTAAAATACTTTTATTTTACTTTTTATTTATGTCTAAATTTAGCATCATTTTAAAGTTTTTGAACTCTCAGATAAACATTTTACTTACGCAAGATTGGATCTTTCGTGATGTCAATTTCTACTTGTAATCGAGTCACTCACTTGTAAATAACGTAATAAAGAGAAAAAAAGGAAGCCATTATCATTTACAACAACTATAAGGTAAGGGCACCCCATTAAAACTGCGATTTTCCTTGTCCACTATTTAGAGGGGGTTATTTGTTATCTAATATCTGTTTTTTTCTTCAAGAAAACCATAACGCTTGTCGGTTTATTCAAATTATGATGACAATAAGACTCTTATTTTATACTTTTTAAATTATAATAATAATAATAAACACATCACGACACACACATTGTCTCAGCCCTGTACTAAGATATTCTTGTATCGCAGGCAACGAGTGGTACAAACTACATAGATAAGAAAACAATATCCAAGACCAATAAGCAAAACAATGCGTCTTGCAAACAACACAAAGTTCTGCCCCTGCCGGGATTGGAACCTCTAGCTTAGCAGTCGGCTGTTAACACCACTGCGCCACCGAGGTCGCCGTCTTCTCATTTATAATTGTTGAAAAATAAAAATCATTAAACATACTTTATTCGTTGGAAATGGAAAATCATGCTTTAGTTTAAAAATCAGCTCGAATGATTTAGAAGAATATTTTTACGAACACCCTGTTTAGTAACAAATTAGAGGCAGTGAAGCTAGCGTGAGTTCTCAATCATTCAAGTTAACGATAGCAGAGGGGGACACTTAAACATAAGACGTCAATAATACCTACCGGGGAAGAACACGAGACAATTTTAAAAGTCATAGCTACTGTAGGAAATGACTATGGAGACTGTTCAGTGCTGAATAATACACAGGTTGTCAGGAACGCGTTATGTATTTCGCCAACCAGTACAATACATCGGTAAGGCAGGGAGGCTACTGTACTTAAGTAGTACTAACGCGGACTGACTTGTAAACTGAAGAATTACTTTATATATTTTAATATATCAAGTCTCGCAATACGTACGTGTGTTGCCGCAGCTACTTAATTCTTTTACATCTTTTATACTTACAAATAAATTATTTATTGTTTAATTTGAAATGGAACAAAATATATTCTTAAGAGTTTAGTTTAGACTAAAAATAAATACTGATCCTGTGCCCTATATCCAGCAGTGGTTGTTCTCCAGCTGATGAACTTGATTACTAGTAGAATACAAAAGTAACAAAGTTCTCCCATACAATGTTGGTATTTTCTATGTATAGATGTTGAACTGTCAAGTGTGCTAGCTACCTACATCTAACTTGTTTATGTTTCCGAACGCACTTATTAAATGGCCGCTGTAACGTTAGCGTCTTCTTTTTAACCGCCTTTTCCCAATATACAAGAATCATGATTTATTTAATTTTTTGCTTGCTCTTTTTTATTTTACGAAAACATTTAAAAATAAATATCCTTTAATATTGTACGATAGAATGAAACCTTCATGCGTATGCTAGATTTACTCTTGACCGGATTTTTATTATATTTACCCATGAAATATTGTAAAACTTATGTCAGAAACAACAATATAATGAAAACAATCGCCATTTCATTCATGTACAATCACAGCGGCAGGTCCTTTGTGATTCTTCGTGACATGATGGTCAGTAAACATCAGTACAAAAGCGAAAATCTGATAAGCTTTGACCATTTTGACGTTACAGGTAATTCCTGTAAATGACTAAAATTTTGATACTTGACTTCTTATCTCTCCATGCATACCATGCATCATTATTTATCAGCACATGAAACATGATGAAAAAGCAATGAATTAGTTTTCAGCTCGAAAATCAATCTTTTTATGTCGAATGAAATAAAATGAATATACTACGAGTCTTAATTATAGGTATAGAAATTATTAATGCAATGAATATATTCTAAAGAATAAACCATTTCAAGTCCTGGAACACTTTAAGTTAATAGTAAATTTGAAAACGGTCAAAATCATAATCCTCCTTATTGCTCTATCGCATTCAAACCCTAGACTGTAAGATGTTTTAGTGGCTCAGTATAAAACATGTTCATATAACAAATTACAGAATCTGGGGTTTTTAAACGGTATCTTCCCCAACATACATTTTCCGAACCGTGGTCGAGTCATTTTTAAGAAAATTTTTAATTCATTTGGCGATAAGTACTTTTTTTAAGTTTATGGAATAAAGTTATTACCAGTAGTCGAGTGATTTTTAAGAAAAACTTAAATTCATTTGGCGATTCTAAGTCCTTTTTTTATGTTTATGGAATAAAGTTAAAATAATTATTTTTTTGCTTCGCCGTAGACGGTTAACACGGCAAGATTTTTCAAAGCTAAATTACACGGTATAAATTAAAACAACATTAACAGGAATCCTTTTGCTGTATTGGATTTTAACCGGTACGCGTTTGACAATAACACCGCAACCTTTGACCGGTGCGAGTCGAAACCAAAATTACGGTCAAAGCTAAAATGTATACCAAAAACAAAATTACCCCCATGAGATCGAACTTCATAGTTTTCGACGTTTACAAACCAATATTTTACCTGCTTTTGATTTTTGGCTACAGTTTCAACGCGTCAGAAAGAAAAGTCGTTAAAGTCGGGATTCGCTTGTACTGCGCTTTTTTAATATCCTTATGCGTATATACGGGTATATATATTAATGTCGTCGACGACTTCACTCAATTATGGTCTCTATTGGAATATGTAGCCACTCTTATAATTTTTGAGTTCATGAAAGACGAAACGAAATTATTCTTCAATCAGATAGCAAAAATAGATTCCCATCTAAGGATAAACCATAGGAATCATTACAGAAACCGAATGAAATTTGTTCTGGGAACGTTCATTATTTGGGTGCAAAGAGTAATTTATATTTTCATATACTACTTACCTTCAGATATATATGAACACACTCTGCAGTTAGTTTTCCTACAGTTCGTCAACTTGGCGCTAGATACCTATAGAGTGTGGCGTCTGGTTCTATACGAATTAATTAGATACAGGATTAAAACGCTGAGGTTAAGATTGGAAGAGATGACGAAAAGTGATTACTACTTATACATTGAAAACAAAAGAAGTGTGAAAGAGACAAAGTATAGGTTTTGTTTGGACCTGTACAGGGCCTTGGCTGATCTTGTGGATTTGATTGTACCCAAAATGCATGTATCGGTAAGTTTGATGAAATATGATTTAATATACCTAAGAGAACACCTTTGGCTAGCAAGATATGCAAATTTTACGTTTTGGCTTATTAACTAGCGACCCGTTCCAGCTTCGCACGGATATTGTGCATGTATTACATACATATAAACTGTCCTCTTGAACCATTCTGTATATTTAAAAAAACCGCATCAAAATCCGTTACGTAGTTTTAAAGATCTTAGCATACATAGGGACAGACAGCGGAAAGCGACTTTGTTTTGAAAGAATGAATGAAAGAACTGTGCTTGGATACTAAATATTGGTAAGCAATAATAAGTATGAATAAAACATATAGATTGAAACTTCTTTATTTGCTCAAACATTTAATTTAAAAATCAAATTTAGTAACTAGATATCTCAAAGCTATATTAGAACAAATTAATAAATTACATAAAAAGTCAAATAAAATTAATTTGAACAATGTCATTTAATAATACAACAAAATTAAAACCAAAGCAAACGAGTAATCAAATGTCATAACAATTTATTAGACACAATAAATTAATGTTAATTTTTTCAGTTATTCATCAGCGTCATATGCAGTGTACCGAAATTAGTGATCAATTCCTATCATTTCCTGCTGGTGCTGGAAGATTTTGTGAGTACCATTGTTTTCTCTCTCAATAAAAATGACACAGCTTTTTTTCCATCAATTATTATGTATTTTAAATATTTTGTCTCAATCGTTTACTAATGCTATGATTTTCCTGTAGCTAACTTATCTGAATGCAGACTGTTTCAATTATTACGATTTATAGTATAGTTAAATATTAACCACATAACCGCATCACGACACGCACACTGATTCAGCCCTGCACTAGATATAATGTTGCATTGCAGGCACTAAGCAACGATATGTTATAAACTACAAACTCGTACATAACAATACAACATCCAAGACCAGTAAGCGAAACAAATAACACAAAGTTCCGCCCCCGCCGGGATTTGAACCGGGAACCTCTAGCGTTGCATTCCAGTCCATCTTCATAACAAGATCTAACGATTTACGGTTTCTATTATGCCTAATTTTGTAATGTTCAGGTTTCTTACGAGTCTCTAGGTATAGTACTGATGCATATATCAGTGATTGCGTTCTCCTTGTTTACTATTTGTGGCGTGGTCGAACTATACACAGCTGAGGCAGAAATCATGAAGCTCTTATTAATGCACAAGATACTTGAAGGTGTAGGTAAGGCCTTATATTTGTTTATTCCACTCAAAAAATATATATTATATTGTCCACATGTAATTTTCTTTATTCCTCCACAATATGTAAATTGATATATAATTGTTAAGAAATTGATAATTAAATAAATTAATTATTTTAAATTAATTATTTAATAAATAGAATTAATAAATATATTAAATAAATTAATTATTTTTAACGTAGCATTTCATAAAGAATCTATTCTTAATAAATACAAATGGAAAATGATTTAATAACTTCTAAAAACAGTAAGTTCTAGAAGCCTTATTATTGGAGGTGCATCACTTAGTTCCTAAGAAAGAGGAATTACAAAGGAAAATAAATTAAAACAAGTGTTAATAATTTTTACGCATATTTTTTTCAGATGATTCAACAAAAGCTGAACTTCGCCTGTTCATGGAATATATAACGATGCGACCGTTTCAATACAAAATATTTAGAATAATACCTATTAATGGTATCTTACCTCTGGAACTGATAAACATCTGCGCTACTTATGTCACGGTTATGATCAATTTCACACATTTATATTAGTTTTAAATCCTCAGTCTATGTTAAAATGTCCATCTTTAAATTGTCCACAAAAACAAAATGTTTGACAATACTAATAAAGGTAAAATAAATAAAATAATCGAATTTTACATTTAATAACATATTATATTTAGGTTTTTTTCGGGTCACACCCCCCACTCTGTCCCACCACTGCAACTCCTGTTTATCAGGATCAACAGTGGCGTCTTTTAATCGAAAAATCGACGAGTAATGCAGCTGTGCAATGACGCACTGGCTGTGCCCGGACACCTTAACGGCTGTGTTGGGACCCGTAACAGACTTAATCAGAAGAGAGGAAGTAAGAAAGCGGTTTCAGAGTTCAATTGAAACGGCCCAGAGGCAGAAAAACTAAACTCGTACAGTTTGTATATAGTTTTTATTACATAGAACTAAATATGTTTGTGTACTTCATTATTTGGTGAAGTGCACTGTACACTGTTTATGGTACTAAATATTTAGATAACCTTAGTTCAATCCCACAACTTTAAAAGATTTTTTAAAATTACAAATTGCTGTAATGGTATACGGCACATACGGTATATGTGGAGGCTTGAGCTAAAGGAAAAAATTATATAATGTATGATTCAATATCGAGGATTTCATGTTAATAATAATTAATAAAATAATAAATAATAACCACATCACGACACACACATTGACTCAGCCCTGCACTAAGTATCGTAAGAACTTGTTTCGCAGGTGCTAAGCAACGATATGGTATATACTAAATAAATAAGAACATCCAAGACCGGTAAGCGAATCAATGCGTCTTGCAAATAACACAAAGTCCCGCTCCCACCGGGATTCGAACCCGGAACCTCTAGCGTCGCAGTCGGCTGTTTACACCACTGCGCCACAGAGGTCATATAAAATAACAGTTTCAAATTTACAAAATGGTCAACAAATATCACAATATAATGGATTAAGGGGTATTACTTGCCCCTATTTTAGAAGCTTTGAAGGCATGATTTGATGGATTGAGTGCACATTGGATAAATTGTTGTAAAACTTTATTTTATTTTGAACACTTCATTGAATTATTTCTCTTTGCTGTTGTATCTCGGTATTTATTGGTAAAGAAAATTTCTTGCTTAAACTCTACGTTTGATTATTTGACTGTAATAATTTGATAATTTTGTAGAGAATATTTTAGGACTAAAATTATTTTTGTATTCTTCCCATACTCAGCAAAGGTCTCGGAGAAAACATTTTCACAGTCAACACCTATGTGCTCGTTTCTACAAATAAAGATTAAAAGTAAAGAGCACGCTTGACAGAGATTAATCCGAAAGTGTCTGAGCGAAGGAAACGTTGTAATTATTCATCAGAACATCATTAGCCATATAAACACGGGCATTAGAACTGATCGCTCCGTCGCGTCTCTCCCTCACACAAAACACTTGACTAACGACTGTTTAAGAAACCATTGCTAAGCTGATGGGGTGTGATTTTATTGTCAGTGACTGTACGATGTATTTACGTAGATGTATAATAAACCACATCACGACACACACACCGACTCAGCCCTGCAGCAAGTATCGTAAGAACTTGTGTCACAGGATAGCAACGATTTGGTATAAACTACGTAGATAAGAATACTATATTTGGATGCAGGGCTGAGTCAATGTGCAGACTACACAAGCACTTGCGTCACAGGAACTAAGCAACACTATAAGCTACATAAATAACAGTGCTGCGTCCAAGACCGGTAAGCGAAACAATGCGTCTTGCAAATATCACATAGTTCTGGTGCCGCTGAGATTCGAACCCAGAACCTCTAGCGTAGCAGTCGTTTTCACCACTGCGCCACCGAGGTCGTCAACCATTCTTTATGTTGACGCAGTACAATCCTGTTATCATAGACTAATGGTTGGTCTCCGCTGATAGCACCACGACTACCAATCATGAACCTATAACATTGTTGAAATCCTTGTACGTCATGACGACGAGGAACAGCGTATATGGATGATGTTTTAAATCTTTGACATATAAAATTCAAACATTTTTATTAACAAGTCGCATTCAAAGTGCTTTTGAATAGTAAAACTTACCATCGGTTCAATGACAATCTGTGGGGAGGAAGCCAACAAAACTGTCAGCCGAATTCCTTAATTTTTAACCTACATTTGTTTATTTAACATGATTTAGAATAAGCATAGAACAAAATCAGCATAGAGTAAAATCAAAAATTGACAAAATGTTTCTTAGAATTTCTGACTTTTAAATGACTTTATTTTTAATTAGATGCAGAGATGTGACGGTTATTATTTAGATAAGTTCATAATGACAATTTCATTTCCAACTTACGAGTAGGTTTTATCCTTTTTCAACCTATTGGGACGAAACCAATTCACAACAGAGCTTTTCTCGACACAATACGAACTGAAACATTCCGTATTTCAATACAAAACTTGAAGTTGAACTACAAACTGCACGCTGGAAATGCATAAATCTCCTGCATAATTAATCAAAATGCAATAAACTTTGAAATAACAGCGATCTAGACATTTCCTTAGCGAAATTCTCTTCAAACGAGAAAGAGACAAAGCTATAGTAAACATGTATGTGTCCTACTCTCATAAACTTAGCAAAAAGTTTTGTTAAGGGGTTTTGTGAGAAGTTGTGCCGTTTGCAAATGGAACTAATCACTTAATGCAGGTAGCTCGCAAAGTTTGACAGTCTATAGAGATATGGACGTTAAGAAAGAGTTTTGTACGAATTAACAATACGTTAAATCTTGGCTATAGCTTCTTTTGCTTAATGTATTAGCTCTTTATTAATGTGTGTGTCGATTTGTGATAATATTATTTACTAACACATCACATCATCTATCTGTCTGTACCAATACAATAAAGAGTAAACCTTAATTATTTTGTGACGAATAAACTCAAAAAAAATCGAACCGATTTCAAAAATTCTTTCACGATTAGAATGCTACATTATCCCTTAAACAAATAGCCTATATTATTTCTCTTTATTTACATAAAACCACAGCACTACGAAACCATTAAAACCATTTAAAGTAAATTTAACAATTGGCCAATTACGGTTTCATTTTTTTTATGTAACATTTAAGAAAACGGTAAATCATTTTATAAAGACAAGGTACAACTTATTCTACATATAAATGAGTAATTTAAAAATAAATACAAAAGTGCATGTGTTAGACAACAACCCCACCTATCGGGTGCAGAATTATTTCCTTAAAACTAGCAACTGGTCATACATATTCATAATGCGTGTTTTTTTGTGTCCCGTAAATCCGAAAGAAAAAAGTAACCCTTTTGGGATTGCTTTGTTGTCGTAGAGGTGTGACACTGAAATTTACATCAAATACCTACGTCTACTATCCCTTGGACCAGTGAAAACTTTGTCTAAATCGTCCAAACATTGAGTGCTATTAGTATTCCACACACACACACTCAATGAACTCGTGTTATCCCACCATTAGGGCGAGTCTATACTATAGGTATGGGCATTGGGTAGACAATTCAATTTGCCCAATAATATCAACTTACAATATAATGGACAAAAGAAATCCGACAATTTACAGAAACCAACGTAGCAACGCAAGGGTGCGTCGGTTACTAGGCACCAAAATATTGTCGGCAGAGTTCGTGTTTTGTCGGCTATGTTCGTTTTTCATAAATTTAGTATTAAGTTATCATAACATGTTATTAAATAAGTACAACACGAGTCGACATGAGTAGTGACGACCTCGATGGCGCAGTGATGTAAACTGACGACTGCTACTGCTGGGACTTTGTGTTATTTGCAAGACGCATTGTATCGCTTACCGGTCTCGGATGTTGTATTCTTATATATGTAGTATATACCATATCGTCGCTTAGTTCCTGTGACACAAGTTCTTTCGATACTTACTGCAGGGCTGAGTCAATGTGTGTGTCGTGATGTGGTTATTATTATTATTAATAAATGAGTGTGATTATTGATTTATCGGATGGGAACGTTCGGTAATCATCGCGACAACCAAGAAATGAAGAAGTATTTTTTTCACTTAATCTGTTAAAGGCAAAACTATCCTTACTAAATATTAACTTAATATTACAAACGCTAAAGCTCGTAAGGATGCATGGATGAATGGATGTTAGTTACTCTTTCAAGCAAAAACTACTGAATGGATTTTAATAAAACTTTAATAATGTATTTAGCTAATACATCTGAATAACAAATAATTAACAATCTACAACAATAATAAATTTAATAAAGACATTGTGTGTGTTGTCCAAAATATGACGATAAAAGTCAAGTAATTGAAAAACAATTTTTGACTTCTAAGCGGACGAAGTCGCGGGCAATAGCAAGTTATAAAATAAAACTCAATAACCAAATTACAATCTCTTTGGATTTCTCTAAACCAGTTAATAACTAAACGCAAATCGAATTATATTTTCTTATCCTATTTATTTTATTAAAATAAATACGTTCTACAAACACAAAACACTTCCGACCCCACACACACACAGACGCGCGCGCGCGCTCGCGTACGCTCACTTACATAAACCAGTATCTGTTTTTTAATGAATTTATGTATGTTTTAGCTTTGGAAGAACAGGGTCTCAACCTCATGCTTTAATTTAGTGTAAAAATGTTTTACCCAGACATCTACCTTAATCACGTAATTCTCCAATCACATGAAGAGCTATCAACGCTGATATTTAAGTTTCGTAATAAATCCTTCCAATTCTACTAAAACATAGCATATCCTCACATATTGCCCATTAAGGCCCGGTTCCACCATTCCCAATTAAGCAGATTGAATGGAGTTAACGATGCGACGTTAAACTGCCTTTAAATAGTGAATCGGACAGTTTACGGGCTCGGCTTTGAGACGCTCGTATAGTCGAGAGCGGTGTTATTGAGGATTTCGAGCTTTGTGCTAGTTTTTATTTACAGCCTTACGTGGGGTTCGTTTAATTGGCCATTGTCGAACTAGCTCTGATTTTTTGTAACAAATTTCAATGTATTAATTGTTACAGAGACTACGCCAGTGGATTTTGATTTTTTATTAGTTTTTTTAACGTTAAAATATCAAGTATCTTAATACAGTTGCATTTTGCATAATTTACAAAGTTAAACTTCAGTTGGAGTTGGGAAAAGTGGTTCAAAAATCATGATTTGTTATATTTTTATTAACATCATAAGCAAACAAAGAGACGGTTAACCTGATGGAATTTGATACCGTCGCCCATTGTAACGATACCCCTCGTCTGGAACCCCTAGAACATACCAAACCAAACGATCTAGCACATAGATCTACCACCTTTATACACTTACTGTCATTTTTACTTTTTACTTAAACCATTTTGTTTGTTTTTTGTTTGACTAGTACTTGAAAAATCTATAATAGAAAAGGTTCTTGAAAACCACTTACATAAAAAGTGACCAATCATAGACCGTGGCGCAATGGTGTAAATAGCCGACTGCTATGCTAGAGGTTCTGGGTTCGAATCCCGGCAGGTGCGGAACTTTGTACTATTTGCAAAACGCATTACCGGTCTTGGATGTAGTATTTTCATCTATGTAGCTTATACCATATACCTGAGACAATGTGTGTCGTGATGTGGTTTCTTTTTTAAACCTAGTAGCTCTAAAATCACCGGTAATCAAATTAAGTCTACATATAAAAGAAACCCAACACAAATGCAGACTAAAGTAACATCATTTAATTCACAGACGGGGGGGGGAGGTAGATAAAGGGGTTATTTTTCAGGATACCAACACAGTGTATAAAGAACAGTGCGCTGCGAGACGTGATTTAAGCACTGCATGTAATCACTACACAAAACACACGTGGATGGAAACTTGTGCGCTGTATTTATTACTGTACATAGATCTACAGTAAATTTTTTAATGTACAGATTTAAAACTGGATATTTCTTTGGTGCTTACAGTTATTCTCCTCGACCGAGTTGTCGACCTCGGTGGCGCAGTGGTGTAAACAGCCGACTGCTACGCTAGAGGTTCCGGGTTTGAATCCCGGCGGGGCGGGACTTTGTGTTATGTGCAAGACGCATTGTTTCGCTTATCGGTCTTGGATGTTGTATTCTTTTCTATGTAGTATATACCATATCGTTGCTTAATTCCTGTGACACAAGTTCTTACGATACTTACTGCAGGGCTGAGTCAATGTGTGTGTCGTGATGTGGTTATTGTTATTAGTCTATCTCACGAAAAGAATACAATAAAGGTTGTTTTAGATAAAACCGGTGTGCATTGTACAAGCACACTGTTTCAGTGTGCGTAACCTCGAGTTTGCTCAGTAAAGGGGTTATGCACACTAGAATGATGTTCATGTTAAATTACAAACATAACCTAACATTTTTCGTAAGATAGGATATTTTACTTTGTATCAGAATATAAATATTACAAGATGTCGCCAAGAAGTCGAAATTCGACAAAACTGTAATTTCCTTTTTTTTACTTTATCCTGTTTTAACCTTAAATAAAGTCACACTAGTCATACGTAATATATGTGTTCATGTGTAATAGGTCAGTGTATAAAATATTTTTAAATCATTATTCCTTTTCATTTCTCTTCAAACATAATTAAATCCATACATCAGTCTAAGCAAAATAGTTAAGAGTTAAAATTAAAGCAAGGTAAGGTATTAACCCCAAAAGTGGTGCATTATTTGTTGGAACTTTTTTGAATTAAAAAAAACTTTTTAAATTTCTATTGACCTACCGTACTTTTTCTATATGATAGTGAATATGACAAACGATGCCGTGAAACATCTCGGAAGCAACCTCTGCTTCCCAGCACGCTTGTAAGATCACGTGATTTATAACTCATAACTACGGCAACGCCTTTGTGATGCTGGATAAAATGCACGTTAAAAAATACAGTGACAGTTTTTAATACTTTGCAAATGGTTTTTTATAAAATGGATTAATTTGATTTTTAAATAATATTTGAAATAAGGTATTTACTGTGTTATGTATAAAAAGAGGAGTTAGAGATAAAAGCTTTTGTGTTTTGTGTATGTTAATCTGAGGGATAGCTTCGGTTAAACTGAGTTGTACATTTTCTTCTGACACCCAATTGGGTTGGCGTATAGTAGACTACCACTAAGGTTTCTTAATTGATAATTTTAATGATTTCCTATCTCTAACGAGGTAAGAACACGAAATACTTGACACGAATGGTACGTAGTAAGCTACGAAAGAAACGTAGCAAAACCGTAGTACTGTCAGCTACGGCGTAGTACACGTACTACTAAATAATTGGTCAAATAAACTTTCCATCGTAAACGTTATTCCTTTTGATTAACAGCCAATATAAGATTTAAAATCTTTCAATCCATTACGACCTTTAACAGCCCTATATTTCTGAACTCTAGCAATAAACAGGTGAAATATAGCAACAAATATAACTTGTAAACTTTGCTCAAACCTATTTCGTTTCCCATCTCCTAATCACCATTAAAAGTTACCCCGACAAGATAAAATGAACATTGTAGCATTACGTCCTCATTAATTGTTGCATTACAAGAAACAAGTTTAGTTTACAACTCATCACAAGATGACTTAGATCTCTTAGATGGCGTTAATGAGTAATGGGGTTGATGGAAATGACTATGAGTTTATGACTAAGTAATCAAGGGATGGGTCTGGTTTATATTTGTGTTAATAAATGCAGGAAATTTTACATTTGTATGAAATAATTTATGTAGGATTTTTCAAACTTAGCTTGCCTACTTTTATACACTTAATAAAATATAATACAGCTTCAATGCAGAAAATAAATTTATCTGATTCTCCTTTAATGTAATGAGTCTCTTAATAAAAACAATACAAACGTTTGGGATGAAAAAACTTTAACAATACATTGATATTGAATATTTATATAAAACAACTTTGTTATCTAGGTTGATTATGGAAATCTTATTAATTGATCCCGATAATTGGAAAAACATCAGAAAAAAAACATCAGGTCAATTTATTTGACACATACATAATTATAAGCAAAACAACAGTAATTCCGTAAATGTGAATTATTTTATAAATCAAAAACCAAAATCCACAACACTCTTAACCAATTACTTAAAGTATAAACAAGTATCAAAATAAACTCCAAAACATTACGTTTAACGACAAGACGCGAAAGCATGTGATAGCGCTAACGCGTTAAGTACAGTTGTAAAGCGCTCCGTGAATTAGCGCTGCGAGTTCTAAAGCTGAAACCGACGCTTTGTTTATCTAAACGCGTTTGTTTTAAATGCGTTAACATACTTAAAAGAACATTAAATTTGGTTTCTTCATGTCTGTAACTTTTTACGACTTGAATGCCAATAACTTTTCTGCGTCATGTTAAGTTACTGTATGAGTATGTAAAATTTACTTGCTAATCTATCAATTTTTTTTACATTATGGAGTTATTACAATAACAACAGATAATTCAGGCATTGTAAAAACCACAGAGGTTTGTACCCAATGCTGAACGCGTATGAAAACAATATTTTTAAACGGTCACTTAACTATTTTAGATACAATATTTAAGTTGGTACAATATATATTAAAGCTAGATAATTTAATTAATTCAAGTTATGAAAATTGTTTAAAAATAAAAATAATTTACATATTACTAAGGAAGTATGTTTTGAGTACTCGTCTTGCATTTTTATGACTTATAATGAGTTGACAAGGCGAGGAACCAGGTAGTAACACACAAAACACAGCGAACTTTTTCACGGCAGAGATTAAAGGATGTAGGTACCAACCGAGACAATCTCACAAAACAGAAATAACTAAAAAAGTCAATGCCACATTTAAAATTTAAAAGAAACTATGAGTTTTCAAACCACTAAAATAATAAGCACGAGACGAAAAAACTGTTACAGAATCAAAACATATAGAAAATACAACCATTGTCATTAAAAAGAACATCAAAATACACAGCAATTAGCGCTTCGTAAAGCCTATTACACACGGGCGGGTATAAACGCGCGTTATGAGAGGTCAAAGGAGATATCTCTTTGATTCCGTCACGACTCGACGCCTGTCCGATGACTAGATAACGCCTGTTAAATTTTAATAATTCAAAATTCCCTTTGTCAAAATGATTGTCATTTTTGTTTAATGTTGGAAGACGAAATGGGGTGTCTGAGTTTTAATTTGTGAGTTATTTTTTTAAATTGTCTTAAAAAGCAAATCGCAGTTCAAAATTAAACAAAGATATCAACAAAAAAATTTGGTGATCTAAAAAAATACAATAGTATTTTAATTATTGATAAACTACGAAACTTATTTTCCTAAATTAACATGTAACTTGTACTCCAATCCATATAGTATAATTGCTTTTATGCTGAAATTATTACCTACCTATTCTGCCCTTTACCTGATTTTCATATTTCTTTTTGTAAAAACTACAATAGAATACAAGAAAAAAAAAACTTTCAAAATACTTGGTATAAAAACTAGAAGTACACAAAAATAGCTTTAAATAAACTAAACCTGTGACAAGCCTTGAAAGGGACACAAACAATGTGCAACATATCTATACAAAAGAAAATATATTTCACAAAGATATCAATAACTGAGGGTGGACAAAGCTTCAAAATGAAGCTAATATTTTCTTTTTAAAAAATAGGGAAAACCGATCAAATTACTAACATCAAAAGAACTATTTTGTAAAACATTTCAACCACCCAACTTGTGTCTATCACTCGTCCTTTTTAATTTAAACTATTTTGGTGGAGAGTGAAAGAGATGGATGATTTTTCTTTTGTGTGTGTAATATCCAAGGGCTCCATTTTTCTGTATCACGTCCATCGTGTTTTATATTTCACTCAATCCTTAAATTAAATTGCATTCCCTTCGGGGATCATTTTAAAGGTCTTCGCAGTGGTCATTTTTTTATTTCTTTATACTTTAAAAATATCGCGTTTCGTGCGTTATTATTTTTTATTGGATCTGTTTGGACGTAATAAGTGAAACCTTAGAATGTGGAGGGATTTGCAATGGTTTTTCTTTCTTAGGATTTATTACGTCTGTTTTTGGGAACAATATTAATTCAAGGGTTCTTTTGGTTTTAGTAATCTAATAAAAAAACTACATTGTTGAGTACCGGAGCAAAAACACTACTAAAAGGGACTAACCTACTACTAAACTACTAAAGTTAGTTATTTTTTTACTTGTGTTATTAATAATGCGTAGTATTTTTACAAATAAATGAGTATTTGAGAGATTTCAATTTAGTATCAATTAATTAATGCTTGTAATATTGCATCAAACTTTTTTCGCTTTAGTTACCGTTTACCGTCAAGCATGCTGTTTTCTCGTTAGCAACTTATCGCATGAAAATATTGAAAACAGATAAGTCTACTATAAATTTGGGTATCTTTTCTTGACTTCAGAGACAATAGACTACTAGTGATCAGTACTAGAAATCTTAATTTCTTATTCATTCGGCAGAGGCGCTTGTCAAAGATTCAAATTTTTTAATTAAAACATGTGAAACAAGTTTTAATTAAGAAGGATTTCTATAAAATTCAAAATTATGTAGAGGATAAAGATATATAGAAGTAATTTTACTTACCTGCACAGGTTTATCTTATAGACAGTTGAAGTGCAAAGACTGCAATGAAGATCCGCGATAAAAATTAACTTACTATTTACACTATTTTCACTATTAATAAATATTTTTCGATCGCATATTTCATAAGTAACGTTCATTGCATCATTTGTAATTCATGTAATTTAGTATATTTTTTTTATAATATAGACTTGGTCATCGACTTAAATATTATATAAAGTTTGGTTTAGGTTTGGTTTAACTTAGTTATAGAAAAATTAGGTTTACAATTAGAGAACTGTATTTTATTTACAAATTGTTGTAATTATTTTGAATAAAGCAACTACGGAGGTTTCTTGCCGGATTCTTCCCGGAACCGGTGGTAGTATAAAAAGATGACGATTTAAAAGTACTTATTTTAAGTCTATTTGAATAAAAAATATTTTGACTTTGTCTTTAACCGATTTCACTTCTTTCCCAGCAAACTATAACCAATGTGGCCAAGTGTAAGCGAAAGCGTAGTAAAAATAATAGATTTATTTATTTATCACCTTATGTTTAATAAAATATTTACTTTTTAACATAAATCACGTTATCTACCAAACGGTTGCCCAGTTACCGTTGCCGTCAAATCACCGTCAAGTCACGATATTTAAAAAAAATTATCGTTTAAAGTTTACATATAACAAATGCACTAAACCGAAAGCAATTATGTAGAACCGGAGATTTCTCTAAATCGGACGTGAATTTTAAATGAATTAGTGAATTTCATATGCACGTACATAATGTTTGTCGAATGGGATTACATCTCCCGTGAATGTCTAATACAGCAGACACTCAGACGAACAAGAACAATTCAAATCTATACTGTAAACCAATCCAATCCATTTGCAGAGTAGAAGTAAATTCCGTAAGGGTTAATTGTTCGAATACCATGACAAAAACCTAAGTGAAATCGTTCATGCCGTTACATTTTAGATTTTAATACCTTAAAAATAAGATCCAACTGCTTGTTGATCGATGGTAAAGGTAACATTGCAATGGCATTAGTGATGGAACGAATATTCGTTGGAATTTGAATTCTTTGCTTCGAGAATAAGGTCTATGGAATTTTAAAATGTTCGGTTTACAGCTAAGTGCGGGCCACAAAATACGTGTATTGTTTAGCTTAAAAGTAAATTGGAAGTGAAATGTTCGGAGGGTTTAGTGTGTGTGTTCACGGATTGTCCATTGTTTAGATTTAGTTTATATTCTTGTTTGTTACGTATGAATCTATTGACTAATCAAATCTATCGCTCTAAGTGGTTTAGTTTGGGAACTAGAAGGTATTAGGAATTGATTGTTTTGAAACACACACACGGGTATATTACTCTTGTCAGTATTCCACACATGCTAACTGTGCGTCAGTTAGCATGTATTTTTTTCTCATTGGGGTTAGCAAAGACAGTCGTCTCATTTGTATTTGCGGTTCTCAAAATTACGACCTCGGTGGTGTAGTAGTGTAAACAGCCGACTGCTACGCTAGAGGCTCCTGGCTCGGATCCCGGCGGGGCGGAACTTTGTGATATTTGCAAGACGCATTGTTCCACTTACCGATCTTGGATATTGTATTCTTATCTATGTAATTTATACCATATCATTACCTAGTGCCTGCGATACAAGATTACATCTTAGTACAGGGCTGAGGCAATGTGTCGTGATGAGGTTGCTATATTATTATTGTATCTTAATTAGTATTGTGGTCCTAAACAATATTGACGACTGTGTATCCATTACTCCTTCCATTCCATTGCATTAATGTATGTATGTATATGAGGTTGGTGCATGCCATTCTTTTGAACATTACCTACAATAAAGCAAGATACATCAAATAATACAAAAAACTATCCCAGCACAGTTCGAGCTATCGATCTCTGTAAATGAATTCCCTCCTGTCTATCTCTGCCGTGAAGCAGTTCGCTGTATTTCGGTTCGAAGGATTTGGAAAGCCAGTATGCCACCGCTGAGAGAGATATAATATATTAACCTCTTTATGGGCAACGGATTGGCGGTGCTCTCAACGTTCCAGGCATTAAGGGCATCGTCGTGTCTATACGCGGCGGTATTACTTTCCATCAGGTGAACCGGCTGCTTGCTTGCCCGTGATGTTCTATAAAAATCGCAAAAAACCTAACATCAACCAAAAAGATTGACATATTCTGTTACTGATTGGAATCGTACAAGTTTTTTCCAGAAACCTTAGAATTTTGAAAATTGTTCGGTCCCATACTTGACTCGGCTAAAATGGTATATTATTATATATTTAAGCTGATTGTCTATTTGACACACTCATGGTTTTTGTGAACCGTCGGCGAAATAACCAAAAGTAGCAACTAAATAAATATTTAACTTCTATTTAAGATTTGAAAGTTAATCCACGGACAAAGGCAGAAAAATATTTTCAACGAAGAAAATTTCATTCGAAAAAAAAAAACTTGCCAACAAAAATAGTTATGAAGCGCAATGAAAAGAAAGTGGCACAGATAAGAAATAATAAAACGTGGATAATGAAACTATTGTACAGTCTATCCAGGATATTACTGGCATGAAAACTGAACTCCTTAATAACAAGCATAAACAAGGTACAGTAAGAAATAAACATGAATTTTAATTTTCAACAATCGGAACCACTCGGAAACCTTAATTTGGGTTAACTAAAATACAATAAAAACTAAAGTTTTTATGGGACAAACCAAAAGATATTCGTTTTTTTTTAAGTTATATTTCGAACAAAATAAAAAAATTGTCACTAAGAAAGGTGTGCTGACCCAGTACAGTAGAACTTTGTATTTTCCAAATGTCATTCATGTAAATGAACAGTTATCCAAACATCTGATCGCGCGAATTTCTTCCTCAAAAATGTGTCACGAAGCTAGTTTCGAAAAATAAAATTTTGAAATTTTCCCAAACATTTTATACCAATTGTCTGTAGTTACCCTATACAAAAACCATGGGGGAATTGATGTTATGGCTTTGCATTTAAATAAACGTGTAGGGGGGATATACCAATCAATCATCACCATCATCATTATGACTAATCATAGATATTTTAGTTTAAGGTGCAATGACTATGATTTATTTATGTTTATTTAAACTTATCTTAACTAATTAATAATAACCACATCACGACACATTACTCAGCCCAGCATTAAGACGTAATCTTGTATCGCAGGTGCTAAGCCACGATATCGTATAAACAACATAGATAAAAACAACATCTAAGACCAGTTAGCGAAACAATGCGTCTAATAAACAACAAACATTTTTGATAATTTATTTGTCTGACTCATTTACATTTGTAATTATGGCAGTTTTTTGAGGGTCTTTTGTTTCAATTTTAGGACCTTTGTAAACCAAAACCCTAACAAATAAAGATTATTTTATTTTATTCCATTCAAAGTTCCACACGAGCCGGGATTCGAACCAGGAACCTCTAGCGTAGCAGTCAGTTGTTTACACGACTGCGCCACCGAGATCGCTATTGTTAGTTGTATTAAGGATGTTGAATATTACGTTTTTTTTTTAATTTATTTCTGACCTGGATTCAAAGTCCTTTTGAATACTACGTGTCTAGCTTGTGTAGTCCAGTTATTATAATAAAAGATAGAAACAGTGGGAAGTAGAAGGCATGAGTCCTTTCGTTATTATCTCTATTATATAGTTTTTATTTCGGTACTTCGAGAATAAATAGGAAATGATTTTCCAGAAACGGTTGTACTTTTTTTCGTTCATACTTTGTTGTATGGAAGTTTTTCACTGCATTTATCACAGCGTACTAATTTAAAGTTTTTATCGTTTGATATCTAAAATAGGTATTTTACTATTAAAAATCAAAAAAACTTTATTAAATTAACTTGAAATAAAGTAGTTAGAATCGCCGAATGAATTTAATTTTTTTTCTTAATAATTACTCGACCACAGGTTCGAAAAATTGATGTCGGGGAAGATACCGGCAAGAAACCCCAGATTCTGTAATTTGTTATATATATAAACATGTTTTATACTTAGCCACTAATACATTTTACAGCCTAGGGTGAGAGATATTATTATTTATTTTATATCTGTAGTTAAAAGAGAATTGAATACGAAACTATTGCTAAAAAAACAGTAAATTACTTAAAAATTATATCCTATCATATTATTTTCTTTTATTTCAGAAATTTTGTAAATGAGAGTAAAATCCAAAAAATACTACATGTAAAGTTTTATCCCAATAAAAATTGTGACAGTCTAAGAAAGCATTGTGTTTTATATTAAATTTTAATAATTAAAAGTAATGGATGTGATGGGATATAATAAATCATTTAAAATAATGCAAAGGTCACATAACTTGAAAACCTTCAAGACAGAGTTGCAACATCTAAAGCTGTGTTCCGTTAATTATGCTAAGTGCACCAAACAATAGCGTCTGAGCAAAAAGCAGTGATTAATTGTTCCACATTATACTATGCTTATCAGTCTAGACTATGTATTGGGTTGCTTTCACTAAATATGTAGTCACAGATTGTTTTCATTACCCCTGAACGGACATATTGACAGTTTTTCCAATGAATTAAACTTTTCTTATTTTTTAGGGTTCCGTAACCAAATGGAAACTAACGGGACCCTATTACTAAGCCTCCGCTGTCCGTCCGTCTGTCAGCGGGTTGTATCTCATAAACCATAATAGCATCTATAACTACAAATACTAAAAACACAAACAAATTTAAAACACGATAACATACAACAAAAGTTTTTCGATTTTTTTTCTTGTTCTTGTTTGTATATGAAATTATGTAAACAGAACATATTGTTTAATCTTGTGCGATGATACGTAACTCTTCATGCGTGAGTCGGACTCACACTTGACCAGTTTTTTAATTTTAAAAACCATATTGTGAAAAATCCGTCAGTCTATTGACGGAGAAATCGGTAGAAAACATAGACACCATGGAATGTAGGACCTTCTCCATTTTTGAAGTGGGTTACAATAGTCCAAAGCTAAACCCAAAGATTATTAAGTCAAAACTATAATTTATAAAAAATATAAATAATTAATTAATAGTTTCCCTATAAATGTTCTTCATTTTATTTGAGTACCAACATCTTTTATACAAGTAGTTCTGATGAATTATTATTTGTTTAGTTTAGTATTAGTTTTTGTTATGTTTTGTTCATTACACATTGCACGAGCATGTTCAAAAATCTAGCGTGCCTACCATAAGTTTTACCTTCGATTGCCGCCTGCGCCTGCAGTTACAAATTTGTATGAATCTTCGTAAAGCGCCTCGGATTGATGAGGAATTAGGATTCTCAGTACAATATCACTGTAGTAATACTATATGACTTGTAGAAAAATTATTCGAACTCATGGTAGACACTCGGAACGTTCTTTTCAGCAATGGAAACGTACTTAAAATAATGCAGCACAATATTTTGCTTTGGCTATTAAAAGTTAAAGTTCAGAGGTTTGGAGCGATTCTTTCAGCTTTAAATGTCGAAAATGTATCATAGATCAGACGTTTTCTATAATATTGGTATTATGCAAAGTTTTAAAGAAAATTATTGTAAAAGTCAGGTTTGAATTTGAACTATGTACTTATTTTTGTAAAAGCTTAAGCTTTTTCTGTCATACAAAAAACCCTTCATTTTTTTAATTCGGCCTAAAATTATGTTCCTTAACGTTGAACAATGTCGATTTGATATCCATTAATTATTGTTAGTATTTTTAATGTAATACTTACTACTACAGTCTTGAAAAAGATACTATGCTTAAACAAATTTACTTTTAATTTAAATTATTTTTAATTTAAATTTAGAATCAACTTACAAATTACTGTATACAGACGGTCATGTACATTTAATGAAATTAAAAATCAAGGGATTTTAAAACAGCAATACATACAACAAATATTATCATCAAGCTAATCTCCTTATGTCTTACGACTTAGAGTTCAAAATAACTAATATTTCGTTTGTTGCGTTGTCTTTCAAAGCACGCTGCAAACGATTCCATCCCAATCGGAAAGAGAAAAGAAAGTAAGTGAAAACTTTGTTGAATACTGAACGTGATGCAAACAGACGTTGATAAATATTGTCGAGCACATCAACATTAACTCACAAGTGAGTTGAGCTACCCCCGCAAGGCGTTTGTGGTTACCAAATAGCGCAAGAAACACAATTTCAAGGGAAAGGCACATTCAAATGTATTTGACTTAGCAACCTGTAAAAAAATTGAGGTCCTATAGTCATTTTTTTTTCAGCTTTTATATTTAACATAACGCTCATTTGAACGAACACTATAAGGTAAGTTTGATTGCAGGCAATGCTTGCTGAAACATAAAAAAGCTCGACAAACTACCTGACCTTGTGTTTTCAAAGCAATCCTCCGCCGAGCAAACAAACCGGCTGACTGTATTGGAGTCGTTTACATACTGTTTACAGAAATACAAGCAAAAATGCTCGATATTCAATTGTCCCGTATTGTATTCCGAAGTGAATCAATTCGGCTACCCTTTGTAGGTATTACTGATTTCAGTTGCAGGGTTCCAGTAAAAATGTTTTATTAAAATACTGTTTTTGAAAACTGTATTTTTTAAAACATTTGTAGCTATTATTAATTTTACAGATTACTACCGTGGCGTAGCAGTCTCGAATATCAGTGACTCGTGAGGCCCGAGTTCAATTTCCTGCTCGGGCACGTATTTGTGTGATAAACACAAGTAGCTTTAGGTTTATGGAGGTTTTGTATCTATTTAAGTATATAATTTATCTTGTTTGTATACCGTTGTTAAGTGTCTAGTATATAAGCCTGTTTGGGACTTATAATCGTCCAAAGATATTATTTGCATACGAAAATTAAGGTTTAAGCATTTTTATACAACATCACGGGTAAATGGGCAGAAAGCTCACCTGATGGAAAGTGATACCGCCGCATATTAACACGTCGATGCCTTTGATGTCTAAAACGCCAAGAACAACGCTTATACGTTTTCCATATAGAGAAAAGATGTTTTACCTCTCGTGCCCAAATTATAGGCTTTTCAATCCTTCAAACTGGACTACAGTGAACCGCTTCACAGTAGAAGTAGAAAAGAGGCATAAGTCAAGCAAACATTAGTTCGTCAGTACAGTGTATTATCAAGTTGTGGAAACTGTTTTGATTTGTCAAACTCTTATGTTCAATTTATTAATAGGAATCATGTAAAACTGTTTGATTCCTATTGTGTTAATAAAAATAAAAATAATATAAGTCCTGATAGTAAGTATAGAAGATTGTTTACGCTGTACATAGACTATAGTTAATATATATAACAAACAATTGCCCTAACCTACAAATTGTATTAGTGAACTAGAGATAATGATCCGTTAATATATTAGGTTCCGGCTGATTGACAATTATTGGCTTAAACCAATTATAATGCTACTAATGAACATGGCCGATATATAGAATTGCAGTTGCACTCGAAGGTTTTAATCCAATTAAAATTCATATCAAACTTCACAGATCTGTCTTTCATCAGTGGCGGCGTAGTGAACGTACCAAGAACTAAGTTATAGGGAATATGTATGACTTTTTATTCGATAACACATATATACACAAATCCTTTAGATTTACTCAAATATCTGACTTATTAACTAAATCATAAAGCTTCAAAGTATTTGGTTAGACAGAGATCCGATATGTACAATGACGTCAAAGTACACAGGCGCCATACAACTTCCATAAAAAAGGTTGTTCTGATGAGCGAAATAGATATATTTACTTTTAAGGTTATGTCTCCCTGGTTTATCGTTTAATTTTAATTCGGTTTTCACTGCAAATATACAATTTCAACATACTTTAGGATAAATTGATTAAATAATCAAATTAAATTTCATACACATTCCCTATTATTTGGAAAATGATTTTACGCCACTATTGTCCGTCGTTGTAACGACCATACTGTTAAAAAAAGTCAACTAAAATATAACTGAATTATAAATGTTCATAATTTCCATACTTTTAACCCCTTTTCAATAGACATGAGAATTCATCTTTTTTACCTATTCAAATTTCCAAAAATCTATAATATACATTCATGAAATATGACGCCAGACACGGTTGGCTTGGTACGTTTGTACATACATATTATAATACCCTTACAAACTGGGATACCCTCTTCAATCATGCGTCAAAAAACCGCTCACGGTGTTTTATTATACGGCAACACCGCCCGGGAAATGGGGAGAAACAGCCGCGCTGGCAACACTGATGTTTTAAACATTAGACAATTTTTGTATCGGAAAATAGTTTTATTTGAGGTGGAATGATAGATTACTGAGGTTTGATAGATAGGGGTGGAATTCGTATTTCCTTTGAAACTATTTTTGTAACCTTTTATAGAATTATGTTAATAATAATGACCTACTGTTTGACAGCACACCTACATTTTTTACTAATATTAAAAAGAGGAATATTGTGGAACATGTAAAGTACAGCGATTTAAAAATTATTTTTTCAATGGTAACATTAAGTTTGTACCTTCTTTTTATTAGAGTAAGCAAGTTTTTCCACTTCACCCAAAGGAGTACGAAAGAAATTAAAAAAGCCAATCAAAATCAAATAAGGTTTATTGTTATTCTTCTTTTCCTTCCTGAAGTTTGTTAGTAATTATTTTAAATACTTAAGGTCCCCTTGGCGCAGTAGTATAAACCACTGGTTCGAGTAGAATGTTATCACTGCAGATATTTCACAAAAAACCGGTCATATGTGAGTCGGACTCGCACAAAATGGGTTCCGTGTCATCTTAAAGATTAAATATTTTGTACTTTAAGATAATTTCGTAAAAGATACAAGAGCTAGCAATAATGTATTTAAATAAAGTTCCTTGTATAGGATTAATTTTTGATTCGTTCATGTTTTTAGTAGATGTTGTTATAGCGGCAACAGAAATAGACATTCTCTGAAATTTGCCTATACCCCGCTATTTATTTTCCCGCTTTTAATTTTTTTATTTCCCAAAATTTTGTTTGTAACCTGCTGACAAACAGACGGACAACTGAGGCTTAAAAATAGGATACCGTATTTACCCTTTAGATACTTTAGTTAATTAAGTTTGAAAATTGTTATTTTTTTCCTTGTGATGTCTCATTTTTGAAGCATACGTGAAGTCACAAAGGCATCCTTAAATTGCAAGTTTTTGTATACATTTCATTTCAGGATCAACGAAGGTATCCAAATAAGCAGCTTATAAAAACTCTTTCTACGCAAAAACTCTACCGGCTACTTTCTATTTATGACAAATCGGCTCAAATCCCTCGATAATATAAACCTTTGGCATTTCCCTCAGTTGATTTTCAACTTTATATTTATTACGATACAGCTGAATTTTGTTTGAGGACTGTCAATATTATTATTGGTCTGCATGTTTATTTGTCAACATGCCAAATAGCCCTTTGATTTCTATTCACGGTGTCCCTTTCCTTTATCATATAAAATTGCAAATACCAAAAGAGGGTTGAAAAATATCAATTTTGTTAAAAACATTTCCCTTATTTGAACCCTAATATTTTGACTTGAATTATTTAACTATGTTATTTGTATGATATGTAAGACTAAGCTATAAAGTCAAATAAAAATATGAAAGTCAGATTTTTTTTTATTTGGATTTTTTCTCCCTAAACGACTAGTGCTGCTGCCCAGTTACCCAGTTGCCCAGTTGTACCTTAGTTATTACTGGTATGTACGGTTAAAGTTCATGTTTTTTTATTTTTTATTATTATTTGATCGAATTAATAATTGTGGATTTTTTAAATACGACTGTAATAATTGTTACTGAATAAATGAAATGAAAAATAAAATGAAATGAATGTCTTTTATGACAAATTTTCTTTACCATTATGATAAAGAGGAAACCTTTGTATTTTTGTACGTAGCAAACTCAAAAAGTACTAGACCGATTTAAAAATTCTTTCACTATTACAATGCTACATTATCCCCAAAACATGATATTTTATACAACGTAAAAATTTCACCCGTGTGAAGCCGAGTAAAACAGTAAAACATAACCTTCCTATCTCGAGTCACGTACAATCAAGCACAAATGTTCTAATTTAAAAACTCCATTCAATTTAAAGAACACTACCCGGACAAAGGATTGTTCTATGTCAACGGCATTTCCTTTTGAAAATGGAGCGCGACCATCCGCGACTGACCAATCGGCGTCCAGTCTGGACTGGGATATTTTATAAATAAATTTATACGTGCACAGAGACCTGATGAGACTTTTTTCGTTAAGTGTACTTGTTTGATAGAAAAATGGCTGCTGGGACTTTTATTCATTTTGAAGTTTTTTTTTGCATGGATGACTATTAACCTTAATTTAATACTGTCATACTATTGTGTAATTAGTTAGTGATAATACTATTGAGTAATATATCAGTTTACAGAAAGTCTAGATCTTTAACTCATCTGTCAACCTACTGTCTATTAATATATTAGATTAATTTAGAAGTCTATCGAATTCAAGTCTAGTGAAATCCAAAACAAAGTACCATTTCTTCAAATGACAAAGAACAACTCAAGTGAAAGATCAAAGCTTTTATTATTAATATTTCAATGTCTACAACGCAAAAGGAAACAATAACCTAAAGAGAGTTACGGGTGCATAAAAGTTATATAAAAAATTGCATTAAATAAAAATATCTCCGTCCCTTTCTGTTCTGTTGATTTTGAAAGAGACAGAACTACGCCTTGAGGTATTTGACCGGTTTTTTTCCGGTGCAAAGGGTAGTTCTAACCCTTTCGGTGTCGACAGTAATTAATAGCTGATATCAAAGATTTTTCTCGAACGATTGTTTGTAAAAAGGAAACTAATGGAGTTTGAAATCTTTGATGTCGAAACACTTGGAGATCTTGAAAGCGGTTGATTGCTTTTTTAAAATGAGTTTTTCTAAACGATTTTCTTTGAAATAAAAGTTATTAAGGATTGAGCTATTTTTATTATAGGCTTTGTGTATTTTCCACAGACATTTCGATCGTCTGGTTCGATTTACATAGGATATATCAACATGATGATCATTATCAACCGGATTCCTGTGCCGTTTGCATCCAGCGACTGCCTGCAACTCTTACAAAGTCGTCGCCGGGGCTGTACAACACTACGTCTTCCGGCCCGTGGTTACCACCGAGCCTTAACTCCTTGCAGGAACGCAGTGCTCAAAGAATAATAGAAAAAAAACAGCTAATAATACACAACAACTTGATTTACGAGAATGGAGATTCGAAAAATTTACAGACCTAAAAAAAAACTCATTTGCTTTCCAGGTGAAGTATTTCTTATAGATATGTATATGTACAAATGTAACATGTTTGTACATGTTTTAGAAGGTACATAAAAAAGCATGTCCAGACAGGCATTTCATAAAACTTCATTAAAATACCGTTTGATTAAACGCCTTCATGGTCGTAATGCGAGGACGATATTTGCAATACAATTTGATTACATTTAGGGTCATCAACGCATTGAGCAAAGTTACCGCTGTACCGCTAACTACGGAGGTTTCCTGCCGGATTCTTCCCCGTAGAAATAGCATTCCGAACCGGTGGTAGTAAAAAAGTGACGATTTAAAAGAGCTTTTAAATAAATAGGCAAACAAGCACACGGTTCGCCTGGAAATTATTCACCACCGTCTATTGACACGACGATGCCCTAACGTCTGGAACGTCCTGAGCATCGCCGATGCGTTGCCCAAATAGAGGCAAATATGTAACACCTCTCCTGCCGGTAATTACACCGGCTCTAAAATTCTTCGAACCGAAACATTGCCAACTGCTTTACAGTAGAAATAGAAAGGAGGGTGGTGGGGTGATTTTAAATCATGACGATTAGAATGTGCTTATTTTTAAGTCTATTCAAATAAAAAACATTTTGACTTTGACTTTATAACGACTGTATCTTATACCTTCTTTATACTCTTTATATTGCAACTCTTGTAGCTAAATGAGTGATAGGCTTTTGTGTTGCACAGTTTTCTATAAAACTCTTACAAATTGTCTCACATATATTTTCTTAAAGGATTTTTTAACAGTGTCTAATGTAATATTCCATTTTGCCTTACCTACATCTCTTCAAAGATCACATGTAATATCGCCTTCTTATGTTGCCTATTATCGCCATATTAATTTTTGTACATCTTTATAGTAAAGTACATGAATTACGACCAATTTTTAGTGTTAATTATTTTACTTACTTTAATCACCATTTAATTTTTTCAATAGACAAACAGTATCACATTATGTTTTAATTAAGATGACAGTCTTATTGTATAGATAAATGTGAGACCAAAATCGTTTATTAAATTTTATACCAACGAGATTGAAGTAACAAGATAATATTGTATATGTGTGAGCTTATGTGTATCTACATGTGTGTGCGTTTGTGTGTGTCTATGTGTGTTTTTTTGAGTACTTTATAGAGTGATCGTACTGAATATATATTACCTGTATAAAATACCCCACATATAAAAGTAAAAAAATACAAAGTAAATATAAAAATGTTCAATGAACTTGACCGTAGCAACCCTAACTCCGCCGATTAACCGCCGACCTGTTAATCATCGGTTTGCTTTATTGCGTGTCCCCGAAATATATCTTCCGATGATTATTATTTATCGTTTTATTACGATTGTACCGGTGTGAATGCGGCTTTTGAATCGCCACGAGCGAATCAATGCTTCTGTTTTTAAATATCGTCGTGATATATGAAAATGGCCGTTTAAACAAATTGTTTTAGCATTATGTTTGATTTTAAATAAAAAATATCGTTTATCGGTTTTTACATTGCCGATGTTTCCTTAAAACATTTTTCGAGATGAATGCACCAAATTACCAGAATATAATAAATAGTCAAAAGAGTATAAACAAACATTGATTATTTTCAGGTATTTACTAGTTATGTATTAACTAATTGATTGAGATATCCTTTATACTAACCGAAACATAAAACTTAAACGTAACAAAAGGCAATAAAGTTCTAAGTAAGATATCCATCAGATAGATTACTGGTGGAAAATCTAGATTTATTTAAATAACAAAATCTCCTACACAAATGACCAGCAAAATCCATTTAGTCATTACATGTTTAGTGTTCTTTCAATTTACATATTAAGTGAAGTATCCAAAAACTTATTGTCTTCTGGACTTGGTGTCAAACAAGGGTGTCAAAAGAAGGGGTCAAACAAAGGGTTGAAAAGGGGTCCATTGTTGGTCATCCTAATGTCCGAATGACAAACGACTTGAATAATTTAATAGGCATTAAGTTAAGTTAATTGCGTTAGTACTGTTATTTGATTAAGTAATTCTATGAAGTCACTTAATTTATTTATCAATTTAAATTGATAATGTTTTACACAATTTGGTCGAGTTGTACAATAACTAACATTGATACATTACAAGAAAAAACTAATTGAGAAATCAGTAGTAATGAGATAAGAATCGTTGGTTAATTCATTTTTGTCATCCGGAAAAAATAGTAAATTTTGTCGTTACACTATCGACGACGATATATACATTTTCAATTTGTTTTTTACTTTTATTTTCTTAAAGAATATAAAGACCGACAAATATATAAAAGTAAATAACCAAATTTATAAAAAATGGATAGTAAGACCAGCAAGTATAAAAATTCATAACCCTCCTTTTTACCTTTTTTAGTTTGGAAAATTATTTTTTCGCTTCTCTTTAGAATCGGATAATGGAGTAGTATTTCGTAGTTCCTTGCCTACGCCACTACTTGCTTTTTTCTATACCTGTAGTTCAAACCTTTTACTTAGGTTTTAATCCATGAACTTTAACAAGCATATAGTTTTGGAAGACGTAATTAAGTTATATGTAAAGTCCGTTTATGTTTGTTAAGATTTTTTTTTACTAAATGAAAAAAGGAATTACTCAATTGTTACAAACTCAATTTGACAAACAGACAAATGATTTAAAAAATATTAAACCATAATAAAAATGATCAATGACGTAACAGTTCGACTCGAATAAGTTACGGAACCCACTCAAGGAAATGAGGAAAAGTTTAATATACGACAATCATTTACATCGTGTCATTACGTTCGTATGATAAATGACAGATGACTGACAGCTCAATTTGGCATAAACCGAATTTAGTGAAACGACACAATAAAGCGGGGCGACGGAGACTCGAGAAGGGAAGGAAAACTGCGAAATATTTGAAGATTAAGTTTATGAAAATATTTGATTTGTTATCACTTTTTATACGTTCACTGATACCTCGCCTTTGCTTACTCCTTATTAACTATATTGCAAAAATTACATTAATACTTTTTAATATGAATTAGTATTTTTTACCAAACACGTAGAAAAACTTTGAGGTAAAGTTGAATGATCGTTCAAACTTTGACTGGTTGTAATTCTTTCAAACCTCTTTTTATCTTAATTACTTTTTAATTCAATATAAAGTTACAAACATTTAATACAACAACAATAATAGATGTATAAAATTGCGTCGCCCAATTTCTAACATGGCATGGTAACTTTCAGAGCAAACTTTATTCATTTAACTTGGTGCCGTCACCTGTACGCGAATGTTCAACATCGGATCGAGATTATATACAAACTGCCCATCATATCTTGTGGGAGTGTAGTCTCTGGCATGACGAACGGTCAATCATGTTTAATTCGATTAAAATCTCAACGAATAGTCTTATTTATTACCTAAATCTTGTTAAAACAAAGGGAAAATTCCGTGCTTTTAAAAAGTTTGCCTCCAATGTTACTGGTGTAAGATTTAGGTTAGATTTAATTTATCCCCTGTTAGTTAGTGTCATGTAGTGGTATTTTGACGAACAGGCATCTCCTGACCGTAGATCCCTTTTGGCTACTGGACCGTTTCAATTGGTGTCTCCGCTTTACTGGGGAGGGAAGTCTCAAACCGCTTTCTTACTACCTCCTATTTCTTCTGATTAAGTTCGTTGCTGGTCCCAAGACAGCCGGCAGAATGTCCAAACACAGCCTGTGCGTCATTGCACAGCTGCATTATTCGTTGATTATTCGATCAGAGGACGACACTGTTAATCCTGGTGGACAGCAGTTGCAGTGGTGGTGAGACAGAGTGGCGGATGTGCTCCGATTTTTTTTTATCAAATCACAGTTTAGCATTAAATTTTTTCACGGCCACAAAACTCAGTCTAACAACAATGCCATATACATGAGCTATATATAAAAAAATCATTGTTTTTTCATAAGCAACACCCTCCAAAGCACATGACATTTTGCTAGGTGAATTTCCATTCACGCATCATTTATCCCACGTCGGTTGTTCCTTCGGGTGATTTGTCAAAATCTCTATGTCAGTCCTCATACTGATTTATTACAAGGCAAGACTGCAATCCTTGTAATGGATAAATATTGTATTACTCCGTTGCTTTGTTATAAAAGAATCGTGTATCGTTGAAATAGTGGAAAATTCTTTGGATATACATCGTGGAGCATTCAAACGAAATACTTGGCTGTAAAACATGAAAGCCCGAGGCTTCAAATCGGAGCTTGAATAAAATAAAAAAATGCTTAGACTAGAAAAGATTGGAAATAACAAAATAAAACTACAGATAGATCATCAAAATCGTTACCAATGTTTTTGTTTATTTTAATTTAAATAAATATAATTAAAATCGTTTGTCTCAGTTTTAGATGACGGTTATTTATTTGTTTGTTATTATTATGTTAAATCATTTACCAGAAAAAAAAATTATAGTTGTTTTTTTAAGAAGAGAGGAAGAGTTTTATAGCAACAAAATAAGTTATTTAATTACATAACTTCCTGAAAGTAAATAAAAATTATACAAAAAGACATGTCATTATATACTAGTTATAAGTATAAAACACCATAAGGTTTACAAAACGCTTAAAAGGTACTTTCTAAATTGAGGTAAACTTTCCTACACCAACACTCATATTTTAACTCTATTTAAACCCAGCAGGGGTACAATTTTGTTCCACTATAGTACCTTTATCACTAATAAAGAACTGTAAAACCGTTGCTTTGTGTACATATTAGATTCTAAGGGCGAGTTCAGAACTAGCTGAAAGTATTTTTAATTCGGTTAGAGAAGGGCTTTTACCACAAAGCATATTTTAAGTGACATCAATAAAAATTAACAAGGACCTACCGATATGTACACCTAATTTTTAAATATGTATAGCAGTTAATTTTCAGCAATAAATGTGCAATTAATTAAATAAATGGATTATTCAGAAATAAACTCAAGCATATGCAAATCTGCACTATATCAGGTCTAACGAGGCCAATCTTGATCCGTTTTACGGTTGTAACTCGAAAATGGAACATCATCGCCATGCGTTTCGCCTTGCTGTCTAACTAGCCTGACGATACTGTTACGACGCTGATCAATATTCGTTTCAGTATGGGAATTCATACAACAATTTCGAACAACTTGAGTAGGTACAGAGTTGATCCTTTTCCGAGTCAGCAGGTGTGCTTCAATCAATACGAAATCAAACAAGTTTTTCATTTTAATAAAATGACATCTTCTGAGTTGATACCACCCTCCTTTCTATTTCGACTGTAAAGCAGTTGGCAATATTTCGGTTCGAAGAATTTTAGAGCCGGTGTAATTACCGGCAGGAGAGGTGTTACATATTTGCCTCTATTTGGGCAACGCATCGGCGATGCTTAGGATGTTCCAGACGTTAGGGCATTGTCGTGTCAATAGGCGGTGGTATAATTTCCAGGCGAACCGTGTGCTTGTTTGCCTATTTATTTAAAAAGCTCTTTTAAATCGTCACTTTTTTACTGCCACCGGTTCGGATTGCCTATCTACGGAGAAGAATCCGGCAAGAATACCCTTTTAGTTGTTTTTATATTCAATACACTTCACAACAGTGCTCATCGTCAGTGTAAACTCAGCATTAGATGTCCCCACTGGCCCATGGATACTAACTGCCCAGTGGGCAGCGCGCGTGACAAGGTTCAATATCGTTTACTTGATATAATAAAAAGTTAATACAACCCGCCTTTACTTACTTTGTAATGTACTTGGTACAGCTATGTTTTAGATATACGAATCTAGGCGTAACGGAAAAATTATAACTAAATTTTATATCGATGGACGGACACAGTTATTCAATTTTATGTTCCATAGAATTAATTATACATTCTACGAACTATTCGTGAATATTTGTTAAATAAAAATAAATACAGTGTCTGTTGAGAAAAATATTTCCGAAAAAAATAGCTTTAAGCTACAGCAATCACGATGCAATTTAGATCCTTTTCTTGTTATCGCAACATATTTAATAGTAAGAAAACGAAACAGAATTAATTCGGTTTATTCCGATCTGTCACCCTGCTCAATCTGTCAACTTGTTCGCGACGAGAGGACATATCGAACTATTTTTCGCTTCTCAGTCGCCCTAGAGGTACACCAGGGTGACAGATCGGAATAAACAATTATTTCTAAATTTAAATATTTGTATAGACTATTAATGTTATAAATGCCGAAAAGTATTTTTACAAACAAATGAATTGTTGTACATTCAAAATTAATTTAATCTGTAAGTGCAACATTTTGTATGTATCATTAATTAATTCCTAATTTTTCTAATCCTGTAAACTTCTGTACCAGTAGTCAGAAGTTTATTCCATTCCACTGCAATTGGTTCAGACCAAAGCAATAAACATCATTAATCATGAACTGAAGTCATAGTTGCAGCTTGCATTTCCTAGGTCTTGATCAAGGAATGTTTATCCCCACTCTCAGTGAACGCTCAGCTAAGAATGTGTTAGATTTGACAGGCGTGTAAAAATTTATTCAAAGTCAAAGTCAAAATGTTTTTTATTCGAATAGACTTAAAATATGCACTTTCAAATCGCCTTTTTTTACTGCCACCGATTCGGAATGCTATTTCCACGGGGAAGAATCCAGCAAGAAACCTCCGCAGCTGCTTTTTTCAATATTCAAATACAATATTTTCTACTTCAACTTACAATTTTTCAACAGAATAATTCTAGCTACACTCCCAACTGTCAATAAGATAAACCTGTGCAGCTAATTACATTATTTCCATAGGTATATATCTTTATCTTCTACATAATTTTGAAATTTATAGTAAGCCTTCTTAATTAAAATTTGTTTAACATATTGCTTAAATTTCATATCTGACATTTCTGTTACATTTCTTGGTATTTTATAATAAAGACGGACACAATTTTCAATAAATAACTTACTTGTTTTTGCTAATCTAACTGTAGATTCAATGTACGTAACCTTGAGTTTGTTCAACAAAGAGGTTTAAGCATACTAGTTTGATGCGCTTGTACGCGTCAAATAATAACCATTGCCGATATTCCTTGTGAGAATATCTGTTATATAAAAACGTGGATGCCAATGCATTGGACTTTTTTTCCAGTGAAGTTTAAATTAAATTTTATCCTTCTTTACACTAATCGTTGTTTTTTTTTAATTATCATTTAGGTATTAAATTTGACATTTTACTTTTTCATAATAATCTAATATACACAGTCAGGTCATAAATATTGTCACACAGTAAAAACTTTTCTTTTAGAATTCTGGCCACAAAAAAGGTTATTGAATTCGAATTTCGAATTGTTCATGAAAAAAAATGTATACTTTTTAGAATTTTACTCATGTTTTATATGGAGTGGACGCTTAAAGAGGATTGTGTTGCAGTTATTGCGTTGCATCGTTGCGGTTACGCGCCAATTCAAATTTTTGACCCACTGAAAAATTTGAATATAACCAAAAGATTCATTTATCGTACCATCAAACGATACAATGAAGACTCTAGTGTAGATGACAGGTCAAGAAGTGGTCGCCCTCGGTCTGTTAGGACTCCAGCAGTGATAAAAGCTGTGAAGGCGCGAATTCAAAGAAATCTCAACCGTAAGCAGAAACTGTTGGCCCTTCAGATGTGGTTAAGCAGAACCACGGTGAAAAGGGTGTTAAATGAAGACTTAGGGCTTCGGGCATATCGAAGAAAAACAGGACATCGTTTGAATTCTCGTCTAATGGACCTGAAACTGAAGAGATGCCGCGCTTTGTTGAAGCGGTACGCGGGAAAAAAATATCGGGAAATTATTTTTCAGATGAAAAAATTTTACCGTAGAAGAGAGCTACAACAAACAAAATGATAAGGTGTACGCACACAGTAGTGAAGAAGCGAGCAACCGTATTCCGCGTGTCCAACGAGGTCATTTTCCATCCTCGCTCATGGTATGGTTGGGAGTTTCTTATTGGGGCTTAACAGAGGTACATTTTTGTGAGAAAGGTGTAAAAACGAACGCAGTTGTGTATCAAAATACAGTCCTGACGAACCTTGTGGAACCTGTTTCTCATACCATGTTCAATAACAGGCACTGGGTATTCCAACAAGATTCGGCGCCAGCTCATAGAGCGAAGAGCACACAAGAATGGCTGGCGGCGCGTGAAATCGACTTCATCCGGCACGAAGACTGGCCCTCCTCCAGTCCAGATTTGAATCCGTTAGATTACAAGATATGGCAACACTTGGAGGAAAAGGCGTGCTCAAAGCCTCATCCCAATTTGGAGTCACTCAAGACATCCTTGATTAAGGCAGCCGCCGATATTGACATGGACCTCGTTCGTGCTGCGATAGACGACTGGCCGCGCAGATAGAAGGTCTGTATTGAAAATCACGGATGTAATTTTGAATAAACTTTAGTGTCAAAAGAATCTATGTTTTGTTAAGTTCATTTTGGTGTATAAATGGTAAAATAAAGAATAAATTGTTTCATTTATTTTATATTAAACATGTGACAGAAGTTATGACCTGAATAGGTAGTTTAATTTAATGAGCATGTGAGATATTTTCAGGTATATTTAATTTAATTGTTGGTAGGTAAATAATGATTAATCTTGTAAGCGCTTTGGATGCTGATCTGTTAGCTTGTAAGATGAAATTAATAACAGAAACAAAAAAGTGACATCGATATTTTTGCATCTGAAATCCGAATAAAACCTTCATTGATTCTAACTAAAGTGTTACGTTTTTTCTTGCTTTAGAAATTTAACCTTACAAAAGTGCTACATAGATTTGAAAATGAAAAAAAAAGTTCGCTTTTATGTTAGATTTTTCTGTGTACGCCTAAAATAACTGTAACGAATTTTTTAACAAATAAATGGAATTATATTTTCCAGGATTATTGTAAACGCTTTTATTTCATAGGAATTTGTTTTTAAGGTCTTTGTTAGATAGGCTAATATATCAAGTGTATGTTTATTTCTGGTGTAGCTTATACAGTATCCTGAGCTGTGATTAACGAGGTGCTGGCGATGACAGCGAGGTGAGAACTATCCATTTATATACAGGGTGTTTGAATATTACGCTGTAATATTTTATATATAAACGTTTGTTCATATCTAAGTGAAAAACTTTGTTAAATAAAAATGTAGTTTTAGTGTTTTAGTGACTCAATATATAAAAACAACTAATGATTTTAACACTTCTTTTGTATATGTACAAAAATTATTATAAAAAATAATTATTATAAATTATTGTAAAATTATTATATTTACGGATTACAGTTTTAATCCATTCTATAAATTAAAAAAAAAGATTAAAAACATGTTTATTTCCACGAGGTGAACTCTTTGTTGCGCTGCAAGGAGCCGCTGGATTTTATACAAGATCATGGGCAAACAAGCAGTCGGTTCATCTGATGGAAAGTAATACCGCCGCCTATTGACATGACGATTCCCCTATTGCCAAGACCAACCTCTATGCGATGCCCATGTAGAGGTACAGATGTTATACCTCTCGTGCTCGTAATTACTCTGGCTTCAATCCTTCGAACCGAAACATAGCGAACTGTTTCACGGCAGAAATAGAAAGGAGGGTGGTACCAACCCAGACGATCTCGCACTTAGATAAATAAATAATAAATAAATAACCACATCACGACACACACATTGACTCAGCCCTGCAGTAAGTATCGTAAGAACTTGTGTCGCAGGTGCTAAACAACGATATGGTATATACTAAATAAATAAGAATACAACATCCAAGACCGGTAAGCGAAACAATGCGCCTTGCAAATAACACTAAGTCCCGCCCCCGCCGGGATTCGAACCCGGAACCTCTAGCGTAGCAGTCGGCCTGTACACTGCGTGTGTGTATATGTAACAGCATCTCCAGTTTGAAATATTTAGTAGAGGCGTATGTATGAGTTGACGACTTTCAACTAATGACGATAAATAAAACAACAATAAAATTTCTAAACCACCCCGTATACATATTTCTATATCTTAGATGAGTCGGCAAGTCTAGGTTCAGAGCACTTGAACTGTCAATTACTCGATATCGTTACTTGATTGACGATCTACAATATCCAGGAGACCTGGCTACGGCTTATGTAGCCTGAACCGAACCATTAAGCTAAGCTAACAGTAAAGCCATGGCTAATGAAGTAAACAATATGATTTCAACTAATTCTGGTTAATTAAATAGCTATAACTTGGTAGAAAGTGAATTCACTTTTCTAGGCAAGATCTTCCCCAGTCATATAATAGCAGATCCACCTTCTGATATTGCTGAATTAATATTTAGAAGGCTAAGTGCTAGTCGTACGCGCATTCTAACGGTTCCGTACAGATTGAGGTATGTAAAAAATGAAAAAAAAATGTAAAAAAATATGTAAATATCCGAAAATAACCAGGTGACATTAATGAGTGAATAAAATAAACCACATCACGACACATACTACAGTTAGCTCAGCCCTGCAGTAAGTATTGTAAGTAATTTTGTCACAGGAACTATGTGCAACGAACTACAAAGATAAGAATAATACATCCAAGACCGGTAAACTAAAGAATGCATCTTGCAAATAACACAAAGTCCCGCCCCCGCCGGGATTCGAACTCTTAACCTCTAGCTTGCCAGTTTACACCATTGCACCACAAAGGTCTTCAAATTAATAAATTAAAAAAATATTGATTTCATAAATATTTTAAATTAATAAAAATCGGATGTGTATTTATGTGTAATTTAAGTCAATCAAATAAATGCATTTCTTTCTTATCTATACAATAGGTAAGTTTTTAATACCTTAATTCTTCAGGTATTCAGCGTCATAGTAAAAACTATACACATAAACATAACCTGTACAATAATTTACCAAATCAATACCAATTAATCGGTTGATAAATCAACATACGAAATTACTATCTAATCATCAACCGGAGATAATTATCATTGTCATCTGTGATATTATTGTGGTATTGATTAGTGTAAAATGGTATTACTAAATTAATAATCCAAAAACATAGCTATTTTTATATGAGTGAAATCAAAATGGAGACGACGGAATGTGTTATTACTAAATAAATAATCAAAACATTTAGCTTCATCTTGGTTAGTAAAATCAAAATGAAGTAGACTTGGCTTTAAATTAAAAAAAAAAAAAAAAAATCATTTTACCATCTTATACAAAGGGTATCGATTTTAATATAATAAATAGAAGTAACCGAGTGTAGTAAATAGTAATAGTTTTGTACCTTGTTTTTGGCAATAAATATATAATTATTTTTTAAAGAATCTTCAAAACTTCCTCCATCTACTGTTAGGATAATTCTTTGCAATATTTTGTGAGAACAAGTTCTTCATGGAAAATTTAAAAATTTAAATAAACCTGAACATTTACGCTTATCATATATAGCATATCCCAAACTACTAGTATGGACTAGAACTATCAAATGATACATAACTTTCTTACGTAGGGTAACACTAAAAATGTATTCCAGTCATTAATATTATTTATCTCATACTTTGATATGAGCTAAAAATTTATAAAAAATTAATAAATTCCGAAATTGGAATTCAAACAAACTTTATCTTAAATTGCAATCTTACAAACTACTCAATCAAACTATTTAATCAAACTTATTCCACCTATAACTCCTTTACGCGACCCCTAAAGTCATAAAATTCATAAAAATCAAAAGCAAGGGTAAGAAAAGGGGAAATCGAGATGTCTGCCGCAGATCTCCTGATTGACCATTTCCTGTTAGACAATTTAACATTTTCATACTTGGGGTAGTTCTACCCTTTCTGTTTTAGGGTTCCGTAAGCTTGCAACGGAAACTGTATGTGTTTACGACTACATATATAATAATAATCACAACTTTAAGTTTATGTCAAGAGTAAATTAGAATTTTCTTACCATACATAAGTATTTTTCTCCTTCAACCACATATCTAATCAGTTTTTATGTTCAAACATGTATTTGCTCATACACCCATACTTGCAAAACATAAGGTTGCTTAAATACTAATTAATAACGATAATAACCTCATCACGACACACACACTGACTCAGCTCTGCAGTAAGACATAATCTTGTATCGCAGCCACTAAGCAATGATTTGGTATAAACTACATAGAAAAGAATACTACATCCAAGAACGGTAAACGAATCAATGCGTCTTGCAAATAAGACAAAGTTCCGCTCCCGCCGGGATTCGAACCCAAAATATCTAGCGTAGCAGTCGGCTGTTGACACCACTGTGCCACCGAGGTCGTCAAATAAGTATGAAAAGGTTTCATTCAAGAAATCTTTTTTGTTATATCTTCTTGGCTAAGCAGGTAAGTAGATTCATTAATCAAAATCAATAATTAATCAATCAACCTTTAAGTTATTTTACAAAAAATCCAACACGGTAATATTAGAAATGTAATTGAATAAAAAACGTTTTTTGAGAAATCAACGGAACCCCTTGTACATTTTACTTTTCAGATTTATTTCCTTATTGACCATTGAATAATATTTAGTGCAAGCCCCATTAGGGACACAGAATAGGAATTGTTGACCCTTTCGGTTTTTATTATTTATTAGACACTTAGGTAAATAAATTGCCGTTTAAGCTACATTAGGTTGTTTTACCCAAAAATGCAATTCATCTTTCACGCCTCTGATCTGTTATGTTTTTTTAACAATAGATTTCTTATATATTTTCTACTAATTAGGTATATATTTTTTAATAAGTGATATCCTGATCTTCTTCGTCGCTACACTCTTGGCAGAGTGGTCGTGGTTGCCATGACATCGTCAGCAACCGTTAGGACTCGCCGCACTACCTCTCGCCACCCCTGCCTGGTCTTCGACATACGGGTGCACTCATGTAGAGGGCCATCCTGATAGGTAAGCAAAATTTAAAAAAAGGAATTTAAATTATTTTTTAACCTCCGACGCAAAAGAAGAGGCGTTATTCTCGTAAGTTTACGTGTCTATATGTGGCAACATAACTCTTGATTGAATAAAGCGATTTTAATGTAGTTCTTTTGTTTGTCAGGTGACTTAATCGAGCGTGTTCTTAGCTATGTTTCATCGATGTCGGTTCCTCCATTCAAGAGTTAGGGGGGGTAAAAACGGGCATGAACAGTATACTGTGCGCAAATTGGGGTTTTTAATTTGTAATTTTTTAATAAATTACCTTAATTCTTTTTATGAAACCATACATATTTGTGAATAATTCAAAAATATTAATAGTAGAGTGCAATATTATTTTGAAAAATTATAACAAAAGTCCATGGCCGCTTGCAACATGAAAGGCATCGCTTGAGCATTGCAAAATGCCCTATCCTTCCAAGGACTATCTTAATTACTTTTTTCATTACAATATTTCAAACAAGCTCGTATACTCGTATTCCTTTTATCTTATTTTATAAGCACTAGATGCAAGTAAGCTTCCTTGAACCTCATCAATCATTCTTGGTCTAGCATTAGCACTCTGAAAGTAATTAATATGTTCTCGCTACACAAATTTTCTCACTTAGACGCCATCAAAGTTATCGTATTTTTACTTAAAGTTCGATGTGTGAGTGAGATGCTGCTATATTTTTACTTAATGATATCTCTTTTTATTTTTAAAGCAAATTAATGCAGTTAGTGTTTTAAATGAGCTTCAAATTTCAATAGCTTGACAGTTTTTGCTTCGAAATTACTAGAAAAATGTTTAAAAAGAGTACATAAAAATAAGCAATGTACTCGTAAATATAACTGTAGAATTTTTAAGTATCGTTGGTCATATCTAATAGGAACCAATAAAACAACTTTATCATTAAAAATGTTGTTCATTGGCTTTCACATAAGACGTTAATATTTATGAATCTATGAGACCAATCAATGTAATCCAAGCGATTTCACCGAATCGTAAAATTCAAGCTCTAAGCCCAAGTGTACACTTGTGTAAGATACGCTCAACAATGGGCAATAAAGTTAAGGTCGTTCCACACACAAAACCCATTCCTAATGAAACCAAACCTGTGAATACAGGTCCCATTTGCAAAGTACCCTTCGATTCACGCACTGACTTCAAAAATGCGACGTTTAAAAAAGCCAGGATTAAAATGTCATCACCATTACATGCAAAGCGAAAGGTTTTAGTCATCATCAGCATTAACTTGTAAACGTTTACTGACGTGGCGAAAATATTTTCAAAACCAATTAACGCAAAAGGTTAATATTTAATTCAAACAAAGAACAAACGATTTCAAATACCTTTATGTATGTTTTTTTTGCAAATTATGAAAATGTGTTTATGTGTGTGAGTAACCAAAGTATTTATAAACACTAGATTTGATAACTTTGCATTGTTAACCTCAATTTTCTGTTCTCATCTCTTTAACTTGAACGCTCTAATCCTCAATCAGCTCATTTTTTTTTTAGTTTTAAAAACGCCGCGTTTTTTAAACCAACAAACCACGCACCTCGTAATCTCCAACTTGCATTTTACGACAGCTCACGCTATATCTGTCAACGTCATTATCAATAAATTCGACACCGAATGACTTAAATTACGTCATTTGACGGTTTCCAGCCTTCGGTAATCCGCGGAGGTATTTTATAAGCCCTGGTATATCTAACTCTTTCACACTTGAATCAGTTACTGTAGGAGAAAAAGGGATGAATGGTTTTTGAATAGCAGGACCCCATCTGTTGTAAGGGTTAAGTCGTTACAAATAGCGCATTTGCAAATAATAAGATGCAGTGAAAGAATAAATTAAGGGCTTTTTAGGGTTAGTGTTTTGGATTGGTGAAGGGTCTTGAAGGGTCTATGCTTTTTACTGGTGTGATAGAATATGTTAAGTTCGGAACCTCTGGATGGGCATCACCAGATGCCATATATACGAAACTAAAATTATTGACGACCTTTGTGGCGCAGTGGTGTAAACAGCCGTCTGCTACACTAGAGGTTCCGGTTTCGAATCCCGGCGGGGGCAGTTATTTGTAAGATGAATTGTTTCGCTTACCGGTCTTGGATGTTATTCCTATGTATCTTATAACATTTCGTTGCTTCGTAAATGCGATACAAGATTATCTAAGCGCTGGGCTGGGCAAGTCAGTGTGCTTGTCGTTATGTGTTAGTTATTATTTATTACAAAACAAAACAATGGTAAAAAACATAATTTGGATATTCTTTACATACTAGATTTTATTGAAAACATCTCAACCGATTATTTTTTTTTTGTTTTTGTACAAAATGTACCAGAACAATTAATAAATTACTTAATTCATAAATTATGGACCCAAGACGACCCGCTGCGAGAATTTCTTAAGACAAAATTTCAAGTTGCAGAATGGCAATTAATAATTATTGCACCTACTTCCGGCTACTTCCGGTTCCGGCGAAGGCGGTATTTCCGTTACGAAAATTCCCTTCTGCCCTTTGGAAGGGATAAACAATGGACGCACTAATAAACATTATTAACAGATGGGAGAGTTTTACAACTCTAGATAAGATCCTTTTGTTAAAATTTTATCTCCAAAGAAAAAAAAAAACTCATAAATCAAAGATTACTTAAAGCGGGATTAAGTAACGATGATTTTTAAATTAAATGTTTTGAAATTCAACAGAGATCATTAGGTTTATTTTTGTTCTTGTCATTTTTGCTTCTTGCATTGAAGTTAAAAATGGATACATAATAACATAAATTAATCAATTAATTATGCTGAGTTTTCAATATGTGACATTTTTGTTTCAAAATTTTGTTAACGTTGGCTGATGAATTTAATTTGAATTAACATATTTTATGTTGCTTTCTCGATATTAGTAATTAATTAATTTAATTTGATGTGTTCGTCTTAGTGTTTAAGTGTTTAAAATAATATGATCTATCGTTAAGTTAATTATTAATATTTTGTTCATTATATTGTTACCGTTCACTTCCATGACGTGGTCACTAATAACTGGATCGACGCCCAACCTTGATTATACCATTAATGTACCCTTAGATAGAGCTGGTGTCAAGTGATCCTAAATAAATAAATGAAATAAAAATAATACTTACATCTTAGATAAAAAACTTTTTTCAATATTTTATAAGTCGAATGAAATAGTTCTCATTAGGTTCAGGATCTTTAGATTTCAATTCCTATATATTTTTTTCTTTTTTAATTTCTTTTGTATAATGGTTTAATCTAAACCAATATTATTTTTCTTTGTGACCTGTTTTTATTTTAGTATATGTGTGTAACCTTTGTAAATGTTGTGTTCGTCTGTTATAGGCATGTACATCAGTTTCTGTTTATAATATGTGATTTTTATATGTTTGTGTAATGTACTTGCTGTAGACGTCCCTAAATAAATAAAATAAAATATAATAAATAAATAAAAACTTGAGCACAGACCCGTCTTGCAAACTTTTTTAAATGTTAAAGCTGTATTATATCTTTTTCCTTCACACGTAGCAAGTATATTTGTTTTACAACACGCAGTACATATCTATCAACAGTAGATCGTAACACATCATTAATCTCCGATCTATGTGACATTTAATTACCTAAAATACCATATATTTGACATTCTTCCGCACTCTGCCCTAAGGAAAACTTGTACAAACTTACACAAAATTTGCCATTTCAAATTAAACCTTATAACTTTAAGTTAAGGTTGAAGCAAATGCAAAAGTATTTTTGTAACGTATCTGTAATTAATCGCGATGTTTCTTATTGCTTCACGCCTTAGATTTTATTGCTCTATATGGTTTATTGTTTTGTATTAATTTTCTTTACGCAGTATTCATTATCTTTCCATTATCTATTTCTTATTCATCCTACAAGACAGAAGATTGTTGGTATAGTTGCAGAATTTAGCATATCATAAAATAATTCGTTTTTAAAATATTGTTTTTATATTTTGGGCAGTTACGTTATTTACCTTATTTAATTATCTTTAACTTACAAGTGTAATTTTTTTTATTTACTTTACTTTACGAACCCAATCAATTCGCCAACTGGAAGTAAGGTCATCTTTGTGCATGGTTACCAAAAATGGCTTAAACATTCTAGCTATGAGATCACTCATTCAAATCACTCAAACACTCGAAGTAGTCCCAAATACTTTGGCAGGCTTAACTACTACAAGCCCCTTGTAGTATTAATGTCAGTGAGTAAAATCAGCACAACTCGGAAATAGAACCACAACTTTTAGCCTATTACTAGCAAAAAGTGGTACTAAAATATACAGAAGTCAAATTCCATAAATGAGGCAGATAAAAGTTGCTATAAAATCATACAAGGAATACCGAACACGTCAAGTTGATACCGCGTTGGTCGGTTTACGAATTGACTCAAAGTCAAAAAGTTTTTATTCGAATAGACTTCAAATAAGTACATTCAAACCGTAATTAATTTTTACTACCAACGGTTCGGAATACTATTTCTACGGGTAAGAATCCGGCAAGAAAACTCCGTAGTTGCTTTTTTTTCTAAATTCAAAATTCATCATTTTCTATTACAACTTACAATTGGTGTGCGACCTGTATTTATGGCGGTCGTACCTATAATCCCCGTCTTTTTGTATTGTCTTTATAAAGTCGATACAGTCTGATTGATTGTATAGGGAACGATAGCCACGACAAAATAAAGTCACGGTAAAGCTGATAAGGCCTTAAGGCAGCACACGTATTTAAAAAAAGAACGACCTGTATTTCATTTCAAACCTCAAAAGCGCAGCTTAAACTAAGACAGTGGCATTTTATCAAAACATCTACTACAAGACAGCGTAACAAATACCAAACATTAAACCGAAGTAATATACGGTATTGTCAGAATGCTTTCACAGCGCCAAAAGTGATCGCCAGACTGTAAAATGTTCTGGTATTTGTCAACTAGTCCACACTAGAATACTGTAATTTTTGCAAATGCGCTCATTTCCTTGATAGTCCTGTGTTCGTGTCGAAGGTATGTGAATAATAAAAAAAGTTTTGATATAAATAGGTTGACAGCAAAATAGGTTTTATTTTCCTTAAAGCGTGCTGTAGTGTGGTTTGGCAGTCGGTAAATAAAAACAACATTTTACTGATTGGTTACTTTAACTTGGAAGTAACTTTGGCAACTTTACTCACTCAAATACTACGTCATATTTGGCTGTGAACTTCAGATTATTGCTTGATTTATGATAATTTAATATATAGGTATTTTATTTTTTAATTGTCGCAAACTTAATCTATACCATTTTACTAAATACATAGATACAAAAAAAAATGCAATTTTATTCAACATCATGATTAATCAGTTCATATATTCATCGAGATTTAAAAAATATACCTATTTCATTTACATATTCAAGAGGCAAAGCAATTAATTGTGTAATATATTACGTTCTATACACTTTATGCCGTATATGAGCTGCATTCATGTTTTAAAACAAGAACAGTCACCTGCTGTCAAAAGAATTGTATTAATACCAGTGGAAGATTTATCACGAACGTCGTTTGAGTTCAAATAAATGTCAAGTAAAGATATCTTGGGAACATTTTGTAAGGAACGGTTCAGTGGTCCCTAGATTTATGGGTGTTTCGTTTTAAATGTACTTACGTGCTTATAAATTTCAGATTTGCGGTAAAATTTTGCTTTTACGTGGATCGTTATAAAAATCCACACTATTTAGTTAAGAGCCAGCTTGTTTTGAGCAAAAACCTTTGTATCTTCAGATACAGATGCAAAAAGGTTATTTCAGTTCTTATGTAGCTAGAAATAATATAACATTTTCATAATCAAACATACATTTGAGAAGTTCTGGAGCCTTTTTAGAATTAATTTATTAAGGATCTCTTAAAAAATTAAGAAAAACCCCAAAATAAAGTCAAGAATCTACTCTATGACAAGCTTCTATCGATAGTGAACAATTTAATATTTCATTGAATTTAAATATAACACTAAACGTAGCAGGACCAATTCGGTACTGGATTTGGATTAGAGATTATTGGAGGTTGGAAAAATTCGCTGGCAACTGCCGAAGGTGTCCAAATAACTATTTGGTCCAACATATTATAGATAGGAATTTGATTGACGGTTTATTAGTACGAGGTCCTTTAAGTCCCAAAATATGAATATTAAAAACCTTAATAAATCTGGTCTAAGAATCTGGTATCTGGTAGTACTTGTAAATTTTACTTCCAAACACCAGAAACAAAATATTCGCTACAAAACCCTTTCAGCCATACATTTCGTGAACCAATCGTAAATTTATCTCCGAAGCTATTAGTTCGATAAAATTCAACTAGAACGATAAATAAGAAGGACTTTGACGGATGGGCAGTTTCCCCCGCAAAGAATAAACTATTACAAAATTAGAACTGCACCCGCAAATAACCTTCTAACGTCTTTATTGTCAAGAGAAAAAAGTTCAAATTCGATTGAGATTTAGTGGTACTAATGTCGATTTTCCTGGTATTTCTGGTATCAATGTCGCCTGGGAGTATTTTGTCCGAAACTTAACTTATTTAGTAACGTTTTCTGAATAAAACATTAGAGAAAGAAAGATGTTCAAGCCGAATAGACTGGGTGATTCATTTCCTTTTTTACGTAGAAAGAATCAGATCAATCATTAATGACAGTCAAAGCTTAAAGAAAAATGCAACAACATAATCGGATATGACGAATAATGAAATAAATTTTATGAACCATAAACAGAAAACATAAAATTTTGAGGGAAAATTTTGGTATAATTTTTTCGAGTTTTGTTTATCAGATAATTTACTATTCAAAAGTATGAAGTCGTCCTTCTAACCTTGATCTGTCTAAATAAAAATAATGATCCCAATCACTGTTTACAGGCCATTCACTTTTATATCGGTTTGTGTTGTTATTAGTATTGAATTTTCTTATTTTATAGTCATACTACTTTGAATAAACTTTTATAGATAAAAGAGCATCATTGATTCAGACCTTTTTGAACCAGTCAAAACCATATCTAAAAATATGGCATTTTTAGTCGATTTAAAAAAATAAGGTTTTAAACGAAGTCACCAGTCAAATGTTACAATATTCGAATGAATATATTATCTTTAAATAAATTAATCAATTCAATTTAAATTCGTACATTAGAACATGAGCTGTATCACATTCTCTCATCCTAGACTTTAAGATGTATATACTTAGTATACTTTTTTTGATATACTTATATAAATTATGGTATCTGAGATTTCTTACCCAGTACCTTCCGCAGCAAATTTATTGAAGTGGTGGTCGAGTCATTAAAAATATTAAGTCGTTTGACGATTCTAAGTACTTTTATATACTTCCTCGTAAGCAGCTTGAAGATAATAAATTTCATTAGTTACGTCTTAGCACTCTCTATTGTGTGGTTTTAGTGCCTTTTTTATTAAAGACCATTTTAATCTGACCAAGTTCTAAATAAACTCAGAGTTCGAACACTATTTTCCACTCATATTCAATCCGACCAAAACCAACCCTATATTTTCTCAAAACTTATGCAAATATCAAAATAAACTTGAAATTCTTGACGCTCTACTGCATATCACATAAACACCAGCGTAAAGCAAATGTGTCATAAACAATATGAAGTTTCTGGAAATTTCTAGAACTCACTAGAAGTTTAAATAAGGAGGTAGTGGCATTAGTGTCAAGACACGTAACTGAACTTTTGCATTTCCTTTGAGCAAGGACACTGATGTAGGAAAATATCAAAATCAAAATACTCGAATAATAATAATAATCCTTTAATTCAGGCATGTTTGTTTATAACCAATTAATGACAAACAAAAATCTAATTAGCATTACAATAACACAAATCAAAACAATGAAATACTTGAGTTCGCATCCCAGCGGGGGCGGGACTTTGTGTTATTTGCAAGACGCATTGTTTCGCTTACCGGTCTTGGACGTCGTGTTCTTATCTATGTAGTATATACCATATCGTTGCTTAGTTCCTGTGACACAAGTTCTCTCAATACTCACTGCAGGGCTGAGTCAATGTGTGTGTCGTGGTGTGGCTATTATTATTATTACTAATTTCTCTATATTGGAAGTTAACAAAAAATGTTTGTTCTAAATAAAACTAAATGAAAATATTAAGAAGTAAAGTAATTCTGCAATAACAGAGGACAAGCGTATATTGTAACTAAAAAATGATTAATCAATAAAACAATACATATTTGGCATTTGCTTCTTGAGGGTTTCTTTTCTTTATGTACTTTTTCTCTTCTTCTCTTTTATACATATAAGTTGATTAGTGTATAAAGTTATTTAATTTCAAATTTATTTAAAAAATTAACGAAATTTCAAACTAGAAAATTCAATGCAACAATTATACAAAGCTTTTTCACAGTGCCATATTTTGAAACATTTACATCCATGTTATTTTAAAACTAAATCTTAGCGAAATACATCTTAAATCTGAACTCGATCTGATGAACTGAGTGCATTTCAACGATTTCATTGACTTCGTTTCCAGTGTGTTGCAGTATGCAAAACACGTGATTTATGTATAAGTACAGTCATCCACTTCTACAGCACACCCTTAAACCTTTGCAATAAGATTCAGTTTGCTGTAAACTGTTGATTTTGGCCTTGGTTATAAAAAGATTTCGCGCATTCAGTAACGAAGGGACACTTGTTTCAAAGATGTGATCTGCTGTCCCTTTCTCTCCTTAATATTTTCAAAGACAAAATACAACATTCTATTTTGAAAATTTTAAAAGGTATGCAATAGGCTTTGTATTTATTCGAATATCATAGCAAGTTCGACACGTCTAGCTCTTACATTCTGAATAAAATAGTGTTTTTAAGGAATCCAAAATCAAAGGTTGGGAAAGAAATAAAGTTCAAGGAAACGCTTCAATGATTTCTAGAAGATTCTTCTGAATATTCTTCGAAATGCGATCGTATGTTTCTGGCACTTTCTATAAATATTTAATCATTTATATATAAGAGAGTAAAACTTAAATTAAATTATTATTGTAAAGCAGTCGTTCTGTGTGCTTTAGGTAACATTTTTCTCGAATATACCGCTAAAGCAGTATATAATAATATCATAAACATGTACAGGTTATGTACAGGTGTTATATTATCAATTGTGTTTTTTTTGTTATTTATGTTTTCCTTGCACCACATTGAATTAATCGTTCTTAAAAAAGAAATACACAAACATACAGTCATAAATTATATAAATACACAAATATAGTATACCAACATAAATTCTGACCAGTAAGTTATAAAAAACGGATATCTTAAAGAAAGGTTCTAGTTCTGTCCAAATACGATATAAATAAGCATAAAATATACTGTTTTAATGATAAATACCTAATAGCATAAGTTAAAGTATTAAGTCTGTGGCGCAGTGGTCCAAACAGCCGACTACGCTAGAGGTTCTGGGTTCCAATCTCGACGTGGCGAATGTTATTCGCAGGACGCATTGTTTCGCTTTTCGCCGGTCTTCTTTTTTTGTAGTTTATACCATATCGTTGCTTAGTTCCTGTGAAAAAAGTTCTTACGATACTTAATTTAGGGCTGAGCCAATGTGTGTCGTGATGTGGTTATTATTATTACCCCAACTAACTCAGCTTTTTCCAGTATAGACGCTGGTAAAGCGAAATAAATTCAAATCACATGAATTTTATATGCATCTAAAGCTTATCGTAACGGTACAAAAAGTTATAAAATATTGACATTTCGGGTTCAGTCACAAATAAAATCAAGTTGTCAAACAAAAGTTCATTTTAGTAGCTTGAAAACGATTAAATTTATTCGCCTGTGCTTTATTACGTTATAACGCTATACGTGTTAAATAGTTATTGCACATAAAACCGTTGCCTAACTGTTAGACTATCGAGTAAAGTGTTAAACTCACATCACTACCTATAACCCATCCCTTTCACGCTTACCGCAGGAAGCAAAGAAAAGAAAGAGATGCTTATACCAGTGACAGTAGTGATGTTAAAATTAATAGTTGTTACAACCTGTCAGTGATACGAGCGGTTAGCGTTAAAATTTTATATGTTACGTGTACTGTTTTTTTAATTTTATCTGCCTAATGTCAGAGATTTAATCGTGGTTGAGAAATAAAAGGGACATGATTAATAAAGTAAGTTCATGCCTAAGTAATTATAAAGGATTCTTTCAAAATTCAATTTTCATTTTGTTTTATTATAACGATTGATTGAATCATCGCATCATGTCTTTGTTAAAATTAAATATTTTGTAGCAAATTTTTATTATTAACTATTTATATATTTCTTGAATACCAAAGTTATCTATCACCGTCTCTATTGAAGCTGAATCTCTTCAAACATTTACAATCTGACATTTGCATCAATACAAAATACTATGTATATTTACATTATGAGTCGCTCGCATGTTCAACATTGAATTATCAGTCACATATCCAGTATAATTTGAACTCTAGAGCAATCGGGATTAAAACAAATATCTATACTACGACCGCTAACGGAGGTCTACTAACGCTGGTTTTGTAATTGAATAATTCCCTTTGATGGAGTCCGTTTGTTTGCACGTCCTTTTGATTTTAACATCTGATATGATCAGTTTCCTTACGTACGAGTATGAAAGGATCTGTTTGCTTATTTGAATAATAAATTGTAAGGGTTAAATTTAGTTACTGGTGGACTTTTCTAATATAATTGGTATCATATTGCATATTGAACTGTCCCACTGTGGATTACATAAACAAAGAGAATAATCACTTTTAATCATTGAAAGAGACATAAAAGTTAGTAATTATACAAACAGACATTACTACACACTTACACCTGTATTCTCCTGATGTAATAGATATATGTTTAGTACCCATTGTGAAAGCCTGTAGCTTAGTTTTTATTAAATTATAGCAACGTCACAGGCAAAGAAGCAAAGAATTAATATTCAAAGGATCAAAGGAAATTTGTGTGAATTACAAAATATAAGTTAAAAGAAACTCTCTTACCAGTTTAGTAACATAAACTTCAATTTTGTTAATAATATTATTTATTTGTTTATCAAGCACATTGTTTTATGTTCAATAATAAGAAAGCTGGAATTATTGTGTTTTACAAATTGTCATAGAAAATTATTGTATTTTGAATATTGAAGAAAGCAACTACGGAGGTTTCTTGCCGGACTGGTCCCCATAAAATAGCATGCCGAACCAGTGGTAGTAAAAATTATGACGATTTGAAAGTGCTTATTCTATTCTAATAAAAACCATTTCGACTTTGACTTTTAGGTTGCAAAGATACTTCCTAGGATCGCGTATTAAAAAAACTACGTAACGATCGTAATGTACTAACAGCACTAGAGTCCAGTCTTTTTATTGTTCGAAGGAGGAAACTCATCCCGATGTTTGTTCTGCTATTAATTTTGTATCAACACTACAGCCGGTTGCCGGCACTTAGCCAATTATGGCCTGAAGCGGTAGAGTGTTTGAGCAAGACCTGTTTCCAATGTTGTAAGGAAGATGAATGGGAAAAATATTGTTTTTCAGCAGCTAATAAATGATGGAAGTACTCATTTTCAATTTATGTATATATATAAAGTTGGAATGTAGTTTTTTTATTTTTAAAGGATGAAGTATTTTCTCTTGTCTTGACTACTGTTAAAAGGTAATAGTTAATGTAAAATATTATAACTTACGATCAACTTTCGAGAATTTTCGTAGCAATAAGGTTATTACAGAGATAGCAGACAATTAAGGCATTGTAAAAACCACAGAGGTTTGTACCCGATGTTTAATGCGTATTTAAAAGTATTAATAAATGTATTTAAAAATAGGCAAAAAAAAGTTCTTTACTTATTAAAAGATTTTACATCAGACACGACAAAATCTACACCAAAGACAAAATAATTGGATATTACTTAACTAGTCGAAGCTAAGAAAATTGAAGCAATGGAAACTGGCGTCGGAAACTGGTTGATTAATTCATAGTCAAGACACACAGCGAGAGACGCCGGGCGGTTGCAATAACATCTTCATGCTACTGCTATCTAGAAATAACCAAGATCTAGTATGTTAAGGTGTTTGTTTATAGTCTAGAATCTTAATGTTACATCTACTATATCTCACAAATATTTTGCAAGTTTTGATCGTTCTGGCTTGGTACCCAGGTTGTTTAACGGCAAAAATAGAAAGGAACCCTCCTTTCGTTCGTTAAACAGTTTGCTGTGTTTCGGCTAGAAGAATTGGAGAGCCAATGTAAGTACTGGCACGTGAGGTATACCATCTTTACCTCGGCAAGAGCCACCCATGTAGACATGGGCACCGCATTGGCGGTGCTCAATGCGTTCTCGACATCAAGAGCACCGTCATGTCAATAGGCGGCGATATCACTTTCCATCAGGTGAACTGTCTGCTTGTTTGTCAAATATCACTATAATCATCATCAGCCTGAAGTCGTCCACTACTGAATAAAAGCCACCCTCAAGGCCTTCCACACTGATCGGTCCTGTGCTGCCCGCATCCAGCGGGTTCTTTCGATCCTTACCAGACCTTGCGGGCCTGCCTACACTGCGACTTACGAGGTAGCCACTCCAGAACTTTTCGGACTCATCTATCGTACCTTTTGCGTACAATATGCCCTGCCTATTGTCACTTAACATTTGCAATATTGAGAGCTATATCAATAACCTTGGTTCTACTGCGTTTGTCATTATTTCAGATTCGATCACTAAGATAAACTACAAGCATAAATAATTTGAATATGCTAGACGATATTTCTACTTGTATTACAAATTGAACCTTTTTCATTCCAGAATAAATAGGCATTTTCTAGCTAGAAAATTAAATTTTCAACCACGTCGTTGTTTGCTACGTTTTCATTGGGTACGTCCTTATAAGCTGAGTGCCTACCATGAGTTTTACCTTTGATTGCCGCTTGCGACAGCATTATTAATAATTATTTTAATTTTTTGATATTAATTGTGACCCTTTTGGGCTTCGCAGCGTAACCGGACTAACCGCGCGGCGAGTGCTTCCCTAAACCGGGCATGACGTTGAGTCTACAAGCCTTAAGGCTGAGAGGCCTCAAAACTTGTAGCCCCAATGGGGTTAAGCTTGCGACAGCCAGATACAAATGTGTATAAATATAAAGCGCCGCTGACGGATTGATGAGGAATCAATATTGCTAATCCAAATCATTGTATCTATGTACCTGACGTTTAGGCAAACTAGACGAAGTCTTGGTAGACACACAGCAACTACTTATATGACATTGTGACCACATCAACTGTAGTTGTGGCCAAATAGTTGTATATAACAAAATACAATCAAATGTAATGTTTGATTTAGTGGTAAATAAGCTTTGTAGGAAATATTAACGATACAAGATGATAGCATAACTTTTTGTAAACGTATCATATATCACACAAACGTTGCTGACCTAATATCACTTCAACCATTTTGTTTGTACTAAAAGTAGAAGTACGAACTTCAAAAGCCATACATGCAATAAAATTACGATTAAAATAAATTTTCTATTTGTAAAATTTTCAAATTACATATCTTTCTGATAACTGCTTCAACCTGGCGATTTCTACTATAAAATCAGAGTTTTTGTGTCTGGAAATGGTTTGAATGCGATCACATTATTGGGAATGTGCTTTAAGCATCGCCATCCACCCTATTCTATTACAACTATTCGTAAAATATATTTCTTTTCCACTCCAACAACATATGTTTACGCTTAGCCTAAAAGAGACGCAAATAGTACAGATAGAGGTTTCAGTCAATTCGTTATAGAATAAGTATTAAGAAAGCTCACAGACTGATAGTGTCTAACGATTGTTAGTAAATTTAACAAAATGGCTGACTCGGGATAGGAAAATAGTGGAAAATTGAGAGCATTAGTTTTAAATGTAACTGATAACGAGGTAACTGCAGCACTTGGATTGAATTTAGATACGTTTTTGAGAATTGAGGTTAAATAATAAATTAATGATATTTCTCTCATTTACCTTATCTTAAGGTATTAAATGTTTAGGGAATTTCGGTGCACCCATTCAATATTCAATTATTATCAGGACAGATAACAAAATATTCAAATGAAAATCAAAGCTTTTGCAGTCTATAATAATAATCTTAAAAGAAGAATATCTGCAATTAAAGGACGTGGTAGCCCAGTTTGTTACGTGCCTTGGTTAACCGACCGATCCGACCAGACAGGTCAAGGGTTCGAGTCTTGAGTTCCCGTACATTGTAGTTGCCATATTCCTCATTGTGCCCCGATAGTGGCGACAGATTTGCAACCTGTCACACTAGGACTCAACATAAACATGCGAAATACGGTGCAAACACCTCTGCCTACCCCTCTCGAGGAGCGTGAGTTTATGTTTATGTATGTTTTAACTTAAAGAAGTTTGTTTAAAAGCGTCCAATTTAAAAAAAATCACCAACATATAGAATAGACCATAGATAGTTAAGTTAAGGGGTTAAGGCTAAAAAACAAAAAAAAACTAATTTCGCAGCCCAAAGCTATAACTATACATAAATGCGTTAAAAACTACAAAGAAAAAAGAAATATACGGATATTATTCTATACCTATAGCAAAACATTACTAATTGACTTTGACGCAAGACGTAACATTTAACCAAAACTATAACAACCCAATCGTAAAACAGATCCCTTAAACTATATCATAACAGAGTTATTGCTAAACCAAATGGGACATTATTAGAAATACCAGTAGTTTATTAGTTATCCCCATTAAAGCATGGTTAGTTATAAACGATTTGATGGTACAAGTTATTCCTCTAGCCTAAAGCCTATTATTACTGATACTATTAAATTATTACCCTATAACATTATATACAATACTTAGACAACATTATATACACATACATTATACATATATATTATATACAATACTTACTTAGTTTTGATGTTTCTTTCTATGTATTTCAGAAAATATTTTGTTTTATAATATATTTTTCAAGAAGTCAAGAAGTTGTTGTTTGAAATTATCATAAATGGTAGTCTATAGGAAAATTTTATGTCTGCGTAAAATAATTGTTCCTATTCATAAAGTACCAAGTGCTCCAGTAAATTATTAGGACAACCTCTGTGGCGCAGTGATGTCAACAGTCGACTGCTACGCTAAAGGTTCTGTATTCGAAACCTGCCGGGGGCGGAACTTTGTGCTATTTGCAAGACGCACTGTTTCGTTTACCGGTCTTGGATGTCGTTTTCTTATCTACGTAGTTTATACCATATCGTTGATTAGTTCTTGTTACACAGTTCTCTCAATACTCACTGCAGGGCTGAGTCAACGTGAGTGTCGTGATGTAGTTTATTTATTATTTAATTAGAAGTTCCTAAGTACTCCGATAAATAAAAACTAATATACTAGGTTGTATAAAATATACAAATGAAAAAGTTTGGTAAAGTTTTTAAATTATGCAAAAAGGTTGTTAAATGAAACTCATTTTATTAATAGAATTTACCTGGTTACTTTTATTATCTTACAATGTTCATGTTCGTTTGTATTACAATTATAACTGCATGTTCCGATTTATTTGAAAATTAGTTACATTTTCAACTCAGGGTTGAATTACTAACCAACTTGAGCTATTTTATTTCACAAAACCTTGTTTAGTTTTAATTAAACTTTGCCTCAGGCTGGGTTCCGTATTAAATAAATGTAATAAGGACCGCTAATCCTATAGTAATCAAGATTTAACCCATCAGCCACTGCGTACCCATCGGGTTACAGTAAGCGTGCACTTTATGTGACATCTCAGCAATATCTGTCAAAACCTAATACAATGAAATGTGGCGCTGGTACGCAGTGACGCGTTTGACGATTCTCAAAAAAATCTAGTAGTCCAGTCAAAGCTATGGATCGCGTGTCTTATGTACCTTTTTGCCTGGTTAAAAGTGTGCTATCGTTAGATTATTTTTTTTCGTTTTGCAAGTTTTTTTTTGTGAAACAGAAATTTTGAAAAAAAAATGTTAATTGTCTCAAAATTCCATAGTAATAACTAATCAAAATTGTAGTAAAAAAATGCCGACTTCCATATTTTCGTTTTCATCGTAAAACAAAAATCTTAGAGGTTTAAAAAACGTGATTTAAAATACTAAATTCCGTTTTCATTTTTTTTCAATGCAAACTGTCTTTCTCATTTACACAAACCCAAGAAAAACGTTAAGTAAAATACTAACTAACAGATATACAAAAAGGTACTACATATAATTAATACAAAAAACTCAGTATTAGGCGAACAAATAAAAGAAGATTCAGTATTATGAAGAAGATTTACTTCAAACTAGGTGAAAATGTACCAAAATGTATGCGATCAATTCGTAGTCTATATGTGATCCGTCTATGAACTCAAGTTATTGGCGAGGTGTTACGTATTTGACTGTGATTGGTAGTTACATACATTAAATAAAAATATAACGAATTAACATTTGCATTAGGTGCTAAGTAGCATATCTTAATTACTGTGGCATAGGCACATAACACTACTAAAAAATAACCTCAAAAAAATAGGATTACAATGCTATATCGGTATATTTCCGAAAATCTCTAACTAACTTATTGCATAGCTTTTAGTGTTGTATTAACCTATAAAATGGCCAAACGGACCCCATCTGCTGCGAAGGGTTAAAATTGTTATGTGGCCATACCGAATAATGAGAGGTGTTTAAAAGAAATTTACTATCCCTTGGGTGTTTTTGTCACGTCGCTGGGGGGTTAAGAATGGCTCGTCTTGCGGTGAATGGGCTATAGGAAAAATTAAATTTTAAATTTTCGCCTCTTTTAGCCCATTACCTCGCGCCTAAGGGGTTAAATGGTTGAGCCACGATTAATTTTACTTTTTTTTAAATTTGTAAATTGTTTTTAGCATTTTTTTTCTTAATGGTAGTGTGAAATATACAGGATTTTGAACATTAAATAATTATGTAAATGTTCTTAAGACGCAGTCGTGTAGGTTATTTGTAAAGCTTAGAGCACACTGACCACATTCAAAATTAACAGTTCAACCCTCGCAGTGCATGCGACGTTTTCTAATGAGTTTCGGCTTTAGTTTAATTTAATACGAACGAACCCTAAGATTCTGGTCTTAAGGTTATATTGTTAGGATGGTTTTACACTATGTACTTTTACTGTATGCGATTATTAAAAAAGAACTGGAATCTAAATAAGGGTCTTTTTTTCAAAAATAATAAGTTTTTTTTCTGTTCAATTATAAGTAAAAATTAAGGATTAACTTGCATATTGCTAAAATTTGGAACTCAAGACTATTAAAAAAAGCCCAGCGGTTCCTTAACTAACATGTCTTTTTGTATTAAAAAGAAAGAGAAAACTGTGCTTGGGTGCATTACTGTTTTATTTTACACAGTTTAACTACCGAACCAAATGATATTTAATTTGACCAACAAACAACTAGACGCGTACCTATAAAAATTACAAGGGCTATCTCCTTCCTTTTTTTTCATTAAAAACCAGGACTATATTTGTTGGCTAAAATTTTACAGTGAGCACTAAGCTTAACAACATGATTTTACTTCACCGTATGAGTTTACTCGTACGAAACTGTCGAGTCCAGGGAACAGTTAAATGGAGCTGTTAAATTAAATTTGACAATTAACGTCAAGCATATAATGCTGCGTCTAATATTAATTATTATTATTATTATTATATTAATCAAGCCATTATAGAATCTCGATAACACTAGGTACCCTGGTTTAAAACTTCACACTCATACATACATCACACACAAAATTTTGAGGCTGAAAAAACCGGTATTTGAGATTGACAAACAAGTTTATTAAGATTTATGTTTATTTTATTGATTTTTTTAATAAAGCGAGACACGCAGTTTAAAAATAAACCGGTCAAGTATGAGCATGATTCGCACATGAAGGGTTCCGTACCATAGTACTGTACTTCTGTGTGTGTTCTGTACTGTTGTATCGTATATGTACGTTTTTGATAATTTCGTAAAAGAAACAAGAACGACCAAAACTGACGGTAAAATCACGTTTCTTTTATGGGAGACCTTAAATTTGTATTTGTTAATGTTTTTAGTATTGTATTGTTGTTTTGGTAGCAACAAAAATAGTCATCCTCTGAAAATTTGAAGGGATTAGCTATTATGACTCATGAGACACAGCCCGCTGACGGACGGACGGAACGGAGGATTAGTAATAGGGATTAGGAATAGGGTTTTCACCTTTCGGATACAGAACCCTAAAACCACTTAAATGTTGAAGACCTTCAGCAACAGTCTTAACAAGAAAGGATATAATATGATTAGTTTTTTATTAGGCACTAGATCAGTTTTTTAAAATTATGTAGTTTATACATTTTATACAACTTTTATTTTCTCTTATATTCTAATAACGTTAGACTTAATTAAGTATCGTACTTAATATCGTCAAAAATTACATTATCAGACACACAATACACCCAGCTGCGTTAAAGGGTTGTCTTTAAAATTTCAAACTTCAAAAAACTTACGGTAAAAATTTAAACTACCCATTTCCATATAAATTCATTTAAACTTTATAACAACTAGCGCCAGTTACATGATTTTCTCTCTGAAAGGAGTCCTAATTCGACCAACTTGTTAATAATTAAATTAAAAACTAATCGAGTTAAGAACAATTGTCATCGGAGCTGAATTTATTTGAACGACATGTCATTTAACCCTTTAATTGAAGGGTTTTAATCGAATAAAATCACCTCATAAATAAGTTTTTATATCAAAAAATTTATATTTTCTTCGTCTTATGTCTAAAGCTCCATTGCAAAAAAAAATTGTAAATATCAGCATAATAAAAGGAAATAGATCCCCATAATCAAAAAGGGAATATCTTTAAATTTGTCAACGTCTAATCCCCAATGCACAGTGGTCTGAAAGCAGTGAAACGCAGGCCAAAATAAAGGAAATTTTTGTCATTTTTTTACTCAAATGAACCGTGTCGGGCCGCGGCATCTCTTATTAGATTAACAGGTCGATTTGCAATTCCGTGTGTGCGTTACAAACATGTTTATTTTACGGAAATGAATCGCAATTTAGAAATAGGGAGAGTTTTGTTGACTCCGCTTTATGTTATATTCATGTGATATCATTTCGCGTATTATCGATAGATAGTCAAAAATAGAGTTTTCTTCATTAAATTAAATCGCTTATAGATTAAAAGCAGACTTTTATATACGTTATACAATAATAAGTCAATTTCATCAATTTAATAAATAAGATTTATTCTGATCTAATACCAACATCTACTAACATACCACTAGTATTCTTCTCTTCTATATACTCATTTTTTTTTAATACCGAACGATTACACTTTTTAAATATTTAAAAATTGTAATTTGAAAAAAAATGAACTTTAAATTACAAAGAAAGAAATCGTTCTTCTTCCAAATAAAAAAATGCCAAACCCTAATTCTAAGAATATTATCAGATACAATAAACTAAACAACTAACAGCAATGATTATGACAAAACATACACCAACACTATCGCAGCAGGTCACGTGCCATTTTGATTAGTTCGCTGATTCATTGGAATTGAAACACATTTTCATAACATCCAACCGTTTTATTTTCAACCTTAAAACAACTACTGTTAAGTCCAGTTCAAGCATTACAAAACCACTGTGCAGTGTCCGAAATTTGCGAAAACACTACAATCGAATTTCGACTTAAGCTTTTGGCTTTTGGGTTGATTTTTGTATTCGTTTAAAAAGAAAGAGCTATAATAATGCCATGTTGAAAATCGAATTAGTTGACCGCCCGCAGTTTTTGATTCTCTTCATAATACTTTTGTAAGTCCTGAAGCGTGCAGCAAATTGCCCGGTGCGATGCAAGAAAAGTCCTTTGTGTAGAAAACTATTCAAAATCATTAACAAAAATGAGTTACAGAAAAAAAAATCAATTCGCAAATGTTTATTTTCATTGATGTTAATACAAAAGCTTTATATCCAATACCTTAACAACCAACAATACCTCATACTTTAACCCGTTGGTCTGGAAGTCATCTTTACAATGAGCTGTCAAACAAAAATAAAGAAATTGATGGGAATTTCTTATTTTATTGTCTTTTCTTATATATCGGCAGAATTTAATGTGTAAAATGCTAGTGTTTTAACCAGTAAATATCTGTAGTGCTGTACAAGTGCGGAGAAAGTGAAATACGACGGTTTGGCTGCGCTTTTCGACATCTCCCAAGTAACTCCTTAGAGCTTATAGTAACCGTACTAGCATGCTACTGTAGGCAGATTCATCATTTTCATTGTTCATCTTATCATCCTCATCTCATTTATCATCTTCATCTCATTTATCATCTTCATCTCATTTATCATCTTCAAGAATGAAGAATTTATAATTATTGACAATTAAGCAGTATGGTACTAAAACCAATGCCATTAAAGAAATACATAAAAAAATGATGTGTTCGATGCCAGAACATCGTTTTTTAATAATTGCCTGCTAAGAATAAATTGAGTATTGATTTTGTTATTGTCCGTTATGCCTTTTTGCTGATTTTCCTGTTAAACACCATGTTGGGTCGCAGTATAAAATCTAATGTTAACTCTATTTTTGATGTTTGTTTTGATTGTTACCTGTTGTGTCTTACAAATAAATAAAATATCCAAAAAACATTGAACTTAAGTAAGATTTTTGATTTTGAAAATTTATCTCTACCTTAAATAGTACAGTCTTTTACATATCTATCGATTCTCAGAAGAAGATTTAGCAACACATCCTTGATACACAAGTTTACGCACGTGTATAAGCAAAGGTAACCGAGAAACATCTACATCAAGATTTTATATATATCCAATCTTTTAAATCATATCAAAAACAAATTGACCAAAAAAAAAAACAGAAAAAACTTCACAAAACCAAACCAACCCCAAACCAATTCACTAATATGGATTTAATAGGTATTTCGGTGCATCTGTTTCAAGTTCCGACAAGACCTGTAATTTGCGGCCATTAGTTACAAGAATAAATAAAACAGACAGACCGGGGTCGTAATACCAGTTCATTAGTTTTTGATGACTTCATTATTTAAAGCTGTTTTAGATTTCATAGGGACATGAGTTAGATTCGTACCAAGTATAAATTATAAGTGTAAAATAATGTGTTATAATAAATTTATTCATTAACAAAATCGACTAAAATTTATTTACTTTTAAACTTTGAATGAAGTAAACCTTTATTATTAATTTCGCCCATAACTATTCTATGTTTGGAAATTAATTTAAAATGGTATTTTAAAATGGAATGTGTAGTTCTTTAGATTATCCCTTTATAATATTAGTACCGATATATCTTCGGCCTTTTATATTGGAAAAATCGCTTTCCGAACATAGTGTAAACCCCTTTAAATTATGAGAAAAAGTGTAAATTTCTTAATTAAACATTGTTCCCTGCATGTTCCGGCACCATCCTATGCTTTGAAGTCAGTTATTTTTAATCTTACTAAATAAACGTATGAATTAATGGTTGTTTTACTCTTTTTGATTGTTACTTTTTCGCAAAAACTACTGAATGGATAATAATGAAACTTTACAATAATATTATAGATTATTCATGAGAATGACATATAGACTATAAATTATAAAACGATGAATTTCAAGGAATTAGTTATCCTATTAGAACCATTTTCGATTTCTACGCGGATATTTGGCGCTGTTTGCGGCCCGCAACCGAAAAAGGTTAAGTTACACTGTTCTGATTTGGTTATTCATTCAGACCTAAGCCTTACTTACACACCTTGTAGACGCCTACACCACAGCACACCACCATACACACGACACGGGCAGCTACACCTTGGCAGACAGGGCAAAGCAAAACATGTACATTATCTATTCTTATTCTCCGCTCGTATATTTTAGTACAACCGATACATAAAACTTGTATCCTAGTTTTATTATTCAATACCTCATTCCCAGTACAAGGCTATGCACTTTTGAAATAAATCCTTAAAACCTGATGGACTATAAAATCCTTCGGATCTATTGATACGTCAATAAAAGGTGGAGCTTTGTTTTATCGCTAACGATATATAACACCAGTTAATGGGATTGTTTATACGGTATCTTATCTTATGGAAAAAAAATATTTTTGGTACCAAATGCCAAGAAAAAAAGTTACGTGTACAGGGCAAAGAATATTTGAAATTGGATCTGCGACAAAAGATTAAACACTGCATCTTACTGCATATCTGAGTCAATGTGATTATAATTTTTTTTATTTTATTTGAAAGAAAACATCAAAAATGGATATACTGAGAATGTAAGCACAACTATAAGGCACAGTTTAAATATACATTAATTACAGATGTTTGTAGCATTTATACCTGCGTCATCTCGTAATATTATAGTCAAAATCAAAATCACTTGATTCCAAAAACTTAAAAAAAATGTACTTGAATAATCAAATGAATGTATTTTTTTCTTAAAAATGACTCGACCACCGGTTCGGAAAATTTATGTTGGGGAAGATACCGGCAAGAAACCCCGGATTCTGTAATTTGGTGTGTGAATATGTTTTATATTTAGCCACTAATACATCTTACAGTCTAGGGTGAGAGAATGTTACAACAATTGAAAGTTTTTAATAAATAATTTACATCATATATAAATATTTAATTCTAAGTTTAACTTATTTAAGTTGCAAACATCTTAACTAAATATTTTTACACATTATACTTAATATTTAAAATATTTTACACGAAATATTTTAAAACATTTGCACTTCCAATTCGTGTTCATCAAAGTATTGGCCAAAATAGATAAAAAAAACTGTCTAGCTCGATAAAAGGTTGTAAAAATGTCTGAAAAACTTAATTTCAAAATTTCTTTTTCCTTTAGAATATAAAAGTGCAGGTGTCATGTTAATCCAAGGTATAGATTCCAGGTGTGCTAGAACGTTCGTAATATGACGATTTTATACACCTGCTCTTCTACATTCGAACGAAAATTTATGCTCCTACTCAATATCGAAAGGGTGATTACTATTCTTATAAGGGTTTAATGAAATTTACGCTTATAAGACCTTTTAAAATCACTTATTACATATAATATAGTAATATCGCTAAATTTGTGTAATGCTTGGTTTGTAAATTATGACTTATTTTTCTACCCAAAAAAATAAAAATACCAACCACATCAAAACACACATTGCCTCAGCACTAAAATATAATCTTGTATCTTGCGTAAGCAACGATATAGTATAAACTACATAAATAAGAATACAACACCCAATCTTGAAAATAATACAAAGTCCCGCTCCCACCGGGATTCGAACTTGAAACCTCTATTTAAGCAGACGTCTGTTTACATCATTGCGTCACCGAGGTCGTCAAACATCATCCATACATAACATCCATGCACAACCATACAATCACATTTCATACATTCACATTTTTAAGCCAAAGTAATTGTATTTTTAGCTACTAATAGTCGGAGGTTAATACAATGTTGCCCACTCCGTGAATTATTTATAAAAATCCATTTCTTCTTTTGTTACTAATCATAAATTTTCACACGCCATAAAATCCGTAATGGTGTGCGGTGAAGTTTTAAACGAATTAAAAATATCACTGTCTCGATCACCTTTAATAAAATTATGTATTTGCAATTCCAATAATATAATTAATTCATGCAAGAATTATACAAATTCTTTGAAGAAATAAGAACATAAAAAAAAAAGCTCACGCCGTAATTAATCCGTCGAGAGAGGTTGCCTCACACCGCATTTCGCATGTTTTTTTAACTTTATTCATTTATAGGTACGGGTTGAGCGGTTCCAAAGACAATAGGTCGAAATTTAGACGAAAACGACACGCACAAAACTAAAATAGATGGAAAATATTCAAGACCTTAATTTTCAGAGAACTCGTATTCATCACACTAATGCCCGAACTGGGATTCACTGACTTACAGCCAGTGCAGCAGTTAGATCTGGGCACGTTTAAATTATAAAATAAATCTATTAACCCATTCCATTACCCTAAGATAAATGAAGACAAGCAAAAATGTCATCTTACAAGATTATTTCTCGTAGAATCAAACAAAACCTTAATGGTTTAATCTCTTTGATGTTAATTAATGATCTTACTGAATTAATAAAGGAGGACAAAAGGCAAATAATAACTGACGCCTTCCACTTCAACAATAGTATAAAAGTAGGATACAAGATACGTTTCATGTACAGCTGTCTCTCTCTAATCTAAGGATGAAATAGGCGTTTGTTAACAAGGGTCGGAATGAGAATGTCACAATTTGATCGGATCGGCGGAGATGAGGTGACATTGATGGATTATGTGTTTCAGATAAGATGAGCTTCGAGTTATAAGATGAAAGAGAGTTTGCCGGCTGGAATTCCAACAATCAGGCTGTCAAAGTATCATTAATTTACAAATGATCGCATCTTAGGCAAACTCCAAAAGTTAATTCCAGAAAACATTGCCAGATTTTAAAAACGGAATTGAAAAGGCGAAGTGAAGATCTAGAAAAAAAAAGTTTGGGGCACTTGCTAAATCGGGCCTATTTACTAGCCTTGGCTTGGCTTAAGGCAGCCATGACCGCATCATAAGGTTTTAAGGTGATATATCGTCTGAGTTGGTACCAAACTCCTTTCTATTTCTGCCGTAAAGCAATTCGCTGTGATTCGGTTCGAAGGATTGGAGAGCCAGTGTATTACCGGCACGAGACATAGTATAGGTGTTAACATGTTTTACCTCCACATGGTAATTGAAACGCTTAGGCGGTGCTCTTGGCATTCTAAGACAACAAGAGCATCATCGGATCAATAGGTTTCATTAATCACTTTTATAGGCATTTTCCTGTCAATAGGCGGTGCTGAGCATTTTCTACCAGGGGGACTGCCTAAAAAGTGCACACAAGTATGCAATTGCTTCAATTTTTTAGTAAATTAATTCAAATTACAAAAACTTAATAGAACAACAACGCCTATGACTTGCGCGGATAAAGCCAAGTTGTCTGAACCGGTAACCGGATAAACAATCATTTAAGAAATGCACTTTGCTTGATTGTTCTTGATGTTTCGGAGGTAAACATTCATTAATTAAACGAAACCACTAACTGGGAAAATACTTATAAAACTAGGTAGACCTACTTAGATCACTTTTTAATATGAATAATGATGAAAACTAAAGTATTTTTATTGTTTAAAAAAGTAATTTGACTGGTCTTTTGCTATGTGCTCGTATTGTACAGTATCTTTTAGCGCGAAAGTTTTTTATTACACCCCAGCTTTGTAAAAGACTTACATAGAAAGATGCAATGTAATTTGCAATGGATAATCACAACTGCATTATTAAACACTAAACAGAAAAAAATCCATTATCGTTGTGTATTTTTCGGCACGAGAGATATAACATGTTTACCTCTACATTAGCATTCGCGGTGCTCTCGGCGTTCCAGTCATCAAGGGCATTGTCGTGTCAATAGGCAGCGGTATCACTTTCCATCAGGTGAACAGTCTACAGTTTTGCTCATGATGTAGTATGAAATGTATATTTATATTTAGTTATTTATCTTTTACATAATTCAAAAAACACATATCGTTCAAAAACAATGTCACACAACCTTTACGTACAATAATAATCTTTAAGTCAATTAAGATTTCAAAGTTTTTATGTATCCCAGACCAAAGCCCCGAACAATTAAAAAAAAATCGTCCAAATCGCCTCGCATTACGGTGATGTGAAAAAAAATTACATACCGTTTCCTAGCTGACATTTTCAAAGGGACCTAATCGTTTTTAATGTGCGTATGAATTCTTAATATCGGACGTTTATGCAAATAGCAGGTTTTTTTTTTAATTTACATTAATCCACGACCGCTTTGAAAAGTTAAATGGAACGCATGAGAATAAATACCGTCGGTATTTTCTTGTTTTCGGAGGACTGTTTTACATAAAGAATACCTTACAAACGTCCATTTTAAAATTTCGGTTGCATTTTTTAACATAAACATTTATTTATTTATTGCTGTTATTATTACACGGATCTCCCAATTACAGTCATGATAAGAATTGAATTACACACCATTCAATAAAATTAGATAGTGAATATATTAAAAAGTATTAATAAATACATACATACATGTACATAAACTCGTGCCGTAACAATAATACAAACCTGACGAAACTAAAAACAATCTTTATAAAACAGTCTTCGTGGGTAAAATATCTGTATAACATTTATATGACCTTAATTACCACCATTATTGTAATAATACGAAAAAGTGCTTTATGGAGGAGGTGGTAGCTCAGTTTGTTACGTGCCTAGGTTAACCGACCGACCAGACCCGATTGAGGGTTCGACTTACACCCAATCGGGTGTACCTTGTATCTGCCATGTTCCTCATTGTATCCGGATAGTAGCGACAGATCCGCAACCTTTCACGCTTACACAACATAAACATGCTAGTTATGGCGTGAATTTATGTTAATGTTTTATTATAGATGTAAAAATAATCAACCCATGATGGGAAATTCTTTCATAAATATACATAAATTTCTTGAATGAGCAGTTTTGAATATTTAGATTTGTCTCAAAAGTGAATTACTCGTTAATAAACAGTTTAAAATTATGAAAAAATCCAAATTGAAAATAAACACTTGAAATTAATTAAAATCGCTACATACAAGTGTTCCATCCCCTAGTTGCTATGGCGACCCTTTTCCTTTCGCGTTACTTTTACACCCTTCCTCTTTGTAGTTGATATGCTAAACCACTGACCTATATAAGACCTATATAATGCCTACAGTGTTCCACTACTGTCAAAGGTCATAGTTAAGTAAGTTTTGTGTCAACTGAAATTTCAAAACCTATTTTATAAGTTCTTGGAGGAATTTGTCGACGCAATACAGTTTTTGAAGGCTCAAAATATTGATTATACACTTTTTGTTTATTTAATTATGATTTGAATTTACGTTCATTGATGAAATCAAAAATTTTAAAAAAAATGTTCACACGTAAAATTAATAAATAGTTTTTACTAATAATAACATTTTATGTAAAAAAGAACATTTTAAATTGTAAACGCATGTCCACGTTTACATGTGTGCACCACAGATTCACACTGTCTTACCGGTATAGGGCTGCCTCTAAAGGGTTCTTGGAGGGCAACGAAAACGTTCTATAGTCTGTACTATAGGGTTCTAGGGTAAAGAAGATCCCTTCTTGACACTTGTTTCAATTATTCAAAGTACTCTCTAGTTGGTAGGGTGAAAGAAAATGCATGCTGATCCTTAGTAAGACATGATGTCGACATCCCTAACCTCTGATCTTTCACTTCGTTGCTAGTTTTTAACGACAATATTGAGGGTCCAATAGGAATTGTGTATTTTAAGATTTTTAATAGTTTTCTAGCTATTAATCCCACATGGAATAAAATAAAAACTACACAATATCACAAATAGATTAAGCAGCAGTAAAATTGAATTACCTTTTGTACTAGTTACTCAGCAACGATATGTTATAAACTACAAAGAATACTTTATCCAAGACAAGAAAGCGGAACAATGCATCTTGTAAATAAGACAAAGTCGCGCTCTCGCCGGGTTTCGAACCCGGAACCTTTTGCCTTGCAGCGAGCAGTTACACCGCTACTCTATCAACAATATCAACATCTGTTTGCTAAATATTATATGTGCAATTTAATTACAAAAATCATAACATCACCAAATTTCACATAACTTACTTTGTCGGAAACAAACTTTCGTATCCAATTTAGCAATACTACTTCATGAAAAAAGGATAGCGCAGTAGTAACCGTAACTTGAATATTAAAATAAATAAACTTGACAAAAAATCTTTAAACCTCAACTAAAATTAATTTAGGAAAAATTACTCAAACCGTCAAGAAGATGATCTACAAGATAATGTAACAATTTTTATATTTTTAATATATAAAACCCAATTTTATTCATATTCATAGTACCATCCGGGTTGTCATACACTTACATGTACTAACACAATTGCAATATCCTGCACCTAATGTAATTCCATCAAAACACCACCACTCGAGGCACCTTTCACTACTCCCTGTATCTTGACATCTCAATTAGACAACATTCACCTTTATTTCCTTTTGAACAAAGATCAATAAAGATTCATTGTTAAATGTGTGCCTATCACAGACAATGCGTTGGTCCCTTTCACCGTCCTGTCATTGCTATGTCGAATGACATCATTGAACTCAGAGATGGATTTCGACAATAATTTCTGTACACAAATCCTTTAACCAAAATCACTTATGAATCCCGCAACATTACAACCAACGCCGCGTCTTTCGTGTTCATTGCTGGCTTTCTTTCTATATTAAATTACGAGGGGTAAAAAAGCGAGCGATGGTTAGTGATGTTAGCGATGGGTTGGTTGTGTTGTGTGATGTAATTGGTGAGTGACGTGTCCCATTTAGGGTACTGATGGAAGGACATTAGTCCGTCTGCGTTGTTGTGGACGATTCCATTTGTTAAAGGTTCCGTCCAATTTTGCAAATGCACGCGAAATTTTAGGGTTACATGGGAAAAAAGGGCAAATGAGTCCTGTCGGTTGCATTTTTTTGAATAATGAAGCGGTTTAATTAAATCGCTTTGACGTTTTTTTGTGTCGCCGGCTGTGTTTAGAAAAGGATGTAGCAGATATTTTTACCTAACAAAAACAAGGACACTTTTTTGATGATATATTTTTAAACTTTGAATAAGTAAATATAAAAAAGTTTTTCTCATTTTGTGTCATAGCATGAAGTCAAAATTTTACAACCAGTTTGCAGTGCACGATTTTTTTTTTCAATGTTTTACGAGCATAAACATACCAGTACCTATATAGAATATCTTTCGTAATTTAAAATCATAAAGATCAAGGAAATTTATTTTATAAACATTAAAACGATGTAATATTTTAATTCCCTTAGCTTATTTACAAGTGTATGGTAGATCTACGTGCGAGATTGTCTGGGTTGGTACCATTTTTTTTTTCTGCCGTGAAGCAGTTGTCTGTGTTTTGGTTCAAAGGATTGGAACCCAGAGTAATTACAGGCACGAGACGTATGGCATCTTTACCTTTACGTGAGCAACGCATAGGCGATGTTCTTGCCGTTTCAAGACATCATGGGCATCGTCGTGTCATAAGACGGCGGTGTCACTTTCCATCAGGAGAACCGTTTGCTTGTATGCCCAAGAAAAAATTAAGAATAATTAGAGTAGTAAATAGAACAATGAAATATTCATAAACTAAATTAAAAGTAACCTTGCAATGTTAAATTGTATTTATAATTTAAGTATAACATCAAAAGATTACTTTTAAAAACCTTAAAAGCTTCTTAAAAATACAAAATGCGTTTTATTTTCTTTAAAAACTCCATTAAAGCAACTCATCTAATGTTTCCTTTCCATCTCATTTAAGTTTGTATGAATTTTCCATTTATTCAACAAAGATGGACCTTGGGAAGAACAGCAGTTGGTATAAGAGCTGATACTTTAACTGACCTTGCCCTTGGACTTTACTTTAGATTCGTTCCACTTGACACCGCAATTTATAAAAATAAAGAAATAAACTGAGAAAAAAAATCTATTTGTGATGACCAGCTAAAACGGCCACATGAGCAATTTTCAAATTCAAAATGTTTTTATTTAAATACAATTCAAATAAATGCTTTCAAATCGTCATTTTTTTTGTCTACCACCGATTCAGAAAGCTATCTACATGGAAGAATCCGGCAAGCAATCTCCGTAGTTGCTTTTTTCAAAAATGTACAATCGTTTTTCAGTACATGTTGGAACATTACAAATTTTCTACCTATTTCTATTGCTCTCTTCTTCACTTCCATGTGATGTACGTGTCTAATTATAGAATGGCCACATGTTTCAGAGTTGAACTGTCGGTGATCAAAACCATGAGTAATGAGGCCAATTGCAAAAAATGGAGCATTTGTATATGATAATGTCGACGAAAAGTTTTCAGAGGATTTTATTTTTTTCGATTGTTTAAATATGTCTATCGACAAAGTTTGTAGCCAACGTAGTACATTGCTATGAGACTACGAATGTCGTAGTATACTACGTACAGCAATTCTGACGAAGCTATGAAAATAACTAAAGAACCGTTTATACTCGTTTTTTAAGGTACTTGAATCGGATTTTGCGAACGAATCTACGGCTTGCCTAATGGTAAAAATTAACCTATGTATATTTCCAATATCATAGGTAACACGCACGCCTAATCGACCCTAAAATCGCGCGGAACTCCTTTTTTTCTAAAATAATAAAACTATAAATCTAAAAAAATAAAAGCCTTACTTACTTACAAATTACACACCCAGTTCTAGCAGTTACAACAAACAGCTAAACAGAAAAAAATCATTGACTACATCATAAATGTAATAGAGTACATTGATGTGGATTTAATAAACAGCTGTTTTATTCAACTTGCCGTGCCAGACTTAAGAGAAATATCATGTATTTTTTATTTTTATTAATCATTTAAAAAAATATTTTACACAAAGGTGCAAAGTAGAATACACCACATCCATAGTCCTTGGCATTCTGCAAGGTCTCGGTTATAACAAAGACATTAAACAGCGCGCGTGCTGGGAGCTTTACAACTCTACTATTTACTTTGATCATATTAAAATTTATATACATTTTACAACTCTAGAGATATATTTGTATTTCATCGGTATTAGAACATTATTTGCAAGAGAATGTCAAGGTTTCAGTTGAAATATGTGTTATGAATCATTTCTATTATTTGACTCGAAGAACTGAAAACTTATCAATAGTTTTTAAGGTTCAGTACTTCAAAAAAACATTATTTCAGTAACTTAAGTCTAAAATACACAAATATGTTCGGAATTAAAATTTAAGCAAATAAATTTTGCTTGTGCTAGGAAGGTCCTCTCTTTCATTACAGCATTACATTTTGTACCTAGACATGTTCCAAACTAACTCACTTGTCGTTGTTGGTTTAGATCACTTAAATGCTTAATTTATCAACAAAAAAAACTCACGCCGTAATTAATCCCTCGAGAGGGGTAGGCAGAGGTGACACACCGCATTTCGCATGTTTATGTTGAGTACCAGTGTGACAGGTTGCGAATCTGTCAATACTATCCGGGCTCAATGAGGGACGTGGCAGCTACAACGTACAGCCTTCTTTCTTGTTGCATGTCTATTTGATATTGTATTCTATGCGTTTTTTAGTTTAAAATTATGATGATTTAGACAAGTTATTACACTATTAGTCAGTTTAGTAGTTTCATTAATAGGAATTATCGAGGTTTCTGGAACTTTCAAAATTTTACACCTGTAAATATTCATTTACCATTAATGTCAAAGGTACTTTGTAATTTTTTGTTTTTTCCCCCTTTCAATAAAAGCCTTCATTTGAATTAGTTTTAACAGATTTTTTAATAATATTAGAATAAATGGTATTTTGGTATGGAGCTCAAAATTTTTCGTTCAAACTACAAAGAAACTTTAACGAATACATTTATCAAATATAGCTACCATCACACATCCTTTGTTAGTTTTGAAACAAAAAAAAATACATGAATGGAAAAAAAAGGATTTTTCTTCAATTTTGACACAACGCATATTTCCCGTAAGTGTCTAATCTAATTCGAACCCCAACTTTGATGTTTTTTGTACGAAAAATAGTTTCTTGTTACAAAGCGAACCTTTAGGGCATAAACCTGCCCAACAGCAATGGTTTGTTCAATTACTGTGTAACTTCAAATAAACAACCGAAACGCTTTCAGGCATTATTATTTAGTTTTAACTATAAAAAGATAGAATATGCTACCTATTTTCAAAAGATCTTTTTGGTGAAAGATTTTTAACCTGCAGGTATTTGTAATATAAATACAAAATTGGTAGTGATTCCACGTTTAAAATCACATTGGATTACATATCGAAATCATAACACCATAGTCAATAGACATTTTTAATTTTACCTCAAACAAATAATGCGGAAAAAATTTGGTAAATCTAAGATGAGTATAACATCTTAACCTCTACATGGACAACGCATTGTCGTTCCAAGACATGGGCCATCGTAGTATCAATAGGCAGCGGTATCACTTTCCATCAGGTGACCCGTTTGCTTGTTTGCCGATGAAGTTGTTTAAATATATACATAAACGCTCTTTGACGAAGCGACTTCTTTATCGACAGAACTTTTTACTGGAAAAATTGCATAGAAATATTTAATTGAAAAATGATGAATTCATCAGTCTAACGAACAACTTCAAGCAATTAACTTACACCCATAATCCTCCGCCATATTTGCTGCACTTTACATTTTCCCCGTGTATAATAATCTCCCATAATCCACGCACACAGCAGCACTGACCTAGTTTTTCCCCATTTTTCTGTAATTACTCACTGAAGCTTTGTCAACTTCCCCTAACATGGGGTAAAACTGATGCCTGCTGCGCCCACGACCTGTGTTGCCAGAGTCATCAATTTAAATTGCACCAAGACATATGTATACTCTACTTTTTTCTTCATTTAAAATACTTTAGTTTTTTTTTTATTCCCCACTTGACTTTAGAAATTAAACGATATCTTTATTACTAGTGATGTTTCATTTCTTGTCAGATATAAAGTTTACAAAAAAATCATTCACATATCTAATAACAATTAAAATAGTAACCAAAAAAATCTTATAAAATATATCCCTCCCTATCAAACAGTCCATTAAAAATATATAAATGCCCTACCCTATTTAACAGTTGACAACTTACATATAAATGTCCTAAACATCCTACAAACCGTATCTTAAGTAGTGTAACTGTACAAAATCATACTTCTCTCTATGGACCATCGTTGTCACCTTCAGTTGTACTTGTTATAAGTACATATATACGTAATCGCCACTATCCCCTCCCTTCTTTGAAATTATAAACAGAGGGAGGCGGTTAAGAGTGCAGTGGTAGAAAAATCAGGGATTTATCACATTTCACCTCATATTTTATGCATGAACGAACGAAGCCTTCACTGAGAATATATGAACAAATCCAATAAGTTCAGTAAGGTCATAACACATTTTATCACATCTAAAATTTCTACTCGAACTAAAGCTTATGAAGAATAAACTTTTGTTTTATAAAAAATAATTTTTATCCTTTGAAAACGAGTCCAAAATTTAAGAAAATATCGATCAACATAAAAATAAATACAATGGAAAATAAAAGTTTGTCCCTTTTTAAGTAGGTTAATAAGAAGTTTCCTAACATTTCCATCATTTTCTAATTTATACTTCACTTTACAAAGTATATTAATTGAAACTGCCCCGGCACATACAGTATCATGATAAAAGGCTTTCGAAAAGTCATCAGACCAAACGGTTTTTCAAGCCACAGGGACGGACTATTGAAACAAAATAACAGGAAGCCTAACTCAATAAACACTCAATCATACGTGGTCACTGAATTAAAGTCACTAGAGAGTGCGCATTACGTCCCTGTTTCACCGGCGGCTGATAAATCAATTCTTAAAATTATAAATGAGATTTTTTATTTAAATGTCGTGAAATTGATGTAAGAACTTTGTAAAAAGATTGTGTGAAGTTTAAATTCTACACACTTTGCTCTAAAATCCGTTTAGCTTGAAAAAACACGAGGCATATGTCACACTGATATACAGCCGTTTTCAGTACTTTTCTACAGTTTTCTATCTTTTCAGTAACTTTTAAACTGATGTACTCGTATATCTATTTATGACTTAATACTTATTAATAAAATCACGGATATTTGCCCAACATATACTTTGTTCAGATATTTTTAATAAAACTGTCTCATCCAGTCACCCGACCCCATATTTCATACCTATCATACATTTTAGTAAAACATTTTCCATTCAAATGAACAAGCTATCAAGTACCTTTGATCATCCCTGCCAACCTTTGGTACGCAGTTTTAATCGACGAAAGGTTCGCGTCCCCTGATCTAGATAATGAATTAATAGAACGTACTGAAAGCTTTTGATATTATAATTTGTGTTTTGACTCGTCAACTCCTTTAATGTGATAATTTAATTTGTGACGTGTTTATTTTCGGTTTTAGCATTAGGTGGTTTTGAATCTTGAATTATGTAATGATCCATTTTCGTAAAAGCTTGGTAACAATTTACATCACTGCTATTTTATGCCATGCCATTTAAACCAAATTTTTATATATTATTTCTATACAAGATCATGAGCAAACAAACGGGCGGTTCATCTGATGGACTATGATATCGCCTATTGACACGACGATTTTTTTGATGCCTGGAATGCCAATAGCATCGTCAATCCGTTCCCCACGTAGAGGAAAAGATGTTATAGCTCTCATGCCGGTAATTACACTAGCCGGTAATTAAAATAATGTCAGCATGTTCTATTTTCAAATTTAAATAGAATTTTGCTTATGACTGTGACTTCGCGGTCTGAGATATAGAGCAAACACTTCGCTCAAAAAGTCGCTAAATAACGATAGATCTAAGTGCGACATCGTCTGAGTTGGTACCACCCTCCTTTCTATTTCTGCCGTGAAGCAATTCGCTGTGTTTCAGTTCGAAGGATTGGAGAGCCAGTGTAATTAAATGGGCAACGCATAGACGGTGCTATTTTCGTTCCGCAACATTTGAGGCATCATCGTTTCAATAGGCGGCGGTATTACTTTCCATAAGGTGAACTAATTGCCCTTGATGTTGTATCAATCAATACAGATTTATTCCATAAACTTAAAGAAAGTACTTAGAATCGTTAAAGGAATTTAAATTATTCTTAAAAATGACTCTTCCACCGGTTCGGAAAATTTATGTCGGGGAACTTACCTGCAAGATACCCCAGATTCTGTAATTTGTATATTTATAGCCTACGGTATACATCTTACAGTCTAGGGTGGGACACTGCGATAATGCTCATGTAAAAATTAGTAGGAAGGATAGGTTTGTTTATATGAGTGTGACACGTTCGCACGATGCATATTGTATTTGCAGTGGTGTTGTAAAGGGCTGCATTTAAACTGTCGAGTGGAGGGCAATTTACACGTTTGATTGATGTCTTTGTGGCGACAATGTTGCCAATGTTCCGGGGTTTGACCTACGAAAATGTTTGGAGAGATACATAGTAGATAATTAATTAAATTATGGACATTCATGAAACGTTAGCAATACGTTTCGATTAGAGGTCATTCAAATATTTTGATCAACTTTTAAAAATTAATACTGGTTTTGGCATCACTTGTATCAATTTTATTAAGGACTACAATGTTCATTAAACTTAAATGTACTAGAGTATAGACGTTAAAAGAATTAATTTATCTAATGTTATAAAAATCAATTATGTTTAATAAAATATTTATCTTATGTTATCAAATTCAAACGCGAATAAATTATTATTTTATTAGATGTTTAGGACTACGCTTTTGCTACGACGTAGCACGCTACGATAATCGTAGCAATCAAAGTTACTAGCTAGAAAATCAATATTCATTCTTTCAGATCTAAGTTTTATTTATTCATCTACATAGAATCTTTCCCTTATAAATAATCGTTCATAGACTAAAATATCACATTCTTTATTAATAAATTTATGATTCCTCCAAAATTTCCCAGCTCGCCCTATACATCGTACAGACCAGTTAGTCACAAATCCATTATAGCTAAACAAGTGTTACGGACTTACACTCACCCTTTGTGGTTCAGCAATATTCGCCATGTAACTGTGATTTGAATACTAAACGCTTTTACAATTTACCTACACTACATTGCCAATTTAGCTGTACGACGAGAAAATACACGGTTTTGTTGCTCGCATGTTTATTTAAATTGGATTCTGTGGAGCGGTTTATTGATTTTCTGTTTTTTTAAAGTAGCTTTAGTACTTATTAATAATAATAGGAATAAAAATAACATTGATACATAATTTTGGTCAACTTCATTTGTCAGGTGCCTAAATCTTACGATAAGCCGCTTTCTTACTACCTCCTATTTCTTCTGATTAAGTTCGTTGCGGGTCCCAAGACAAACGGTAGGGTGTCCGGTAACAACGTGTACGTCATTGCAAAGCTGCATTATTCTTTGATTATTCGATCAAAGAACGCCAATGTTGATCCTGCTGAACAGGAGTTGCAGTGGTGAGACACAGTGGCAGGTGTGCCCCGAACAAGACGCAGATAGTAAGATTGAGAAGGACCATGAGCTGTGTAGCATTTCAACACCATTTTACTTACAAGATATTAGATAACCGCACGAAACATACATTGCAATACTCGTACTTCTTTAAATATCTACACAAAAGTTTACAAGAATTCAAAGTTTTCTCGCGATTGCATACAACATAGCAAAGTTTAAGTGTACCAGAACCAGTTTCATTGAAAGGTTTCATTAAATATTTTTTGCTGTATAAACCAAGTAATCAAGCGATGATATGATTTTCTTATAATTCACACATTACTTGTATATGAGTTTTTAAATCCTTAACAACAAAACATAACATAAACTCACGCCGTATTCCCTCGAAAGGGGTTGACAGAGGTGTTATACATTTCGCACAATGAGACAGAAATTTATAATTACCAGTTACAATTTACAAAGATCCTAAATTAATGCCAACAAACAGGTCGGTATTAATCAAAAGTTCAATTAACCGGCCACCATAAAAGCCATAGTGGAAACCTTTAAAAAGTAAAACAAAGAGATTTCCTGCAATGTTGCCTTTTAAATATGGCTTCCATCCATGGAACTCATACACATTCGTACAATGCTGCATTGTAAACAATTTCAATAAAATCCTCAACGAGTGAAACAGTATAAACGGTTTGGGTTCCGTACTTTACTTGTTATAATAATAGCTTTAGTAACCAGCCGGAGCTTTGATAATGTAACTTTTAGATATTGATAAATATCCCACCGTTTAAGTCTTTTGCATAAATCTTTATTACTCGTATGCAAACTGAACTCATCCTACATTAAAAAAAAAACCTCAACAACATCTTGGCGTTGCAGACATCAAGGGTTTCGTCCGGTTAATAGGCGGTATTACATTCCATTAGGTGAACCGTCTGCTTGTTTGCACCTGATATTGTACCAAACAAAATCTATAGTGAGTTACTATTATTCTCAATGGCAATTTTATTGTTAATGTAAAAAAAGGTATTAAACTGAATGAAAAGATGAATCTACCTAGTGTAACATTCTAGTACTATTGATGTAGGCTTTATAAAACTTATTGGGAAATAACGAACAGAGCAGCCAAATCGTCATATTTTACGTTTTCTACACATGTACAGTACTACAGATTTTCACTGGTTAAAAAACATTGGCATTTACATATTAAACTTGGCTGACATACAATAAAAGACAGTAAAAAATCCGCCATTTCTCCCCGTGAGATATGTTAACCTCTGATACTATTGATCCACTTCAGATTTTAATTAAATGAAATATCTCCAGATAACTTAAAGAAAACAGACGTAGAAGTCATTATCATTCAAAGGTACCTTCTAAATATTACAACCATAAATATACTATAATGTCATAAAAAAGATCCAATTAACTTCATTACCAAAACCGATTTGATTTCCTTACTGACCCCCAAAAAGCCCATAAAACGGGTTGATTGCGCCCGTCCTATCCGCATTGTACTTGGCATTCAAAAACAATGTAGTGCGCAAAATCCATTAGCGCCCTCTACCAAACCTGTACTGACAACGATTGTATCACAAATATGCACTAGTAATGGACAGCGCATACTTTGTGAGCTGCACTTTACATTGCTTATTGATAAACTCATTTTGAATCACATAGCGCTGATACCTTGATTAGTATTAAACCTGATTTTGAAAATTACACTTCAACTACACATTACATAGATTATTGGAATTAATTTGTTTGGTATTTTTTACTTAAAGCTAGGTTTTGAAAATTACACATTACATATGTAGGTATTTGCTAAACATTTTTTTGGTATTTACAGATTTACATGAAAATAAATGAGTACAGTTGACTGAAACTTGAATTAAAATGCAGAGGAACAAAACTGTTTTGAAAACTAAACTCTTTGCAATTTTTTGCAATAATTCAATTAAATGAGTAATTGAATTACAACATTTCAAAAACAACGAAGTCTAAATTATGTTTTTTGTTACAACGTAATTCTGTATTTATACTTCTTACTAAGCCTTTATCACTTCAACAGAAGAAGATAAGTCTTTCTATTATACACATAAACAAAAACTCACGCCGTAATTATTCCCTCGACAGGGGCAGGCAAAGGTGCTAAACACCGCAAATCTGTCGCCACTATCAAGATAGCTATTTGTAGCTCCCCGAGACTCGAACCCTCGATCTGTCGGGTCGGGTCGATCAGTCAACCAAGGCAAAAACAAACTGAGCTACCACGTCCACCCTTCCCCCTTCCTATTATAAAACTTTTGTTTCTATAATAGATCTGTTTTTTTTTGTTGTAAATAAATACAAATGTTTAGTCATAAACCAGTGTATAGTCAGTATTAACAATAACAAAATACAATATAAATTCTCCCATCGATTCAAAAGTAGTTTTAATATGAAAAATATATTTCCTGAAGCCTTATTATTTCCTCTGCTTAATTACAACGTTTAAATACCACGTGAATCCACAGCAATTAATCTCTCAGATGGTAATTGCCATAGTTGAAACTGCATCTTTTTCCATCTCGAAACTTTTACCTTATTTACTATCGGGTTTTTTAATACGCTTTTGTTTAAGATGAACGCTCTCTTGTTCTCAGACAACAATTATTCAAGTCATATTTTAATATGAGATAAAACTAAATTTTGTATTCTAGACCTTTTTTTGTATCAGCTTTTTAGTTCTTTGTTGTTCTAAATAAAAACTCGTTGAAGAATTTTTAATATAGATAAAGATATTAGAAGAAGTTAATTAGTTTTGATTAGGTTTATACTTTATAGCAAATGAATATTAAAATGATTTATTAGAATGCTCTAAAAAGATGGCTTTAACGAAGATAACATTTATAAAAACATGACGCAACCCTTTTTCGTATTCAGCACCATTTCCGGAAGTGTTCTTGACATTTCACCATAAGTGAAAGGTTCTGATTATAGATAAAATATGTGTCGCCATTGTGTATATTAAAATATTCATAGAGTTTTCATGCGGATGGCGTATCGCGATGGCCCATTTTTTTATTATTGGAAAAACATAACAGTTACGTGTTCAAGCATGATTCTTATTATTTACCTGACTTTATTTTGATAAATAAATAAAATTGAAAATATTGTTAGGTGAATTTGTTATAATGTTACGATTGGTTCATATTATTGTTTGCTTAGTAAATCAATGATTCTATTTAAATGGTTAAATGTAAACTTCTACCAAAGGATTCCGATACCGATACCAAAGGATTCCGATACCGAAGGATTCTACCAAAATGAGATAAGTGACGATGTGGCCGAAAGAGAAACAAGCTTATCTATACTATTTGGGACATAATGATCCACTAATTAGAATGTGTCGTCAATACAATATTTTTCATAGTGACCTTGATATTTTTTACGAGAAACCAGGAGCATTTAGGCTTGCACTGCTTAATGCAATAGGTGTGGCTCAGTTCCTTGTATCTAATTAATAATGTACTTTTCTTTATCTCTACCTTGTTTCTAATTTAAGGGTTCTCGTATCTGTTTATGTTAGTTTTATGTTGTCTTGTGTTATAGTATTGTTATGTGTATTTTTTTATGAATGTTGTGTATACCTATAATTGGCATATATATCTAGATGTAACATTGTGACTGTCCATATTTAAATGTTTTGATATGTATGCTGTTGGTGTACCAAAATACATAAAATAAAATAAAATAAAATACTAGTCTCAACTATTATAGTAAAGAAGAAACCTTTTGTTTTTTATTTTCAAAATTAAAGTCAAAGTCAAAATGTTTTTATTCGAATAGACTTAAAATAAGCACTTTCAAAACGTAATTTTTTTACTACCACCGGTTTGGAATGCTATTTCTACGGGTAAGAATACGACAAGAAACCTCCGTAGTTGCTTTTTTCAATATTCATATAATATTTTCTACTACAAATTACAATTTTTCAACATAATAATTCTAGCTATTACTATTTTATTATTTTATTTATATAAACGATAAATTCCACCTACGTGAAGCCGGGGCGGGCCGCTAGTGTATAATAAATAAATAGGGAAACCCAGAGCAGGTATTTCAAATTTAAAATATATATAAAACTATGGAAAATAAGACTTCTAAAAATAAGATTTCTTTTCACAACACTAAAACGACACATTATGTGTTCAAATACATAGCACTTCAAATCCAACGACCAGAATTATTATAAAAATTACTACATAGTTTAAATTAATTATTACAAAATTTTCAGTCTCTCAGAGGTAAGAACATAAAACCAAATTTCTTAGGAAAAAAAAGATGTCACATTTAAAATGAGTATCATAAATTATTTACCCGTTTTGTTTTAACAGTATATTATTCGGCTGTTTTCTGTTGAATAAAATAAAAACAAGCTGAATATGAATTAGAATAAAAACGTTGCACAGACCTTCTAATTATTCAGCCCTCAGGGAATTTCCGTCCTAACCTTTGCATATCAGCAAAAACCTCCCTAAAACCCTGTTAAAACGAGACAGATGCTTCAAAAGGAATATATTTTTTTCATTCCCTCGTAAATTCAAAAGGTTGTTTAATAAAGCTAAAACAAAACATTTAAGAGTATTGTTTGTTTCCAAAATAACCGATGAGAATAAACCTGCCATGAAATAAAATGTAAAAAACGTCAATCCATAGAGCTTTAACCATAGACAAACAGATTTCAACTTTAATGCATAATTCGAGTATGTCAATACCGTAATTTAAAAACGTCGTAACTGAAAAATGTGTTTGGCCAGTACCTGAGTGAATGAATGAATGAATATTTATTTGTATGATTTTTCGTTAAATACAGTTGTCATTATTATTTTATTCACAGAAAAAACCTTCCTGACAGTCGTACAAATATTTAAATTAGGCTATGAAATTTACAATTATTACAATGTTAAGGAATAAACAATCCAAGAATGAGAATTTAAAAATAATAAAATAATGCACAAGTCAAATTACTAGATAAATTAATAAATAATTGTAACAATATCAACTTAAAATTACATAATATTATTAAAAGTAATAGATCAAAACAGAAATGATATGATCGTACACAATCCTATTTATTAAATTGCTCTGCCAGGTTCTTCGATATAAAACTTTGGGAAGTGTTCAACAGGTTTTTGCAGTTTGGACCTCGACGGGCATATGATTAATTAAAATAATGAATGATTTCATAAGTATCCTTAGATAAAGAAATATTGCATTTTTTGCTTCTTCTGTAAAATTTTATTGAACTCTCATGAGAAGTTTTACAGCAAGTGTCAATACAGTGTTGTGATCTGTAATTCTATGATATTTTGCTATACCAACCACTTTCATTGAACTATGAAATATATTAATTAAAGGGATTCATTCCATCCGTTCATTTCATATAATGATATTCCAAGAATTATAGTTTTAAAATATTGGTAAATGTATCAATTAATTTGAAGTATATTAAAGTTAAGTTTTACGTTCAATTAAACAATACTCATACGAAAAGTAAAGTTAAATATTTTACGGGCCAGAGTACTACTGTGGTTCACTACTGTGAACCCGAATAGAATAGAAAAAAAGTATAGTATTAAAAATAATGTATTTTTCATTTAGAAAAGTACATCAGAAATGTCATTCTATTATTTTTTATTTCTATGGAAATTTTAAAAAGCGAAAACAGAATAATTCTAATTATCATCTGATACCGTCTAATATTTTTTCATCGCCCAAGGCCAGAGGTAAAACAAAAGACATATACGTTACACTGACATGGGTTTGACTTTACATATTGTGTAAAACGATATTTTTTCATCCCAAAGGCAATGGAAATTAGGTTTAATTTAACAATAACACAAACATTTTCGATGATTTTCCTCGACGAACAATCACTATTTCATTTAAAAGTATACGTGAATTTGTAAGTCCAACATTTTTATGACCATTTTTACTTAAGTAGAATCTAAAGTGAGTGCCCCTGACGTATAATATGAATCATCAAAAATCACAAAATACGACTATTATCTTACATGTTAAATATCCAGTTTTGGTCATTCTAGTTGTATCCCTCATCGTCAGATTGTGAATGCGGTCATATTGTAAAGTTATGGAAAATTTTTGAACTACTGAATTCGCAAAAGAAAAGTAACGAAAAAGTCAATTTATGCGTTTTTTATGCAACACCACAGACAAACAAGCAAACGGATCACCTGATGGAAAGTGATACCACCGCCAATTAACACGATGACGCCCTCGATGTCTGGAATGCCAAGAACACCGAATGCGTTGCCCATGTAGAGGATAAGATGTTTTACGTCTCATTTGCAATATACCTAACCAAACTTACTAAAATATCGAAAATAATGCGTTAGAATAGTTCACAATTTTCCATAGGGATACAACAAACAACAACATAAATACAACAAGACACACAAACAAACAAATACCACACACAAATTTTAATATGATCTGAAAAAATTACGTCTACTTCTTACCCACCTTTATAATTTTCTGCTATTTTATTTTACTTTTTCCCTTGATACCTTTCAAGGGATATTTCATAGAAAGCATGGCGATGAATAATTGGCGTGCAAAGGGTTCCTTCAATACTTCAATGTACGGGGATTTACATCGATTGCGACACTTATCCAATTTCAACTTTATTCTTATTACATCAAAGTTTAAATTTAAATGAACTTCGAAATTCAACTCGTGATATTATCCTCAATGTGACTGATCGTTGTTGAATCTTATCACTTATAAGATAAGGTTTAAAATGGTTAGTTGTAAAACCGCTTTATGCGTTACCCCTTTATTTGCGAGGGAGCTTGTTCTATGTTAGTATGTCAGTGACATTTACGTGAACGCAGAAAGTATAATTATGGAAGATGGTGGAGTAGAAAAAACTGTTAAGTAAGTATGTATTAATTATGGATGTAACCAAAATATTTACCAATGATTTCGTTTTACTACTTAATGTATGCTTTTTTTACGAAAGCTGTGTATTGTAGTGATGTATATGGGAGGGCAGGTAGGGGTAGACCTGCGGACGTACCTTGACCATATTGGTGACGAGCTGGGCAAAGGCCAGGTCAGAAGTGCCCGTAACCGTCGTGTGTGTATGAGGAGATGCATTGATGTGGAGGAAGTGAGAGAAGTATGAAAGAATCGTTGCGTATGGCGAACCACTCTCTGCCTACCCCTTTGGGACGAAGGGGTGAGTGTGTGTGTGTGCTTTTTTTGTTTGAAAGTACGAACATACTTATAACGAGAAGAAGCCCCGTGAAATGGTAATACGCCTGGCAGCCATTTTGATGACCTCATATCATGACATAGAACTCATGTTACGGTACAATTTCAGTTATAGATGACAAGGTTCTAAGCTTCCTAAGTTTACCATTTCTGATGTACACTTGTCCTTTTAAAAGTCGCATTTTCATTAATTTTGACTTTACTGGCTAGTGCGAACCACTTCGATATGCAATGAACACTAACCACACTTTTCCAACAAATGCCCAAGAAAAGAATAGCTTTGTAGCTTAGAAAATCTCAGCATTGTATAATACAATAGTAATATTAATTAATGATTATTTGAGATTACTGAGAAAAAATCATTAAGCTAAAGAGCTTTTGTACACTTAACAATAACTTTCATTCAAATTACCTCTGAATTTGCAAAAATAAGGTTTTATGTTCGACTTGGTTGTGTGTTGATTGGCGCTAGTTTACGTATCTTAGCTCCATTAATACAAGTAAAGTCACCAGCCAATTCTACTTTGGATAAAATTATCAGATGTTGCCGCTTCCCATACTAAGTTACAGAAGCTCAATTTGTGCAAATTGGCGGAACTTCCTGAATTGAGTCTAACCGGAGATATCGTTAGACGAGAACTTTGTATCTCAACCTACAGGATGTAGAAAACTATAGAGAAATAAAGGTTATTACATACCTATGTTATTTTCATAGTAAAATTACCAAACAAATATTTTAGACCAATTAACTAATTTTCTTATAAAACAATTTCACAACATTTATACATCCGAGATGTAATTCAATGTATAAAAACTATAAATGTAATTCAATGTATAAAAACTATACTTCAAAACTCTGAATTGCCTAGTTTAAAATTTTTGACACTGAATATCGTAACAACACAGTAAAACGCAACAACAGTGATTTTTTGTTACAACAACCTGTATACCGTATGTTAAAGTAAAGTCAAGGCATTTGTGAATTAGTAAAACCGCATTTTATTGTGTTTAGCTGTTGTAACTTCTGTCAGTATCGCTTAGGGTTCTTAATTGGCATTTCGACTAACTTACAAACTCAAGGAATACTATTGCATTTGTAAAACATACTTTAGTTGAGAATATATACGAAATCTTTCGATACCATAACAAAAATTGCGAATTAAATCATGATACGCGAGACTACAGCATAGAGAGACTAACCGGACCTAGTTTGGATCTTCAAAGGTAATTTCATAAAAATCCCCTGGAATAACAATACAAAACTTAAATTACAAATTTAAACCCCCGATTTTACACTTTCGTACATTCAATTGTTCAACCCCACATTCACCGCCCATAACTTTTGAACGGAACTTTAAACATCAGCTAAAAACACGCTCGATTAAGTCACCTTACAAAAAAAAAAACTAAATCAAAATCGCTTTATTCGTTCGAGAGTTATGATGCCACAGATAGACACACAGACGACACGTCAAACTCATAACAGCCCTCTTTTTGCGGGGTTAAAAAGGTGTTTGTTACATCCGTGAGAAATGTGGGCGGGTCGTTAGTTATCAATATTAATGGCCACGTTCTATGTCTTAGTCGTCCTGTAGCTTAGTCTTCATTAGCCTATGGTTTAATTACTAGAAACGTACATAGAATTACCTTATTACTGTTCGGTATAAGCCATGAAAGTTGGAAGAAGAAATAATTTAAAAAACCCATACCTTCATTTTCTTAAGTCTCTTAGGTGTGATGGTAAAGGCAACCAATGCCTCTTACATTCTTTTTTGTGTTACCAGCTGTTTAAAACTTCGGTAACATTATACTTGTTTGTTCCTTGATTTTATTTTTTGATAAATACAGTTTTTTTTTTTTTTTTTGTCTTGATTCATCAAAAGTGACTGAGAAAAGTGACCGAAATTTCAAATATACAATTTTATACTACAAAACTAAATTATTTTTCTTGCAGAATAGTTGTAGATAGACCAATAAGAGATGGGACAAAAGTTATTATGAAAATATCAAAAAAGCTCCACATAAGTGTATCAGTTACCTAAATATCGATGGAAAAACTCCGCGTTAATAGAAAATGGACAAACTTTTAAGGAAACAAAAAAATCATTAATTAACGATTCTTATCTAATTTCTGAATATATATATATATATATTTCTAGTTCTGCGGTAACTACAACTTGTTACGCGAAAGTATACTATCACGACGATGTTTTATCGCCTATGACTTGCTACAACATTATGTTCGGGCAAACAATATGGTAATTTGTTGACATCTGTGATCTGACGATGGTTTGATCTCGCACGTGTCGATGCACCGCTAATAACATTGCATTTGCTATAATAATCCTTTGACCACTAGTATAATAATAATAATAAACCACATCACGACACACACATTGCATCAACCCTGCAGTAAGCATCGTAAGAACTTGTGTCATAGGAACTAAGCAACGATGTGGTATAAACTGGATAAGAATACAACATCCAAGACCGGTCAGCGAAACAATGCGTCTTGCAAAAAACACAAAGCCCCGCCGGGATCAAACCCGGAACCTATAGCGTAACAGTCGGCTGTTTACATCAGGCTACAGAGGTCATCAAATAGCATGGGATTCTCATAGAACTGTAGAATCTAACTCTTATTCGTCCCTATTTATTTTGATTAATTTTTTTGCGATATACCCAAACCCAAACATGATCGATCATCGACCTCATGGCGGGGCGCCGAAAACTATATCTTTCATCCCTAGGTCACCCCTAGAACCTTCCTAAAGTTATGAACTTGGTATAAAAGTATATATTATAGCTGACCCGGCAAACGTTATTTTGCCATATATATAAAATAAAAAATAGATGTTGGCTGATTCTCAGACCTACTCAATATGCTCACAAAATTTCATGAGAATCGGTCAAGCCGTTTCGGAGGAGTACGGGAACGAACATTGTGATCTATAAGATTTTTCCTGATTAACATCTTGAGAATTGACATACTGTCACAATTAATGCCAGCGTGACTTGATAAGTTGTTAAAAAGGCATGTATTTAAGCTGCCTACATAGTGTTTAAAGATGAAGATAATAACTGGCTTTCTCTTTACACAATTTAGGATAAAACATAAATAAGAAGAAAACTTGTTGCTTTCCTAGGAGACTTCTCTATGGAGTACGATCACGATAGCTTTAGTTTCAAACTTATATCAAAACTACCTACACATTATATTTCCTAATTAATGTCTTAGGAATTGACATATCATCACGCTTTAAGCCGGCGTGAGTTGATAAGTTGTTAAAAGCAATCAATTAATGACGGAAAATTTAATCGAAAATATTAATAGAGTATCAACACGCACCAATAATACGATTACGTTAAAACTATTAACACAGTGAATTAAGGTTATGTCAGTACCAAAGCCTCTAAGGACACACGAAAATGTCCTACCAAAAAAAAAATTTCTACAATAATTATCTCATGGAAAAAAAAACTAAAGTGAAAATAACAAAACCGTTTGTTATCTTCTTCGTCTTCGTTCAATTGACGACTGGTTTCGATTTAGGGTTCTGCGATGCGTTCAGCAGAAAATATACATTGCTTATCAAAACTCTCTCGAAAGCTGTCACTGTGTGTGTGATTTCCTTGTTCCTGTTACCATTTGTATATTATTACCAGTGGGAAAGTGTTTATTTCTTTATCCACGGGATCCAATACTTAGGATTCTTGCTGATCCTTATGTTCACAAAGTATACTTTTTATAATTACTGTTGTGCTTTGTTTTGCCTGGCGAAAGACTTGTCAGTAAAAAGCAAACTGTACAATCTAGCACTGACAATGGCTGTCCTGAAAACTTACGTTGCAATGACATTGAAAATTTACCTGTCCACTTTGTATTGGGATTATGAACACATATTTGAATCTGACGATCTTTCTATATCGATCCTCCTAATTTTCTTTCCTTGTGTTTTGATCGACGTTATACCTGTCGTACAGTTTCTAATTTATTTTCATTTGAAAATAACCCTTCACGCTATGTTAATAAAAGTGAAGAAAAATAAAATCTCGATCTGGGACTTTGTGAAGAAGTACGCAGCATTGGCCGACTGTTTCGACAGAATTAAACCCCTGATAAACAAATTTGTAAGTATCATATTTATTCTTTATCACTCAATAAGTATCTTATTTATTCTTTATCACCAAATACGTAAAAATTTTGCAGAAACATTTGTACTCGTTTATTCTAAATTTTACATTAATGTGATTGCCAAAAACAATGACATTTGTAAGAAAGCGACCAAATGGCCGCTGTATTGGCCGATTAATAAAAAGAAATTTGCTTCACGCTAGGAGTTTTTTTTCATACATGTAAATGTAAGATCAGTCCAAATATCAGATTCATATTTATGGCCTTTATTTCATATAATATATACTATTCAAAATAAATCAAATCTTGTACCAAACGGTCGCCTTAAAACCATGCTAGCAATGTCAACGGAAATCAATATTTCAAAAATGTCTAGTCTATAATAACCAAATAAAATAGATAGTAAATCAAATCAGATGTTTATGATATTTCTGACAACAAACAATAAGCTCGTCATACTTCATCACACTTAATAGGTTTGATGAGGATAAACTTCTGAAGTAAATGAAATAAAAAAATAGTTAAATCAATTTTGACATACCCATTTTTGGGATTTCAAAATTTCAAAACTCAGAACGTTAAATTAGTTTGCCCTCAAGTTTTGAAAAGGTCTATCCAATCCTAATTTTTTCATAATGAAGTGAATAAAATAGAAAAAAAAACGTTATGGAACGCTTTTATCACTCATGTAAACTAGGCCATTATTAGATTAAAATTCTTTAATTATCATTACTGACTAAGTGCCACGAGTAAGCATATTGAATTGCTAATAGTATTTCATTAAATTAATAGATAGATTTCAATTTCAGTTTCGAATAAAGTGATATGCGGTCTAGAGGTTCCGTTTTCGGGACTCACCTTTTTTTGAAAATGCTTTTCGAAAAATGGCTGCCAAAAACCGGTTTGGTCGTTAAACAAACTAACGTTAACAGATCCATTACTACGTTCTTCATGTTCGTCCAAATCACTTCCGGCCTCGATTTTGGCTTTTGTGATAAATTAAACACACGTGCGCGTTTTGTTTTCAAATTTCTTGGTTATTTAACCCGTGCCGCAATAATTATGTGTTATTCGTCATTATTCTACGGTGAATTAGACATGGGCAAGATATGGTGTACATCCTATAGCACTCAGTACTTGCTTTTTATCCTTGTATTGTCTTTTACCAAATACACCTTTCACAATTTCACCTGTTCCATGTTCAACTTAAACCACGGCCTGGTAGTCAATAGCAGAATTTACGACAAAGCTGTTATTCTAGCAGTAATCAAGACCTATTTTGCAATGTTCGTTAAGTTTATACTTTGCTATCTATTCAACAGCTACATGCAGCAGTTCCATAGATTTTTTAACGTGATACCAGATTACGTGACAACAATAGCAATAACATGCCCAATCGATTTGGTGCCAGTCGTCCAGTTTTTACTCTTCACGCTAATGTATGTGAACCTGAAATCTCTAAAGACCATGTTGAAAAATAACGAATTGAATCCCAAAGAACTTGCAACTAACTACATGAGAGTAGCCGATTGCTACGAAGACGTAAAACCGCTTTTGAATAGATTAGTAAGTTGATATTTGACTCATTATGTTGTTTTTATTGATTTTTTGACCATAGAAGCATCTTAATCAATAATAGAAAAAGTAATTTCAACTCTTCTGTATCTAATTTGTCACTGCCTCTTTTTTGTTTGGTGTTGCTAAAAATTATTTATGTATATTGGAAGATTTAAGATCCTTCCTTACAGCATCAATTGGAGTATTAAGTATACGTAATACTTAAGAATGACATCACATTTTGCAGTATTTAATAGAATGTTAAAATGTCACCGGTAACTTTAGTTTTAAAGTAACAGAGTACACAAACAAAGATGGGCCTAGAACAGTAACCAAATATAGGCCTAGAATCAATATTAACCTCGTGGCACCCCGTCTGTAGTACCACAAGAATTTCTTAATCTTTGACATCAATTTATTCCATAAACAAATACTTCAATAACATCATAAACTTAATCGTTTATGTAACTTTTTTTAACATTAATTTAAACTACATTAGTTTTTATTTTTATTCAATTCCTTAACGTTCTACTTTCATTCATTCTTTTTTCACAATTTGTAGGCCTCAGGGCATAGCAAATTTACTACTTATTATTGTATTATTAGTACATATAGTAAGATATTATTTGTCGTTACAAAAATAGGTTTATGATTTGTCTATTTTATCATAAGTTGTACGTGTGTAAGCTTGAAATCTTGGTTCTAGTCAAGAACCAAGATTTCAAGCCGAAATAGTAGTCCAAATATTATTTTACTGCTATAAAACATCATAGATTAATAATTGGTATTCTAATAGAATAGAATGATAACTTGCATCTTGATTTGAAAGGAATTTAGTAATATTGTATTTGTTTTTCCATTAGCCACCATTGAATTTGCAAATAAAAAGGATTTTTCTCAAACTTTATTAATTGGATTAAGAAGTTCTTTGTATCGATTTCTGTTAAAACCATCTACTCGTATTATTGTAGAAATGTTTACATTTAATTACAATAAGTAGTTTACACAAATTCATTCACAACATAATGAATTTCAAGTTTCTAATCGAACAAAACATCAATCATGAATTAGATCTTAATGATGAAAGTAAATTAAGTAATTGTACAAGTGTTCGATAATTTCACATGCAGTTAGTTTTAAAACAATCGGGGTGCTAACAACATGTATCTACCGAAGAGGAACAACTTGATCGACGTACAAAACAATCATAAGGAAAACGTTAAAAGAGCTTTTGTTTGGTTTTTCATTTTCGTACAAATCAGTTTCGGTTTGGATTTCGGCTTCATCAACGCCCTCAACAAGTCTTCCCGTGTTGTCATTAAAGCTATTTCCTTCGTGTCTTACGTTATTATATCATTATTGTTCATTTTACCTTTCACCTTCGGATTTCAATGGAGATTGGTCTGGTATTACATAAACAGTTTTCAGTATTTCTCTTATTTCTTATCACTGACGGTTTCGAGATATAACTTTTACGATTTCTCTATCGATGTTTTCGCTTTGAACCGAGGCTTGATAGTTGAAGACAGAAACTATTCCATAGCACTAATTGCTACTGTTTTGAAAACCTATTTTGCTATGATTGTGAAAATCACGCTCTTCTGTTTGTTTTCTGAATATATGAACAATTACTACGCGTTCAGCAAGTATATCAATAGTTTGTTTGTTTTTATACCGTCATGCGTGATAGATATAGTACCAGTTGTGCAATTTTTAATATATTACCAACTCAACATCACGGCAAAAGCTCTCAAAGAGATGTTAGAGAAATCTCAGTTGAGTTTGAGTCAATTTACAGAAAGATACACAAGTCTAGCGGAAAGTTTTGACAAAATTAAACCATTGTACAATAATTTTGTGAGTATTAATTGTTTAATGGCCACACTTGTATTTTTTTTTCTTGTTAAAGTAAGGCAAATATGTCATTCTTGGTAACTTTCAAAAGCAATAATCTTTTAATTTAACAGATTTTAATAAACGAGGATAAAAGTATTTCTTTAATCTTATATTTTTTATTTAAAACCGCAAGTTTATTTCAAAATACTGAAAAATAGTTCTCTAAACGAATAAATGATTTATTTATTTACTTAATAACTAAAATATTATATTTTTGTATAAAAATAATGGTTAGTTTCTGATAACCATAAAAATTTAAAAATTCTTTGATGGTCTTGTTTTATGTAATTATTTTATCAAACGTTATATTACTTACAGGTTCTTGTCGGACTGTTTTTGGACACCATTAAACTGTTATTTGGAATTTGGAACACACTTCGATTCATAAAGATTGAGGTTAGATTTATTGTTTAAGCTTTTTTACAATGTGTGAATACTTTGCGTATTGTTAATTATAATTTATTAAATATAATTTTAGTCTCTTGAACATGGGGTTCCAATTCTATTGTTGAGGTATTCAAATTATATATTTTAGTTATATAGTTTATTATATAGTATCCTTTGTTTTTGAGTGGAAGTTTATGTTTTTTGTTTCAGGCGCCCTGGTATATATCCACAATGGAGTACATGTTCGCTGCATTTCTTCTCTCTCAAATTTGCGCTCCAGCAGTCGTAGCGGAGTTAGTCAACTCACACGTCAAAGAAATCCAATTATTCCTTCATAACAAGTTGCTTGTAGAAACAGGTATATGACCTTATATTTCATAGCTTAATTTAGACTACAACATGACAACACCTACACTGACTAGCCTTGCTAAGATGTAATCCTGTATCGCAGTAACCGATCAACGATACGGTATATGCTGCATAGAAAAAATAAGAATACTACATCCAAGACCGGTAAGCGAAACAATGCATCTTGCAAATAACACAAAGTTCCACAAAGGTCTTAATAAATGTTGACTCACCTTTGATCAAGCAGTTTATAACATATTACGGCAGTTTATAAGAAATTAATTAAAAACGCTTTTTATTTCAGATAGAGAGAAAAAAGAGGAACTTATCACCGTTATTCGGTACATGGAAGCGAGGTCCTTACACCACAAAGTATGGAACGTCGTACCTGTCGACATGCAACTTCCCGTGGCTTTGTTCAGCATGTGTACCACCTACTTAGTTGTTTTGATACAGTTTACTCATTTGTTTTAAACGATGTACACTTCTGAATACAACTCAAATGTTTGGTATCCCAAACGTCCATAGGCTACGGTGACTGGCTAATCCAGAGAGCTTCAGGTCTTCAATTCCCCCGTAAAAATATCTGAATTCTTCATACATAACTTTCTTAAAACCTAACGTTAGTGAGGTCAAGCCGAACCCCATCAAAAACGTATGAGGGAGTAGTGCCCCTTCCAAATGACAATTTTGGATCCGCCACTGTAGGTGACTGCTTACCATTAGGCAAGCCGTAGCTTGCTTGCCACCTACCAGTAAGGTATGCACAAAACGTTCAAAGATTGAACCATAAACTATGAGTTGTAAGCTTTAACTAACGTGAATAGGTACATCAATGTATTAGTTATGCCTAAAGATCATATACTCGTAAGAATCTTTAGTTACGTGATTTATTGTTAATCAAATTTTGTGTCCACTATATAGGGATAACTGTCTAGCTCCAATTTTTATAATTTATTTCTTTATAATGTAATTACTGTTATTTTTTATTTTACGTAATGATTATTATTTGTTCTTAGGCTTATGAATAAATAAATCTAAAAAGTTCACAAAGATAAGGCTTAAATTTTAATCTATTAAAAAATTATCATTATTATTAATCTTAATTATAAATGTAAGTAAACTAAATTACTCAATAAAGAAAATTATTTTACCTTTTATGGCTGAAAATGAATATTTTTAAAATAACTTGATCGGGAAAAAATCTAGTTGCAAAACAACAAAAAGCACGCCCTATTTAGACTCCCCGCTTTCAGGTGACTTTTTGTATCACCGATATAATCAAGCCGATTTTTCCTCTTATTACTTATTTTTAAAGATTTTTTTAGTAGAATGTAGTTATTTTATTAATGCAATCAGTACGTAACATTTTTAATGGTCGAGTGCTTTTTAGGGTTCCGTACCCAAAAGGAAAAAACGGGGCCCTGTTACTAATACATCGCTATCCGTCGTTCCGTCCGTCTGTCAGCGGGCTATATACGGAAGGACAAGAACCCTAGCACCTAGAAACTTGAAATTTTCAGAGAATATCTATTTCTGTTTCCGCTACCATAACAAATACTAAAAACATAAAGAAATTAAAAATTAAAAGTAGCTTCCATACAATAAACGTGATTTGACCTACATTTTTGGTTTGTTCTTGTTTCTTTTATGAAATTATCTAAAAAGTATAATCTTTTTTAATTTAACAAGATTGTACCGAACCCACCATGTGTGAGTTCGACTCACACTTGACCGGTTTTTATTAATAATGTTACTTAGATCAAAATGGTTCTGACAATCTATTGATTTAGAGCTTGTTTATGCGATGTTTGTGAAAACAATGAATCTTAGATTAATTATTAGTAGTCGCAGCTGAAATTATAGAAATTTATGCGGAATTAATCTAAGCTATAGATATACTAAGTTAAAAAATAAGCAACCGAAATTAATTTTACTTAGAAAAAACTGTAAGTTTTGCTTAAGCAAATCAAAGAAGTATAATTGTTTGCATTGTATGAAAAAGTAGTATAGTTTTAAATATAATAGTACAAGGTATAGGTATAAGTAACTTACTGATCGGTATGAGTGATAGGTTAATAATTAAGCAAGCCATGAATTTTAACTAACGGGTTTTATAAAAACGGTATTTTAATGTATTATCTATTGTTTTTAATCGAATTTAATAAATAGAGAGAAAAATATTCAGTTTGTTTTCAAACTGAAATTCAAAGAATTTCAAATCGAAATTGTTTTTTATTTATACAAAAAAATTAAGTTGTAACCGGTTTATCGAGATTTGGCAGATCCTCTTTAAATTTAATGATGTATCTAGTGTAAAAGATAAAGAAAATAAATATAAAAAATGGCTCCCATACAAGAAACGTGATTTGATTGACATTTTACATACAACAAATTTTATATTTTATTTATTATTAAAACAATCATGTCCCACTTGATCCTAAGCTGTCCTAAGTTTTTAGTTTAATCTTAACCAGACTTTTGTAGAGTAAAATAAATACAACATTCATACAAACTTACCGCAACATGGAGTCGCAACTAGTCTTTTATCCATTTGACTTTCGTAGACAACGTACAATTAACTTAAAACACAAAAGGAAATAAATTACTTTGGCGATATTTAGGATTGGATACCCTATAAGCATTAGTTTACTAACTGCACCCAGGACCAAAACAATGTATTACGAGGAATATTCTCACAACATCCTTAAGAAGAAAAAACGGAAGCTGCCAGCCAAGTATATTATATTCTTCGTCACAGCTCAGTTCCTAACTGGTTTAGATTTTGGTTTCTCGGAAGCCTTCATAAAGCCTTTCAATCACATTTGTAAGATTTTAACTCTAATCGTTTCTCTGTACACCGGCTGTCTCTTCATGCTGGTAGTGTCTTCTTTGACATTTAACCTGGACTTTGTTGTTGACGTGCTCTCAGCAGCGCAATATATCCTGTACTTGTTCTTCTTGCTGAATTGCGAATATACCCTATACGAGTTCTTGACGGATATCCTTTCGTTGACCAAAACAATGGGCGTCAAGTCCCTGACAATCCTCAGCATTAACCTCGCAATAACTTTGACCCTGAGATTGTACTTCTGCATTCAAGACCAATTCAAAAGTCGATACAAATTCAGCGATTACGAATCCGATGAGATCCACATGTATTTGTTTCTCATGTGTGCTATGCCATTTTACACGTTGGATTTCATACCTGTCGTCCAAATAATAGTAATGTACGATGGACTAAGATCTATGAAACTGATAAGAAAAATGCTATTGACGAACAAACTGAGTATCAAAGGTATACAGAGGATGTACCTTGATTTAGCTCACTACTACTTCAGAATAAGGCCAATCTACGAGAAATTTGTAAGTATTCTAAACATTTTATGTAAATATTTTAATTCACCCAAAAAATTTTATATGAATTCCAACAAGTGTCTTTATGAGAAGTTTTTAATTTAATGTGATATCCATTTATAATCTAATTTCTTTTTTTTATGTTAATATATAACAAAATTTCGATTTAGGATTAATAGATATATTTATTCTAGGTATTAATAAGATTGGTTGGAGATGCATTAAGATTACTATTTGGCCTTTGGAATATGCTTCATTTTATTCAGATGGAGGTATTTTATTAATTTCTTTTGTATATCTTCTATTATCTATTGGCGTAACTTGACAGTGAAAGTAATAAATGCACAATCCAATGTATTGACAATTTCAAGCCAGCATTTCTCGTATTGATATGGTACACAGAATTGAGGGACATCACAACTTAGAGCCAAATTTGTTTTGAACCGTTCGATTTCAAAGCAGCTTCCCAAACACTGTAACTGTTATAAGTGGTGTTAAATATTTGTACGAGGTCAACATAGCGTGTGACTTGCTGTTGGCCGAGTAGGGATGGAATTCCAGCTTGTAAGAATCTGCGTATTTGTGTTTCAATAATTTGGTGAGGTCTTTTATTTATTGCCTTTGTCTATTGAACGAGCGAGCGAAGTCCTCCTGTCTACTTGAATAATCACGAGTTTGTATGTATGTATGTTCGTCGATAACTTGAGTATTGTTGATCGGATCGTTATGAAAATTGCGCAGACGGATTAGTGAGTCTATTTTTTTTTTTAAGTTTGAACATGTGCCAAATCAATCAAGAGGTTTCCGAGATTGAAAACATTTTGGAACGGACCACTAGTTTATATTAATTTCAGACTGATTGGTATATGTACGTCAGCGAATGGGTGATGGCTGCTATACTGTTGTACCAGCTCAGTCTTCCAGCGATCTTGGCTGAAATGACAACCTTCGTGTCTGATGACATTGTCGGTAATCTTCATAACCAACTTGTCGAAGAGGAAGGTAATTTTTTTGCTATATCTTTACGCAAAAAAAATACTGGATCTTTTAGAGATCTACAATCAATTTTCTTTAACTGTATGTTTTGTTCAAATTGACAATTTTGAAAAAGTATGAATAAGGTAAGTTGCCGAAAACGACTAGAGCGTGATAGATGTTCTGGAATTAGATTAAGGTTATTTGTGTTCACACGAATGCTCTTATCATTATTTTGAGCAACTTTGGTGTACAACAACTTAATTTCGATTAACTGCTAGATCTTTCATTTGAACACACTCCTTACATTTTAGTTAGTGATTGCTTTAAATTTCAGAAAAAATGTCGATAGCATATACATGACAGCAAATCCTGTTAAATTACACAGCTGGTAAAAGGGAATATTACACAATTCGATATAGAGGGTGCACTGTCATATAATGTAGTGAAACCATGCAAAATGTCAAATACTGTTAAATTATTTTAATGTCACAATTTAAATTTACGATAATTGTAGTATATAACTTACAATTAATGCAATATAATCATAAATATAAAATAAAACATAACCTCACGCGGTAATGAATCCCTCCAGAGGGGTAGGCAGAGGTGTTAAACACCGCATTTCGCATATTAATATTGAGTTCTAGTGACAATGCACCAGGTACAATGACGAACAGGGCAGCTACAACGTACGGCTACCCAAGACTCGACCTGACGGGCCGAGTCGGTCGGTTAACTGAGCCACGTAACAAACTGAGCTACGAATAAATATAAATAATACAGTATATTTTTCAGATAAAGAAAGGATAGAAGAATTGACAAGCCTTATACGTTACATGGAGGCTCGTTCTCTTCGTAAAGACATCTGGCACATCATACCAATAGACCTGAGACTGCCGCTGTCGCTACTCAATGTCTGCACCACCTACCTCATCGTCATCATACAGTTCACTCACTTGTATGACTAACTGTATCTCTTTTCACACTTTTTCTTGTATTTTTTAATCAATCACATGATCGAAAGACGCAGCGTTGGTAGGTCTCCCACAAGGTGGACTAATGATCTAGTAGGGGTCGTGGGAAGTCGCTGGTTGCAGGCAGCACAGGACCGAGCGTTGTAGAAGATCCTGGGGAAGGCATTTGTTCAACAGTGGACATCTTCTGGCTATTGATAATGATGATATATCTTGAGATAAAAAGTTGTATGTACTTGAGTTTGTCTGATAAAAAGTTATCAGGTGAACCGCATGCATGCTAGTAGTTAAACTGGTTTACATTCCCTGAAACTGAAGCACAGAGAAAAGCTACACGGCTAAAATAGAAAGGAAGGTAATACCAACATAGACTACCTGTAAAAACATCCTTAATTTGTGTAATGAAAAATATATGTTGTTTATTTCCATGCTCCTTGTCTTTTTATCATTTATTATTAACAATGCGTGATTAATTATATTGCGTTAACTCATGCGTGATTAATTATTTGTGAACCTTATTTGAAAAATAATGCGCCTTTTTGTACCCAAAATATATGAAAAATATACATCCAAACATTCTAGGTATTTAGACATTTCAACCGCTTTACAAAAAAAAACAAGTCTACTTTTTCAAAATTAGATAATCTTAATAATCTTAAATTAGATAATTTTAACAGTCAGACGACAAAAACCATCAAACCTTCATCAAATCTTTTAATTCGAGTAACGTTTACAAGCACTAGAATATACGTAATTCAACAATAATTTTCAGCGAAGCAAAAAACAAGGAACAAACAAGCGTTCCATTTTATTCTATTTTTATGATTAATATCAAACCGGTAACAGTACATGATTGTCTAGTGCTTGCAATAGTTCATATCTATTTTGATATTCTATTTTGGTTTGATATTAATCATAGCAGTGCTCCAAAATTAAATAAGCAATAAATAACTAAAAGTTTGCGTATTTCTCTATAAGCATTTTGCAAGCATATCGTAAAAGATTTATCAATGTTTGGCTAAATTATTTTTGTACCATCATCGTGCAATTCAAATGAAACAATATTTTTTGTGCCTATAAGCACTTGGCAGATTATCAAAACTCCAAGAAAACAAAACTGCATGTCACTAAAAGAGATTTATCAATTAATTTTCTTTAAATTAAACTAGTTTAAACGCGAATAATTTGAACTCTCATTGAGCACTTGGTGAAGATGTCGACGATGTACTATGAAGAATTTTGTCACAACATTTCAAAGAACAAAAAAAAGATAATATTTTTCGTTACTTCCCAGTTCCGTACGGGCTTTGAATTCGGCTTTTCCGAAGCCTTTAGAAGAACATATTGTCATGTTGTGAAGGTGTTTACGCGAATCGCTTGTCTTCTAATTACTTTTTTATTTTTAGAGGTGACAGTTTTCTTGTTTTTTAACCTGGATTTCGTTGTCGATGCGCTCTCCACCTGTCAATACCTTTTCTATATATGCTTCTTTATCTTCTCCAAATATACTATATACCAGTTCTTAACTGATATATTCTTTTCGACAAAAACTGTGAGCGTGTTTTCTCTCGTAACCCTAGTTGTAAATGTTGCCTTTACATTAGCAGTAAGACTGCTTTTTTGCATCCTTGATCAACAAAACAGCAGATATGAATTCTCTGGATTCGTTTCTAATGAAGAAATTAATGTATCTTTTTTTATAATCGGTGCCATGCCATTCTATTCATTAGACTTCATACCAATCGTACAAATGGTTATCATGAGCGAAACGCTAAGATCCATGAAGATGATGAAAAGATTTTTAGATAAAAATGTTTCGGATATAAAAGTAATACAGAAGACATACATTGATTTATCTGACTGCTACTTCAAGATCCGACCTATTTATAACAAAATTATGAGTATTACAAAGTTTTTAATCACGCTTAGTCTTTCTACGATTACTTGACTAAAATTTTAATGTAATTCTTTTTAATTGAGAATGTGAATATAAAAGCTAATTTAACAAGCCTCGATGTTTTTCTTCTAGGTAAGGCTAGTAAGACTGTTTGGAGATCTCCTAAGATTACTATTTGGACTTTGGAATATGCTACATTTTATTCAAATGGAGGTGATTCGTCTGAATATTATTTGTACCAAACTCTTGTTATACTCGTTTAATTAATTATAATAGATAATACAATTACATAAACCATGGAACCTACTTAGCTGCATTATTCTCCATGTTACAAGTATCCCACCATTCCAACTTAAATCAAGGATCAACATGTCACGTCCTAGATATTAAAAACAATGAAATACAGGCTACGTACAACATCATGGGGAAACAAGCGAATAGTTCACCTGATGGGAAGTTATACCAACATATTGACATCGTTTTGTTCTTGACGTGTTTGAAAGTCAGGAGCATTGCCCATGTTGAAATAAGAGATGTTCAACCTCTCATGACAGTAATTGTCTAATGGCCAATCCATCAAACTGAAACACAGCGAATTGCGTGACGGGAAAAATAGAAGGAAATCGCCTTCTCTCCATATTCATGTTTTTCTTATTCATGTATTTTTCAGACTGCTTTGTATCTCTACATCAGTGAATGGGTGATGGCTGCTATACTTCTGTATCAGCTCTGTGTACCGGCAATTCTGGCTGAGATGATAAACTTCGTGTCTGAAGACATTTTGGTTAACCTTCACGACCAACTAGTCGATGAAGAAGGTGAATATTTTTATTATATCGAACAGTATTTTTAACAGGACCTCGGAGGCTAAGACAACATATTAAATTTAAGGCACGGGTTATATGGAAGAGACGAAGCTACGTCACTTCTGTATAAACTCCGCAAAAATTATATCAAACTGGCAAATTGCAAGTGAGTTGATAGAGATGCGAATGATCAGCGAGCGCACGATGCTCTTGAGCGGGCAAGTGATCTTGTCGCGAAATGATGACGAAGACGTCACGAACAATTTTCGCGACGTGTTCACCGCGCTTACACTGGGCATTCGTTGCGAACTCGCCAGTGTGATACGACCAATAATGCTAAGTACTACCCCACAAAGTAAAGTTTTTCACTTACATAAATTATTTACAGATAAAGAGAAAATAAAGGATCTATTGAGCATTATACGTTACATGGAGGCTCGATCTCTTCGTAAATACATCTGGCACATCATACCAATAGACCTGAGACTGCCGCTGTCTCTACTTAATGTCTGTACCTCCTACCTCATAGTGATTATACAGTTCACTCACTTGTATGACTAACTGTATCTCTCTTCACACTTTTTCCTGTATTTTTATTAATCAATCACATGACCGAAGGACGCAGCGTTCCCGGTCTCTCAGGTTCTCTCTTCTTCTACATCATAATTGTACCTTGTGAAATAAAATATAAAAGTATATCTTGTATTTGTTTTAATTACCGGAAATCTAGGCACATCTTTAATGTTATATGAGCTACCTCATCGAGTTTTTCGATATAAATATAATGATATATTACGATTAAAAATAGTAAACACAATGTGATATTAGAGCACAATTCGTAGTTAGCGCCTGAGCGAAGGTGATTTCATCGCACCGTACTAAAAAATAATGTTGTAAATCACAGGTGCCTCGAACGTTCTCGGTGAATTCCCTCAAATTATGATAGATACTAAGTCGTAATAATGATCCTACATGATATGCATCATACGCATGATACGACGTCACTGCTGGCACTGGATCGATCAACAACCTTTAAAAGTTTCCAATGAGCATAGGCATAGCTAGTCTTTTTTATCTTAAATGTGTGAGCTTTCCAATTTAGTTGGAAGCTTATGTTTAAGCAAAAAAACGTATTAATTTATGTAACGAATTGAAATGAATTTGTTAGTTGTCTGAATCAACAAGATTTTTTTTTTAAATTTTCATTTTGATTTCTTAAAAGTATATAACAGTCATCAACGAATCTAATGGATGTTTTGTTGTTTTTCTAATGTCATTTGTATAAGTCAAAAATAATAACGGTCCAATAACTTTTCCTTGAATAACTCCGCCAAGTATGTTACAACAATGTGACTGATCTCGCAATTATGGTCATCTTTACAAATTATTTCCGAATATTATTGCCTTTCATTTGAACAAGAAATACAAACCTACAAAAAGCTACCCCTTATGTCGTAATTTTTCAGCATACATAATAGAATATAGGTTTCTGCTACTAGGTAGGTAGGTTTAACTAGTCGAAGGCTTTCGTCATATCATATCTATAATAATAGCAATAGGTTTTTTTTTTGCATCATCAACCAACGCGCGTTCAAGTTACACATTGCTATAAATAAATGTTATCTTCTTTTTACCCTATTCTTCAAAGTTTTAAATTCACTTTTCAAAAGAAGACAATTTAAATAAATATCCCAGAACTGAAAGTCAGACGACAAAAACCATCAAACATTCATGACATTAATTATGTTTGTAAAGATAATATTATGTATCATGTTTACAAGCACTAAAATCTAGGTTATTTAAAAATAATTTTCTGTAAAGCAAACAACAATGAACAAATAAGTGATCCATGAGGTTTTATTTTCATCATTTCTATCGCAAGCGCAAGACAATCATATACGGTTGCCGGCCAGATATCATTCAAAATTGAGTTAATGTAAAAAATCTATATTATTTTATAACACAATTAATAATTACATGTATAAGCACGTATTAAAGAAGATTTCTTAATAATTTTATTGTACCAACGTGCAATTTGGATGAAACTATTTTTTAACGACAATAATTTCCACTTACTAAAGATGCCCACAATCTATTATGAAGAATTTACTCACAACATTTCAAAAAACAGAAAGAAAAAGCTACCAATGAAATTTGTCATATTTTTCGTTACTGCCCAATTTTGCACGGGCTTTGATTTCGGCTTCTCCCAAGCCTTTAGAAGACCATATTGTCATGTCGTTAAGGTGTTTACCCGAATCTCTTGTCTTCTTATTACTGCTTTATTTTTTAAGGTAACATCTTCTTTATCTTTCAACCTGGATTTTGTTGTCGATGCGCTTTCAACCTGTCAATACCTTTTCTATTTGTGTTTCTTGCTCTTTTCCAAATATACTTTGTACCAATTCTTAACCGACATATTCTCCTTGACAAAAACTGTGAGTGTCTTTTTCTTTACAACCCTCGTTTTGAATATTGTCTTCACATTAGCAGTAAGATTGCTTTTTTGCGTTCTCGATCAATATAACAGTAGATACCAATTCGCTGGATATAATTCTAGTAAAGAAATTAATGTATCTCTATTTATAATCGGTGCTATGCCATTCTACTCATTAGACTTCATACCAATCGTACAAATAATTATCATGAGCGATACGCTGAGATCCATGAAGATGATCAAAAGATATTTAGATAGAAATGTTTCGGATATAAAAGTAATACAGAAGACATATATTGGTTTATCTGACTGTTACTTCAAGATCCGGCCTATTTATAACAAAATTGTAAGTATTTTGACGTTTTTAAATTAATTCTTAAAAAATCACAAAGAAAATTAACATCTCACAAATAATTTCTTTCCGGATTCTTCCCTATAGATCGGCTTTCCGAACTGATGGTAGTTTCAAAAAGCGTCTATATATAAGCACCTATCAATAGTCTATTTAACTAGACAATATTTTGATTTTGAAAAATTACACTTAGTTTTTTCTTTAATGTAAAAGAAGGTCGAAAATAATGGAAATAGGAGAGGTTTTATATGAACAGAGTCCTCGCCTTTATCATTTTTTCTAACAAATTTTATTGTTTTATCTACATTAACAAGAATCTATGATTTTCTTTTAGGTATTATTAAGACTGGTCGGAGATGCCCTAAAATTACTGTTTGGACTTTGGAATATGCTACATTTTATTCAAATGGAGGTAATTTCTGTTACTTTTAAACACTCCTATGATTTAAGTATTGCTCTTCTGTGTTCTGCAGAACAATAAGTGAAATGTCAGAAACGGTTTATTTTTCTGTTTTCAGACTGCTTTGTATTTTTACATCAGTGAATGGGTGATGGCTGCTATACTTCTGTATCAGCTCTGTGTACCGGCAATTCTGGCTGAGATGATAAACTTCGCGTCTGAAGACATTTTGGTTAACCTTCACGACCAACTAGTCGATGAAGAAGGTGAATATTTGTACACCCCTCTCAGACTGTACATACGCATAGCTTAAAATTTATCTAGTACCATAAAAAGAAGCGCTAATTGATCTTAAATTTCAATATCGAGTGGCCCTATACAATATTGCGTTAAATTCAAGAAAATGCCAAAATGACAACTTTTGAATTCTGTATTTAAATTTACCTTTCAAAATAATTCAGATCAAATAATGTTATAGATATGCCGTTCTTGTTGACTACATCGCGATATCATTTACTATACTGACCCTAATGTATTTTGAAAGGTAAATTTAAATACAGAATTCAAAAGTTGTAATTTTGAGCACTGGCCGTCAAATTTGTACCGTCAATATTTTATAATCATAAGAACTTCCAAATCAAACTGGAATAGAAGGGGATCGACGAAAAAGGTGAATAGTTAATAAACATCTTGAACAGTTAAGTTTCAATCTTTTTACATATTCAAGCACAATAAGAAGTAAGACTTAATGTCTTCTCTCCTTCAACCTTCTGAGGGGTCTTAAGAATACTGTTGTCAAGTATCTTTTCATTAAGCTTTGAAAACTACATACGTAAACTAAACAAAGACTATTTGCACCATGTATAACTCGAGAAAGGTTGGAACGATATCTATTATCTTTGATTTGCTGGATTTTTCTAACTATTAAAACGGCCAAATTCGCGGGGCAGCAGCTAGTAACTTATAAATATTTATGACAGCTACACAATGATTACAAGGGACAAACTCTTTACAGATGAAGAGAAAACAAAGGATCTAATGAGCATTATACGTTACATGGAGGCTCGTTCTCTTCGTAAAGACATCTGGCACATCATACCAATAGACCTGAGACTGCCGCTGTCGCTACTCAATGTCTGCACCACCTACCTCATCGTCATCATACAGTTCACCCACTTGTATGACTAACTGTGTACTGTATATATCTTCTGCTTTATCATTATAATAGTTTGATGATTAAAGTTTATTTTTGATCGAATATATTTCTTAAAAGTAACTTTTTAGGTTTTGTGAAATTTTTGTTTGTATGTTTTTTTTTCTTTCAATCTCTGTTTATGTGAAGTTAATCTAATGCCATAATTTTAATTACTATTTAATTGTACATTTTTTGTGTATTTTATTGGAGAGCCGTTTAGACCTAGACGGACGTTCCTTGCCCAGATTGGTGACGTTCTGGGAAAAGGCTAGGTCAGAAGTACCAGCAACCATCGTGTGTATGAGGAGGTGCAAGGATTTGGAGGAAGCGAGAGATGTATGTAAGGATCGTTTCGTATGGCGAACCATTGTCTCTGCCTGCCACTGTGGGACGAAGGCGTGAGTGTGCGTGTAATTTTTTATCAAAGGCTTCGGTCAGTTCGTCAAAAATAGCTTCCAAGTATCTTTGTTTTAAATTTAATTTTACTCTACATACCTGCTTATAATATTATCAACCATAACTCAATATAAAATTCACATTTTATCGTATCCTATGAAAAACCTAAACAACCAAAGTTTTAGTCTTTTTCTTTTATGCCTTAGAGCCATCACAATCAAACTACAAAAATAATGACACGTTCATTATATTTACTCAAATTAACAAGTTACTTCTTTCAAAGAAAGGAAGTTGTATGTTTACAATCACTAAACCTAATCAAAGATAATTCACAATCAATAAGGAACAAACATGCACTCCATTAGTTTTGTTTCCACCGTATCTATTGCAAGCTGTAGACAACACCACTTGCCATTGCCAGCTCCATTTTTACAACTAATCTGTCCCCTACAAGATATTATAACTTCACGTTACCAAAGATGCCGACAATGCATTATGAAGAATTTCAACACAATATTTCAAAGAAAAAAAAACCGAAGCTGCCTAAGAAAATTGTCATATTTTTCGTTACTGCCCAATTCTGCACGGGCCTAGATTTCGGCTTCTCTCAAGCCTTTCGAAGACCATATTGTCATATTGTTAAAGTAATTACCCGGATCACATGTCTTTTTGTCACTTTTTTATTTTTCGGTGTGATATCTTCTTTGTCTTTCAGCCTTGATTTTGTTGCTGATTTGCTCTCTGCCTTTCAATATCTTTCCTATTTGTTTTTCTTGCTCATCTCCAAATACACTTTGTACCAATTCTTAACCGACATATTCTCTATGATGAATACTGTAAGTCTATATTCTTTTTTAACCCTAGTTATGAGTGTTGTGTTTACATTGGCAGTGAGAATATTTTTTTGCATTCTCGACCAATATCACAGCAGATATGATTTCGCTGGACTCGATTCCAGTGAAATTGATACATCTCTTTTTGTTATTGGTGCTATGCCATTCTACTCATTAGACTTCATACCTATCGTACAAATAATTATCATGAGCGATACGCTAAGATCCATGAAGTTGATAAAAAGATCTTTAGAAAGAAATGTTTTGGATATAAAAGTAATACAGAAGACATATATTGGTTTATCTGACTGTTACTTCAAGATCCGGCCTATTTATAACAAAATTGTAAGTATTTCGAAGTTTCTTTTTCTTAAATAGACTTAGTACCTTCTTTTATGTAGAGATAAAGGTGATGGAGAAAAAAAGCAAGCGTGTCTCAAAACAGACTGAAACACGGTCCATTTAAACAATTTATACCAATGCAATTTAAGGAATAATTTAATAAGTCTCAATTATTGTCTTTAAGGTATTAGTAAGGCTGGTCGGAGATGTCCTAAGATTACTATTTGGACTTTGGAATATGCTACATTTCATTCAAATGAAGGTGATTTATCTAAATATTTTTTCCCGATGATTTTTAACACTTATTAGAATACTTTTTGGCCCCTTTAACTATAGTCCATATTTTGCAGTATAATTTTTACGAATATGCAAACCCGACATTTTGTGCCACCACTGCATCTCCTGTTAACAAAAATTAACATTAACGTTCTTTAAATAAATAATGCAACTGAATGCAACAATAATGTATAGGCTATATGAGCTGTTGTTGCAAAACCCGAAGTAACAGATTAAATTTTCCCCTTACTAATCTGTTTTCAGACTGCTTTGTATTTTTACATCAGTGAATGGGTGATGGCTGCTATACTTCTGTATCAGCTCTGTGTACCGGCAATTCTGGCTGAGATGATAAACTTCGTGTCTGAAGACATTTTGGTTAACCTTCACGACAAACTAGTCGATGAAGAAGGTGAATATCTGTACACTAATATCTCACACACAAAATACGCATATCTCAAAATTTCTCTTGTACCAAAAAGCGCAAATTGAATTCTTGTATTCCAATATTCGAGTGGCCCTTTTATAATATTGCCTTAATATTAAGAATATGCTAACAAAGATGTTCTAAGAAGGTTGGTGCTGACCCTCAAACACAGTATTTTGATGCATATTATTGGAACAATTGATCAATTGATTGATAACACTGCAATACAAAAAAAATAAAAAAATCTGCGGCAGGGATTTTGTTAATGGTTTTTGTTAATACTCATATTAGACCTTCACGCTGCATGCTTATTTATTTTTGATTCACTCTGGTTATTGAGATAAACGGAACTAAGAAATAATTGAAACTTTCAAACTACCCTACAAACATTGTGGTTCATTGATTTGTTTTCACTTACGTTTGTTATCTTTTCACGGATTTATTTGCAACAACTTAACTTTATAGCTATCAGACCCTGTAGTTATCAGTTATAAATCGGTTGTTTTGTGTTAAAGTGCATTTTTCCTTTCAAAAACATGAGTTTTCCACGTAAACCTTGTTTAAACGATCCTAACAGTTTCTGCTTTATTTCTGGCAAGTTTAGTTTACAAAAGCAAAGAAAAGGGATCACAGAGTTTGTAAAAACAGTCTACCGAGAATATTTCGGGATACCACTAGTGAAAAGGAATAAATATTGGGTGCCAAACATCGTGTGCAAGCCGTGCGTAGAATCTTTGCGTTACTGGAGCCAAGGAGGACGTAAAGGGTTACAATTTGGAGTGCCGATGATGTGGAATGAGCCAAGTAATCACTTAAACGACTGTTACTTTTGTGCCGTAAATGTTAAAGGTATGAACCGGTACAAAAAACGTACTTGGGTTTACCCGAGTGTGAAATCGGTTACAACTCCAGTATCTCACAGTGATGATTTGCCAATTCCAGTGGTTTCAAGACCATCTACATCAAATTGTGATGATTTTGAAATGTTAGAGGGATCAAGCGGTCAGTCGAGCAGTAGTGGAAGTGAGTTCGAAGAAGATGTTTCTAAGAAACCTGGATTTTCTCAAGACGAACTCAATGATTTGGTTCGTGATTTGAATTTACCGAAACTTTCGGCCGAACTTCTTGCTTCAAGGTTGAAAGAAAAACAATGTCTTCAACCTGGTGTTATCATTACATCCTTTAGAACCAGAGAGAGTGAACTTCTTCCTTACTTTTCAGAAGAAGATAACTTTGTTTTTTGTAATGACATTCCTGGGCTCCTAAGATCTATGGGTCTTCCTAAATATAAGGCTAAAGATTGGAGGCTTTTTATAGATAGCTCAAAAAGAAGTCTAAAATGTGTATTGCTGCACAATGGAAATAAGTATGCTTGCGTTCCGATTGGTCATACTACAAAACTAAAAGAAGAATACCAAAATATTAAAATGGTTTTAGAAAAGATTTCATACGCACAACATCAGTGGCTAGTTTGCGTGGACTTGAAAATGGTAAATTTTTTACTAGGCCAGCAAGGAGGGTATACTAAGTACCCTTGTTTCATATGTTTATGGGATAGCCGTGCAAGAAACCAACACTGGATTACAAAGATCTGGCCTTTGAGAGAAAACATGGAGGTTGGAAAAGCAAATGTGATAAATGAACCGTTGATAAGCCGAGAAAACATCCTTCTTCCACCCCTTCACATTAAGCTTGGGCTAATGAAGCAGTTTATTAAAGCCCTTGATAAAAATGGTGTCTGTTTCAAATATGTGTGCCAAAAATTTCCAGCCCTTAGCATGGAAAAATTAAAAGCAGGCATCTTTGATGGACCGCAAATACGTACACTGATAAAAGACACTGAGTTTGTAGCCCATATGACACAGATTGAATCTGAAGCATGGTTAAGCTTTGTGTTGGTAGTAAAAAACTTTTTGGGGAATCACAAAGCGCCGGAATATCAAGAACTAGTTGCAAAAATGCTACAAAATTTTAACACAGTAGGAGTCAACATGAGCATAAAATTGCATTTCTTACACAGCCATTTGAACCGATTCCCGCAGAACCTGGGTGATTACAGTGAGGAACAAGGAGAAAGGTTCCATCAGGATATCAGGATAATGGAAGAAAGATATCAAGGTCGATGGGACAGCCATATGATGGCTGATTATTGCTGGACCTTGAAAAGAGATTGTCCTGACAAAGTAAATAAGAGAAAATCCCAAAGAAAAAGGTTTTCATGATCTTCATTTATTTATTCTAGTTAAAGGTACCCCGTATTTACCCTATTTGCGTATTTTTGTAAAGATAAACAATAAAAATAAATTTTAAATACATCTTTTGGCCCATTTATTGAAGCATTTTATGGAAAATGTTAGAAGCGTTTATCTCAAAAACTGGAGTCAATTTCTGGTATTTTTCCCGTTATCAGCACACTCGTCTTATACAAAATCGACTTCAAGTATGCCTTCCGCAAAATGACTGTATAGCAGTGTAATTGCAGTCTGTTTTAAAATACATGATAATGCTAAGGTCCAAATCAAACTGGAGTGGAAAGAAATAAAGTACTAACATTGTACCTCTTTACAGATGAAGAGAAAACAAAGAATCTAATGAGCATTATACGTTACATGGAAGCTCGTCCTCTCCGTAAAGACATCTGGCACATCATACCAATAGACTTGAGACTGCCGCTATCGCTACTCAATGTCTGCACCACCTACCTCATCGTCATCATACAGTTCACCCACTTGTATGACTAACTGTATCTCTTTTCTCTCTTCTCCTATTTAATAATTGCAGTTTGTGGAATAAAACTAAACAAGAGTTTTCTTTGTTTTAATTGCCCGATGTTTAAATTAGGTTTATGTTTTATTGGTATCCAAAGAACAAAAAAAAGATAAAGTATTGGTTTTTGAACTGGATTGGGGCTTGGATTGGTTGGACTTGGATTGAAACTGTAATATGCTTGCGTCAGAGGGCAACGTAATTGTAACAAAAAAATATATTGGTTAACATTTCGCATTTTGACGGTTTTTTACTTTGTCGCGTTCTGTGCTAGTATGCGTGGTTCAAGCTGTGTGTGCGTAATTTTCCCTGTTTCACGCTTAGCAATTTTGATACTTCGTAATGAAAACTTTCTGGCTACCTCTCTTTAGGATTCCGTTCCTAAAGGGTGAAAAACGCGACCCTATGACTAAGTCTCCGCTGTCCGTTCGTCCGTCTGGTAGCGGGCTATACCTCATGACCTATAATAGCTAGACTATTGAAATTTTCAGTGATTTTCTGTTACCGCTAAAATATCAAATTTGTCAAAAATAATTAAAAATAAATAGAGATATTAAAACTTGAAGGCCTATACAAGAAACGTGATTTCTTTCGACAATTTTGCTTGTTCTTGTTTTTTTTACAAAATTATAAAATTTCGTTTTGTTTCCTTTTTACAATGGTACAGAACGTTCATGTATGAGTCCTACTTAATTTGACAGGTTATATTTTTTAATTATCTCAAAATAAATCATCGAAGTTAAATAATGGGATGAAGCACAAATACAGTCAAAAATCAAGACGTTACTATAAAATTGCAACACTAAAAACCACAACTAACGGTAAAAACGGCGGTCATTGTGTGGCGGAAACCTACTATTTATTAAGCAACTTGTAACATAAAGTAGTAAAAGTGGTACCTAAATTAAAAAAACTAAATAAATGGGAAGAATAGAATAAGTTTAGTTTAAAAATATACATTAAAAAAAAAAAATCCTAGGTTTGGATGGATTTTAAAGTATTGCCGATTCACCAAGATTAAACAATTCCATTATGTACTTATTGCATTGGGAATAAAACCTGAGCAAAAAAAACAATAAAAAGAAAAATTATGCCTTGAAAGAAAAATAAACAAGTAATTTAGTTACTATTTACTTTTACTCAGCTGAACATAAAGATAATTTGTTTCTAAACCAACATTAAAAAATCAACGAAAGCATCCAATGTCAATTCATTCTCTTTCTCACACTGACGTCACCAATACGTTAGGATAAAAATGAAAAAGTTAAAAAACAAAAAGATGTTTTTTAAAAAAGTGGAAAAGTATCAACCTCTCAAAATACCTATCAATCACATTGTTTATTTCTTAATAGTCCAAGTGATCACTGGCTTCAACTTGGGATTTACGAACGCATTGAAAAAGAAATTCCGTATTCTATTATCCATAACCCAAACTACTGTATCGTTCTACATGCTGCTTGTTATTACACTAAGATTAATAAATTTAACAATTGACCTTGAATTTATTCTACCATTCATCGGAGCCGTCCAATATTTGTCATATGTCTTAATTTTAAACTTCGCTGAATACAATTTATACCATTTTTATGTCGAGCTTTCTTCAGTGAAGGAGAAACTAGAAAAAACGACTTTGCTACTCGCCACGTGGAACGTAACTTTTGTTTTTGCTTGCAAAATATTGGTGGCATTAGCTATTAATACACAAAACATAGACGAATATGAAGATCAATCTTATTTACCGACTGCTGTTATCATAATTCCTTATTATACAATCGACGTAATACCTATAATACAAGCCGTGATTATGTATGAAGTTTTGAATACATTAAGAGAAATGAAAACATCAATGATAAACAAGGATATCCAGTTAATAGAAATTCAAATGCTGTACAAGAAACTGTTGGATTGCTACTTCAAGGTCCGGAATTTCTACAACAAATGCGTAAGTTATCTTTATTGATTAATTTAAAAAAAAATGTGCAATAAATATACTGAGCTACCAGCTCAGTTTATTACGTGCCTTGGTTAACCGACCGCCCGACCCGATAGGTCAAGGGTTCTAGTCTCGGGTTGTCGTACATTGCCCATTGTGCCCGGATAGTGGAAACAGATTCGCACCCTGTCACACTAGGACTCAACATAAACATGCGAAATTGTGGTGTTTAACACCTCTCGGGGGATTAATTACGTCGTGAGTTTATTATTATGTTTATATGAATAAATATACTTAGCTAGACATGAATCCTTCACTTGATAATCCAATGAAAAATTGTCTGAAAACGATCAGTAGAAAGACGCATATCCTGGCTGCGAAATTTAGATCGCTTCAACATGTTCTCCATAGAACGATTCAAGGCTGCAGTCTGAGAGATGAAGATGGTCGTAATGATAGCAAATTGCTTTGTATTTATAATAAATTTAAATAAATTCTTTCAGATAATAGTACGCCTGGTTGGAGACTTGCTTAGACTCATGACAAGACTTTGGACGATGCTTGAATTCATAAATCAAGGGGTATGTAACAAGACTATTAAGACATTTCAAATGAGTTATCTACACCAGATGTTTATTTCGCCAGTTTTTTACCTGCTATTAGTAAAAAATTTATTGCTGTAAGCTATTAATTGTTAACAATGCGGGTTAACCAAAGGACGCTCAACAACAGATGCGGGAGTAAATCTGGTACGTGAAATATTTGGAGGACGCTATTGGGGTATTCTGTGATCTTTCTAAGGCTTTTGATTGCGTAGATCACAACATTCTCCTCAGGAAATTATCATACTACGGCCTCGATAATCTTTCACTTGGCTATGTGATATGAAAATAGAAATCGAAAAAACGTTAGATTGTTGGATTGGTTAGATTGCTGATTGAATAAACTAAAGACCGAAGAACTTTTGATCGGAAGAATATCCTATACATATAATTGTTCAATGCTATAATTAATCCTTTAGCGATGAAACAGTAGATATTGTTTCTTCGATCACATAAACCAGGTTTCAACGAACAGTTGACTGTTGCTCACTTGTGATGTGGTCTAAAATATAGGGATCTTCAATTTGTAATAATTATGATTATATTGTTATAGTACGACTGGTATTTCTACGTCATGGAGTTGGCCAAGGCATTAATACTTTTGTTTCAACTTTGCGTTCCTGCAATTCTATGTGAAATGAGTAACATGGAGACTGAAGAAATAACCTCATATCTTCATTGTCGTCTTGCCCATGAATCAGGTAAAGTTAAATTTCATTTTTTTTTGTTTAATACATACATTTTGTGTAATAATTATAATTATTTGTGCTGATTGATCCAATACGTCAGATTAAGGACTATTAGAGCACTAAATTTGTTGCTTAATCCATTTAAGAAGATGCTAACGAAGAAATCCTAATAAATTATTATCATGATCATCTCATTATTAGAGAACCATGTATCGCAGTATTCACTAATGAAATTTTGTTGAATATTTTGAATGTTTATATTGTTTCAGATGAAAGAAAGAAAGAACATATAACAGTAGCGTTGACGTACATCGAGGGTCGTTGCCTACGCAAGGACATTTGGAGCGTTATCCCTGTAGACATAAGACTGCCCATCGCTCTCATCAGTCTTTGCACAACATATTTAATTGTCATCATACAGTTCAGCCACATGTACGATTAGTTCAAAATCATCACCTTCCATAATAATTTTCTATTTGTCTTCACTCAAGTTTGGTACCTAATTAATGTTACGAAGAATGCTTAAATAAACAAATATGGAAAAAATAATTTTATTTATTTACACTCTACTTCGACCTTGCTACTTGTTTCAACATAATTATTATTAAGAAACACATCGCGACACATATTTACTCAACCCTGCAGTAAGATTGTTGAATCTTTTGCTGCCAGTGCTAAGCAACGATATAATTGTCTCCAACTTAGATATTGTTTTCTTATAACATATTAATTAATTATTGAACAATCGACGTTAGTAAAATAACAAGTTAAATCCTAGTTAAAATGGTGGTCAATAGCAAACCATTAAACCAAGTGAAAAAAGTGAAGAACAAGCTGCCTTTACCATTAACCAACACATTTCTATTTCTTCTTATTCAAATTACAACCGGGCTTAATCTAGGATTTTTGAAAGTATTTCAAAGAAAGCAGATATGGTATTGCTTTTTCACATTCCTTCAGTTTTGTGTTTCGTTATTTATGATAAGCAGTTTCGTCACTTCACTGATAGTTTTGAGTTTCGATTTGGTACTCATGCTGCGAGGCTTGACCATACTGAAATATTTTTTATTCTTCTTATCGTTGATCTTCAATAAGTACAACCTTTTCGATTTCCTTATCGATATTAAAAAACTTAATAAACATGTCAACAACAAAGCATTTTTCGTCGCCATTTTGAATTTAATTTTCACCTACATATTAAAAGTATTCATTTACTTTGCTTATAAATTGACTAACCGGTATGACGATATCGATAAAGATATTTTTCTTCCCAATTTCGTGTTGGCCTTTCCTTTTTACATAAATGACCTGATTCCGATAATCCTGCTCGTTATAATGTACGCCGTTTTGAATACATTAATGAATTTTAAAACTGAAATAATCGAGAAGAATATTCAACTGGAAGATATTAAGAAGAAATATAAAGCACTTGCGAACTGTTACAGCAATATCAGACCTGTTTACAATAACTGTGTAAGTGACTTTTTAAACTATTATTTTTGACAACTTCATGAGGAAACAAGCAAACGGTTCACCTGATGGAAAGTAATACCGCCGCCTATTGACATAATGATATCCCTGATGTCGTGGAATGTCAAAAGCACCGCCTATGTGTTGCCCGTGTAAAGGTAACGTTTTTATACCTCTCATGCCAGTAATTACGCTGGCTTTTCAATCCTTTGAATCGAAACACACCGAACTGATTCACGGCAGAAATAGAAAGGTAACAACCCAGACAATCTCGTGCGTGAATCTACCACCTATAAAACACCTGTAAATACAGGTATCTTTTAATATGGTCATTATGATCGAATTTGTCCTTTTTACAAAAGTCACATAGAAGCTTAGTGTATAAGCTTTTAAAGGAATATTAATAATAATAACCACATCACGACACACACATTGACTCAGCCCTGCAGTAAGTATCGTAAGAACTTGTGTCACAGGAACTAAGCAACGACATGGTATATACTACATAGATGAGTACATACATACAACACCCAAGACCGGTAAGCGAAACAATGCGTCTTGCAAATAACACAAAGTCCCATCCCCGCCGGGATTAGAACCCGGAACCTCTAGCGTAGCAGTCAGCTGTTTACACCACTGCGCCACCGAGGAATATTTGAAGCTTGCTTATTTCTATAATTTACTAAACATCTAAGTGGATTTACGAGTATGTCCCTGCTGGTAAAAGACTTTACTTTAATAATGAGAAGATCTTATTCGTATGTTATAAAGTTGTTGTTATTATTTTGTAGATTTGTTGTTAGTTGTTTTTTTATTTTTATTTAAGACCAGGCAGGCATTTGACCCCAAACCCGCCTGATGTTAAGCGGCGATGAGGTCTAAGGTGAATCATACCTGCCTAGGAGAAACCTATTCACTCTCGCCTTAAAGAGGCCCAAGTTATATTGGTCAGGGAACACATCGGCAGGCAAAGAATTCCACACCCTTGCAGTACGCATAATAAAGGAACTATCGAAGCATTTAGTCCGGATGGTCGGAATATCTACCACAAAAGGATGCAGCTTCAGCCTACGTCTAGTATTCCGATTATAAAAGGGGGCCGGTGGAATTAAATTGTGCAATTCCTGCGCACACTCTCCGAAATGTATCCTATAAAATACCGATAGACACGCAATTTCGCGGCGGTGGCTAAGGTCATGAAAGTTAGCAATATCATCGTCAATCCCGATGATTCTTCGGGCTCGCTTTTCAACAACAATACTCCAAACAAGGCCGAATTTGCGACTCATACAGGACAAGCCGTTGTTTGGGCGTAAAGTACCGCCTAACCCAGGATAGAACACCAAGCTTCTTAGCCGCTGTTTTGGCTATAGACTCTATGTAGGAGCCGAAATTCATGTTCGACGATATTTCCAGGCCAAGAAGTTGCATATGATTAGTTATCGGTATCGATACATCCCGGAAAGTCGGAGTCAGCTGGAAGGGACTCCGTTTGGCGGAAAAAACACACGCCTGTGTTTTGGCTGCATTGAATCTAACAAGATTGGCTTCACCCCAGTCCGAGACTGCCTGAAGTGCCAGATTCAAGCGCTCAACTAGAGACTCTCGACAAGACTGAGTTTCATTCCGACTGGCCCGAGAACTGGAGAAGTATCTGTCCGTAACAGTATTGTCATCTGCATAACCAACTGTTCCAGGAACTAGCAGATCATTAATGTGTAGCAGGAATAGTGTTGCGGACAGAACTGTCCCCTGGGGAACACCAGCGTCGATTGCTTGTTGTTTGGACAAGAGACCATCCAAAACCACTTGAATCGAACGGTTCCCGAGGAAGTCTGAAATCCAATTACAAAGGTCAACCGGAATCCCAAAAGAGGGAAGCTTGCTTAATAGGCTACCGTGCCAAACCCGATCAAAGGCCTTGGAGACGTCAAGTGAAACTGCGATGGCTTCACCGTGTCTCTCTGTAGCCTCGCTCCAAAGGTGGCTTACACAAGAAGATCCCCAGTAGACCGACCACGGCGACCCCAAACTGACGGTCACTTCAAGGTAGCCGAGGAGACGATTATTCAGTACACGTTCCATAGTCTTACAGAGTACAGAAGTGACTGAAATGGGTCTATAGTTAGCTGGGGCGGCACGGCTTCCATTTTTGGGCACAGGCTGCACGTTAGCTAGCTTCCACGACTTGTTGTTGGAGGACGTGGTAGCTCAGTTTGTTACGTGCCTTGGCTTACCAACCGACCCGACCCAACAGGTGGAGGGTTCGAGTCTCGGGTTGCTGTACATTGTAGTTGCCATGTTCCTCATTGTGCCCGTAAACTGGTAATCAACATAAACATGCAAAATGCGGTGTGTAACACCTTTGCCTACACCTCTCGAGGGATTAATGGCGTGAGTTTATGTTAATGTGATAAAGTTGTTTAATTAAATATTCTTTCCGAGTTACACTATTATTACTTTGAACCCAAAACATCATATAATAGAATTTAAATCATAAATTTTGTTCTATCTTCTAGATGGTGATTCGATTTATAGGAGACGTATTGGAATTACTGTATCAACTGTGGACAATGCTTTATTACATTAAAAAAGGGGTAAAAATTTTATATAAACATACATACAATATAAAAGTCATAGATGAATTAATTTTTGTTATCTTTCAGTACGATTGGTACTATTACTTCGTTGAACTTCTTATTATTTGCCTACATCTTTACCAACTGTGCGTGCCTGCGGTTTTGTGTGAATATATCAAGTTCAAGAACGAGGAAATAATCTTGCACTTACACGGACTACGTGTCAATGAACTAGGTAAGACTTTCCTTCTAATCAATTTAACATTGCAGTATTTCGCTCACTAGTCTTGCACAGTGGCGGTACTGTCATAGAAGCCCAAAAACCCGGCTTGCCCTATCAAACTAAAATAAGTTCGCGCTCTTATTCATTCCTTAACAAATCAAACGACTTTTTAAAGCCACCGAAATTGTGGTTTTGCTGACATGTTTGCTGAGCTCGTCCACGCCAGCAAGTCCACAACGTAAGTATGGAGTATATCTCTCGGCTTGCCCTGTACTAAAACTCTAGGCACGCCACTGGTCTTGCATGTAGTATTCTTATCTATATAGAATATACCATATCGCTGCTTAGCATCTGTGACACAATATTCTATAGCCACAGTGAGATTCAATGCGTGTGTCGTAATGTAGTTGTTATTATTATTTACGAATATTTCGCTGACTGGTCTTGAATGTGGTATATATGTGTAATGTATGTGTGTGTGGTTGGAAATAGTAAAACACCTGATAGCTGCGTTGATGACTTCTTTGCATCACTTCCTGCCGTTGAACTCATTTATTGTTTTTCTTACAATTTAATACAATTTTGTTGTTTGTTATTGTTTTCTTAAATTTATTGTTATGTAACATACATAAACTCCTAAACTGAGATCGTAATCCCTCGAGAGAGTTGGCAGGGGGTTTAAACACCGCATTTCGCATTTTTATGTTGAGTCAGGTCAGCCAGGTTGCGAATCTGTCTCCACTATCCGGGCACATTGAGAAACATGGCAGCTAAAACTTACGGCAAGCCGAAGCTCCAACCCTCGACGTGTTGGGTCGGATCGGTCGGTTAACCAAGGCACGTTACAAACTGAGTTCCTCGTCCTCATCGTCGTATTGTTATATATTGAAAATTATTTGTAGAAAAATACTTTAAAGCCATGTCTAGTGTTGCTAGCGGTACTAAGAATTCAATGTCAAGACGTGACGCAAATTTGACGTAATCAACATGGCTGTCAGGTGTTTTACTATTTTACGGGGATTGTATACCATATCGTTGCTTAAATAATATTTTAATGCAGGGCTGAGTCGAAATGTGTTTTAAATAAATTATATATTGTGAATATTATTTTTTTAGATGTGATAAAGAATGAGGAATTAACAACGGTTCTTCGTTACATAGAAGCCCGTAGGTTGCGTAAAGACATATGGAATGTGGTGCCTATTGATATTAGATTGCCTATTTGTCTAGTCAGTTTATGTCAGTTTATGTACCACTTATTTGATAGTTATTATACAGTTTACTCATCTATACTAAGAATAAGTATTTAAAATATTTTACAGTAATTAAGTCATTAGCTTATTTACCCCAAGGGTTTGGAATGTTTACTTATATGTGCTGGACTAGGGGTGAGTTTAAAGTCTCAGTCATATCGAAAAAAATTGAGAAGGCAAAGGAATATAATTTTACTCCAATTAAATAGGATGTTTATTTTTGTACCAAATAAATGCTTAGTAAATAGAAACGTAATTCACCAAAGTTTTTTAATGATTTTTAAAGTATATTATGAGATTTCCATGTAATTTATTAATTGCTCATCATATGTTCATTAATTTATTTTGCTTAATTTTAACCATGTTACGCTAAATGTTTGTTATTATTCAATGTGATGTATTTTTATTTGTAATTTAATTTTTCTGCTTCGATTGTGAATATCAATCAGTGGAACCTTCATTGGAAAATGAACAATTATTTGTTAATCTATATTAAATTATAAAAGTGTTGGTTTCCCAAATAAATAAAATTAAAAATTAAATAAATAAATAGGACATAGAAAGTATAAGGACACAATCTCTTTTTATGATAAGTGTCGATTTGAACGAAAATGGAGGAAGTTGGTCTCGATAATACCTATCTCTCTCTTTTTAAAAGAGTGCCTATAACATGTAAATAAATCAATAAATAGGCATATAAGTTTTCAAACCAGATGTATTTATATACATTATGGCTTATATAATGTAATTGATGCTTGTCATTGCGTGACCTTCTAATTTTAAATATATCATTAACACTATTGTTTGTTTTCCAATTGAAATTACGTGCTTTTAGTTTAAAAGCAGCACTCTATTTTCAATAAACTACATTATGTTTTATTCTATGAACATTTCATTTGTAGACACAAATTAGAATACCTTTTTGCAGAGAGTTCCTACTTTAATAAAGTGAAAAAAACTTAAAATTTACTTAATACAAAATAAATCAAAATGAATCTTATAGCTCGTAACAATAAAGTCGTTTGTCTTAAAGCTAAACCGAAAAAAAGCACCATACCAAAGTACTTCATTTACTATTTCATAATAATTCAAACGTGCATTGGAATCAATTTCGGTTTCGTGTCGGCATTGAAGAAGCAATACCGACGTTTGGTTAATTCTATCGCAGTGACAACCTTCTTGATATCAATGCTGATTTATTTGCTATCATTAACGCGTAGTATGAACATAGAGATCATGTACTACATGATGCACGCCCTCCAATACCTTTTATTGGTGTCGACAACGCATTTCACCAAGTACAAGATCTACAATTTCCTCACTGACATCCACAAGATCGAGATGCCCATACAAAACCGAACATACAAAAGTATTCTAATAAGCACAACCGTCTACACATTTCTGGCGTTGACAATCAAGGTCTTCTTATTTATAATCATCAGTATGAGATCCGACAGGAACAATTACTGTAGTTTTTTACCTGATATTGTGATGTTACTGCCGATATGTTCCATCGATTTGCTTCAAATTGTGTTTGTGACGATCTCATCACATGCCTTAGTGACATTGACTCAACTGCAAAGGCTGTATGAAAAGTCGGAGATCAGTGTGAGGGAATTCATAAAGCTGTTCATATCTTTGGCCGATACTTATGATAATATCAGGCCGTTCATGGAGCGCTCCGTAAGTACAATCTTAGTCTTAACAAAAATATTATGATATTTTAAGAAATTAATTCAAGAAATTTGAACATTATAACATACTTGTATATATACTGGAGCAAATTATAAAATAGATTTTTTGTAATAAGATATACATTCATAATTGTTGTAATTGTTTTTTTCTCACATTTCAGACCTTAAACGTTCTCTTCTTCGACTTTTTAAAAATACTATTCGAAGTTTGGGCTGTACTGCGTTACCTTACTTCTGATGTTAGTATACCATTTAACTATTTTTTTTTTTTTTTTTTGAAATTACTGCTCTTACAATGTTTATTTTGATTTCAGAAAAATTGGTCTTACTACGCTATTGAACTCTCATTTGCAATGTTTCTTCTGATACAATTAATTCTACCATGCATTATGTCGGAATTAATTAATTCTAGAACATCAAGCATTATGGATCTGTTTAGTGCTCAACTTGCTAAAGAACAAGGTAAGTATTATTTAGTCAAATTAAAGTATAACTGATTGAGTTTGTGTGATACGGGAGAAAATTATTGATTCAATTTTATTCATACATGGCTTGAGAGGCAACACGGCCAAAAAAATAATAATCCGCAGCCACCATCCTAGTTACTATAACTAATTATTAATTTAAAATGTTGTATACGCTTATCTCTAAAATCAACAACCGATTTCATTTCAACTTTGTAAAAGTATATATTAAGATTTTTTCAAACGTAAGATGGCGGTCAATAAGAGGCGCTTTTCATATTAATGTGCGCAAAAATCATTGTGTCTTGATCTAAAATTGTAGCTGATGCGGGTTACTTCTCAATATAAAGCAGAATATTTTATATTAATCCCTTATGAGGGGTAGGCAGCAGTGGCGGTACTGTCATAGAAGCCCAAAAGCCCGGCTTGCCCTATCAAACTAAAATAAGTTCCCGCTCTTATTCATTCATTAACAAATCAAAAAACTTTTTAAGCCACCGAAATTGTGGTTTTGCTGACATGTTCGCAAACTTGATTGTTTTGCTGAGCTCGTCCACGCTAGCAATTCCACAACGGAAGTATGAAGTATATCTCGCCTTGCCTTGTACTAAAACTCTAGGCACGCCACTGCCAGTGGCGGTACTGTCATACAAGCCCAAAAGCCCGGCTTGCCCTATCGAACCAAGGTAAGTTCGCGCTCTCGTTCATTCATTATTTTTCAAATCAAATAACAATATGCTTTGCATAGCATGGTTCAAAAGTATGAAGTTTATTAAGAGTAATGAGGCAATTAGACATTTATCGAAATAAATTATAAAACTACAATAAAGTATCTCTCGGCTTGCCCTATTCTACAACTCTAGGCACGCCACTGGTAGGAAGAGGTGTCAAACACTCTAGGCACGCCACTGGTAGGAAGAGGTGTCAAACACTCTAGGCACGCCACTGGTAGGAAGAGGTGTCAAACACTCTAGGCACGCCACTGGTAGTAAGAGGTGTCAAACACTCTAGGCACGCCACTGGTAGGAAGAGGTGTCAAACACTCTAGGCACGCCACTGGTAGGAAGAGGTGTCAAACACTCTAGGCACGCCACTGGTAGGAAGAGGTGTCAAACACTCTAGGCACGCCACTGGTAGTAAGAGGTATCAAACACTCTAGGCACGCCACTGGTAGGAAGAGGTGTCAAACACTCTAGGCACGCCACTGGTAGGAAGAGGTGTCAAACACTCTAGGCACGCCACTGGTAGTAAGAGGTGTCAAACACTCTAGGCACGCCACTGGTAGGAAGAGGTGTCAAACACTCTAGGCACGCCACTGGTAGGAAGAGGTGTCAAACACTAGGCACGCCACTGGTAGGAAGAGGTGTCAAACACTCTAGGCACGCCACTGGTAGGAAGAGGTGTCAAACTCTAGGCACGCCACTGGTAGGAAGAGGTGTCAAACTCTAGGCACACCACTGGTAGGAAGAGGTGTCAAACTCTAGGCACGCCACTGGTAGGAAGAGGTGTCAAACTCTAGGCACGCCACTGGTAGGAAGAGGTGTCAAACACTCTAGGCACGCCACTGGTAGGAAGAGGTGTCAAACACTCTAGGCACGCCACTGGTAGTAAGAGGTGTCAAACACTCTAGGCACGCCACTGGTAGGAAGAGGTGTCAAACACTCTAGGCACGCCACTGGTAGGAAGAGGTGTCAAACACTCTAGGCACGCCACTGGTAGTAAGAGGTGTCAAACACTCTAGGCATGCCACTGGTAGGAAGAGGTGTCAAACACTCTAGGCACGCCACTGGTAGGAAGAGGTGTCAAACACTCTAGGCACGCCACTGGTAGGAAGAGGTGTCAAACACTCTAGGCACGCCACTGGTAGGAAGAGGTGTCAAACACTAGGCACGCCACTGGTAGGAAGAGGTGTCAAACACTCTAGGCACGCCACTGGTAGGAAGAGGTGTCAAACTCTAGGCACGCCACTGGTAGGAAGAGGTGTCAAACTCTAGGCACGCCACTGGTAGGAAGAGGTGTCAAACTCTAGGCACGCCACTGGTAGGAAGAGGTGTCAAACTCTAGGCACGCCACTGGTAGGAAGAGGTGTCAAACTCTAGGCACGCCACCGGTAGGAAGAGGTGTCAAACTCTAGGCACGCCACTGGTAGGAAGAGGTGTCAAACACTCTAGGCACGCCACTGGTAGGAAGAGGTGTCCAACTCTAGGCACGCCACTGGTAGGAAGAGGTGTCAAACACCGCATTTCGCAAACATTAAACAGTGACAGTGACGTGTGACAGTTTCCGAATCTGTTGCCACTATCCGGTACTGAAGAACATGGCAGCTACAATGTACAACCCGTGACTCGAACCCTCGACCTGTCTGTTCGGGTCTTTCGGTTAACCAAGGCAGGTAACAAACTGAGCTAACACGTTCTGTAAGGTAACAATGTTACTTTTATAGTATGTTTTTCCAGATTACCAGAAGACCGTGGACTTAGGCAGTGTTTTAACTTACATGACAGCAAGAAGGCTAAACCAGGAGATATGGAACGTGGTACCAACTGATATTCAATTGATAGCTATACTAATTGGAGTCTGCACGGCTTACGCTATTGTCATGATTCAATTCACACATGTCGTAGATTAATCTTATCATCATTATCTGTAAGAAGTCCACTACAATCAATCAAATCAACTGGACAAAGGCCTCCTAAAATATCGAACGAAGTTATCCTACGCCTTTTGCATCCAGCGGCTCCCTGCAGCCCTTACAAGGTCGTCCGTCCACCTCATGTGCAGACCAACACTATGCCTTCCTGCCCCTACCAACCTTTGTCTAAAATCTTCTTTTTACTAGACTACCGGCTCGCAGAGCTAAATGGAAGGGGAATGATTTCACTTACCTATCTTAAAAATAATACAAACCAATAAGATAATTGACTAATTTTGAAGGTGGCAAATGACCTTGTTTTTTGTACTTATGTAGAAATACTTATCTAATAACAGAAACACATACATATAAACACAGGTTTATAAAAAGTTTACATTTTGCTGGAAAAGCGCAATTTTACGGTAGTCGGGTTTTAGATTTTAACAAAAAAAAATTCGCTGATGACATTCGTTATTTGGACGTTTGTTACCTAATCAAAAGTTAAGAGTCAATCGGATTTGTATGAACCTTGGCACACAGATAGGTCATAACCTGTATTCAAAATAGGACCTCTTAATAGGATCTCTTTTTATCCCAAAACACACACAAATTTGTATGAATAATAGCACAATTGTTATAATAATGAAGACATAAATAAAAAATAGTGTGATTTTTTTTAAATATTTTTATTTAAATCCAAAACTAATGACAAAATATCATAAAACTTAACACAGGGTTGTACAGTTCTCAATTACTCGCAGCTTATGAATCTTGTTATTTTCACATAAACATACCATAAGATCTGATGCAGACATACACTAATATAAAGAAACACATTAATATTTTCATAACTTTTCAAGTCACATACTGGAATGGCTTTTTTGTCCCGTACTTCTTCTGTCTTTTACTCCTCATGTGTTTCGGCAGAACATACTTTTTCCTCTCTTCCCAAGGGCTTTTCGATATATCAGTATTTCTTATACCATCTATGATGATGACACAGACGAAAAATACAAGGAGAATCGAGCATAGCAACATTAACTGGTCAATTTCTTCCGTGTAGTTTCCAAGCCATTTAGCCACAACATACGTCCTGTTCCATTGATTCTCCAATAAAACTTCACAAGGCGAATCCAGTACCGCATACGGTAGAGACAGAGACAGCAATATCCCCATCAGCGAGAGCAACAAGGATATATATAGGTTTATCGAAGCGTTCAACTTGAGTTGGGTTTTGGTGATCTTCTTTTCTTTCTTGTGTAAGAGCTTCTGCCGGATTTCGTCTTCTTGCGACGGTTTGTCCCATCTCATGTAACTAATGAATCTGTGAAATAAAATATTATTTAATATTATTTTCTTTCTTAGAACATCAGCAACATTTTATAATTGGCTATTTCGATACTAATGTTATTAAAAGGAAAGATTTGATTGTTTGTTTGAATTGAATAGACTCCGAAACTACTGAACCGATTTAACCATTCTTTCACCATTAGAATCCTATATTATTCCTTTTGAACATAGGCGATAACATATTTTCACAAATACCTATGTCTACCCGGGCAAAGCCGGAGTGGCCGCTAGTTAGTTGTAAGAACTTTATCGCAGTGAGTAGTGTTGTATGATATTGTACAAAACTCTTTTGAACTTTTCTAAAAGATGTACAAAATTATCTAAATCAACTATTTTTATTCAAATGGACTTAAAATAAGTACTTTTAAATCGTCAAAATTATTTTTAAACTACCACCGGTTCGGAATGCCTGTCTACGGGGAAGAATCCGGCAAGAATCCTCCGTAGTTGCTCTTTTCAATGTCATAATACAATCTTTCATTATAATCTTAGTTATAGCATAAAATGTTACAAAAAAATATATATATAATATTTACAGATGTCAATACAACATTTTACACAGACGAAATATAACAATTAACAAGTACCTACTTAAGTAGTCTACTTACTTTTTTAATGCTAGTCGAAACAGAATCATCTTGATGTATAACTTTTCTCTCGCAACAAAGTTATGTTTGTTAATTATATCACACCTGTATATGATATACGCTTAGCCCTTATTAGTACCGTACTCTTAAAATTACTAGTCAATTTATATTTAACCCTTTAAACGATCGATCAAGTGTTTCTTACTCAACTGACTCAAATCTCAACGTGAAAGGGTATATTATAGAAATCTTTTTTCATTACTTAATCTGTCAATAAGTTAATGATAATTAAATTGCATGATTAAGAACTGTTATTAATTAAAGATTGTCTCATTTATTTGTAGCCGTCAATGATGGCACTCAATGATACCTTAGAAATAGTTTTTTAAAATAATGACTTTTACATTTTGTATTATAATACAAATTCATGAGTAAACAAGCAAAAAGTTCACCTGATGGAAGGTCATACCGACGCATATTGACACAACTATGACCCTGATTTCGTGGTAAGCCAAGAACACCGTTATTGCGTTGCCCATGTACAGTTAAAGATTCTATACCTTTCATGTTAGTAATTACATTGGCTATCCGACCCGTCAAACCGAAAAACAGCGAACTGCGGCACGGCAAAAACAGAAAGGACGTTGGTACCAGCCCAGACAATCCCACACGTAGATCTACTACTTGTAGATTTAAAATAACAGGTTAAAATGAGGAGTGTGTATACGTATATACATATATATATCTGTGGCATTAGAGATTTGTATTATAATTGAAAATATTGATTCGTTTTTCTTTTGTAATTATGAAGTAAGTATCAAAGTATACAAAAAGTATAAACAAACAAACACAAGAAATAAATAATAATAATTTTCAAGTTACCCTTAAACAAGAGGGAGAGATAATCCTTTAACTCCCTAAGAATTTTATGCTTTCTTTATTGGTGCCCTTAAAAAGGGCCTATTTTAACAGAGGTAATAAAAACTGGATTATATTCATAACAGATAAAATATTTTAACAGCATCTCTCAAGGTTTTATTTGTTTAAACAATCTGAATTACGGCTTAGCTGATTTTATTGCTTATAAGATTTTGCTCTGGACGTTTTCGATAAAAACTTGTTTAACTTAACAGTCGAAATCCAAATTCAGAATCAAAAAACATCATACAAATATTAAGTTGAAAAAATCTTTCAATCGTCAAAATTATATAAAAACGAATCAAATCTAATTTGACATACACACTCACAAACACCCTCTCAAGTCTTCGTCACAAATGGTTTGCCATACGCTCGATCCTTACATACATCTCTCGCTTCCTCCACATCCATGTATCTCCATGAGGAAATGTCAATGAACATACATGACGGTTACGGTGTTTACCTTGGATTGCGGCTTGCGACTACAGTTACAAATTTGTATGGATCTTTGTAGAGCGCCTCTTACGGATTGATGAGGAATTAAGATTGCTCATACAAAATCACTGTTGTTAACCATGTATAATAGAAAGTATACAAACTCATGGTAGACACACTTGCCTTTCCTTAGAGCGTCACCATTCTGGTCGAGGTTCTTACATCCGCTTTGGTCTACCTGCCCTCCCACACACAACAGCACAATACACAACTTTCATACATCTTAAATCATCCATCCTCTCCACATGCCGTTCCTAAAATATGCATGCCGTACATAAATTAAAAAAAAAATCTATAAATTCGCCTTGTAATAAGGCCGCCTTTTTAAATGATTATTGTGAGCAATTTTTTTAAATCATAAATTTTGATCGCTTGAAGGTCATTTTATAAAAGTAACCTCTCATATCAATTTGTCTAACACAGAAGTTAAAAGTTGATTAGAAAGTTTAATCACTTATCATAAAATCATTAGGTGTGTATAGTGGTCAATTTAATTTGTTAATTGCAATTCAATACAGTAATTCAAATTATTGTAGGCCAAGATCCGAGAGTCGCCAGACTAGCGTCATTAAATAAATAGTCACTTCATTAGTTCATAGAATACTATTTAAGTATATTAGATGACAAAAAAGTATTACAATTGAATTTAACGAGATTGTAATTGTACACATTGTAACATTGTAATTAATAAATAGTTTAAAGACTAAAAGATTCATGGTCTATATAATAATATCGTCGCTATTTTTTTTATATGTAAAATTTTTGAGCTACCAATCCTCACTTAAAACGATAATATAAAAGAAAATAATCCCTTACACATAGTTAAGATTGAATTAATTAATTAATTAGATCAAATCAAATCAATTCTTAATTGCACTCCATATTTTTACAGTACAGGTCTTATGTTTTATAATTTTTACGAACAAATGTGGACCCTGTCAAATTAAATTAAATTATCAAAAAATAATACACCATAAATGAGACAGGGAGAAATATTATACACAGTCAGGTCATAAGTATTGTCACCCAGTAAAAACTTTTCTTTTAGAATGCTGGCCACAAAAAAGTTTATTGAAATTGAATTTCGAATTTTTCATGAAAATAAAAATGTATACTTTTTAAAATTATACTCATTTTTAAATATGGAGTGGACGCTTAAAGAAGACCGTGTTGCAGTTATTGCGTTGCATCGTTGCGGTTACGCGCCAATTAATATTTTTGACCAACTGATAAATTTGAATAAAGCCAAAAGATTCGTTCATCGTACCATCAAACGATACAATGAAGACTCTAGTGTAGATGACAGGTCAAGAAGTGGTCGCCCTCGGTCTGTTAGGACTCCAGCAGTGATAAAAGCTGTGAAGGCGCGAATTCAAAGAAATCCCAAACGTAAGAAGAAACTGTTGGCCCTTCAGATGGGGTTAAGCAGAACCACGGTGAAAAGGGTGTTAAATGAAGACTTAGGGCTTCGGGCATATCGAAGAAAAACAGGACATCGTTTGAATGCTCGTCTAATGGACCTGAGACTGAAGAGATGCCGCTCTTTGTTGAAGCGGTACGCGGGAAAAAATATCGGGAAATTCTTTTTTCGGATGAAAAAATTTTTACCGTAGAAGAGAGCACTGGGCACTGGGTACAGGCACTGGGTATTCCAACAAGATTCGGCGCCAGCTCATAGAGCGAAGATCACACAAGACTGGCTGGTGGCGCGTGAAATCGACTTCATCCGGCACGAAGATTGGCCCTCCTCCAGTCCAGATTTGAATCCGTTAGATTACAAGATATGGCAACACTTGGAGGAAAAGGCGTGCTCAAAGTCTCATCCCAATTTGGAGTCACTCAAGACATCCTTGATTAAGGCAGCCATCGATATTGACATGGACCTCGTTCGTGCTGCGATAGACGACTGGCCGCGCAGATTGAAGGCCTGTATTCAAAATCACGGAGGTCATTTTGAATAAACTTTAGTGTCATAAGAATCTATGTTTTGTTAAGTTCATTTTGGTAAATAAATAGTTACATAATGAATAAACTTGTTTCAATTATTTTATATTAAACATGTGACAGAATTTATGACCTGACTAGGTAATTTGAATTTTTCATTTAAATATTACTACTAACTAACTAACTAGACAAGTTCTTACGTTATTTCAGAGACTTGTGGATCTCGCACTATAGTGCGACACACGTAGTATATCGTTATAACGATATATCGTTAACGATATACTATAGTTGAACATAAAATTAACAATCGACGAACCAACTAAAGAAAAGGTGCGTCTGTAATGGTGTTAAATATCCAAAATGACAATTTCCATTACGTATCCAAGAAAAACAACGTTTTCATATACCTTTTGGTGTTTATCCAAACTGTTTTTGGATATCATCTAGGCTTTTTTGAAAACCTATCCGCAAGATCCAGATTAGTTGTGAAATGCGCAGCCGTATTGCTTTTCTTTAATAGTGCTTTCATTTTCACTTATTCCCTGTCAACAGAAAAACGGGAAATTTGGGATGACTTCAATATGGCTTCGTACTGTGTGTACCTTTTTATTTTCTTCGTCTCCAAACCTAGACTTTCCGACTCTCTAACAAACCTTTCTAAATTCCATCCGAAAGTCAAAGTCAGAGATACCAAAGTCATGACTTTGAAAGTGCTTGTTTTCTTGTCCGCCCTTTTCTTGAGCAAGATCTCCTTGACTTTAACCTACTTCACGTTTTTAAGTGAATCTTACCACAGTATTTTATTCCAAACGAGCCTTCGTTCCATACAAAACTTTTACGTAGACATACCACCGTTTCTCATGTCTTTGATTTTGTATATGATATATTTGAGGATGAAAGTCATGAAGAAAAATGTTTTAAGTCAAATAAAACAGTTTAATGTCAAACACACGCAAAAAGAGTACATGGAGATAGTGAAAATTTTTGAAAATTTCAAACCTGTTTTCGACAGAGTTGTGAGTATAGTACATCAAATATATTAATTTCTATATAGCATTCCATATTCTAAGCAGCAAAATGTAAATTTTTATTTGTTTTTTCAGTTTGTGACCGGAATCATCATCAATTTTCCGAAATTCATGATCAAACTCTACAATACTTTTCATTTTTTCACCGAGCACGTAAGTTTTATTTATTTATTTAATTAATACATTTAAAAACCTAATAAAAAAACATGTCTACAATGGAGTGTGCCCATAGCACTGGCTGCATTTCCACGCTGTATAGCGATGTTCAACCTCTGAGCGAAATGCAGACCAGCGTTACGGTCACGACTCTCTTTTTTAATTTAACATTTAAAATTTGGAATAATCTTTTGAAATTCGCACCCCAAGAACCCAAAGTCTCGAAACCAAACGGCTCAAATATGTAATTGTTACCCAAAGATACATATTTGCGCCTTTTGGCTTCTTCGGCAAAGGGAGCGGCTGAACCAGCTTGAAGACATGTTCTAGGGAGATGGGAATGAGCCGAGGTGTCAACACAAGTGACGTCCCAAACTAAGTGACAACCCATTGATTTATTTAATAAAATTGATTACTCATTCATAATGTTATCGTTATATATAATAATCGTTATATTTATATTATATATATATTATATTATTTATACATTAAAGTTCAGCCAGAATTAATTATCATCAGACGAAAGAAGTCCATTGCTGGCCAAAAACCTCCCCCGAGGTTCGTAACACTGGACGGTTTTGTGCCGATGGATACGGACAATACAAAATCGATCAAAACCATGTAAATAGTTGGATTCTCAAATACTTTTTTACTGATTCCTGATTTAAGATTTTTTTTCCTACGCTAAATTTTAATAAAGCATTTCAATATGGCTTCTAGAAGAATGTCCTGGTGCTGTTCATCCAAGAGCTACACCTGCTGCAGGTTGGATGCCTAGTTTGCTTCCCGACCCTAGTGGCGGAAATGGTGGCAGCCCAGGTCGAGGATATCAAGCTGGTGCTACTGGATCTGCTGTTTGAGGAAAAAGGTATTGCATAAGATTTGAACATTTTAAAAAGCGGCAAATTTCAGACGTCAAGAATTCCATACCATCTACATATTCTAATTTAATAGACTGTTGAAACTGAACACACTCTGAAAGAATCTTCCTTTTTTTGTTTTCATAAAACCAAATTCAAAATGTACCTAAATCGGCGTAACCATTTTAAAGTAAAAACCCCACTAAAAAACAGCATTTATTTTTATACTAATGAAAGATAATCAAATCTTTCTTTTTTTTTTTCAGGTCATTCCCGGCGAAGCGAAATCACAGAATTCGTCACATATTTAGAAGCGAGACCCTTCCGTTATTCCGTCTACAAATTTATCCCCTTAAATCTAAAACTCCCCATCTCTCTACTTGGAATGTGCACTACGTACCTAATTTTAGTCATGCAAATGACCCACGTCGTTTAAATATAATTGTATCTATATGTTCTTCGTATATTTTAGAATTTATAAAAAGATTTTCGTCAAATATTAAAAAAACATAGTCAAGCCTTAGTTTAGCTTCAAAATTGTATTTTCATATGAATGAAAAATTAAATGAATTAATATAAAACAACTGTTAGAATACTTATTGTAGAATGGCTATCTTGGTACCACTACTTCTATTAGTGAATCTTTTTCGATTGCATTTCCCGTACATTATTCATTGGATCTTTTGTATTAAAAAACTTATAGCGATAGACTTAAAACACTTTCTAATTTTTTTGTAAAAATATATTTTTAATTACACATCACACATAATAACGTGCATAGTGCAGAAAATATATTGTTGTATATTAAATAATTGGAAAACTAGAATTATTATGTTTTACAAATTGTTAGTTGTAATAGAAAATTATTTTATTTTGAATATTGAAAAAAGTAACTACGGAGGCAGAAACTCTTCGAACCGGTGGTCAAAAAAAAATTACAATTTGATAATGCTTAATTTAAGTCCATTCGAATAATAACATTTATTTTTGATAAAGACTGAGCTACCACGTCCTCCAACAACAACTAAAACCAAATCTACATAACAACAACAACAACTTTATAACATACGAATAAGATCTTCTCATTATTAAAGTTAAGTCATTTACCAGCAGGGACATACTCGTAAATCCACTTAGATGTTTAGTAAATTATAGAAATAAGCAAGCTTCAAATATTCCTCGGTGGGTGCAGTGGTGTAAACAGCCGACAGCTATGCCAGAGGTTCCGGGTTCGAATCCCGGCGGGGGTGAGACTTTGTGTTATTTTCAAGACGCATTGTTTCGCTTACCGGTCTTGGATGTTGTATTCTTATCTATGTAGCTTATATCGTTGTTTTGTACCTGCGAAACAAGATTATCTAAGGCTGAGTCAATGTGTATGTCGTGATGTTGGATTTTTTCCATTTAAGACTCTTAAATTATGGTCATTTCAATACCAACCCAATCAAATCGTGATACAGGCTCAAAGTCATTTACATGTTTATAAATGTTCCCGGTCCCTTGCGGGCTGATTTCGACCTGTCAAGTGCTAATCCCAAAATGATTGATGTTCAACAACAATGTATAGCGAATAACAATCTAAAATGAGAATTGTGTGTGCTTTCTAAATGCTAATAAAACGACACCATATCACTGTGTTATATTACTTTTAACTTTTATTGTTAAAAATAATATTGGAGCACTTTAAAGGAATTTTCCACAACCCACACTAAGGCACAGGCTTACACTACACAGGTATAAAATATTCATGACTCATGTTCATTACCTATCCGAGCCGGGATTCGAACCCTAGATCTCAAGTGTCGCAGCTGGAGTGGTTAAACAGCTGCGCTATAAAGGCCTTAATTATAATTCGTAATACCTATTGGTTTTAACTGAATTTCAATGTGATTATTTATAAAATAATATAGATAGTAAGTAGGTTGGTAGTGTAAAACATTGATAGAGGAATTATTGATATCATAACGCATACATTCAAAAAGATTTGCAACAAAAAGTAAAAAAAATACTTTCATGTCACCACAATTTTCTGCGTGCATTCAAAAAACACGCGTTGCTATGAATTATTTATCGTATACAATGTTAACGAAATTTACGTCTGATCGAATCCCATTATTCATAATTTCGCGGTGACATGTAAGATATAACGTGTTACCACATATAAGCTCATATAAAAGCTATTATTTTGCAGTTAAGAACTCAAAAAGATGTCTTATTTTATTTTTTTCTCTTGTTTTTATTTTTAAATACAAACAATTACTCACCTTTAAATCTTTAAAATAAAAACTAGAGATCAGATCATAAAGAATTGACATGTTAGTTTTGAATGGCAAACGCTACAATAATAAAATTAAGAATATAGATAAATAAGATAAATTTTATATCGAGATGAAAAATTGGTAGACGATGCACTTGTAGGTGGAGACCAATCATTTATCTTTGTTTTATTTATTATATTAATCTAGATGGAAATATTAGAAAAACTTGTAACACCAAAGGGTACTATTAAATGTATAAAAAACCATGTACATTAATAAAAATCTGTTATTCAACATACATAACGATAGCAAACGAAAACGCAGTTAAATTTCCGAGACCGAATCTTATTAAAACCATATTTGTCAATATTAAACACGGATTCCACATTCGGCAATAAATTTCTATATTGCAATTCGCAAATCCTTGCCTGTCTGTTATTGTTGTGAAAGCATTTTATCAGTTGCAGCTCCGAACTAATTGGAATTGATCGTAAAACAAACAAATAAACAAACTTAGCAACGAATCAATATATTCACATTAATTTATAAAAGAGTAGTTCAATCTTTTTACATTTCATAAAAAACATTGGAAAGGTCGGAATGTTTCTGCTGAAATAAAAACACATTTTTGCTAGATCAATTGGCTAAATCCTGAAAAGCGGAAGAAAGAGCAAACAAATTTTCTTTTTAAAATAAGATATCCAAAAAATCTATACTAAAACTTTACCAACTAGACAAAGTAAAAGTTTAAGATAAATTAAGTCAAAGGCAAAATGTTTTTAGTCGGATACACTTTAAATATGAATTTTTATGTCGTTTTTTTACCACCACCGGTTCGGAATGCTATTTCTTCGGGGAAGAATCCGACAAGAAACCTCCGTAGTCGCTTATCGTAGTTGATTGATCTATTAAACACATCTACTGCTTCACAAACTACTGAATTGGCAGGTAACTAAACTTTTTGACTCTTCTGTTTAAACAATTATCACCCTAAATCCTTACAGCATAGATATGTTTGTTTGTCTGTGTGCTTCTGACCTTTTTTGTGTTACATATGTACCATAAACTACTACTACTATTTATACTAAATTGCATAGTCTGTACCTTTCAATTCACTTACAAAGTCGTTATTAATCAACTGCTTAAACTAGACATTGAAATATCGAATAACAATTTATACAAATGAGTCTGTGAATTCGAGCCAGCTGCAGTAATTGCATGCGACACTTAGATTCATTTGTAAATTGAATATATTACTCGAGTTTGTATGGACTATTTTAATAATATTGCAGGCTTTCCTACTAGTAATGTTTTAAACGTTAAAAATTGCTACTGTTTTTAACAAAACGTAAACTGTTTGGACAATTTTAATTAAATCAAAAGATATGTAAAATGAAGATGTAGAACACTTTTAATACCTTAGAGCTCAGACCCCCCTCCCCTTAAAGCATCTTTCGGACTTTTAGCTTTTACTGAGTCAAAATCCAAAATTAACAAAAGTAAACTTAAAAAACTAAAAGCCTTTCTAAAATAGTTTTTTTTTTTACAACTTCATGGGATAACAAGCAAACGGTTAACCTGATGGAAAGTGATACCGCCGCCTAATAAAACAAAGATGCCCCTGATGTCGTAAAACACAAGGAGCCTTGCTTTGCCCATTCATAGGTGAACTGAGGTTCGTATATAACTATTGATACGAAGGGTGCCTTCGATGTCTGGCAAGCGCAACGCCAAGAGCGCTGCCTATTCATTGCCCATGTAGAGTTAAAGATGTTATAACTGTCGTTTTGGTAATTACACTAGCTCTCTAATCCTTCGAACCGAAACACGCGAACTGCTTCACGTTCTAAATAGAAAGGAGGGTGGTACCAACCCAGACGATCTCGCACGAAGACCTACCAACTATGAAGGTCATAGTTTTGTACGAAGGTAAACTGTCTATCCCCTCCCCCCACAATTTCATTCCTGGATGGCCTCCGACTACACTATTCACTGTAACATTTATCGCAGAATGACAGCAAGTGGAAACGCAGCTTTAGGACAATTTGATAATGCGGTACCGGTGTACGTTTGTGTGACATGTATGTGTGGTTTTATTAATATTGATAAATGGTGTTCTCCGGACACTGTCAATGTAGGGATGTTATGATAATTTATGGCGCGACTTGATATACGACCCTACTTCATTTAACACCCGTACAAATATATATTAACATTGTATAAATAATGATATAATTGGGTGCATACCAGTTTAATTATTATAAATAATTATGATTAGCATAAGACCTAGTAGTAGGAGGTAACGTATCTCATTTGTTGTTTATTTCAATTAATTTAATGTTGTTACAAGTAAAATCTGAAAATAAATGTTAAGTGTAATTTTCAATGCCGTGCCCGACAGGGTCCATATTTGTTCCTGAAAACTATAAAATATAAATCCTGTACTAATCATATATAGAGTATCATAAAGATTTGATTTGTCTACCAGATTTTTTTGATTTTTTTATTTATTCGTAGTTGAAAACGATGACATTACAACTTTGTTGTTTATTAAAATATAAAAAGTTAATATTGACATGGTCACTATAAGATATTCTTAGATTAGCTTATTACGTAATCAGACAGAAGTTCCCTGTAGTAGGGACAGAATAAATTAACCGGCGTGGTATTAAAGAGATCTCACAGCTTTTTGGGGTAGAACTGAGATGCGAGACTGTTTTTTTTATCAGGTATGTTTTTGATGGCGTAGAAAATGACACGTTCTCAATTCAAAATCCGGCTTTATCTAAAGTTTTTATTATTTCATTTCCGTGTTTCTAAATTTATATTAACCTTAACATAGGGAAATGGTCCCTTTATAATTGTGTATCGTAATATAAAGCAGTTTGCTGTGTTTCGGTTCGACGGATTAAAGAGCCAGTGTGATTACCTGCATGGGAGGCATTACATCTTCACCTCTAAATGGGCAACGCAACGGTGGTGCTCTTGGCTTTCCAAACATCAAGGGCAGCATCGTGTCAATAGGCAGTGGTATCACTTTCCATTAGGGGAACCGTCTGCCTGTTTGCCCATGACGTTGTATAAATAAAAGATTCGAAAATGTAGTAAGTAAATTTTACTAAAATAATTAAAGCAATTGTAAAAATAAGTAAACAAATTGATATAGGAAGATGCAATTTCGAAATCTAATGCAAAGATAACAAACAGTTTCTATGAAACTCGAGACATCTACCTATCTAGTTATCTTTAACGAAAATATTCAAAGAAGCAATCCAATTTACTAAAGTATTGTACACACTAAACATTGTAAATATCCAAAAATGTCAACACACAATTTTTATCAAGCGGAAAAAACTAGAACTTATTCTTTTCTTGTACATTTTGACGGTTTCTAGACAGCTAGCGCCAGAATTTTTTCCTTTTTTTTTACAAATAACGCTGCCATATCTTTTCTATTCCGTATCCAAACACAATATTTAGATAAGGTACCCCATTGCTTTCTATTTGGACAGATAAAATGTTTGCAGGGAAACTTTCTGAGTCAATTTGTATATTATGGAAGTTTTGATTCGTATGCGAGAATGTGAAAGATATGTTATTTGTAGAGTGCTCTTTAAAATTAAGGGTTGGATTATAAAAAAGGTAAGTTTGGTTTTTTATTTGTTCTACTTACAAAAAACTTATTGATACATTACTGAAGAAATTTATTTTAATTGTATATGTAAAAAAACGAGAAATTCCAATATTTTACATAACACTGCCTTAATATGTATATGTGAATGTAAGTGATTAAGTTTGCCAGACTTCTTCTGTGTATGTAGATTTAGGGACAAACGAGTTAACGCCTGAAGACGATTGTTACTTATTACAAGGCAAATTGACTACTTATTTGCAAATCGATTTTCTCATCCTCTTTTTATGTTGATTATTTTATTTTATGTAAAGAAAAATTATCATACCTTAAAGAGGGCGAATTCAGGAATATAAATATCGAACTCTGCTATAAAATCTAAATAAATCATAATGAAAATTTCTTTAAATTCAAACGGTCAAAGCATATTGGATGGAATCATACTACGAAATCCAATCGTAGCATTGTAGCTATGGATTACTACGGAGTATCGTAGTCAAATCTTGCTACTACGGTATCGAACTACTAATTAAGCTAACATTGCTATACTAGCTTAATTTGGTGTTTGTAGCTTATCCTTGTTCTGCCATATGACGGTTACTGCTTATTGGAGCTTATTTCTGTGTGATTTAAGTGATAGGCTGTTTAAGTCAACCGTAAATTTATAACCGAAGTTCAACGCAGCTTTTTAATTTTTATTTATTTTACTTAATGAAGATTTCTTATTCGTTGAGAAACTAGACCTTAAATAAATTAAAGATGACTAAAATTTTTATTTTTATTTACGTGAATTTATTATTCTACTTTTACAACTCTTTTTGATATACCCGTTATTAAATATTTATGGAATTATACATTTTCCTAATAGTATTTCAAGTTCATAACTTATACAAACAAAAATCAAGTATTTTTAACAATCTCCATTCTTAACAAATACAAGAACATAAAAAATAATTAACTGCGATATTAAATTTCACGACCCCTAATACTTTAGAACAATAGTTGCTTACAAGCATTTTGTAACATGTACTATATATTACATGTGTATATACATAGATTAATATCAAAACAACCGTAGGCCTTGTGATAACACGCCAAATGTCTATTCCAAGCAAACTACAGGCAAATTGCATTGGTCTATTTACATCGTGATAATGTCAGATATTGTAACATCATAATGCTATTGTAAAGAGAAACATGAGAGATAATTTACTATAAATGATTAATGGCTGTGACCAGCTTTGTTGCTTTATCAAAGTATTTTTTTACTGGAATGTTTAAATTTAATATCTTAAAGAATATATTATTGAAGTTTTTTTTTTCTTGTATTTTGAATTGAATAGTTATCGGGGTCACTTTCCAGCAGGTGAGCCGTTTGCTTGTTTGCCGTTTTAAGAAATAATGTTTTTGACAGTACTTATTTTTTAAGGTTAAAGAGCCTTTCTATTTTTAGAGTTAAGTTTCTCATAGTGATTTTGTTTTCAAAATGTTAGGTCATGATTGGTTGTTTTATGGGAACTTTTATTTTGTGGTTTTTTCTTTCGAACATTTAATAAACACATAATAGTGTTAATGCATTTTTCCGGATGTCGCTCTAAAAGTGCAAGCTTTCAACTCCCGGAATCCGAAAATACCGTGGCCGAGCCCATCGAAAGAACTTTAAAAATGAATATTTATGAATCACTTCCAATAACACGGGCAACGCCGGGTGAAATGGCCTATAGCACTTCAATGCACACGACAGATTGGGATGTCAAGTTACGGAAAAATGGCGGAATGCATTTTCCAGTATTCTTCCAATTTTTTAAATTGAAAATGTAGTTTCAATCTAGTAGTAGGTACTAGAAACAGTTATTTTTCTCATTCGATTTCAACCTATTTAGTTTATTTTTATTTTTATTTGTAATAGTAAACTAGGAGATTATAAATTTAGCATGAAAAATAAACATATAATTGTTTCTCATATTAAGTATGTAAATTTAGGATGTGTAAAAATGTTGGTTTACCAAAAACAAAAAAAAAATTAAATCTCTGAATACCATACTGAAATACAATACCAAAAAGAGAAATTATTAAAATTAGCGTGGTTATCGAGTGTAGCATTAAAATGCTTGAGGCAAAATTAAAAGACATTTACGAGTACATACTACGTTTTGCTTGGGAAAAAAGTCTCAACGTACAAATCACTCGGCTCTGCTATTTAATACAGTGCTTATATATCAAGCGACGTATTTTTACGCTACGCTGTCAGCGTGTGTACTGAGGATACGAGTATTACGTAAACGTACTGCATATTTGGTAGAATCGTACGTTCCCGTCTAAACGTCCATGCGTGCAGTAACGCTACGTTACCGACTCGACAACATCAAGACTATATGTTACTAAGTAAAGAAGACTGGACACAAAAGGTTTTATTTCTGATCTATTTTAAGGTGGAGTATGCAAAAAAAACAGGGTTTTTTTAAAACTAAAATAAATCAATTCTATGTAAATATAAAAATTATCCTCAAATTACAAAGTCTAAGTCAAAATATTTTTATTCAAATAGACTTAAAATAAGTACTTTTAAATCGTCATGTTTTTATACTACCACCGGTTCGAAACGCTATTTCTACGGGGAAGAATCCGGCAAGAAACCTCCGTATTTGTAAATATTATTTCTCTATATATTAGTTCTCTAATTGTAAACCTCATTTTTCTATAACTTTAAGTTAAATAAACCAATCTTTAAGTCGTAATATTTAAGTCGATGACCAAGTAATTTTATAAAATAAAAATAATAAATTGCATGAATTACAAATGATGCAATGAGTGAGTGTAAATAGTAAGTTCATTTTTACCGCGGATCTTCATTGCAATCTTTGCACTTCAACTGTGTATAGGATAAACAAGTTCATCATAATTAATTTTTTTGGTACAGAAGACACATAAGCTAATCTATTTTGATTACTGAAATAAATGACTTAACAGAGAAAACCCTCATATTTTGATTTGAACCATACGGGTAAATTGACTTTATTCCTTTTTGATTTGATTAGAAATAGTTTTAACCACTGTATTAAAAAATATATGTAAATGTGTATTTTATATCGATCTTTATAATATAAGTACAAATGTTTTCTAGAATTGTCTGTACTATATATTCTTTGTGAAACAATTCAAGTGACTAGTGTTGCTAGCGTTAGTTAATTTCGCAGGAACTCTCCGTTTGGTTTATTCCTAGTGATGCCCCTCGAGTGATATAAGCTGGCTTCGTAAACGGACTCGTATGAAAGAACGATTTAATAGTGCGTTTACGGAGTAAACTAAAATAAAAACATTCATAACATAATTTCATAGAGCATTTTTAAAAAGAGACTTAAAATTATTCAATTTCTTCTGTTTTCATTATAATTAAAAATAAAATTCTTATATAACTAATTTTGAAATACTAAAAAACAATAAGAACTACTTTGAGATAAAACTATTTTAATTTTTTTTTATTTTCATTGTATTTTTAACCTATGTACAAACGTAGATTGAAACTTGCAACAAAATAAACTTTTTATATAAAATAAATATTTTTCATGAAATTTCTTTTACAAGGCACCCCTCGCCAAGCCACGCGTTGAATTAATTGAAATTTCAATCAACTCCACACAGAAATTATATATATTTAAAAACATATATTTGTTAGTTTGTGCATAATATTTACTAACTCTAGTTTTACTCACCATTATTTCGGGTTCATTTACCTGATTAAAACTTTCCAACGATCTTTAAACTGTAAATACTAACAAAAAAAAAAACAATACAAATGCAAGAGAAACCATATACCAATACTAGTATAGTATCATAACATAAAAACACACATCATACGTTCAGACAACAGCTGTGGACAGTGATTACATCACGAATGTAAATACATACACAAACGCAGGTCGAAGTTACGTCTGCATTTTTAATATGAACCCTTTTATGCTAATTGGGAATTCATACAATTACGTTCCGTTGTAACAACTTCGTTACAAAGACAAATAAAGGTAAGCTTGTGTACCTATATATTTTATATGGACTGTTATTTTAGATTCCAAATATAAATTCAAAAGTGTAATAGTAAATACAATAAGATTATGAATAATAAACACTTTTAAAAACGATTCTCTAATCTAAAGACTATTTTAAAATTAAGCTGTTTTTTCAAATTGGACTTATTGTTTTATGAAATTTTAATCATATTAGGTTAAAATCGACAAGACATACCGCTTTTGCAGACGAGTTAATACATAGGTAGGCGCCATTAGCATAAGTATCTTAAAAAATCCCTTAGATAGTCTTCGGTCACATTTTTATTCGTCTGTTTCCAAAATTATCATTCAGTCTTTTAGAAGCTACACACACAAAAAAACCTTCACAGGCAAAAAGACATTCAAACTATTACTACCCTCTATAAATATTATTAAATAGTTAAAACTCATATAAATTAAAATTCGCGCTATGTTCATTTCTTTCTTTTTCATTTTATATTTCTTTTCTTACTTCTCGGTGTGTTTCCCGGTGATGGCGGGGCGTTGTTCAACTGTCTTTTCAATATGATTTATGTGCCCCTAGTTACAACAAGACGGGATTATTCTGTAACATGCATTTAAGATGATCGGATCCTCAGTTAGACAAAGTAATTTTTATTCAAACTTTATGAAAATATTTTTTTTTTAAATCGACAAAATTAACCGACTGACCGACCCCGGTCGAGGGTTCGAGTCTCGGGTTGCCGGAAGTTGCAGCATTACGTGTCAACATTAAGTAAAGTTTAACTCAGAGTAGAACTAGATTTAGTAGAAGATAAAAATAAATTTAGAATCAGAATAAGACTGTATCTTTATATTGTGCTAATGCTTTCTCCAGTGTCTGAAACAGATACTGAAGGCACCTACAAATATAAGTTAATATTAATGAATTGAATGTACATTTATAAAGATAAAACGAAAAATGAAACAGAAAGAAACGTTACGTTTTTATTTTAACGTTTTTTTTTACGAACTTCAAGAAAGATGTCACCAATCTTTCTAGAAGAGTAAACTTCAGAATTACTCTTCCATTTTCAAAAATTCTTTCACTAATGAAATTTTCAGGATTCGTATGAAAAATTACTCGAAGAAGCAAGCCAATACACACCATTACACCATTGAACCACTAAGGCTGTCAAAGGCTATCACGTTGTTTTTGCGACTATTTACGATAATAAATATTAATTCTCGTCCAATTTTAATGAAGTATCGCTAAACCGTTTAACAAATCAGATAACATCATTATTGTATTTTCCATCCCAAATACCTGTTACATCGTGTATTGTAGTTTCATACCTATTCAGATGTAGTTAGAGTTTAAATTCAAACGTATTCTATTCGAAATTTAGCTTAACTTGTCCGCACTGCGCGGCTTTGTGTGGAAGTATGATTAATGTGTTTTCAAATTATAGTTTTCGTGTAACTTTCGTTGTGAAAGCTGAAATCCCAGTGTACATAGAATCTCGATAAGGGATTTTATTTATCAAAGATTTCTTTTGCATAATAAGGTTTGGATTCCTAGAAAAAGGCAACAAACACACGCTCTCTTATCTAATGTAAGTGGCTTTTACCTTTAGCGGTAATTTTTAATTAAAAAGTTGTCTTTCTTTCCTGTGTATGTCTCATATATATTTCGCACGTCGAAATACATATTTCATTCATACGATACGATTCTCAAATTAGGAAACTCATTCCTTTCAGGTACTTTGTTAAATCGGGCCACTTAACTAGTTATTATAAATTACCTTTATACAATATAAGTAAAGTATCAATCAAAGTAAAACTCGTTTATCTAACTTTTATTCTAAACAAAATGAAAGCAAAACTAAAGTTAATTCACTTTGCTATTGTTTTCAACAAAGACTGTCCAGGTCATTAATTTTGATTCTTAACAATGGGCGAGTCTAGGTGAAAATATCAGAGCAAGCCAAAACGAAACAACAAGAAAATAATTTATGTTTAATTCAAATGTCTGCCTTCGTCACCTCACCTTTAACATTAGAGGTGTCAAGTTTTAATCCTTTTTAGTATAAAGTTAACGAAAATTTGCTTTGTTTTCATTCCAATTCTGTTTTTGAATACTTCTTCATATTACTGAAGGTAACGGTAAACACATAATGTAAAATACATACAAATAAATTGTTACTAAACATTCAAAACATACCTTAAATGATAACTTAATATCAACATAACGACAGTAAAAATAGAAGCCCTAATTTAAAAAAAAACTGTTTTAAAATAAAAAACTAGAATTTTGCATCCACTATTTTCCCAGGTCAGGGGTTGAATTTTGAATAACGCTTTTTTTGCTGACGTCTACCCAGATAATAAGGTATTTTTTTAAACAAGCCAAAACAAAGAAATTTTGTTTGTGAGTAGTACTTATTTCTTTGCTATTGTTTAAAAACTTCTCGATTAACTAATGTCCTTGACTAATACTTCACTGTCATTAACTGAAAGGGTTAGTTCTGAATAGATGAACCGATACGGATGAACATAAATCACTCGGCTATTTACGGAGATAAAATAAAGTGTTTCCTGAGTTACTCGGCTAATAAAGATTGATTAAAATTTTCTTAGCAAACTTAAATAATAAGATTGTATCTTTAAATAATTAAAATTAATCTCAATAAATAAGCTTGTTCTAATTAAAGTTGTATAAAATAATTAATACTTCACATTTTTACCGACTTCAAAAAAGGGGGATATCTAATTTGGCAAATAATCTCTCACCTGGTCTGATGGGTAAAAGAAATTACAGGCAATGATTTTGAAACTGATTTTGATTTTGAAACTCTTTATTTAATATAAGAACATAAACAATGCATAAAAGATCTTATTCTGATATGCATTAAAACTATGGTTAGACGTTTCTTAGGCTATCTTACCCTTCTCAACATTCAACTGGATAAATAACACTTACCTATTATAAAATAAATAAACTAATACATTGTTTACACTGAGGTATGTACATTATATGGCCAACTAAGATAACACAGCACATACATTTTGCAGTAAACAAATAGGTGTTCTCTAAATAAGAAATGAGATGGTTAAATTAATGAACATTAAAAGCTTAATATACTAATAAGATAATCGTAAACAAGCATACCGAGTAAAAAAAAGCTACGACGATTAGCAATTTATATGCACAGAGTGGGTAATTAAACAAATAACCGAAGTTTTCGCATATAAGATCGGCGCCGGGCGCACAGCGACCGGCCAGCTGGTAAACATGTTACGTCATGATTTAAGGAAATAGTGATGTGGTAATTTGTACCTATTATAGCTAGTCGCGTACCGCAGAGTACTTATTCTACTTTTTCCTATAGATGAGACCAAAAAATTTTTGTGCTCAAGATTTTTAACTATGTAAAATTTATGTGCAAGTTTTAATATGAAATTTTTAATGGTAGGATATTTAATTGTTTGATGAAGTCTTTTTAAGTTAGTTTTAAACGGTGTATTATAAGCAATTTTTAGTGCCCGATTTTGGAGAATTTGTAATTTGTTATAATTGTTGTCAGCTATGCAGCTCCATACGGGTGCCGCGTAGGTAATACACGGCCTAATTAAAGTTGTGTAAATCCGTAATTTTGTTGCCGAACTAAGTTTGGATTTTCGATTAAAAATGGGTAGTGCATTCATCGCTTTTGTGCCTTTAAGACGTAACTGCTCAGTATTTTTACTCCAATTAATTTTATCATATAATGTGAGGCCCAGATATTTTACAAATCTACTCCAAGGGATGGGAAATTCATTGATTTTTACATTAATGCTTGGCAATGTACGTTTTCGAGTAATTAAAATTGTTTCTGTTTTGTTCGAGTTTAGTTTGATCTTCCATCTAGTGAAATAGGTGCATAATAAATCAATGGATAATTGAAGACGAGCAATAACTAGTTCTTGGTCTTCAGAAGCTGTGTAAGTAGCTGTGTCATCGACGTATATAGCGAGCTCTGTATGAGGTTGTTTAGGAATATCACTAAGGTAGAGAGCAAACAAATAAGGCCCTAAAATTGACCCTTGCGGAATTCCGGCTGGGATGATTTTCAGTTCAGAGTCGGTATCACCTATTCAAACTGAAAAACTACGTTCTGAGAGGTAGGATTGCACAAGTTAAAAACTTACTTATTTTCTATCATTTACTTATTTTAAAAAACGTTATGGGCAAATAAGCAGACGGTTCACCTAATGGAAAGTGATACTGACATAACATCTGTTCTCCACCTATTGACATGACTTTACCCTTGATGTCTTTTCCTCGACCAATTAGGTTATAGTTTAGTAGGTAGAAACTGTAGGTCTGTATATTTCATTTCATTTCATTTATTCATTAACTATCGTGTCTGAAAGAAACTAAATCTAAAACATAATATTACCACATAAAATTGACTAAGTACATAATATAGTTAAATTATTATTATATAATAGTCTTATTCAACAATCATAAATTAAATACATAAATATTACAATATATAATAACGAGTAAAAAAAAAAGACCGTATTCACAAGTTTAAATTACATAAAGTCAATCAAAATTTACGATTTAAGAATTCATTCACAGAGTAAAAACCTTCCCCCAGCAAAAGTCGCATTAAATCGGTTTTGAACCTATGTAAATTAGTATACGCTTTTAGTTTTGTGGGTAGAATGTTAAATAATTTCACAGCCTGGACTCTAGAGCTATGATTCGCGACGTTTAACCTAGGACAGAACGGTGCCTCAAGATCCATTCTTCTAGTATTGAGTCGTACAGACATTTGTGCAAACGATTCATATTTATGTCTATGTTTGTGTACGTCAATCAATTGTATCAGTATATAGGCTAGGTAATGTGAGAATATTTAGATACTTAAAAGAATCCTTACATGATTCCCATGGAGGGATGCGAAGCATGGTACGCACTGCATTATGAATGCTTTACTTATATTATAGTTGTAGCTGTTGCCCCAGAACCTTACGCTATATCTCAATTTCGATTCAACAAGATAAAAAGAACGTATATTTTTATGACTCATTTATTTCTATTAATAATTAAACGGGTGACCCCAATAACTTAATTATTACAAACAAAATTTAAAATTATTTAATTAATTACAAATCATATACAACACAAACAAAAATTCAAACAAATAAATAATTATTAAACAATATTTCGTTCTTTGATTTTTCGTTCCTTATATTTTCTGGTAAAAAAATGTAACAAAGTTGCCCAATAACACAGCTAATCTACCTGAATACTTACAAAGGATTGCGTAGGAAGTGTAATTACTTGCCAAACAAAGGGACCTACGCAAATATAGAGATATTACGGACAGACAGACTTATGTGAAAATTATACGATATATAGGGAGATGGGTGAAGGCAAATAAATTCTACGCCTACCTTCTGGTTATGCCCGTTAATGTGATAGCGGATTCAATACTTAGTCAAGACTTATTTGTGTGGTCTAGCGGAAGGTACCCTGGAACATACTTTTTTTTATTTGCATTAATTTAAGAATTTCCCTTTATAACTGTTTACCCAAAAGCATCCCTCGTCCCGTCAATCTTAACTATTTGTTGTCTATGTCTCATACAAAGTTCGTCAAGTACCTTATTATGTTTATAAAATCGAATAATATAAAATTGTGAAGTCTCTGTTCTGTCCTTGTGTTGTCCATGTGCTGTCCTTGTAATGTAAATAATTGCTGTTTATATTGTTACAGATTCGGCAACTGATCACAAGTCAGAACACCGATCATTTTCTAACTTATAACGTTGATTGTTCTCATCACGTGACATTGGCTTAGTTGTCGTCCAATACGATAGTCGCTATAAAATAAGAATTAAATTGAAGACTTATTTGACAGATACGGATTTTAAATATAAGATTAATCAGTTTGACAAAACCCACAAACGTACTGTTGGTAATGATTCAAATTCTTCGACATGGTCTTTTAAAAGTTTACACAATGTTTATTCACAAAATACTATACAAGTCTGCAATCACGACTTATCTTATTTGTTGAATGAGTACAGCGTTGATGCGAGTTTAAAACTGAAAGTTTTATATAAAATTGAATCAATCAAGCCTAGTCAATCCGTCAGTATTTATGAGAAGCGCCGTCAAACTCATTAAAGAATATACAATGCCAACATGAACACAATAAACCATAATAATACCTGAATCAACAATATGTACACAGAAATTAATCTTATTTAAAAGGCCGGCAACGCTTTTTGTAGCTGATCTGGTGTTGCAAATGTCCATGTGCGGCAGTATTCACTTTCTATGAGGTGGTCTGTCAGCTCGTTTGCCCCCTTCGTTTGCCATCTTATAAAAAAAATATCTTATTTAAAACATAATGACAATACGTACATAATTACGTCTTGCTTGTCATTCCGACATCACAGCTATGACCATAGAGCGTAAACAAATCAAGAATACTGCATTGCATATGTAGTTTCATGTTTAAAATAATCACAACTTAAGACGTACCTAATCACCACATCACGACACACACATTGACTCAGCCCTGCACTAAGTATCGTTAGAACTTGTATCGCAGGTGCTATGCAACGATATGGTATATACTAAATAAACAAGAATACAACATCCAAGACCGGTAAGCGAAACAGTGCGTCTTGCAAATAGCACAAAGTCCTGCCCCCGCCGGGATTCGAATCCGGAACCTCTAGCGTAGCAGTCGGCAAAACATACATAGAAAGATTTTAAAAATCCACAAAATATTTTCCAATAACAGAGAGTGTTGTCATTGATTACCTTAACAGGAGTACGTTGTTAAAATCCGGTCATTAAGTGAGGATTTGTGAGGTTAGAGGACTTAAATAAACTTCCTCACACTATAGTGATGTTCACTATTAACTGTGCTTAGTGGACTAATATCAAAGTGTGCTTGTAATACGCTTAGTCAACGGGCCTAAAAAGGCAGCCTTGGCAATGTTGTTTTTGAATCATAATGTGATACATATGTGAAATCGTAAAAAGTCCATTTTCTGCTTGAGAATCAAACAGTCTAATACGTAATCTAGGACGTGTCAACGAATTCTAAAGATGCAAACTTCCAACATGTTTCCTTTCTAAGGACATTTTTGGACCGCTGTCTCAGACATAAAAGAGTTGTAAGTTTTATACGGGATTCTGCGATACGAAAATAAAAATATTTATTATTTTTAATTCAATTTATTCAATAACAATTAACATTGTGTCTGAAATTAATAACCTTCTTATTGTTACAAAGCAATACTTAATCAATGAAAAATAACTAAAGTATTTCAACGTAGATTGTCACGTGAGACCAAAACTGAATTTAATTACTAAGATTATTAAACAATTAGTTATGGATTTTTTTATGAACAATAATTAAAAATAACATGAATTTCAATTTAAGGTTCATTACATGTAATTTTTTCACATACATCTATTTTTTGCTTGTTTATAAACTTAGAAATTACTAAAACTCATGCTCAATACAAGAATCACACTCTAAAATTCAAATCTAAGGGTTAATGTGAGATTCGAGTGTTAAAATGCATGATTACGGAACATATTGAGTAAGGCTGAGATGTATTGCGGATATACCTTTCCATATTATTGTTAATATTATAATTAACTGTTGTTTGCTTTTAATTGGTTGAAACGGACATAAAACTTTAAAACTACTCATATTATTTAATTTTGTACTTGAAATATTTCATACGGATACTTAGAATAGAGTAGCTGTGGAAGACATTCAATTCTACGGAGAGGATATCGCATGAAATAGCTAGTTCCTAGATTTTTTTATTTCAAAAGAGGGCAAAGGTGCAGGTGACCTGTCGGCAAAATATGTCAGCAGATGTGTTGCCTTTCAAAAAGGAGTAAACCCTACTGGGTTTTTATACTTAAAACAATTTAAATTAAAATTTAACAAAATTCTGTTGACAAATTTTGACTAAAAATCTCATTATCTTCCAGAGAAAACATAAAATTCCCAAACATTTCATGATCAAGTTAAACTCCACCAAAACTATTAACCAGATTTATCCTGTTATACCAGTTATTCTGGCTCACCTTTCCAAGAACCAGATTTTTAACGGACTAAAGTTGAACTAAAAATATCCATACAAACTTTTTATTTTACTAGTCTACTAGCGCTTACTAAAACTGAAGCGAAGAGTGGTCTGGAAAATGCCGAACCTATCGGAAAAGCGCTGGCGGAAAAATCTCATAACAGATATGTTTATAGAGTTAAAGGTGTTTTCTATGACTACTAGCGCCTTTGGTGACAGAAACGGAATGTAGTTGGAAGGTAGTAGAATATTTAATTTATGGTTCTCGTCTGTATGGGAAGTAGCGATAGCATGGACAGCATTAAACTGAGTTCAGAGTGAGTCAAACAGAGATAAAGGTAGTTACGACGATATATAAACCTGGTGTAGCGTTAGAAAATAAATCAGTTTCGTAAACTGAAATGTTAACTTCAGAATTTTCTGCATGATTTTAACAAAAATTGTCTCGTAAAAAAAAAACTAAATCCAAAGAATGTACGACCTTAAATTTTGCTGTATAATTCTTGAAGGGATAAGAAGAGATATGTGCAATAAATGTAATTTATATTTAAAAGATATATATGTATTTCCGAGTTTTTTTAGGTTTTAGTTTTTTTTTTGCTATCGGTACATACTATTATGATCGACGTAGCACGTGCATAGATCTACATCGGAATAACTCTATGATATGAGACGAGCATTAAATGCAAAGCATAACTTACGCTAAATACATAAGTTCTATTTTTTAATTTGTTTTATTTTTGTGTTTCCTTTGGTTCATTTTAAAAGAGTAAAATGTATGTAAAATGACATATTACTTTTAGAACTACTAACTAACTAAATTTAATAAATTGAATCCATTTTCATGGAGAAACAAGCTGACGGTTCACCTGAAGGAAAGCGGTCACCGTTGCCTATTGTCACGACAATGCCCATAATATTTTGAACGCGCAGAACATCCGTTTTCATTGCTCATGTAACGGCATAACAAATATTACTTATATACTATATCCCTTGAAATATTCAGGAAAGCACCCTCAAACGCCTTAAGGCTTTACAAATACACACATTTTTAATAACCCCGGTATCAGTTGACAGGTAATTTACCGCATGACTCGTCCCTTCATACCGCTAATTGTCCGGGATGTGGTCAGAAAAATCAACCCAGAGAAAAGCTTTGTGGAGATTCAGTTGACCAGAAAATTGTCTCTAAGCGATATGTACTTACATTTGTTTATTTATACAAGTAAGGCAAGCTTTCCAATGGGAGTTATTACATTGTTATAATCCTTGTATCGTGACATTATAATTTTGAAGACCTCTTTGGCGCAGTGGTGTAAATAGCCGACTTGTAGAGGTTCTGGGTTCGAATCCCGGCGGGGTAGGAACTTTGTGTTATTTGTAAGACGCATTGTTTCGCTTACCGGTCTTGGATGAAGTATTCTTATCTATATAGTTATTACCATATCGTTGCTTAGTTCCTGTGACACAAGCTCTTACTTACTGCAGGGATGAGTCAATGTGTGTGCCGTGCTGTGGTTTTTAATTTATTTATTATAATAATTTTGTGATATCGTCAATAGCATCAGTATATACGTTGGATGTAATTCCGCGTACAACATGATAATATTATAAACTCTTTTGAATTGTATTGAATTAATGTATAATACAATGACTGCACATAACTTAACATAAACTCACGCCGTAGTCCCTCGAGGGGGGTTGGCAGAGGTGCTTGCTACACACCGCTTTGCGCATGTTTATGTTCAGTCCCAGTGTGACAGGTTTCGAATCTGTCGCCAATATCCGAACACATTAAGAAAAAGGGCAGCTACAACTTATGGCAACCCGAGACTCGAATCCTCGACCTGTCGGGTCGGGTCAGTCGGTTATCCAAGGCACGTAACAAACTGAGCTACCACGTCCTCTAATGACACAATGACTTCAATTTCGTAACATAAACTTCAAACATAAAACTTAAATCAACTGTTTGTTTTTACAGTCAACTCCACAACTAACTACTTGACAGTTAAGCGTATTAACTAGAGGTTATTAAGTTATAACATTATTAATAATGCAATTAAACTAAATTCAACAACTCACGCTTCATTACCTTCTGTGTCAGGGTTGGTGAACCATTGGCACGGACAACTTCAATTTTAGGTCATGGTAGAATTATGAAATAGTCATAATTTAAAACTAAGTTCAAAATTCCAAAAAGGTTGACATCTCTCTACAGTACAATGTACAAAAAGTACGAAAAAGACAAAAAAAAAATGTCTACCATTTTCTGTTTGCATTTTTTATTGAACCGTGTGTAAATAAAACGCATTTGGCAACAGATAGCTGAGTTTTGTTTACATCACATTCGTTTATGAAATACAAGTTTGGAGCCAGCTTCTAGTGTTCTTTTGTTTTGGAAACGCTATCGATCAAAACAGTTTGAAGAGCACACTCTTGCCTACTCCTCTAGTCTACTTCATTGAATTCATTTGTTAATAACATTTATTACACGCATCGCAACATGTTGGCAAAATTACCTTTGCATGAGCAACGCATTACTGCCTTGGCATCTTAATATCAAAGGTATTGTCTTGTCAACAGCCAACGGTATAACTTACCATCAGTGAACCGTCTGCTGTTTTATAAGACATTTGTAATTTCGTATGCCAGTATGTTAGAACATGCCACACTAACCATTGCCATAACAACTGCATTATCTAATTTCATATTCACAAAATAAAGACATTTGAATTTGTTTATTTGCTCAACTATACGAAAAAAGTCTACGCTCACATTTAATATTTCTTTAGAAATGGCATGCCGATACAAAAAGGTTGGCGTTCCCTGCTCTTTGCAAACGACTGTATAGTAAATATAGTAACAGTATTAATTAAGGAGAAACTATGTAAGCGGTCAGACTGTCCGTCTATATCACCGCAGGGCATAATTACACGATAAATGACAAAGCAGTGTTAATTTGTGTACTATGGCAATGGTCAATACTTACATAGTTACTGAAATTCTAACTGAAATGAACTACTTTATTATGGGTATCCAACTAATAAAAAATCTTCTTCTATAACCTAAAAAAGTTTGTAATCATAAAATATATTAACGGTTAAAATAACTTAATTTGATGCACTTTGGGCTGATTGACATAAATTTTCTAAAATATTCTCGATTTTATTTACAAAAACATACTAAAACACTTCTTTCAAGTATTTTCAGAAGTTTATTGTTTTTTTTTCCGAAAAATTTAACTTTTTCTTAATGCAAGTTTCACAAAATGTTAATAGATCGTCTCAATGATTTATATGACAAATATTGGGAAATTACAATTAAGCTTCAAGTATGTAGCAGACGGTGAAATTTAAAAAAAAACGTACAATAAATATCATTTATCACGTTCGTATGTACATACAATTTTTTACATCCAACTAAAGACAAAGAGAGTTAAAAATTATTAATATTTAACTATTATACAATATGTTTTTGCCTGCGACGTAAAGTGTTTTTGAAATAAAACATAGCCTTCGTCTTAGCTCTTCATAATTCAAATGCAAAGTTTGATCTGCAAAAGCAAAAAACACTATGATAAATAAGCTCGATTTACATTTTCATACATTTCAGTGTTTTTACTACGTTTTTAATCTGGGATCGCATTAAACTTGATACTTTGTTTCAAATTGCGTTTCCTTGAGCGCCTTATAAAAAGGTATCCATAATGCATGCTTTGCCTGCAGCTGGCTTTGCGATGACCCCTACTATAAAACATTGTAATAAACAACAACTCACTCAGTGTATAATTGATATTAACATCTAGAACAAGTCTCACACGAAAAAAAAAAAGATAAATTCAAAGACCTCGAATTCTAATCTCTAACTTATAATAAATTGTCACAGATTAGTTCGTAGAACAGAAGGAACATCCGTGTGAATAGTGAAAAAGACAAGCAGTGGTGTTTATTTTCATTGTTTCCTGTACCTTGTACCTGCACAAACAATGTGATCTCCCTTTATAAAACAGAACTTAAACTTAGATCTCTCTACGAAGGTGGTCGAGCGATCTTGTGACGGCTACAAAGATCCGCTGGATGCAAGCGATTCAGGATCGTTCTGATTTTGGGAATATTTGGAAGACGATTTTTTCCAGCAGTAAACGTCTGTAGGCTGATAATGCTGAAGATACCAATCAACAAAAGAAGAGTTAACACATCTACAAACATTACAGTCAAACAAGGTTCTTGTTGAATAAGCTTTTTTTCACAATCGAGTTGTATCCATCGAGATCCAACAGTAAGGACCCAGGTTAGCAGTAAGAAGCTAAGATAGCAGTTATTTCGTAGCTCAGAGCTGAAATACAATGCAGTTATCACAATGAAACGTTTCTGGATTCCACGACAAAGCCTCGAGGCACGGGAACTTTGGATTCGGTTGATCTCTTCTTAAAGAAATCTATTTATGATATATAAAACAAGTTATTATAAAAACCTGACTGCTTCAAAATATTTAAGGAGTAGGAAAACACAATTATTTTAATTTGTTGATACACTGCCAAATTTAATCTAGGCAGTTGAGTTGTTAGTTTAATTATACATTTTTTAAATTTCCTAAAGCTTTTCGAGAACTTATTTCAAAATAGTAAATTAAAGCTTTAATTTGATATGCACCTACGGTTTCGGTGATTCGGTGAGCAATTTTTAACATACTTCCTCAATGGCATACGAATCGAACGATACCTATATCAGAATTGTAACAACATAAATACTAATGATGACCAAATAATGAATAATTAATTCCGTAATTAATCCCTGGAGAGAGGTAGGAAAACTTGTTAAATACCGCATTTCGAATGGTTATGTTCAAGTGTGACAGATTGCGAATCTTTCGCCACTATCCGGGCACAATAGCTACAATGTACGGCAACCCGAGACTCGAACCCTCGACCTCGACGGGTCGGTCCAATGCACATAACAATTTGAGCAACTACGTAAATAATATCACAGGAGGTACTTACGGAAATAATGTTGGAAGAAAATTAATTATAAAGTAATTAGACATTTTCACATCCTAGCAAAACATGATGGACTATATTAAATTATGGTTAGACTTTTGTAAGACATGTTTCAGTTAATAAATTTATTATTATAGAAACACTCCAGCCGCTTAGTAGCTATAACCCATTAAAGTAATATTTACTACGTGCTAGAATATCCATTTTGAATAAAAAGTGTGCGACAAACTAACATGAGCCACAGATTACTCAAAACAGCTGAACAGAGAGCACAGGGCTTAAGTTAGGTACAGAATTCAAACTTCTGCAATATCTCATAACTGAACATGAAAATAGCTTAGGACTATAAAGCGTCTAGCTTTGTTGAGTGTCCAAAAACATACTAGTGAAAGATGCTAAGATCCTTTCATCCTTACTGGTACAAAAATCAGTTCGGAAGGTCGTCTCTACACATAAATATGTATATGTCAATTATATAACCTTCCTTTTTTGGCTTTGCCGCAGTCGGCTAAACAAAAGTAAGCAAACTTGTTAATAATACATTATTGTTAGCTGTTTGTCTAACTCAGTCCAGAAATATAATATGAGTATTATTTACCTAATTTCAGTTAAGAGCTCATATTGTGAAAGTAAACAATTCTGATATGCATGAATACTGTAGAGGTTCTTAATTAAAAATTCATCCTAAAACCTTACATGTATACTTACCTAAGCAAATAATTAGCTGAAATGTGTTTGAAGTCTGATTAATGATTCAATTTACCTAATTGAATTGACTTGGTGCAAAAATTCTTGTCTAAACTATGTATATAATATAATGTAATATGTGGATAATATAGTATATATTGAGTTTGAGTATATGCATACCTACTTTATTCAATTGACCACATTTTATCTCAAAGACAACATGTAGTTCTTTTTTATTGTAGGGTATTTCATTCTCAAATTAAAGTCTGAAACATATTCCTAAATAAAAATTATTAATATGTATCCATGTTTATAAAGTTTTAATTGGGCACCTCATTTGTTTTTAAAGTAGGTAAGTATTTTTCTAAATGAAGACGACTAATAGAAGGTACACAAGTTGGTAATTTTCTTTATTCTAGCATTAAAGATACAACGGGAAGGTAATTAGTCAGAAATACTGAGGAATTGAGCGGTAAATTCAAAAGAAACAAAAGAACACTAATTATAACATAATCCCGGTATTATTTTTAATTGCACCCATTAACTAATGCCTCTCTGTAATTGCAGAGTTCAGAAGAAAATATTTTATAACATTTTAAATTAAAATCCCGCTGTAATCCGTCAGACGCGCGCTGTACGTCATCGAAAGTAAAATGGCAGATGAAATTCAAGATGGCGGACGCAGGTGCATTGGAGGGAATGCGGATTTTGTTATGAATTTCGTAATCGCTTCAGTCTCTTCAGTTTTCATGGGGTTAGTGCTGTCCTGTGGTGTTTTTCATGCAAAACAGACATTAAGTGCACAAAAGTAATAACAAGAAATTTTCAAAAGGTTTATACTGAAGTTTAATTATCTGATCAGTCAGTCAGTATTATCTTAAACCTCGCTATTCCCCCAAGTCATCAAATCAAAGATTTAAAAATCTCCCACGCCCTAACGTAGTTTGGTAGAAATGGTAGAATCATAAAATCTATTGAAACTCGTAAAGCTGAAATTTTCAACACGATTGCGTTTTCCGATCTATTCATGACGCTTTATTGCTTTTACACACACTTAAGTCGTATATGACAGATCTCGTTTATATTCCTTTGCGGAAATTTCTAGAGGAAGGTGAGGAATAGTAGAATATTTAACCAAACATAACAATAGATAGCCAGTATTCGTGCCAGCAAGATATAAAGCCACAAATTATTGTTTACATAAGCATATATTAAGACGTTTTTGTAAAAGTAAAAAAGAAGTAAAGCATACATAATTTGAATTTGTACATCTATTTGTAATGTTAAATATTTTATAAACATCTAGGAAGCCAGACACATCTCTTTATTTACCAACCAAGCTACAGATGTACTCGTATGTATGTTACCGGAAATCTGGAAAATTCAGATATTCTATACATACGTTCCTGAGCCGTTTTGACGATATATGAAATATGATGAATTTTATGGTCCATTATATACAATAATGAATAAAATTCTTAGGGATTGTAAAGAGTACCTGCTTGTCCACCGGCAAGGTATAAAATAAAGAAAAGTAATTACTTAAATGGCTAGGCCGTAATCAAATTTGATTTGTCACAATAAAAACAGCATTTAAATCATTAGCATACTACCTAATATCTACTTGATCGCAAGATTTCAGATTAACAGTGAAAACAGAATTAAAATTGAACGATAAACTAGGGAGATATTCATCAGAACAACCTTTTCTATGCAAGTTGTATGGCGCCTGTGTACTGTGACGTCATTGTACATATAGGATCTCTCTGTCTAACCAACGACTTTGAAGCTTTCTAACTTAATTTATAAGTCAGATATTTGAGTAAATCTAACGGATTTGTGCTATATATTCTAATATGTATTATATATGTGCTATCGAATTATAATAAAGAAATAAAGACATGCATATTCCCTATAACAAATGGCTAGATTTCGTTAGGCACGAGCCGAGCCAGCGAAGTGACAACTTTAAACAAATTTATTCACATAATTTGCTTATTTAGGCTTATATTATTAATTTTCCATACTATTTTTTTTTGTAAAAGACAATACAGGTATCAATACTATTGTTAGTATAACGTACGATGTAAAATGCTTGATTAATAATTAGACAGTTTTGTAACATTAAAAGATACGAAACTGTCTTTCAGTAATAATAATAGAATATTGAGGGGACAGCGCGGACGCAGTCCCCACTACCAAAAATTACGCGCCCGAGTTATCCGCATTAGGGATAATCGCAGAGGTCAACCCAGCCGCAGTGCAATGGAAGGGCCTCGCTCTGGGGGAACCGCCTTGTTGATCACGGTGTCCCCTACGCCAGGTAAGTATGAATTCTCTACCACTAGCTTGGGGTAGTCATTCTACGACGACAAATTTTGATAGCGCGATGTAGAAATACAGCTTCAGTATAAAGCGCCATCTGTCGGTCGGAGCTGAAAGTATTTTTTTAGGAAAGAAACTGCGTGCTGAAACCAAAATACATATAAATAGTTAACCAAAGGGTGGTTTTAGTTGTTAACATATTTGTATTTAGATATACGTAAACATTACGATTGGTTAGTTTAAAGCCACCAATAAGTATCTTGTTACATTAAGAAAATTTATGCCTGAAGGGATTTTCTACTCAATTTCGTTACGTTAGTATCATTAATTGGGACAAACTATCAAATCACATGAATGCCTCTAGGTAAGTTACCCCAATGTTTACATTGCTTACAAAATTTATCAAATATTGACTTGACATACAAATTTGTATTTGTTTACAAATATAACTTTTGCTTAAAGTATTGAAAGAACTTAGAAGAATACAGTTGTGTAATAAAAAATTGTGAAAAGACATCATGAAACCGACTTTAAATGAATTTATATAATATTGTTTTAGAATTAAATTTTAAAGAAAATACTTAACAATAACAACATACATACTTTAGTCAACTGTTTTAGTCGAATAAATATTTTTTGACGCTGAGAAGATAACCAAATAAAATAGGTACCACAAAGTTATAGGATGATAATGACTACGTGTAGAAATAATTAATTAATGTAATATAGTGGGTTTATCCATGAGAGAAATAACCTGATTTAGTAACGGTTAATTAATCAAAGTATCTTCACCCACTGAACCGAAGCCGCGGGCAATATGATAACTTAGTCCTAGATTATAAATTTATAGTAAGGTCAAATGAATGTGTAGGTATTAATTAGGCCTACTATCACTTTACCCTTTTATGTCTCTTAAATGTTGGGGCCACACTACTCGGATCCGCCATTGATTAACGCAATGACGGACGTTTAACGATAGTGTAGCCAGGATTTGTTACGATAATTTTACAATACCATTTGACAGGTCCAATCAAAAGAGATTTCACAAGAATTATTGCCAATACATTCGTCAATGTGCACCGAGATCTCCAGAGGGTTGGGCACTCCTGAATCGCAGTGTAGTTTCAACATCTCGAAATTCTAGGAAGATTAACTACAATTTTATTGGGCAAAATGGGCATTGACGTTTCTCAGCGTTGCCCTAGCAACAAATATGCGCTCACAAAAAATCCAAACACACATACTCAAATAAATTTATTGTTAGATACACAACATTAACATTTTTTATCTGTCCATGATGTCGTGAATAATAACAAAATTTAAGAAAAAAGTACGAAAAGCTAAGTTTTAATCAATCTTTTTATTATTGATTCGCAGAGATTCAACATTATTGCCAATATAGTAGGTAGGTACATACCTATTTAACTTGGTTATTCTGTGTCATTCTAGTCTTTGTCTTAATAACAGGGTCTTGATACAATAAGCTGCAGGATATCTTGCGGTGTATCATCAAATTAGTTAATGGACGAGTTATTTTAATTATAAGTTCATTTCAACGGTTTGATTTCGGCACGGTCATCTTCATTAATACAATATTTGATTTAGAATCCCCTTACAAATAAATCAATTATTAAAGGTACATACAACTTACTAAGTAGTGGAGCGGTCTTGATACCTAAACTAATAAATTCATACTGGCTTCATTTTACTTATCTACAGCCAGTCTTAAAGTAGATAAAAATAGCTGTCCTAGTTTATAATGCCATAGATAAATAAATATTTTTATGTTTATCTTTAGTCCCTACCATAAATGATTAAAGGTTTATTTGAAATAAACTGCGTATTTTTATTTAGGCCATGGTTTAAACAGGTATTAGTGTTATTTTAGTACATGTCTAAGAATAAGAAAGCATGGGCTTTAAACTAATTAAAATTATAGTTAAGCTTAAGATAAAGTTTTCCCTTACTTCAGTATGTAACTTAAGGAATCCTGTTTTATTAACATCCATACATCTTATTTCAATACACAAAAATACGCAAAATTTCATCAGTAAACACATCAGCATAGTAAACTGTTACATTGTATGGAGCCATACATATTATTTGACAGACAAAAGACAATACAAATGACACCGATCAATCCCCCCTTCCAGAATGAAGGCCTAATGTCCATCATCACATTTGCACATTCGGTTCACTTCCATTCTGTTTAAACTTGGATGTAGGAGAGTATTTGGATGTGGTGTTATTTTGAAAGAAATTAGTCAATTTATCGATGATGACGAGGACTTGGTAGCTCAGTTTGCTATGTGCCTTGGTTAACCGATCGACTCGACCCCACAGGTCAAGGGTTCGAGACTCGTGGTCCCGTACATTTAAGCTGCCATATCCCTCATTTATTTGATTTTTAAATTTACTTAAATAAATACTTTATTTAAAGTTATTTTACGTACAGTGCAACTCTTGTTGCATCGAAGCAAATTACATCAAATATCCAATTGGATTTTGACTTATAACATATAATTCTGAATTCAAAATGTTTAGTATATAGTTTTTTGTGTCAATCTTATTTTAGTGATATGTTCTCGATAATGTTCACATAAAAACGAATTAATCAGAAAGCTAAAATGCCGTATCCATACTTTCTCTATTTGCTGTAAAGTTTATGCCAAACAAATAACCGTCGATATTTCAGACGTGTTCAACTAAATTATTTATATCAATTCCATACATTCACATCATCATTTCTGTTTCTCTTTTATTAAATTTCATATATCTGCATACATTATCTCAGTCAATTTGGCGAGAAGAAAACTTTTGAAAATACTTTCGTTTGTTTTACTGTTATTGATAGTACTATGAGTAAATTATAGGTAAATGGTTATGGTATTGAGATAAAAATGTTAGGGCATTAAATGCATCCCATAAATGTTAAGTCTTACAATTAAGTTGACCTAAACAAACTAGTCATGTTAAATAAAACCGTTTAAAATTGGGTTTTTTGCATCGTTAAATGAAAATTCAGTAGAATCGATAGAACTTCTCTGTTTTTTTTCGATGGCCACTCGTAAATCTTATAAATAGCGAAGGTAAAACTGTAGGGCAAAGGCCTGCCCTATCTTTAGTCAACTATAACTCAGTGTAATGTACATTTTTATTGCCTTAGCCCACAATATAATAGTACGATAGGAAAATTCATTTTACTAATCGATTGTGCATGATTTGTTACTAATAAATCACCTGCATGTGAATCAAATATACAATAAGACTTTTCTATGTATTGTGATTATATTCTTGGACAAGCAATCATTGCAGCCTATCAGCCTTCATCGCCAACATTATGCGCGTTACTGTCTCAAAAAATTTAGATTAATAGAAACGTACACAAAATAAAGTTATAATTATAATTTTATATAACAGTATTATTGTATTATAGTAGTGGACGTGGTGGTTCAGTTTGTTAGGCCTTGGTTAACCGACCGACCCGACCCGAAAGGTCGTGGGTTCGAGTCTCGGGTTGCCTACGTTGTCGCCACATAAACATGCGAAATGCTGTGTCTAACTACTGCCTACCCCTCACATGGTCATCGCATTTCACATGTTTATGTTGAGTCCCAGAGTGACAGGTTGCGAATCTGTCACCACTATCTTGACACAATGAGGACATGGCAGCGGCAACGTAGGCAACCCGAGACTTGAACCCGCGACCTGTCGGGTAGGGTAGGTCGGTTAACCAAGGCACGTAACAAACTGAGCTACCATGTCCCCAAACGAAAATTTGCTGTACTTAGTTATTACTTCGGCAAAACGTATATTTTATCAATATTTTATGAACGAAAATGAATTAACTGGATATCAGACAGGTAAATGTAAAAATATGATAAATAATGTATACGACTCGATGACGTCTTGCATGATATATTTGTCGTTTGCTTTGTGCCTCCCGTGCACAATAATCTTTCGTACGTAAAACATTACACAGGGTGTTTCAAACACTTTTTTTACTACAAGCTTTTGCCCGCGATTTCGTCCACTTAGAACAATTTGGTATAAAAGGTACAAAATGCTTCACTCCATTCACAAAATCCGTTCTGAACAAAAGTGATTTTGTAGTGTCTAGAATACTCCCCTTCATTAAATATCAGTAAAAAAAATTAGGTCATAAATAACTAGGAAATATTAGTAAAAAAATCAACAGACTAACGTAATGTTAATCTTACAGTTAGTTAATACATACTTTTACTTTGTGGGTTACCTATTTAAAATAGTAAGGAAATAATCTTCAAATAAAACCACTCATCCGATTCCCTTTAATTTATGTTAAACCAATATTTAGAATAATCTTTCACGATGGGCAAACGTGGACGCAGACACTTTGTTAAAAAAAAAAACGTGGTTGTAACTGCGGGCAGAAGCTAGCATATATTTTTGAAATTCAGGAACAAAACAACACCCTGTACGTGCTTGCGATTTCGCTGACAAAACCGGAGTGAGTCGCCCTCGGGCGCGTCGCCTAATATGCTAATACTTAGCTACCAATAATAAGGGTGATAGCACGTAACGCTCTAACAAATATATAATAATACAACTACCATTGTTTGCTTGAAATATATATCTAGGTAATTACAATTCGTGTAAAGTGATCGATTTGAAGATATTTTAAACCGAAACGTTCTGCTTAGAGCATTTGTTTAAAATTGTAGGTATAACTGGGAAACCACAACAATGTCACCTAATGATAAGTGACGATTTGGTTAAAGATGGACAATGCTTGCTAAAAAATTACCAAAGCAAATATAAAGCAATCCGAATGAAAATAATAATAACCAAATCACGACACACACATTGACTCAGGCCTGCAGTAAGTATCGTAAGAACTTGTGTCACAGGAACTAAGCAACGATATGTTATATACTACATTGATAAGAATACAACATCCAAGACCGGTAAGCGAAACAATGTGTCATGCAAATAACACAAAGTCCCGCCCCCACCGGGATTCAAACCCGGAACCTCTAGCGTAGCAGTCGGCTGTTTACACCACTGCGCCACCGAGGTCGTCAATATCAAAAAATGTAAAATAGAATAGAAAATAGAATCTATAAAATAAGAGTTTTTCGAATAAAAAGAGTATTTATAACATAACTACGTACTAAGCCTGTTCAGATCCAATTGTATGAAAGTAACAATAGAACTTGGAGATCCAATAATAGAAAGGTAAATAAAAATCCCTTAAAAGATACTTCTAACAATTTGTTTCGCTGCCTCCAGCTATTGTTTGTCATTAAAGAGATTTCAAAGGGGATTTGAATAAGCATCTTCCATTTAAGTTATTATTTATTTTTTCATTAATCCTCTTTTGAAAATGTACTCATGAGAACAGTTACTTATTATTTTACATTTAGTTTAGTTGAATTTTAAAGGATAATCCGTTTCTTTTCTAGCTGGCAATAACAGCGTAGTACACTCGTAGTAGAAGACGTAGGTTTCGTAGCAAACGTAGTAACTTAAGTTTTTGTTAGTATATTCGTAGTACTCCAGATTTTGGTGGTGTCCAAGTGAACTATGATAACTGCCTGAAAGAAATCGCTTCTTTGTTTTATTTGTTTGTTGTGGAGAGTCAATGTAATTACCGGAATGAGAGTTATAACATTTTTACCTCTACTAGGGGAACTCACTGGTGGGGTGCTCTTGGCGTTCCCGTTGTGCGTATCACATTCCATCAGGTGAGCTGTCTTATTTGCCAGTGATGTCGAATAAGAAAAAAATAGATTACAGCAAAAATTTTTTTCTATAACTTGTGTAAAAACATATTTATTTTCACACGTGGAATTAATATCAAGGGTCGGTGACCTATAAAATAATACTCCATTCTTTAACGCTATTGAAAATATGATGACAAACAAGAAAATCTATTTTACGATCTTACATAACGAAACGTAAGATGAATGGAACGGGTATCCCCCCACCTTTGTTTAGGTTTTCAATCTTTACGACTGGAAAATTTAAATCGTACTTTTACGATTGTTTTATGGTTAAAGACGGAAAAATCGTATATGGAGAATGTGATTAATTGTTCAGAAAAATTGCTCCATAAAATATTACCTGTAAAATAAAAATTGCATATCATAAGATTTACTTGGGTGAAGTGATCTATATGGGATTGTTTTAGAATTATTCGATTAAATATGGCGTCGACATTTTAAATAGGTATTTATCAGCAGAAAAGAGGACCCCAAATAGGTATATGATATATATATTTATATATAGATGTCGTAATACTTACGAATATTGGTGCACCAAACGTCGTAATAAAAATTATCCGCCATGAGGTTATATGATGTAAAGTTTGCGAGAGATACCTTTGGGTTACAAGCGTTCGTCAGCAACGGTAACTATGTCAAAATATCACTCACATGAGGGATATATTTATTTTATTCATTATTAATAATAACAAAAACCACGTCACGACACAAGCATTAACTCATCCCCACAGATTTATCCGAACCGAGGTGGTTCAATAAAGTGAAAATTTTATTTACATAAAACATTTTGATTTTGGTTATACTATTGTACAGAAATTTGCTAGAATTGATTAATATTAATTCTTTAAAATAATATACATTGCACTAATTTCTATGACTTTTACCATCTTATTTTTAAGATAAAATTTAATTAAAAGCAACAAAAAAAATCATACCTACAGTTTCGTTTTTAATATGCATAACAAATTGAAAATTCTTTCGCTAAAGTTACGAGCTACAATATCTCAGCGTCCAAAACTAATGCTTCAACGTCACTCTTAAGCCCTGTCTAAATGAAAACTAATTTTAATATTCATATTTTGTATGCAGCGTTTAGCTTTGTCTGTATTCTTAAACAAACTTTTTCAGCTCATATAAATACTGTAAATTGTACTTATAGAGGTACCAGAAGATTATGCCCTATGAGTTTTATTTGTTGGTTAATCCACTATAAGTCTAAGTTTGGATGTTAAGATATTTGGATGTATGTAACTAAACCAGGCAAAAACGATTTGAATGTTTTGCGCACATATATTTTACCAACTTAATTTTCACACAATTTATTTTAGTTTATATATAAAAAATTTGGTTCATAAAAAATTAAAACGAAACTTACACACCAAATCACGAGCAAAAGCTGTACATATAGTGTGTTTTAGTCCAACGCAAATCTCCGAAAGGTAGATCAAGTTATAATGACTCAATCTACAAAGAAAACCGGATGTTTTACTTGGATCTTGGATCTGCAATGTCATGCGAACGAAGGCTGACCTAACCTAACAGATTCAATAGATTCTTTATGTTTTGCTAGGGCATCTAAACACCATAATTTTAGCATACTTCAAAGGAAATGGCGTCAATTGTATAAGATCTTATAGGATACTCTAAAGCATGTGTCTAATTTCAAAGATTGGTTTTATATGAGTCTTGAGAAAGTAAAAAATCCATAAGTTTTGATACTGCCTTTATTTATCATGCAGCTAATAACAAAATTTACCTACTTATTCTACTTAGATCTTACGTACATTAACCTACCTATCTACATTTAAAAATAAACTTAACTACTAAACGGTTAAACTTCAAAATGGATTGCGCTTGAGTTTTTCCGATGTACCAGATATTCACCAATAGAATACGATTAAAAAGTAATTAAATTATAGTTATGAATACATTTCCTATTACTTCTAACATTTTTAACCCACAATAAAAGTTTAACATCAGTAAAGTGATACCTAAGTACTCAGCCTGAGCATGCAAAGGCAGATTGGTAAATGTTAGGAAAGATTAAACGTCACGATCTTTGTGACGTATCTTCGGTGATGGTGCAATTCCGTGTAAATAACAATAGTTGTGGTATACCGCCAACTGCTACGCTACAGGTTCCGGGTTCGAATCCCGGCGGGGGCGGGACTTTGTGTTGATCTTGGATGTTGTATTATCTATGTAATATATACCATATCGTTGCTTAGTGCCTGCGGTACAATATTATATCTTAGTGCAGAGCAGAGTCAATGAGTGTATCGTGATGTGGTTATTATTATTAACTACAAAAAAAAACAGGGAATCACTGAGATCTTCGTCGTAACACTCTTGGCAGAGCGGTCGTGGTTGTCATGACATCGTCAGCAACCGTTAGGACTCGCCGCACTACTTCTAGCCACCTCTGCCAGCTCTCCATCATACGGGTGCTGTCATGTAGAGGGCTACCAACAGCCGCTTTTATTTGGTCCGTTCAACGCATTAGTGATCTATTTCGCGGCCTTTTCCTTCTACCTTCCCCTTGAGATTGAGATAAGAATCGTTTAGAATCGAATTAGTTTTTCTTGAGAAAGATTCATTCATTTGTATTGACGCGGTATTGTCTATTGTTAGTTACGCCAAAATGAACTATCACCGACGATATGACAGTTTTATTCAAACCTGTCATACTATAAAGTAGCAAAAGAAGCTTAACCGTTTAGAGTTAAAGTTAAAAATTACAAAAATACTACCCTTTATTTGTTCCATTACCTAAAGAACATAATGATCACATACTTGCTTATCAATAAGTTAATATGTACATTGAAATAAAATATGGACGTTACAAAATTACATAAACAAATTTTGGAAGAACAAAACCGACTGTAAATATTTTCCTTACAACATTTTGACAACAAAATATGCAAAAAAAAATCAAGTGAATATAAGCACATAAAACACCAAATAGTACTAACGTAATATCAGTTCTGAATGCTATTATAAATTTGCAATTATTTTCAACTATGAACTGATATGACTCGGCCAAAATGTCAGTGGCTAAAAATTGTGTACGAAAATATCTATGAAATAACTCAGCATCTGATAAACTATATTGAAATAACTCAGCATCTGATAAACTATATTGAAATTAACGTTCTTTAATTTAATTTCCTTTCAAACTCATTTACTATTTCTTAACATTGTCAATTTAATAAAAACAATAAAGCTAGAACTAAAATTCATTTGAGCATAAACATACATTACTGCGAATAATTATTATAAAGTAAGTATTTTTCATTAAAACTATGTACATAATTTCTATAAACAATCAGACTTAATCATTATTTATAAGTGAAAACTATGAAAATATTTATTTTTTCCTATTTCTTTAAATTTAATTTTTATTTATTATTTCTTTACTAGCTTTATCGATTCGATTTAAATTTATTATACAAATGGAGTTTAATTTGTTTAGGTTGTAAAATAATCTACAAAGAGATTTATAGATTTACGGGCGATTGTTTTTGACAAGCGTGTCAAATTGATTTTACACTGCCAATTTTATTTACAATATGGCATTTTTTACATTTAAACGATGTGCATTGTAATTATTAAGTGACAATTCAACACCATGCACTATTCAACTGTAAATTACATCCATATATTATTTTCCATTGGCAAATCAATTCCTTTTAAAATTATTAATTATATTCATTATCCTGACCTTCTGGTGGGTTGGAATTTTCATTGGCTTGTACAACTTGATTAACATTCCTTGACCTGGTGAGATCCAAAACCGGCAACCTTAGAACATAGTCCTGGTCCCAAGACCTGTCGATCCTGTTCCTCTCCGACCAGGGTATTACCCTGACCTCAGGACCTGAAGAATTAGCTGACGATGAAGAGGAGGACTGCCCCGAGGTAGTTGCTACCACTGGATGCAGTCTCGGGATTCTCTGAGCCAAAGACCGGAGCCTAGAGTTCTCCGGTCTTTCCTGCCATGGCAGATCAAAAATCTGCGCCAAATAAGGATCTGGCACGGAATTTTGTGTTGTATCAGTACTCTGTTGCCGTCTAGTTTCTCTCTGGTTAGTAAACATGTGTTGGTATCTTGCTATCTCGCAAGGAAGTAATGGTCTCGCGTCTCTGCCTATTCTTTGGACGGTGATTTGTCTCTGGTTTTGCTGGTTCGGTGATGTTATAGAAGAGGAGTCTATGGTCGGGTGGATTATGATGTTCTGCTGGCGGTTCTGAGTCGGGAAGTTTAAAGCGAGGAAGTCTGGTAGAGGCACGCAGAACACGCCTAGCTCCTCCTGAAATAATATTGCCTTGAATTTTACTATTTTACAAAACAACCTAAAGAAAATTGTTGTTTTTCTGCTACTAACCAAATTTTATTACCCGACTACGGTTAAGCAAAAAGGAGGGTTATTTTAAAACAAATAATCTTAATTGTTCTATAAAATATAACACAAACTGAAATGTGTAGTTTTTTCTTCTATGTCAGAAAATTTTGGATCAAAAGACCAAAAAGTATATCCATATTAAGTGAACGTTTATGGTCACTGACTCCAAAAAACTCAATCTACTCAAGTAATTTTAGGGTTCCATACAAAAAATAGGAACTATTACAGGATCACTTTGATCACACAGACAGAGGGGCACCTCAGTCTGTCAAGACCAAGTATATATCAGAACTTCATACATTATGAAAATTGTAAAGTACCCTCGGCGCGTGAATCCAATCAGCCGATATTAAAAGTAAATCCCACTCGAATTAGTGTTTAGATTTTTGTTACTCGATCACGCTACAACGGCTGAAGAGATTTGGATTAAATTCTAACATAAAAACTAGATCACAAATCGTCTGAATTTTACAAGAGGAAAAACATTTTTTGTCAACAAGTCTTTGATTTCTCTAGATTGATTCAATTTGATTTGATTGTATCTTGTGTTGTTTGTTTCAATTAGAGTATACTTTTTAATATGTTAATCCGATACATTCAACACAATCATAGTTGCGCTAACAGCTTTATTAATTATACAAAAGATACATAATATTTTAGTTAAAAATGCGACATACAAGGTTTTCGTTTGTCATCAACGAAATATACTTACAGTAGCACTAGGTGTCCTTTCTCCACCGCTATCAGGTACAGTTATAAACGGTTTCCTTTCCACTTCACTAGACGATTGATTCGCCGTCTCCCTCTTTTCATCCTCGAGTGGAACGTCAGGCACTACTTGTAAATCTTCCGGTGGATTGGGTACCGTCACGTAAGAAGCTATTATACTTGACAACTGATCTAGAACCTGTACAAGAAATTAATGGTGAGAAGTTTCTAGAAACTAAATGATAATTGAAATAATGAATTTCTTATTTCATTGATATGAATAAGTGTTGCTGATAAAATGCTTTTTAATAGAAATTAAAAAAAAGGTCAAAGCAGAGAGCGCATTAGCACATAATTTTGACGTAATGTAAATAAACCGCCAAGATGCAAAATGTCAAATATTAATATGTCAACTCAAATCGTTTTTTGATTTATGGCAACATGTTATGTCCAGAGCCGTATAAACATTTAAAAAAAAACGGCTACTATGCCAATGTCATATTTAATACGTCATATTATTGTAACAATTACAATTGACGCTAAATATGCTCTCAAAGAACATTGCAGTACTATTTTTATTTAAACAAGCTCTGAGTGAAACTTTGCCTTAGTTTTGTATATTTAAACCTAGTAGACTATGACCTAAACATAGGTGACAGAAATAATGACATTAACTAAATAAATACAGTGTCACCAGTAGGGAATAATATAATATCATTTAGGAATATCGACAAATAGGTCGTTTTCGCCAATCTGCCTTTTTTTATATCAGGCACCGCCGCTAAAACATGACTTGACGGCGTCTAATTATATGCCTAGGAATTTCATGATAAAATAATTATACATAAATGCTCTCACCTCATCAGCTAATAACCTATGCTTAGGGTCCTTTACTAGAAGTCTTTGTATCAAAAACACCGTGCTGTCAGAAACCTGAACTGAATTGCCATCACTGAAAACAAAAACAAAAAAATTAAAAAGTAGCCTTTTGAATGCGAGTCATTCCACATATAATAATAATATAAAATAATAAAATGCATTAAATATAACCTTATTTATTTATTTACACATAAAGTTACAGTATCATCACCAAATCACTCCAATTTCATATTGCACTTTTATAAGAAAGAAATTTAAAATAACATCAATTACATATATTGATCAATATTGGTAAAAAAAAAAAAAAACAAATTGTAATTGAAATGCAATAAGTCAACATACACGAAAAAAGAATACAAATTAGATTGCATTTTAGAGTTGTGACCGTATGCAGCTTTAGTGATCGTAGCCAGTGAACTACTAAATAGATCAGTAGATAACAACGCATTGAGGAGCCGAAGTTCTCGAGTAAGCGGTGCATATTTGCCTTCCTTTGCCTTTTTGGTCGACCTAGGTGGCGCAGTGGTGTAAACAGCCGACTGCTACGCTAGAGGTTCCGGGTTCGAATCCCGGCGGGGGCGGGACTTTGTGTTATTTGCAAGACGCATTGTTTCGCTTACCGATCTTGGATGTTGTATTCTTATTTATTTAGTGTATACCATATCGTTGCTTAGCACCTGCGATACAAGTTCTTACGATACTTAGTGCAAGGCTGAGTCAATGTGTGTGTCGTGATGTGGGTATTTATTTATTTACAATATTTAGTATATACAATGACAAAAACTCACGGAGGTATATTATAATTCGCAGCTTGTATGCTGCTGAACAGCTGGGCCAAGCTGGTATCACAGAATGGGAACTGTCCGTACAGCATGGTGTACAGAACCACTCCAAGAGCCCACATGTCCGATGGCTTGCCAAGGTACGGCTTGCACATCAGAACGTCTGGAGATATGTAGGCCGGTGACCCTGGAATTGTGACAAAAGATAATTATTTGATGTTTACAGATTGTGTCCATGTAGAACTGGTATTTTTGAGGACTAAATGTAACCTATATCTGTTGTGAAACTTCATGTTAGTTACATTTGAGGGCGGGTCAATAAGTTCGTGACTTTTTGAATTTCTGACCTCTTTATTGACAAAGCAACACTACTCCTGTCAACAGGCATCTGTCAGTTGACTCCTATCAAAATTCGAAGTTGCTGCGTCAGTTATTTTGTGTTTGACAGCTATCTTTATCACACCCAGATCTTTACCCAGTAATTTGAGGAAAAAATGGAAAAAAGTGAATTTCGTGTGCTTATTAAGCATTATTTTTTGCGAAAAAAAACCATTACCGAGACCAAGGCTAAGCTTGATAAATACTATAGTGACTCTGCACCATCGATTTCAATGGTAAAAAAGTGGTTTACTGAATTTCGTTGTGGCCGTACAAGCACTGAAGATACCGCACGTCCTGGACGCCCAGTTGAGGTCTCTACCCCCGAAACAATCGAAAAAATTCACGATATGGTGTTGGCCGACCGAAGATTGAAAGTGCAAGATATTGTGGAAGCCGTAGGGATCTCTCATGGCTCAGTGGTTTCAATTTTGAATGATCACTTGGGCATGAGAAAGCTTTCCGCAAGATGGGTGCCGCGTTTGCTCACAGTCGACCACAAAAGCAATCGTGTAACAACTTCACAGGAAGGTTTGGCGTTTTTTAATCGCAATATGGAGGATTTTTTGCGCCGTTTTTGTAACCGTGGACGAAACATGGACACACCAGAGATCAAACAACAATCAAAATAGTGGGTTTCTAAGGGTGAATCGGCGCCAATGAAGGCCAAGGTGGGTTTGTCAGTCAATAAAATTATGACGACTGTTTTTTGGGATGCACGTGGGATAATCCACATTGACTACCTTCAAAAGGGAAGAACAATCAATGGGGAATATTATGCCAACTGATTGGACCGCTTCAATGACGATTTGAAAAAAAACAGACCTCATTTGGCCAAGAAAAAGTTATTTTCCACCAAGACAATGCAAGGGTGCACATATGTGCAGTTGCCATGGCAAAAATCCATGAATTGGGCTATGAATTACTCCTTCATCC